>CM061554.1:102870587-103573087 GCA_030864225.1 Capsicum baccatum var. pendulum | reverse complement strand
AATCAACATTGCAACCATAACTCCCAAAATCTGATGTCAATAGTATAAGAACGTATCTAGTACAACTTGAATCCAAATGAAATGCATAATAAATTCAATAGGTACAACTCTATCTCTAAAAACTAGTAAAGACATAGTCTAATGATAAAGAAAGATAGTAGAAGACATCTGGATGCCTGAATATCATCCACTACCTTAAAAGATCCAACAATCACCGGAGTCAAGAAACGTGGGGTGCACCCAAACTTGAATCTACACCAGAAGGGTACAGTAGGAGTGAGTATGGTCCACTTGTACTCTATAAATTATCATAGGCTAACCGAGCAAAGTAGAAAATAATATATATATAATACACAATAAGGGCACGTCACCTGCAAGCAAAATATGTCCCATAATAGTAGCCCACACCGCTTGGACTAAAAGTTCTAATATATCACATATATTGCAACAAACACAAAATATCCTACAAGTGTACACTACACCATATACAAGTAGGAAATGGAAGGACAATATACATGCAAGATCATTAAGTACAAGTATAAGAAGATATAACAATTAGATAGGTATTAACTAAAAGAAAAAGTACAATCACAATAATAAAGTAAACATAATAAGAATGATGATGATGAGGGTGATGCACGAGGTTGTCGAACAACCTCTGTATACACCTATGGAGGCAAGCCTCCCAACATAGGACTCATAGAGGGTTCATCGCCCTATATACTACCCCATATACACCTAAGGAGCTAAAGCTTCCGAACAAGGACCCATAAGGGGTTCATCAACCTATATACAACCAAGATCTATGACTATTCTCTGGAATCTTTGGAGAAGGTCTATAAGATCCAATATCCAATACCAATATCCATGACTCCTCTCTGCACCTTCATTGGAGAACGTCTATAAAATCTAATGTTCCCACTATTTCCAGAGTTTTTGAGAGCACATACATAGGATAAGACCCAAATCAAGTACACATACAACAACAACAAGTATATATATATAAATCATAAAACAAACAAGTGAAATAATGCGTATGATGCCATGAGGATGATGATGCTATGTTCACAGACAACCAAAATGCATATTTCCACCACCAACCAATATAACAATGATGTGAGCTAATTATCCAGGAATTATTTCCCACCATTCATTAATTTCTACATGGTTCATATGCCAATCGAGTATGAATACTTCATTTTTCATAATTGGTACCACAATAGGCTTTTCATCAAGCAAAACATAATTATTCTCATGTATATAGGCTATCAATCATCACATAGGACCCCATACGGTCACATATAACATATAATATACCAAATCCACCAATTATGTCACATATAGGCCCCCACACGGCCAAAACACAATTAGATAGCCATTTTCATGATTAGTTCCCACACCCTTAACATGCATTTTGAATACAAATTAACTACCCATCCCAGTCTGAAAAAAGTTAAGCCATAACCTACCTCAAGGTCGAAAATCAATTTGCAAAAACTTTAACCCTTGACCTTCTCACGAACAATCTCAAAATCTACTAAAAACCAAGAAATATGTAATCTATTAGTCAAAACAAAGCCAACGATACCCATATTGCCTACTTTTGGCTTGGGGTCAAAACAAACTCCCTAAATGGGTTTTTGAATAAAATGGGCAAAATCGTAACTTTATTTCAAAACGTGATCCCCATACTTTTAAGAACCTACAGCTGAAAACCCAAGTCAAATTGAGTTTAAAACAAGTTCTAAATTTAATAAAAACTATTTTCCAAACCTTACTGAGTAAAACCTTTCAAATTCGCTTTAAAACCAAGAATTATAGTTGTTTTGAAGGTGAAATCGAGCAATAACTAGTACTTATAGTATTAGAAAAATTATTTAAGTGAAAGGAGTGAAATTGGGGTTTAAAATTAAGCCCTAAGATTTTTGGGGTTTTGAGAAATCAATCAAGAATTTAACTAAAAAAGGACAAATTCTAACATTTAATCCATAAGAGAATCAAGAAATAGATGTTAATCTAGCTTCCCAAGCACCTACAAGATTCACTTTGAAGAACTCACACTATTTCTGAGTTTAGCTCTCAAGAGGAAGGATGAATAATGAGCAAATTCTTGACCTAAAGGGTCTATTTATACCCCTCCCAGGTAGTCAGATGTGACAATCGCACACTTATATATGCATTGTACACCCTGCCAGCAGGAGGAGGTGTGGTGATTGTCAACACCCTTAGTGTAATTGCACCAATGTTTGCACCAGCTAAATTTGGAAATTCTTCCAAGCTTCCACCAAGGCCTCGGGATTCATTTGAAATCCTATATAGGCAAATAAACTATGTAACCATACTAAATTTGACGCTCTGGAGTCAATGGCGATATCATATTTTTGAAAAGACATCATTTTCAAAAACTTGACCCCAGAAACCCAAAATCATAATTTTTCAAATCGAGGGTCGGAAAGAGATTTAAAAGCCATAAAACTATACAAAATATGTTACTACCTTTGGATCAACGTTTTGGATCTGTTGGCATAGTTCATTTAACCATCCATTACATGGATCAAAATATAATTACAGAAGTCTATATTGAGGCTGTCAAAGCCTCCAAAAGAAACAATTTTACATAAAAGACACCGAAATGCATCAAGAACCGTGCCAATCGCTCCTACACCTCAGAAATACCACAATGCAGCTTTGGGGAAAGCTAAAATAGTCAAAACACACAAAAACTTGTATTTCACATATTTCATCAAAATTTCAGATCATTACATCATCCACTACTAAAAATCTAGTTTGTCCTCGAACTAAGGTAAAGAAATACCTGAATCAGTAATGAGATCGGATAAGAACTACGCATATCAAACTCGACCCCAAGTAGCCTTATTTACAGGTTAATGTCACCACTGAACCTTAACTATAAGGGTAACTCTAGAGAGCCACCCTAACATCCCTGGCCCCAATAGAGGTCAACTCCTCAATAATAGACAACCACTTATATAATTGAACCGACTCCCAATAAATGACGTGATACTCATTCAAAATATAACAGCGAAACATAGAAACATGTAAAACTAGAGGAACAACTGATAAGTCTAGGGGCAAAGCTAACTTATAAACCATATCATCAACAGTTTGAAGAATCTTAAATGGACCAATATACCTGGGGCTAAGCTTGTCCCTCTTCCCAAACCTCATCACACCCCCTGGGTGAAACTCGAAGGAAAACACAATCATCATTACCCAAACTCAAGGCATGAAGTCTTTGATCAGCATAACACTTTTACCTAGTTTGAGCCACTCGAACCTTATTTTGAATAATCCAGATTCTATCTAAGGACTCATGGAGCAAGTCCGAACCTTGAGGTCTAACCTCAAAAACATCAAACCAACAAACTAAAGAGTGACATGCCTACAATACAATGCCTCAAAAGGAGCCATGTCAATACTAGAATGATAGCTATTATTATAAGCAAACTCTGCTAAAGCCCAGTGCTTCTCCTATTGGCCACTAAAATCCATCACACACGCACGAAGCATCTCCTCTAAAACCTAGATAGTCTGCTGGACTGACCATCAGTTTGGGGGTGAAATGCTGTGCTAAGATCAACCTGAGTACCCAACTCATCCTAAAAGGTCTTCCAAAAGTGTGAACATAGAGCCTCGATCTAATGTGTTAGACACCGGCACACCATAAAGTAACACAATCTCACAAATATAGATATGGTCCAGCCTCTCACCACTAAAAAAGACCTAGACTAGAAGGAAATGCACAAACTTGGTAAATCGATCTACAATGACCCAAATACTGTCAAATCCATGGGAAGTGCAAGGCAACCCGGTCACGAAATTCATAGTGATCCATTTCCACTTCCACTCGAGAACAGGTAACCACTGAAACAATTCACCAGGACTCAAATACTCAACCTTCACCTATTGTCAACAAAGTTAATGAGCTATAAAATCTGCTACATCCTTCCTCATACCACCCCACCAGTAATGCTGTCTCAAATCGCAATACATCTTAGTCACTCCTGGATGGATAGAATATGTAGAATAATTAGCCTCCTCCAAAATTAATATAATCCAATCACCCACTCTCAACACACAAACTCGACCCTCAATCCTCAAAATACCATCTAAATCAACGGAGGCTTCCTTAGCCTCACCACTCAACATCTTATCTCGAATCGATCTTAATCCAACACCATCAAATTGATGACCTTAAATCTGCTACATCAAAGAAGACCTAGCCTTCACAAATTCCAAAGCATACCTAGGTTTTGAAGTATCAAGAGCAACCATCTGGTTAGCTAAGGAATGAACCTTTGAGGACAATAGCCTTTCTTAGGTCAAAAGATACGCTAAGCTACCCATTCTAGTTGACTTCTAACTCAAGGCATCTGCAACCATATTTGCCTTGCTCGGGTGATAAAGAATAGTCAAGTCAATAATGCTATCTCATATTAAGGTCTCACTATCCAAAAAAGTACTGAAGGCTACGATAATTTGAGAAAATATCATAACAAACTCCGTACAAGTAGTGCCTCTACAACTTCAAAGCAAAAACAATCATGCACAACTGATAATTATGGGTAGGATAATTTCAGTCATAGGGCTTCAATCGAAGAGAAGAATAGACAATTACCTTAACTCCTATATCAGCATAACTCCTAACCCAACACCTGAAGCATTAAAAAAATTATAAAACCCATGCCCTTCTTATAAAAGTCAAGGTAGGAGCTGAAGTCAACAAATCCTTGAGCTTTTGAAAGCTCTCCTCAAAAGCATCGAACCATTGAAAAGAAATTTTCTTTAGAGTTAACGTGGTCAATTGAGCTTCAATAGATGAAAAAACCCTCAACAAAATGCCAATAATAACCTGCTAAGATGGAAAAACTTTGAATTTCAATTGGAAAAGTAGGTCTATCCCAATCAGGTACCACTGCAACCTTGGATGGATCAACCATAATACCATTCTATTCACTATGTGATCCACAAAAGAAACAGACTCTAACAAAAACTCATACTTGGAGAACTTGGCATACAACTTCTCATCCCTCATTCTTTGAAGCACAATCTGCAAATGATCCACATGCTCAGCCTCATTCTTGGAATAAACTAAGCTATCATCTATAAATACAATAATGAAGAAGTCGAGATACGGTCAAAATACCTGGTTCATCAATACTATGAATGCGATAGGGGCATTGGTCAACCCAAAGGACATGAACTCATAATACCCATATCTAGCTTGAAAAGCTAACTTCAAAATATCTAATGCTCTAATCCTCAACTAATGATAATCAGTTCTCAAATCAATTTTTAAAAACACTATAGCACCATGAAACTGATCAAGTAAATCATTAATACGAGTAAAAGGATAGTAATTTTTAATCGTCACCTTATTTAATTGCCGATAATCAATACATATACACGTAGACCCATCCTTCTTCATTACAAATTAGACAGGCTCACCCTAGGTGATACGGGAAAAATAAGGGAAACACGAAACAACTCCAAAACAGTCCACTAATCTTAAGGATTCGAGGACTAAGATGGAGACCACTCTCGGATTCGCTATAACCACACAATACAAGATAAAGAGGTGTGTTTTCAACACCAAAACAACTACAAAACGTGAAGAACAATATGTATGAACAACAATAACACAAATTTCCAGATTCAACAAAGGACCCAAAATAGTTCACTACACAACAACAACAAGATGACAACAATAAAATGTAAAGATAGGTAGTGTGACATAGATTACTACAATAACTATGAATCTAAGTGTAGATCCAACACTAAGACCCTTAATACATGTAATAACAACACCGACACTCTTACGTGGACACAAGAGGGACATCAATCTCCTCAAGCACCTTCGTTTCCAAGCATGAATCCAACACGAGAGATTCCACCCTCAAGTTGAAAATCCTAGTTACATGGATTTCGGCTATGGGAGCCTTTCTCCTAAGAGAAAAATGTTTCTAAGTGTGATACAACATCAATATTCAGCCAAGTCTCCTTACAAATGACCTAAAAGGTTCCTTATATAGTAGTTTACAAACAAGGTGTGAAATGTCAAAAATGACCCCTTAGTCTCAAGTCTTCAAGTGGGTGCCCTTTGAGAGCATTATATGGACGGTTTTGGACCCCTTTTCAGTCCTCATTTGCACTTCACTTTCACACTCCAAGTCTCGGGTTTATTACATCTCACAAACATGCATCCTCGTGGTCGTACTCGTATCATCCTCCCCTTCTTGAAAAGGATTCAACCTCGAATCCGCACCTTGCAAAATCAAAACAAAAGACAAACAAGCACACATCCTCATGGCATGAGGGTTAGGGTTAGTGCAACAAAAATCAATCTGATAAATAACATCATCATGCCAAGGTGGTACACACTTGAAGTACAACCAAGAATCCTTTAGGTTGATTGTGAAAAGCTTAGTACAAATGTCACAAAGGAAGTGGCTATGATGAAAATCAATAAATAATGAGCATGGGCCGAGACAACTCCTACCATACCCTAAGATGGTACCTGGATCGAATGGGAGAAGTATCCATGGACATGGGTTTCGGCCACTCTCACTTTTCCCTAAGGTGTCGTCCTCAAAATTAGGCATACCCTCTAGATCATTAGTGGAAATATCATAAGCACAAAGAGGGTAGAGAAAGGTGTCACACAAGCTAACTTCAGCTATGGTGTCCTTATGCATGTACTCACTAGCTTCAAGAAACACATAAAGAAGAAGTAGATGGAATTTCTAAGCATGCACCACCTTTTATTTCAAGAGAATAATCCCCACATAGATATAAATCACCATGGGCAGCAAAGGAATCATTCACAGAAATATTTTTACAAGAACAATCATATTTCGGGTTTCCCAAGTAATCAAGCAAATCATGGTCATCTTCACCCGATTGACTCTTCCTTTTCAAGACTAAACATTCCCTACCCTTAAGAGTACTCTCATCTTCCAAGAAGAGATTTCCATCTTGAGGAGAAATGTTGTCACACCATAATGGGTTAGCATATAGGCTATAGCTTCCAAGACAAGCCATTCCGTTAAAATCACTTGCACCACTAGGTTCATTAGGAGTAAATAAACTATCTTCAAACAAGACATTGTGCCTAAAAAGTGAATGATCTAACCCGCAGATAGATGTGGAACTTTCACTCTCTAAGGAATCATTATCAAGTTTCAAAGATATGTCAAGCACATGATTAACCCTATGAGACAAACAAACATTAGCATCTTTACAACAACCTAGGCTCATGGGTTCACTCCTTTTTCCTTGGCCAACATCTTTAAATCCTTTACTCACTTGAGATTCATTAATCACATCACACATATCCTCAAGTGGTGGACAAGTTTTACTCACAAGTTGGGCAGCAACTTCCTTCGAGAAGCTCTCAAAGCAAGGTGCTTGGACAATTGAATTTTGTGGGTAGAGTTTGGGTAGCAATTGGCGTATAACTTCAATGTGCCGTTTCATATCTTCAATATTGTCATGGATACGATCGCATCTGGCATTGAAGTTATGGGCAGCCATTGTACCTAACAAAAAGACACAACAAACAAGGAAAACAAACAAACTTGTTAGATCAAAAATGCCTCACCACACTCTCACTCTCGGTTTTACCTCACACTTGGTTTCACAAGTGTTGAAAGCCGGCTTGTACTTCATGAGTGATTGAGTGTCGAGTCTACTCTTGTTCGGGAATGGATTTTTGTTTGAAACTCAAACGAAATCTTGTAGGACTTGAGTCAAGAACTAACAATGAATTGAAAAAGATAAAAGTACACAACAAACGTAAACACGAACAAACGGATACAATAATTAATCTACAACTAAGTAGGTGATTACTAGTTGTTAATTAATTGGAACCAATAAAATTAAAACTAAGGAACAACAAAAGGAAACTGCTAAAATCTGAAATTTGAGCTTATTAATGACGTGAACAGTAGCAAATGGATGACGTGGCAGCATGCAATTGGTTTTGGTCCCACCCAATATAATCACAAATTCTGAAATTTTAAATCTTCACACTATTTGGAAAGGGTGACTATTGGTTTTGGAGGGAAAACACAAGTCTTGAATCTCTACAAGTCCACTCTTAAAAGGATGACTTTTGTCTTGTACTAGTCCCACAAGACAAGGTTCTTGAAACAACAAAAAGTGGTTTGTCCCACAAAACAAAGTTCTTGAAACAAGAAAAAGTAGTCCCACAAAACAAGGTCTTTGGAATGAGGAAAAGCTGAAAAAGTAGAAGTCTAGTCTAGGAAGTGTTGGGTTCAAGGTTTCTCACAACAAGCTTTACATCTTTTCATCTTCACCTTTTGAATCTATATTGCCCTTTTGATTGTCTTAAGTTGTAAGAAAAGATGAAGCACTAGATGAACACCACAACAACCTTCAAGAACACAACAACAACTTCTTCAAGAACACAACACAATACCACCAATTGTCAAGAACAAGTAACAACAAACATCCAGCCACATGGCACCACTACTATGGTCAATATTATAAGCTCAAACTTTAGATCTTGACACCTTTAGTGTTGGTGAGAAAGGAACCAACACTAGAAACACTCTATACAAGCAGAATACTACAAGATCTAGACAAAAAAAATAAGAAAATCTCGGTCCATACAACAACACATCACAATTTTTGGCCAAGAACACAAAGGTAGGAGATTTGACTATTTCTGGAATTTTTTTTCAGATTTCAGTTTTTTTTTTTTTTTTTTTTTTAATTTTTTAACAAGAAAGCCCAAGATTGATCTTGTAGGAACAAGATCAAGCCATGCTTTGATACCAAATGATACGGGAAAAATAAGGGAAACACGAAACAACTCCAAAACAGTCCACTAATCTTAAGGATTCGAGGACTAAGATGGAGACCACTCTCGGATTCGCTATAACCACACAATACAAGATAAAGAGGTGTGTTTTCAACACCAAAACAGCTACAAAACGTGAAGAACAATATGTATGAACAAAAATAACACAAATTTCCAGATTCAACAAAGGACCCAAAACAGTTCACTACACAACAACAACAAGATGACAACAATAAAATGTAAAGATAGGTAGTGTGACATAGATTACTATAATAACTATGAATCTAAGTGTAGATCCAACACTAAGACCCTTAATACATGTAATAACAACACCGACACTCTTACGTGGACACAAGAGGGACATCAATCTCCTCAAGCACCTTCGTTTCCAAGCATGAATCCAACACGAGAGATTCCACCCTCAAGTTGAAAATCCTAGTTACATGGATTTCGGCTATGGGAGCCTTACTTGGATGACTTAAGAGTAATACTTCAGGAAGGATTGTTCCATAGAACTAGTGTGGATTGATTAACCTTTGAGACATGATTTAGATAACTTAGTCTAATTCTGGGTATAAGTTAGAATTGAAAAGATAACATGGGACATTAGAAGAGGAACTTGATCCGCCTTAAGCTTGGACTATGTAGCTTCAATAGTGACCTAGATACTTGCTAAATGCTTAGTATAAACCCTTGGTAATATGATGGCTAACCAAGGTAGATGGTTTATTCATGATGTTGATATTGGAAATAAGGTGCATACTTGATTGATTATCTTATTGTCATTACTTGGATATCATTGGAAATTCTTATGAATTCAACCAATGGCTATGCTATCACTTAACTTATTGGCTAGTTTATTGTGTTAGCCTTGGATTATGTCCTTACTCATATTATGCTCAAGCCTAGTGACTAAACTTATTTTTGTGCTGAAGAATCCCTTTTATACTAGTATTATGAATCATGACTAATAAAAAAGATTCTAAAAAGTTTAACCATGGCTTGTAATTGACCATGTAATCATGTCAATCCTGGTAATGTAATGAGTGTTGAATATGCATGTTCATACATTTACTATTATAATGTCTGATAATGAATAGCGAGGTACCATGATAAGTCTCTCCTTGATTCTCTTATACTCTCTTGTTTATGGGGCTTATACTTGTTAATGATTTGGATATATATATGTATATATATATATTGATGTCATAATTAATATTGATGATATTATTATGCCGTGTACACCTGAAGGATATATCGATAATATTATGATGCCCAGTACATCTGAAGGATATAGTAATGATATTATGATGCTCGATAAGTTCAGATGATATATTGATGATATTATGATGTATGGAATATTCGGAGGATATATGTCACGCCTCAAATCCTATTGGGGTGGACAGGCACCCAAAGACGTAAAAGTCTGAGAGAACCAATTCATAACCTTATACTTCCCATGCATGTAACTATAACAACCAAATGTTCTGACAACATAATATTATGCATTGATGAAATTAACTACACATACACTCCCAAAACTGATATGTACAACACTTGGCCGGTGGGGCCACCATGTCTAAAATCAGGACACTACCATAACTTTACATTAGTCTACAAAGCCTCTAAAAGATACATAGACTTAGTCAGGGTCGGGACAAACCCCCGCCCTACTCTAGACTTACTGTACAATACCAAAATATATAGAGCAGATTCGGAAAGCCCTGAATCAACCTGGAGCTCACCAATAGTCCCTGAACAACGTACGCTCCTACTAGTGAGTTGTATGAGCTGAAGTGCCTCTGCCTGCAGCATGAAATGCAAGTCCCCCGTGAGGGACGTTAGTACGAAAATATGTACTGAATATGTAAGGCAGAAAGTAGCAACACACTTGATACAAAAGCTCAATAGAAATCCGATACAAGTGTATAAGGAGTACTAGTAGACCACCTTTATAAATACTTGTGGGATAATGTACATTACATTCTTTCTTCATTTTACCTTCTTACTTCATAATCTTTGTAATCCATATAATTGAAATGACCAGCTGATCAGTGTTAAAAAAAAGATAAATTAGGATCGGCCCATGCTAGGCTTACGCCCCTGAGCTGCCACCTATAAAAAGATTGGGATCGGCCCATGCTAGGCTTATGCCCCTGAGCTGCCACCCACACATAAAGGTATCGAGATCGGCCCATGCTAGGCAAGTGCCCCTGAGCTGCCACTCGTCATTTTATAGATTGCAATACTTAGTTTATTAGCCTTTGAACTTGTTACCTTTATCCAACTTCAACCTAGCAGCCCATAACATATACATACAAAACAGTCCACAAAACAGTCCCAAACCCCTTTTATTGTAGCAATCAATTTGATCTCCTCATCTCTTGAGTTCTCAATAACAAGACATCCATAATCCCCTCTCAAATTCATATATAAGAAAAATAAAATGGGCAGTCACCGTACCTCAATTCAGCAACTTATTCTTTTAATTGAACTCTTCAAGAGCTTGAAATTTCCTTCACACTTAAACCAAAGAAGTAGAAAAAAGGTTCCTCAATAACAAGGAAACATGAACAAACAACTTGTTCTATAATCGGCCATATACTTATAGTTAAACACTTATAACTTGTTTCCCTAATCTCCCATGAGATAATTAAACAAAACCTTAAGTGTTTTTCACTTACCTTGGGCTGCAAAGGAGAGGGTTTCTTCAAGAACCCTAGAAGGAAAAATAGGGCTGCTGCTCTTGTTGTTTTCAAGAGAGTAGAGAGATTTGCTGAAATATACTCCTTTTTTTGTGACTTAAAAGTGAAGTAAAATGACCAGCAACTTGGCCTTTTAAAGGCCCTATCTTGTCCACCTCCTTAGCTGCATTTTGGACTATAAAATTGGTCAAATTGGTCCATGTAGGTGATGCACCTACTTAAGGGTCCAAGCTGCTAAAACTTCAAAGTAGGTGATGCACCTGCTTGCATAATTTCTTGTTGGGTTCAATTATATTTGGGCCTTAGCAGATTGGTGTGTTGGGTCACTTATCCATTTTCTTTCTTTTTTTTTGTTCAATTTGGCCCAAATGAGTTTATTAGCATAGACCCAAATCTGATCCATAGCCATGGGTCAATTAATTTGGTTCAAACAACTTAAGTAGGTGACTCACCTACTAGCTTAAATAAGTCAAGCAACCACCTCAATATTTTTCTCCATTTTCAGCTTCTAACCCCTTTAGTCTAACCTTCAACTTATACACACTTGGTCACTTTAAACTTTAGATTCAAATACTAGCTTGCGATTCCAAGTTTAAATAGTTAACTTAACGTTAACTTAGTCGCATCACACTAAACTATACGGGCAACCTCTATAATTCCATCTACACCAATAGTAATTGCATAACAAATCTCATCCGTTACCTATACCATATGACCATACCAGGTTCCATATAATTAGAATAAGTACAAGCAAGATACGGGATGTTACATCCTTCCCCCCTTAGAAACATTCGTCCTCGATTGTTAGCATAACTGTCCATGCAAAATAAGTCCAAGCCTAAGTTAATATCCCTATTACTATATAGCACCTATATATTTTACACTTACTTGTTATTGTTCCAATTCAGCATCTTGGACTTTTTCTTCATATTTGAACAAATGGGGGTACTTGGATTTCATCGCTTCTTCAGCTTCCCACGTGATCTCTTCTACTTGTTGGTTCCTCCAAAGCACTTTTACAGAAGCTATTTCTTTATTCCTCAACTTCTTAACCTGTCGATCTAGAATAGCAATAGGTATTTCCTCATAGGTGAGATCTTCTATAATTTGTACACTTCGGTAGGGGTAGCATGAGATGAATCTCCAACACACTTTCTAAGCATTGAGACGTGAAATACCGGATGAACTGTTGAGAGCTCTAGGGGTACATTTAATTCATAAGCAACTTGTCCAAACTTTCAAGTAATCTGGTATGGGCCTATATAACGTGGACTTAATTTTCCTTTCTTACAAAATCTCATAACCCCCTTCATTGGTGATACCTTCAAGAATACCCAATCACCTATAGCAAACTCTAGCCCCCTTCTCCTAACATCCGCATATGACTTATGTCTGCTTTGGGCTATTTCTAGTCGCTGTTGGATCACCTTAACCTTTTCCATAGCTTGATGAACAAGATCTGGCCCGAATAAGGTAGTTTCACCCATTTCAAACCATCCAATGGGTGATCTACACTTTCTTCCATACAAAGCTTCATATGGTGCCATTTTGATACTTGAATGATAGCTATTGTTGTAGGCGAACTCGATGAGAGGTAGATGATCATCCCAACTACCTTTAAAGTCCAATACACAAGCTCGTAGCATATCTTCAAGTGTTTGAATGGTACGTTCTGCTTGTCCATCCGTTTGAGGGTGAAAAGCTGTACTTAGATTCACTTGTGTCCCCAAATTTCTTTGAAAAGACTTCCAAAAATTTGTAGTAAATTGAGCTCCTCGATCCGATATAATAGAGATTGGAACTCCATGTAGTCGAACTATCTCCTTAATATATAACTTGGCATATTCTTCAACTGTGTAAGTGGTCCTAACCAGTAGAAAGTGTGCTGATTTGGTAAGCCTATCAACTATCACCCATATGGAATCAAACCTTTGAAATGTACGAGGCAAACCAGTGACAAAATCAATGTTGATCATGTCCCACTTCCAGGTTGGAAGATCCATACATTGCATATAACCCCCGGGCTTTTGGTGCTCTACTTTAACTCTTTGACAATTTGGACATTTCGCTACAAATTTTGCAATGTTCTTCTTCATGTCACCCCACCAATACATCCCTCTCAAATCATGGTACATTTTTGTTGACCCTGGATGGATAGAATACCTTGAATGATGTGCTTCTGTCATAATCCTCTTTCTTAGCCCATTTATATCAGGTACACACAATCTGTTTTGGCATCGAAGTACCCCTTCTTGCGTAAGCTCAAATGCCTTTGTCATACCACATTGCACATTTTCCTTAAGCCGTAATAAAATAGGATCTGCATATTGCTTCTCTTTTACTTCAGTTATTAATGAAGATTCTACTGTATTATGCACAATAAACCCTTCATCTGGAGTTTCAAGAAGACGAACCCCCAAATTGGCTAATTGGTGTAGATCCTTAGTCATCCCTTGTCTTTCTATAGATGGCTCCATAGCTTTGCGACGTAATGCATCTACCACCATATTTGCTTTTCCCGGATGATATAAGATATCAACATCATAGTCTTTTAATAATTCAAGCCATCTTATCTGCCTCAAATTTAAGTCCTTCTGGTTAAAGATATACTGCAAACTCTTGTGGTCAGTGTATATGTCAACATGAATCTCGTACAGGTAGTGACGCCATATCTTTAAGGCAAATATAACCGCTGCTAGCTCTAGATCATGTGTTGGATAAATTTTCTTATGTGGCCGCAATTGTCTCGAGACATATGCTATGACTTTACCATGCTGCATCATTACACACCCTAACCCAATTCTTGAAGCATCACAATACACTGCATACCCCTCTGTGCCTTCTGGAAGCACCAATACGGGTGTAGAAGTCAACTTACTCTTCAGATCTTGGAAACTTCTTTCGCATGCATTATTCCATTGAAACTTGGATGCTTTGTGTGTTAGCTTTGTTAAAGGTGCAGAAATTGAAGAAAATCCTTCCACAAACCTTCTATAATAACCTGCCAACCCAAGGAAACTACGAACCTCTGTAGGCGTTATAGGTCTTGGCCAGTTCTTCACGGCTTCTATATTTTGAGTATCAACATTTATTCATTCATCAGATACAATATGACCTAAGAATGCCACAGATTTTAACCAAAACTCACATTTAGAGAAGTTTGCAAATAGCTTACGATCACGAAGAATCTGCAACACCTGTCGTAAGTGATTGGCATGGTCCTCATTTGATCTCAAATAAACCAGAATATCATCTATAAAAACTATCACAAACACATCCAAGAATGGTTTGAACACCCTATTCATCAAATCCATAAAAGCTGTAGGTTCATTAGTTAGCCCAAAGGACATGACTAGGAACTCGTAATGACCGTACCGTGTTTGAAAAGCTATCTTGGGTATGTCATTCTCTTTGACCCTCATTTGGTGGTAACTAGATCTTAAATCAATCTTTGAAAACCACTTGGCGCCTTGCAACTGATCAAATAAGTCATCAATTCTCGGAAGGGGATATTTTTTCTTAATAGTCACCTTGTTCAGTTGTCTATAGTCAATACACATTCTTAACGAGCCATCCTTCTTACGCACAAATAACACTGGTGTGCCCCAAGGGGAGACACTAGGCCTTATGAATCCTTTTTCTAGCAAGTCTTTCAATTGCTCTTTCAACTCCCGTAATTCTGCAGGGGCCATTCTATACGGAGGAATTGATATTGGTTGAGTACCTGGGATTACATCAATACCAAACTCCACTTCTCATTCTAGAGGCAAACCCGAAAGATCTTCAGGAAATACATCGGGAAATTCACTTACCACTGGAATAGTTGGAAGAGTTGGTGTCTCCGCATTTGTATCCTTCACTCTAACTAGATGACATATGTAACCCTTGGAAATCATCTTTTTCGCCTTAAAATAAGAAATAAATTTACCTCTTGGCGCACCAATATTACGTCTCCATTCTAGGACTGCCTCCTTTGGGAAATGGAAACACACCCTCTTAGTTCGGCAATCTAATATGGCATAACAAGAAGCCAACTAATCCATACACATTATAGCATCAAAATCTACCATTTCTAACTCAACCAGGTCAGCCATTGTATCACGACCGCAAATAGTTATTATACAATTTCGATACACTCTCTTAGCTATAACAGATTCACCAATTGGCGTAGATACTTCAAATGGCGTAACTAGTAGTTCTGGTGTTTTTTTGAACTTTTCAGCAACCAATGGAGTGACATATGATATTGTAGAACCCGGAGAAACTAATGCATACACATCATGCGAAAAGATGGACAATGTACCTGTAACCACATCTGGAGAAGCCTCTGAATTTTGTCGATCTGCTAAAGCGTATGTACGATTCTGAACTCCACTAGAGCTAGTTGTTCCTTTAGCACCTCTACCACGACCCATAGGTTGTACACCCCTACCTGAATAAGGCACCGATGATGATGATGTAACGGTTGATCCAGTAGGTCGTGCCACACCACCTATGCCCCTTTGAGGGCATTCTCTCATCATATGTTCTGACATACCACACCAAAAGCAAGCATTTGTTCCAAACCGACATGCACCTAAATGAAGCTTTCCATATTGTCTACATGGCTGTTGAGAAGGCCTTAATTGGCTCATAATCCCTTTCTCTTGATACCCTGTTGTTCGCGAACTCTGACTCTCATTTCTTTGACCAACCTGGTTACCTTTAGACCCTTGAAATTGTGATGGAGCACTAGCTGCAGAATAACAAGATAATGTCCTAGGTGGTCTATTAGAAAACCGAGGCCTAAACTCTCCTTGGGGTGCCATAAATTGCCCTGTAGATCTAGACCTCTTGGAATACCCCCTTTCTAACTCTTGTGTTCTTCTTCTTTGCCTCTGATTCTCTATTTTTTGTGCGAATGCTTGTATCCTTGCTATGTCCATGTCCTTATTCAAAGCAGCAATGGTACAATCTCTAACCAGATATAGATCCAATCTATCCACATACCGATGAACTCTATCATCCATTGTAGCCACAACATTAGGAGCATACCTAGCCAAAGAGTTAAACCGAAGGCTGTACTCCCTTACACTCATATTTCCTTAGTGAAGATTCAGGAATTGATCTGCACGGGCTTCTCAAATCTCATATGGAAGGTAATGATCAAGAAATGCCTCTTTGAACTCTTTCCAAGTAGCTGGAGGTGCATCGATACCCCTAGATCATTTCCAGTCTTCATACCATAATATAGCCTTCCCCTTGAATCTATATGCTGCTAGCTTGACTGTCTCTTTACCCGCCACATGCATAACATCTAGAACCCTTTGGATTTGATCAATAAAGTCCTGTGGGTCGTCATTAAGATCTGATTCGGTGAAGGTGGGAGGATCCAATTTGAGAAAATCCTGTGTTCGTAGGCTAGCTGCCCTATCTGTACCACTAGAACCTGTAGTTGGAATGGCTTGTCCTTGAGCTTGTCCAGAAACTATACGAGCCAACAATTGTATTGCACTCCTTAAATCTTGATCTACAGCATTGATAGGTAGTTCTGAGGATGCGGTTCTTCTCCTTCTTAGCTCTTCTGGAGATGGAAGGGTAGGAGAAGTTTGGGACACACACTCATCTTGAGCCTTACTTTGATTAGCTCGTCTAGGTGGTGATTTGATGGTCCCCTCCCCGGCAGCCTCGTCTATCTGCCTACCTGTATTCTTACTCCTTCTTGTAACCGACATCTTTACTATAATAAGAGGAAAAAAAAAGAAAAAATAGGTTCAATGGTGAAATATGACTTAACCTACAACATAGGCTCTATTGCACGATCTAAGATATGAAGAAAAAAAGAAAACCCCTAAATGTCACATAGCCTCCTATTTATAGATGTGGTGCACAACACGCCCATAAATAGGACTCTATATAGACACGTCTTTGTAAACACCCTAGGACGACTGCTCTGATACCACTTTTTTCATGCCTCAAATCCTATTGGGGCGGACAGGCACCCGTAGCCGTAAAGGCTCGAGAGAACCAATTCATAACCTTATACTTCCCATGTGTGTAACTGTAACAACCAAATGTTCTGACGACATAATATTATGCATCGATGAAATTATCTACACATACACTCCCAAAACTAATATGTACAACACTTGGCCGGTGGGGCCACCATGTCTAAAATCAGGACACTACCATAACTTTACATTAGTCTACAAAGCCTTTAAAAGATACATAGACTTAGTCAGGGTCGGGACAAACCCCCGCCCTACTCTAGACTTACTGTACAATACCAAAATATATAGAGCAGACTTGGAAAGCCCTGAATCAATCTGGAGCTCACCAATAGTCCCTGAACAACCTACGCTCCTACTAGTGAGTTGTATGAGCTGAAGTGCCTCTGCCTGCAGCATGAAATGCAAGTCCCCCGTGAGGGACGTCAATACAAAAATATGTACTGAATATGTAAGGCAGAAAGTAGCAACACACTTGATAAAAAAGCTCAATAGAAATATTATACAAGTGTATAAGGAGTACTAGTAGACCACCTTTATAAATACTTGTGGAACAATGTACATTACATTCTTTCTTCATTTTACCTTGTTACTTCATAATCTTTGTAATCCATATAATGCAAATGACCAGCTGATCAGTGGTAAAAAAAAAGATAAATTAGGATCGGCCCATGCTAGGCTTACGCCCCTTAGCTGCCACCTATAAAAAGATTGGGATCGGCCCATGCTAGGCTTATGCCCTTGAGCTGCCACACATAAAGGTATCAGATCGGCCCATGCTAGGCAAGTGCCCCTGAGCTGCCACTCGTCATTTTACAGATTGTAATACTAAGTTTATTAGCCTTTGAAATTGTTACCTTGGTGGTCATCATATTATGGTACCTTGAACCAGTAATACGCTAATAAGAGACATGTAAATAGACACTTAACGCAACAACAATGAGCTAGGGAGCTGTCGGCACACAAATAAAGTGTTTAGGAGCTGAAATAACACATGGGTCTTATTTGAACAAACGGAGAACTCCTGCAATTTTCTAGTGAAGATAGACGCGCAGATTTAATAAGAAGCACGTATTGAGGTGTGCTAATGCGTTAGAGAGTGGGAACAAGGTCATTGGATATATGGAGGGTAATGTGCTACCATTATGTATCACTTTGTTATAGGATAACCTCAGAAACTTGCTTGATGAAACAATTGTACGATTTCATGCCAAAGAGTGTGAAATAGAGTATGCCTTACATACCTGGTCATTTGACTCCGAAACTAACCCGACTTGACTTCTCGCCTTTTAGATTATTTATCTACAATAGAATATATGGTAAACTAGTATTAGTAACCACTCAACACATTTGAGGTACTTAATTTCACCCAAAACAGTAACCGGGCAGCAACTATTACTCTATTAAACAAGGGTGTTATTTTAACCCCTTTTTTTTCCAATTACACCCATATACCAAATAGGTTCTTATAAGGTTCACCAAAACAACCTCGACTTCATTACATATTCTAAACAATACGCAAAATAGATTGGACAGCAAGCATTAGTTCGGTGGTGTATCACCAAATCTGATACGGTTAGGGCAGCCTCCACAGGTACACGGCCTTTCACACGAAGCCAAGCTCGGGAATTACAAAAACTCCAAGCTTTGTTCATGCAAATGGCCGTGTGTGAGTTGGTGATTGAACCAACCAAGGACCTAAACGTTTTTATGTGTGAAGAGAGGTCCTAATGTGTAATAAACTACTCTCCAAGGTTGGCACAAGAAGCAAGGGCGGATGGGTCATTTTACCCCTTTTATTTGTAGTATAAATAGAACATGTTAGAGAGTCATCCCTTAGTTTTTGAATGCTGATTTTTGTAACCTAAAACACTAAACCTTTCCTCTCTCTTCCACTCATAGAAGCCGCCCCTATTATCTCACAAGTAGAGGGATACTTGTGTTGTCTCTTTGGCTAGAAACAAGGGTTTTGAGGTCGTTGAGTGCCTCTTGGTCCTCGTAAGAACTTGGTGTTTATATTCATTAGACTTAGGGTCCTCTCTTGATGTTAGGGTTCTTAGTTTCTTGAATGTTATATGTCAAGTTATCTATCTTTCTTTATCTTGTTGTTGTTGTTGATTTTGTTATCTTAAGTCTAGTGAAGCCGTGTGGGGCTCTTTTCGATTCACTAGCATTGTTATCTATCTTGTTGCTCTTGTGTTGTGGGCTGAAAAACCGAAACTTAAACTTGTTGTTCTTGTGTTGTTGGATTGAAATCCGAGCCTACTTGAAGCTCTTGGTGTTGTTGGTTTGATTTTGTATCATTTGGTATCAAAGCAATACCGGTTGTGTTCCAAGATAACCCATCTTGGGCTAGTTCACGGCTTAAACAAACTACACCAAAAAGAAATTTTCAAAATCTGTCCATTAAAAGTTGAAACCAAGAATGATGTTGTATGTTTAGATCTAGGTGTTATTTTGCTTGTTTAGTGAGTTTCTAGTGTTGGTTTCTTTCTCACCAACACTAAAGTGTCTAGATCCAAAAGTTGAGCTTGAAAACTTGAACATTGTGTAGTGACTTGAAGTGGCCGAAAGTTGTATGTTGTTGATAACCAAAAAAAAAAATCGGTGGTTGTGTGTTTATGTGCTAAAGAAGTTGATGAAGTTTGTTGAGGTGTTCATCTTTTGAACTTGTTCATCTTGTTGTGTGCTCAAGTGGTAAGACAAGCTATAAAGTTGTTGTGAAAGACTTGCACCCATCACCTTTTAGTCTTGTCAATCACTTTTCCCTAATTCAAGGAGCCTTGTTTTGTGGGATTAGTCAACCAAACCCCACTTTCTTGAGTTTGAAAAGGGTGAAATACTACAAGATTTTATTTTTCCCACCAAAACACTTTGCAAACTATAACAAGTTGTGTGAATATTAACACAAAACAAAAAAAAAAAAAAAGAGAAGAAGAACGTGTGGGACCATTGCATGCTGCCACGTTGCTATAAGCTCAACTTAGGATATTCTTTGGTTGCTAATTGTTGATCCTTGGTTTCCCTTACTTGGTCCTATAACTAATTAACAAACTAGTACCGTCCTACTAGGTTGTCAACTAGTTCCTTGAACCGTTTGTTCGTGTCAACGATTATTTGAGTAATTTTATTCGTTTGAACGAATTGCTGATTTTTGACTCTAGTCCGGCAAGAATTCTTTGAGTCTTCAAACAAGAATCCATTCCGGATAAGAGCTTACTCATACCTTAAAAATCTCACGGTTACTAGCCAATTATACAACACTTGTGGAACACGAACTTGTGGGGAACTAAAGCGGATAATACCTTGACAATGGAAGGAGCTACGTCTCATAATGTGGATACTAATGCCCTTGATTCTATGAGGGTCACTCTTGAGGCCGTTACCCGGACACTTGAAAGGTTGAATTCGGAATTTGGGGCCGTGAGAGGGGACTTGGCAGCAATAAGGGGGGAAGTGTCGACTATTAGTGGGAGATTAGAACAAGTGGAGAGTCAAAGGAACTCTCGTCCTTCTACTCCTCTACATGTATCTACCAATGGTCATGATAGGGCCTCCTCCGCAACCATCACCCCCGAAACAGTCCACCAAATGCTAAATGCACCCCAAGCTCCACTTAATACCGCAAGCCAAACTACTTATTTTCCTCCAAACCGAGACTCCACTAGACCACTACATTTCCAAGCCCCTCCAATGCCACAAGAGGGATTTGGACGCCAAGTACCTCCACTAAATCCGAACCCTCCATTCCAAGCTCCATTAACCCAAAGACCGCAAATTCCAAATCCTCCGAATCAAAACGGCCAAGGCCGGCCAGCCCACTTTGAAGGATACGGTAGAGAGGAGTATGAAGGAGATGGAGCCTTTGATGATGATTATATAAGGGAGGAGGAGTTAAGAGGGGGTCGAGGAGAACCTAGGAGATACCGGGGGTATGGAGATAGGGGAAACCGACACCAAGAGAGAGACGTAGGCATCAACACCATCAAGTTGAGCCTACCCATCTTTAAGGGTGAAAGTGACCCCGAGACCTACTTAACTTGGGAATCGGCTTGTGACAAAGTTTTCCAAGTTAATGACATCTCGGAAGAAAAGAAGAGTTGCTACGCTATAGCTCACCTCGAGGGCTATGCTAATACTTGGTGGGAGTATGTTAAATGATTTGGTAATGAATTAGTGGATGGGCAGCCATCACCTTGGTATCGGTTGAGGTATTTGATGAGACAACGATACCTTCCCGAGAGATATCGTCATGAGTTGCTCGCTAGATTATATGGCTTGCGGCAAGGAGGCAAGAGTGTGATGGCCTATTTTGACGAGTTCCAACAACTCATGTTGAAATTTGATCATCGTGGGGAGCAAATCAGTCACGACATCATCCGGTTCAAGTGTGGGTTGAACAAAGAGATCTCCACTCATTTGACCCTTCACCGGTTTGAAACCATTGACGGTATATTCCAAGCGGCCCTAGAGATTGAAAGGGAACTTAAGGAGAGATCAGCCTTCAAGGCAAGGGTACAAACCCCCTCGGGTTGGCCCAAAAACAAGGACCAACCTGCCCCTACGAAGCTGCCCGAGTCCAAAACTGTCCCTAAGTTCCCTCCGAAACTGGAGGCTCACAAATATCCCAACCCAAAGGGGTTCCAATGCTTCAAGTGCCAAGGTTGGGGTCATAAGGCCAATGAATGTCCGAACCGGCGCAATGTGATCCTACGAGAAGGGAAAGTGTACTACCTTGGTGAGGAGGTGGTTTCCGAAAGGGGGGAGGATGAGGCCGAGCCTCAAGATGGAGAGGGAGCTGAAAATGGGCCGAATGATGGTGAATTAGATGGTAGTGAAGATGTCCATCCACAAGAAGGGGAGTGTGTGGTTCCAAACTTTGTGGTTAGACGTGTCATGATTAGTAAGGCGATGGATGACCCGAGTCAAAGGGAAAATCTATTCCATACTAAGTGTCTTGTAAAGGGGAGTGTGTGCACCTTGGTGATTGATAGTGGTAGTTGTAAAAATGTTGCGAGCCATGCTATGGTAAATTTCTTGAAGCTACCAACTACACTACACACTAGTCCTTACAAGCTACAATGGTTGAACGATTGTGGAGAATTAAAGGTCACAAGGCAATGTGTGATTCGGTTTAAGGTGGGAAACTACCACGATGAAGTGCTTTGTGACGTGATCCCAATGCAAGCATGTCACTTGTTGTTAGGTAGGCCATGGCAATATGATAGGTCTACTAAGCACGATGGGAGGTCCAACCGGTATACGCTTGAGAAGGATGGCCGAAAGGTCACACTTCACCCTCTTTCACCCTCCCAAGTAAATGAGTGGCATCAAAAGATGAGAGAGTTAAAGGGAAAGGGGAAGGAATCCGGAAAGGGAGAAAAGGGGGGGGATGCCGTAGGTGAGGAAGTAGGGACATCCGAGGCTGTCCCAATGACAAGGGAGATGGAAAACGTAGTGATGTTGGCTAGGAGGAAAGAACTCTTCGTGGACCATGATGAAAACAAGCCGATGTTACTTTTGGCCAATTGTTTTAATACTAACCCCACTAATTCTTCCATTTCCCCTTTGATTTGTTGTGTGTTGCAGGAGTATGAAGATGTATTTCCTCAAGAACTTCCGCAAGGATTGCCCCCACTTCGGGGAATTGAACACCAAATTGATTTGGTGCCGGGTTCACAACTTCCAAAAAAACCGGCCTATAGGAGCAATCCCATGGACACTAAGGAGCTTGAAAGACAAGTTGAGGAGCTTCTCAACAAGGGATACATCAAGGAAAGCATGAGTCCGTGTGCTGTTTCGGTGCTTTTGGTACCAAAGAAGGATGGAACTTGGCGCATGTGCGTCGATTGTAGAGCCATCAACAAAATCACGATAAGGTATCGTCATCCAATCCCTAGACTAGATGATATGTTAGATGAGCTCCACGGATCTTGTTTGTTTTCTAAAGTGGACCTTAGGAGCGGCTATCACCAAATTCGCATGCAACCCGGTGATGAGTGGAAGACCGCATTCAAGACCAAATTCGGTCTATATGAGTGGCTGGTCATGCCCTTCGGCCTTACCAATGCTCCTAGCACATTTATGAGGCTAATGAATCATGTAATGAAGCCTTATATTGGAAAGTTTGTCGTGGTTTACTTTGATGATGTGTTGGTGTATAGTAAATCTATTGATGATCATGTAATGCATTTGAGATGTGTGTTTGATGTGCTCCGAAAGGAGAATCTGTATGCCAACATGGAGAAGTGTTCTTTTGGTGTTGATAAAGTTATATTCTTGGGTTTTGTCGTGAGCTCAAGGGGTGTGGAAGTGGACGATTCCAAGATAGACTCTATTCGAAGTTGGCCGACCCCTAAAACTATTGGAGAAATCCGAAGTTTCCACGGGTTGGCAAGCTTTTATAGGAGGTTTGTCAAAGGATTTAGTTCCATAGCAGCGCCCTTGACCGAGGCAATTAGAAAGGACGGACCCTTTAAATGGGGTGATGATCAGGCTAGGGCTTTTGAGGCCTTAAAAGCTACGCTCATCTCGGCGCCTTTATTGCAATTGCCCGATTTTGATAAGATGTTTGAAGTAGAGTGTGATGCAAGTAAGGTTGGCATCTGGGCTGTTTTGATGCAAGAAGGTAAGCCCGTTTCATATTTCAGTGAAAAGCTCAAAGGGGCAACTCTTAATTACTCAACTTATTATTTGGAGTTGTACGCCCTTGTTAGAGCCTTGGGAAATTGGCAACATTATTTGTGGCCTAAGGAGTTTGTGATACGAACGGATCATGAGTCGTTGAAACACCTTAAGAGCCAAGACAAGTTGAATAGGCGTCATGCCAAGTGGATTGAGTTCATCGAGACTTTCCCTGATGTAATTCATTACAAAAGGGGAAAGGAAAATGTTGTTGCCGATGCCTTGTCTAGGAAGCATGTGCTTGTTGCTACCTTGTCTTCGAAATTGATGGGTTTTGAGAGCTTGCGGTTGTTGTATCCCTAGGATCCTACCTTTGCTCCTATTTTTAGGGAATGCGAAGAGTGGGGAAGGGACCGTTGGCTTAAGGAGAATGACCATTCCTCCTACTCTCGGTTCGATGGGTATTTGTTCAAGGGGAGGAGGTTGTGTGTTCCTTCTAGTTCTTGAAGGGAATTATTTGTAAGGGAGGCCCATGACGGAGGCCTCATGGGTCACTTTGGGGTAGACAAGACCCTCAGAATCTTAGAGGAGAACTTCTATTGGCCCAAAATGCCCAAAGACGTCACTAAAATTTGTAGTCAATGCGTGGCCTGCCGGAGTGCGAAATCTCGTCTCCTACCTCAAGGATTATACACCCCACTCCCTACTCCCCTTAGGCCTTGGTTGGACATTTCGATGGATTTTGTTTTGGGGCTGCCAAGGACTAGAAAGGGCCGAGATAGCATTTTTGTTATTGTTGATAGATTCTCTAAAATGGCTCATTTTATTCCATGTGCTAAAACCGAGGATGCTCGTAGTGTAGCTTCATTATTTGTTGCACATGTTGTAAAGCTTCACGGGGTACCGAGGACTATTGTGAGCGATAGGGACTCCAAGTTCCTAAGTCTCTTTTGGAAGTCCATGTGGGGTAGGCTTGGAACGAAGTTACTTTTCTCCACTTCTTGTCACCCACAAACCGATGGACAAACGGAGGTAGTAAATAGAACCTTGGGGTCTATGCTACGTTCTATGGTTAAAGGTAAACTGACTTCATGGGAAGATCACCTACCCTTGGTGGAATTTGCATACAACCGGGTAATACATTCGAGCACGGGAATGACTCCCTTTGAATGTGTTTACGGCCTGAATCCCCTTACCCCTTTAGATCTCACTCCTTTGTCTAGTGATCTCATTACCAGCTTAGATGGAAATAAAAGAGCCGAGGCAATGAAGAAAATGCATGAGACGGTGCGGATCAAGCTTGAAAAGAAGAACCAAGAGATTGCAAAAAGGGTAAACAAAGGGAGAAGAAGGCTTGTTCTTGAACCCGGAGATTAAGTGTGGGTGCATCTTCGAAAGGATCGGTTTCCAGCTCAAAGGAAGTCCAAATTGCTGCCAAGGGGTGATGGTCCTTTCCAAGTACTTGAGAGAATCAATGACAACGCCTACAAGATTGACCTTCCACCGGAATATCAAGTGGACAACACTTTCAACGTTGGTGATCTCTCCCTCGTGGATGCGGTTGAAGATGACCAAATGCTGAATTTGAGGTCAAATTCCTCTCAAGATGGAGAGGATGATACGGTTAGGGAAGCCTCCATAGGTACACGGCCTTTCACACGAAGCCAAGCTCGGGAATTACAAAAACTCCAAGCTTTGTTCATGCAAATGGCCGTGTGTGAGTTGGTATATTGAACCAACCAAGGACCTAAACGTTTTTATGTGTGAAGAGAGGTCCTAATGTGTAATAAACTACTCTCCAAGGTTGGCACAAGAAGCAAGGGCGGATGGGTCATTTTACCCCTTTTGTTTGTAGTATAAATAGAACATGTTAGAGAGTCATCCCTTAGTTTTTGAATGCTGATTTTTGTAACCTAAATCACTAAACATTTCCTCTCTCTTCCACTCATAGAAGCCGCCCCTATTATCTCACAAGTAGAGGGATACTTGTGTTGTCTCTTTGTCTAGAAACAAGGGTTTTGAGGTCGTTGAGTGCCTCTTGGTCCTCGTAAGAACTTGGTGTTTATATTCATTAGACTTAGGGTCCTCTCTTGATGTTAGGGTTCTTAGTTTCTTGAATGTTATATGTCAAGTTATCTATCTTTCTTTATCTTGTTGTTGTTGTTGATTTTGTTATCTTAAAGTCTAGTGAAGCCGTGTGGGGCTCTTTTCGATTCACTAGCATTGTTATCTATCTTGTTGTTCTTGTGTTGTGGGCTGAAAAACCGAAACTTAAACTTGTTGTTCTTGTGTTGTTGGATTGAAATCCGAGCCTACTTGAAGCTCTTGGTGTTGTTGGTTTGATTTTGTATCATTCATCCCCTTTCTATGTGTCGTTTTCTTTGTCTCGTGGTTGCTGATTTTTGTGTCTTGAGTCCTTAATTTCATTTTTAGTAGTGGATTATTGTATCAGAGATAGTGTGTTAAGATACTAAAATAGGTTGTGTGTGCCATGTGTTGATGATTTGAGACATAGAATTATGGTTGAAGCACATGGTGTGCGTTATTCCATTCATCTAGGAGCCACCAAGATGTACCGCGACTTGCGGAAAATCTATTGGTGGAGTGGTATAAAGGGAGATGTAGTAGAGATCATAGCCAAGTTTGCAACTTATCAACAGGTTAAGGTAGAACACCAAAGACCTGGTGGTTTTTTACAAGAGTTTGGTATCCCTACTTGGCAGTGGGAAGAGGTGGATATGGATTTTATGACTGGTTTACCCCATTTGCATCATCAACATGATTTGATATGGGTTATTTTAGACAGATTAAATAAGTCAATGCATTTTTTTCTAGTTCATACATCTTATAGAGCTGAGGATTATGCTAAGTTGTATATCCAAGAGTTAGCTACACTGCATAGAGTTCCCTTGTCTATGCTTTCAGATAGGGGTACTCAGTTCACTTCCCAGTTTTGGAGATTTAGAAGGGTTTTGGTACCTAAGTTCATCTTAGTTCAACTTTCCACCCTTAGATAGATGGTCAAGCAGAGAGGACCATCCAAACTTTAGAAGATATGTTGAGGATATGTGCTCTTGATTTCAAAGGTAGTTGGGATGACTTTTCCTATTGATTGAATTATCTTATAATAACAGTTATCATTCTAGAATTCAGATGGCCCCATTTGAGGCTCTCTATGGAAGGAGATATAGATCACCCATAGGTTGGTTTGAAGTTGGTGAGGCCACTTTGCTTGGGTCCGATGTAGTGTTTGAAGCTAAGGAGAAAGTTAAGTTGATTAGAGAAAGATTGAAAACAGCCCAGAGTCATCAGAAATCCTATACAAACGTGCGAAGAAGGGACCTCGAGTTTGAGGTTGGTGATTTAGTGTATTTGAAAATTTCACCCATGAAAAGGGTGATGAGATTTGGCAAAAAGGGGAAGCTTAGTTCCCGGTATGTTGGCCCTTATAGAATTCTGACTCTTGTTGGGAAACTAGCTTATGAGCTTGATTTTCCCACAGACTTGGAAGCCGTTCATCCTGTATTCCACGTCTCTATGCTTAAGAAGTGCATCGGTGACTTCACTATTGTAGTTCCTTTAGAAAGCTCATATATTCAGAACGGCCTTTCATATGAAGAGATTCCAGTTAAGATTTTAGATCATCATATCCGCAGACTAAGGAACAAAGAAGTTCTCTTGGTCAAAGTTCTTTGGCGGAATCAATCTATTGAGGGTGCCACTTAGGAAGCCAAAGCAGATACGCGAGCCAAGTACCCTCACCTTTTCTCCGCAAACTCATATTTAATTGGAGGTAATACTCTACCTTGATTTAGTTCTTTTCTAATCATATATTAAGTTATGTAATTATCCTCATGTAAGTTCATGCACTAACAAAATTACTTAGAAGCTCAAAATGATTTAGATTTAGTTTTTCAATTTATTTTAGTTATGCCTGATAGCTTATAACATTAGATTCCTTATCACTCTTACCTTATCTATCCATATTCGAGGACGAATGTTCCCAAGGGGGAGATATTGTAATACCCCGTACCTTTTCTAGCTTAAATTTGTCCCTAGAATGTTAAGGGATAGCTTCCTAAATGAAGAATAATTATTTCATGTGGAATTTTCCAGATTTAGACCTTACATTGTGTGGGAAATTTAATAATCTTTCTAATGATATAAGATGAGGCCAAGTCTAACACTCGGTGAAAGAGTTATGGTACTTTTAAGTTGAAAGTGTGCCACCTGGGCACCTAGCGCATTACGGAGATAGTTGAAATAGTGATTATCAAATTCCAGTGGCCCTTCGCGATAGCCCCGCATTGCGGTGATGTCCTATTTCACATATAGCATTTTCCAGTGAGACTACGTGATGATGGTGAATTACAATCCAAGGGGGCACCGAGATTGTGGTGCGTCGTGGTGAACGCCCAGTTCCCGCTCGTCCTTTTCCAGTCAGCAACTGCGATAGTGGCGCATCATGGTGGCCAAGTAAATCAAAAATTTTTGTCATTTTTCTAGTTTCGATTAGGAGTTTAAAAATGTTATTTCGGTAATTTAAAAATGTTATTTTGGTAAACTACCCAGTCCCCAATCCGCCCAAAACACATCATTAAGCATACACTAAAGCACTTTATGCTTATTTCATCACTTTTCTCTCAAAAGAAAATCCTAGTTCATCAAACTTTCTTCCCAAGAAATCCAAATTCCTTCATTAATTCTCCAAGAAAATTCAAGATTAAGGATTCCCAATACAAGAACTCTAAGAACTCATCTCCAAAGCGTCAATAGGAATCCAAGATTCAAGCTTTTCATCAAAGATCATCAATTAAGGTATGTGGGGTTCTTCAACAAGGATAATCCTTTCAGCTTTGTGCCCAAAATTTATTTTAATTACAAATTTACAAAATTTTATGTGATTTCCCTTGAAATTGAAGTTAGGTTTTATACCCATCATTGTTATTTACAAGCTTATGATGTTTACAATAATTTAGAAGTTGAATCACATATTATGTTCATATTTTCTTACATAATGCATAAATTTCCAGATTTTGAATTAATTTCTCAAGTTTACATTATCAAGCATGAGCAATTTGATGTTTTAACATGAGATTTATGAATGGGGTATCATTCCAAGATTGAATAGTATTACTTCATGAAAGATCATGCTTTAAACATCTTATGAAAAAATTATTTCCAGTTTTTAGAAAAAGCTTTGATCTTTTGGTCATCGGTTTAGTTATGGAATCCACTTTACAGAATTTAAATCAGTTGTATTTACAAATTTACTCAGATAAAAGAATTTTTGGGTTTCGTAATGAACCATTATACTAATTTAAAGTTGATATCCAATCGAATGAGCATAAAGACTAAAAGGGAAGTAGTATTTAGCATCGACCGATAAGTGTGGGATTAGCGTGCCCTATCTTCCACAGAACTACGTAGCCAACATAGTTATAGATTATCAGATTATTCCCACTTCTATGTGGATGAAAATTCAGATGTGATAACTTAGCTCAGGTTATACTACCTGTCAAAAGTATGACATCTCTCCCCAATGTGAGTTTTTTTCCTTAGGAGGATGATACGTTGGACTCCATATAGCTCCCATGGTTTATGTAGGTTAAGAGAAACTCCCTTCTAGTAAAAGTAAATAAATAGTTTTGAGTATTTCCCTACTAGTAAAGGAAAGCTTTGAAATAATTCCCTTCAGATAAAGCATCTTTCCGTGCAAAATGAGTTTTCAGATTTCACTTAGCCTATATGATTTAAAAATAAGAACAGAATACAGATTTCAGAACTAAGTGTAATGGCTCAAAAGATTTATATTATATGCTTTACTATTCATGATTTGTGATCTTTAGATTTTAGATTACTCAAGCCTATGTGAGTCACTTATATTTAGAATGCATGATTTTATAAATTGTGATGATATTTCTTACCTATTGCATTCAGCCCCATATACGCAGTACATCATCAAAGTACTGATCCACATATACATCTATGTGCTACATTGTCTCATAATGTAGGTTCTGGTGCTCAGTCTTAACAGCGTGAGTGATTTTCGAGCATCTCATCTACATCCCTGCAGTTGGTGATTCCTCATAGTTTGGGGACTTAGCTATTTAGATTTCTAGTTTATTAGTAGATATTTCATTTTTCATTTCTAATGGTTTGATTTCGCTGGGAGCTTGTCCCAGTGACTCTCTAGATTCAGTCAGTAGAGGCTTATTGGACTGCTAGATTAAGTTTTAGACTTTTGATTCAGTATTCAGATTTTTCAGTATTGTTTTACCAAGAGTTGTGAGATTAGTATGTTTTAGATAAGATTTCCACATTAATTATGTATCATATTCATATTCATATTCCCCTTTGTTGAGATTCAGATTTAGTTGAAAAACAACCAGGGTTAGCTTAGGACTACTTGTAATTTGGAGCACGGTATGGCATTTTAGAAATTAGATTTTGGGGTTTTACAACATGATGTTATCACTTTTTTAAGTTACATGCCAATGCTTATCCCACTGACCATCCTAGGAATCTACATCGTTTCATGTTATAGGGTCCGAAGACATATCTTTTGCTCCCGTGCAACATTAGGTGGTTGTGAATGTCTTTTAATTTGTCATGAAGTAGTGAGTCTTCATCCTTCGGAAGGTCTTATCATTTCATTATTCTTTCATTATTGACTCAGTACTTATGGATTCATTTTGGTCATAGTTGGGGACATATCCTGACTTAGTTGTTGTTTTGGTTTTACAGGTTATTGTGGACAAAGTGAGGGTTGGCTATTGTTTTTGGATCCTTAGAACTTTCCTATTGGTTTATATATCATTCTTATTGTTTGGTTTTTCTTCCGCTATTATTTTATTATGCTTGGGTGGTTAGGCTTGGGGGTGGTCTTCGGCCTATGGTGGGCTTGAGATACCCATTACGATCCTGGTTTGGGTCGTGACAAGTAGACACTTTAGGGAATGCTAGTTTTTATATTTTTTCTTAGAATTCCTCTAAGTTTAACAAACAAACTAGGTGGGGTTGTTAGACATTCAAAAATGATGGAAGTTGCTCCAAGCTGATTTAGACAATGTAACATATGATATTGTCACCCATTATTAAGCAAGTCGTTGATTTGAATAATAAAAAATAATAAATCATTGTACAACCTTTTACATTCGTTTCCTCTTTTATTTACTTTGTATGTTTTAATTATTTGGGTTATTTTAGGTTATCTTATTTAATAAAATTTTTTTTATATTTATCATTTCTCATATATCTTCTTGCTTATCTGAGTCATTTTGTTTTTAATGCATCTCATCATCACCTAAATAATTAACCCTTAAAAATAGATAAGTTATGTGTGTTGTTTATTTGTTATTTTATTTAATTTAGTAATATTAAAGTTAGTAAAATATTTGACCTTTGTTTATCATATAGAATCCCCACATAATAAACGAATCCGACTGGAACCCACATTTTCAGACCTCGAAAGATATCTAACTCCTTTTCTTTGGGGTAATTTGATCCCTTACCTGAATTTCTGGAGAACTAGACTAAATAAATAGAAAATTCATAATAGAATGGTTCCCTAACGCACCTTAATTATTTAGGTGGTGACTCTCACTCTTTAAAATATCCAAAATAAGTTGTCACATTGAATTCCATTTTTTGCGAGAAAAATTGAGAGCGACAACATGGAGACTCTGCTAGGGATACTTAGGTTTTAACCATTATGAATTTCTATGTTATGTGGGGTATTATCCTTTTTTATGCCAACTTTTTTTTACCTTGTTGTCTTTTATTGATTGTTTGATTATTTATTGTTATATGTTCATTTTTTAATTGTTTTGTGTTGTCATTATAAGTTAATCCCCTCCCCTTTTCCTTTAAATTTTCTCTAAAATAGCATATATTTTCACGTCTCTTTGTTTCTTTACTTGGCTCTGTGTTATCTTATTTTTCGATATATCCTTAATTTTATATTTTCTTATATATTGTTTAATGTGTTATTGCTTTCTCGGTATGTGCTATGTATTACTACTTTCATAACTGGCATTTTGCTCATATCTTCCTCCATTTGGAACCTTTTTATTTTCTTTTTAAGGACAGTGCTTGGTTGGACGAACATTCGTTCCCTAAGCCCCTATAAAAAATCCCTCATGAATCGGTCGATCAGTGGTGCATCGACAGTCATGAGATTTTTCACCCTCAAGTTGTTTGCTTGAGGGGACCTTGACAAAAAACCACTCCTATTCTCTAGATCTTAATCATATGTTCCTTTACTAAGGAACATGCATCTTGATAAATCTAGAGTGTCTTCATGACTTATACACATATATAGAATTTGTTATTGTAATTTGTTTTGGCATTTGTATTTGACAACCCTATTTGATTATTTCGTCCATAATCCATCTCCACCCGTTGTTTGAATTTCTATAAATTTGAATTCTGAATGATGCCTGACCTGATTCTTGTTCTAACAAGATATGTGGCAATCCTTCGTAAGGTTGCGGTCTTTTTTTTTCCTTTATTTTATAAAATATTCTACTATTTAAAATGTGAAACAATTGTTATCATTCAAATAGTTTTTCTATCAAATCATATTCTCCCTTTCTTTTGCCTTACCATAATGTCATAATGGTGAAAACAAGAACCTTTTTGAATTATTCAAATACTTTTTTGCAATCTTTTAAATTCTCAATTTTTTCATACTAAAAACTAATTCTTCCAAAATCGTTAAAACTTTTCAATTCTTCATCCTCCCACCTTTTTAAAATAAAATGTCTTTAAACATTCTATGTGCACTTTTTGAATATCTTATCATTGTTTACTTGTTCACTCCATAAACTTTAAAACTTAGTGCCTAGGTCTTGCTTAGATCCTATCTTTTATCTTTTTATATTATTCACTTTTCAAGCTTAAGTTCTAGTCTACCCATCGTCCTAAAGTCCTCTTTGACAAGATAACTCTTATTTTCATACTATTTATTCTCTTATTGGGTACACTAACTCTTATTTAGTATGATTTACTATTTTTTATATAAAGACTTTCTAGCATTTGAACATCGACTCAATTGAAAATTTGCAATATTACAAATATGCTCAATATCCAGAAAGATTCCATCCCTCTTTCTCCTTGCCCAAGACATAAGATTGTTTGGACTGTACCTCCTTATTCTCGCCTTACTCACACAACTTTTTAATAGTTTTCTTTAACACGTACCACTCTTAAAAGTAAGAGAATTAATTTAGATGCACGTCAACAAAAGCTTCATGACTTATAGGAAAGGTTGGATGAGAATCTGAGTTCTAAACATATTTATAACTTCAGATATGAGAAATTGTGTGTACATTCAAGGGTTGATTTACCTCCAGGATACAAAGTCCCAAAGTTCAACATGTTTGATAGGCATGGAGATCCAATCACATGTCTAAAGGACTATTGAGGCAGATTAGGACATAATGAGGCTCTTCTAATGAGATTGTTTATTCAAAATTTATCAGGGATGACGTTTACCTGGTTTGCCAAACAAAATTTTGAAAAATGGCATACATAGGAAGACATGGCTCAAGAATTTCTGGGGAAATATAATTTTAACATCATTGTTGGTCCAACAACGTAGGATTTGCTCGAGATAAAGAGAATGAACCATGAACCTTTTGAGGAATATGAAATATGATGGAGTGTCGAAGCTTCTAAGATATATCATTTTGTACCTAAAGAGGAGTTGGTCCAAACTTTTATCAGGTCCCTAGATGAAATATATTTTAAAAAATTATTCTTTTTAGGCAGTCATAGTTTCGAGAGTTTGATTTCAATTGGAAAAAAGTTAGAGTATGCCTTTTGAACTGGGAGGATTATTGATGTTTCTGCAATGCCAACCACTTTTCAAACATAGAAGAGTCCATTCGAGGAAAGGGGAGAAGATTCATCACCTTTTATACCTCAGACACAAGGCTACAAGAATAATAAGGAGTCCCTACTATTTATGGTTTTCGTGATTTGAATTTTGAACCTTATGACTTACAAGAATCTCAAAATGAGGCTTATCAAATTCAACCCTACTCTTTCCAATAAGGTTCTCAGAATGAGGCTTACATATATAACCCAACTATTAACATGGGCCTTAACCAGTACAAAATGTTTTTCATTAACCAAATAGAATGAGGCCTCGTACCTTTGTTCCTTTGACTAACCCTTGGAGAACATATTTGAAAGGCTAAGGGCCGAAGGTATTGTGCAACTAGGAGCATATGGATCCCTATTCATCCACCCTTAAATTTTATCCAACTAAAAATATGCTTATCACTCGAATATTCAAGTTTCTGATATTGTGTAATGCTCAACACTAAGGTACAAGATCCAGAATATGATTAAAAAGAAAAATATAAAAGTTCAACGTGGCCCAATAAGCAACACCTGTGATCCTGTCACTCAAGCAAAATATTTATTCAAGGTGATTCGACAAAAATATTTACAAGATGTTTGCGAAAGAAGCTTAAAACACATCACATGGATTGATAAGGATAGGCTGTCATTATCACAAGAAAAATGCCATCATTTTCCATTTATCCGCCTTATAGCCAATAACAATTTTGTTATTTTATCTACCTTTTTTGTACTCTTGAACTGCATTTCAGCCCATTTTGGGTCCTACCTTAATCTAATAAAAAATTTCTTTTCCCTCTATTTCCAATTCAATCACTTTGGTCAAATTCACACACCTCCAAAATATTAGGTTATAGGCCCAACTATTGAACAAATAAAAAGAGAATCAAATTGAGATCATGATGTTCAAATATAGGACCACCATTTCCTTTGAACTAATGTTTTATTTGAGTGAAGTAGGAATATAAGACTCCCAAAAGTAAAAATTGGGGCTAAATTTTTGAGGTTTTGAGTAGACCTTAAAAATTTCACAAGGAAGCAATATATTGATTCACAAGGATGTGAAAAAGGTGTCATTTATCCTAAACTGCGGCAAAAATTTATATAGATTTCTTGAAAATTTCACCATGATGGAGTGCAAGTCCAATATTCCATGAAATAAAAACAATGAAAAGGAGTCAAATCAAGCCAAAGTATGAATCAAATTATCATGACCCAAACTAGGGCCTGATCGTGACGGGTATCTCAAGTTCACCATAATTGAGAGACTACCCCCTAAACCCAACCTCAAGAGCACAATAATAATAATAACCATAATAACAATGAGGAAGCCAATAAATAGTAATAAGAAGATGGATAAATGACCCAAAGAAACTAAGTGTCAAAACAATGACCAACCAACCCGCATTTGTCCACAATAGCCTCTAAAAAAAGAATACCAAAAAGGTCAGAACTTGCCCCCGACCATGACAAAAATAATTGAAAAATATTGAAGCAGAATAAAATAATATAGAAATGATAAGGTCTTCCAAAGGATGGAGGCTCACTACTTCACAGCTACTTGATGTACGTGCTAATTAACCTAATGCTGCACTGGGGTAAAAGAAATATCTTCGGACCTTACATTATGAAACAATGTAGCATTTGGGGATAATTAGTGGGGTGAGTGCTAGCATACAACTCAGGGGATATGGTAACTTAATGTCATGTCCAAAATTATTCCAAAACCATATACACACATTCAAATATACATCCATCCATCCATCCATCCATACATATATATATATATATATATATATATATATATGGGCTAAAACCATCCATGGGCTATATGGGTATATCTCCCCACATCGGAAGGGCCCCAGTGTATGTTAGCCGCATGAACTAGAGAAGTCCAAGGAAAGACCAAGAAATCCATGACTGCACGCTAATCAAACATACTCATATATCAAGTGTGAACTCTACACACAGTCATGAAGACCCCTACACAGGAAAACATGGTTTCCACTATCGATCCACTAGTACCTCTACCTTCCATGGCTACACAATAACCTTTAAGACCAATTAAAACACTTAAACATAAACCCATCCATTTAACCAAGGATTTATTTATCAAGGCATTAATATTTTGGTATTGTTATACCAATTAGGCTTGCAAGCTAATCCGTGTAAGATGGAGGAATCTCTGACACCCATCTGCCCATCTAAGTTGGGGGAATCCATGACCCCCATTTGATTCCCAAGCTCTAATTTAAATCAATCCATGGCCTCTGACACCTTTAAAAATCATTTATGTTCCATTAAACTTTTATGCAATGCAAGGTTTCAAAAGTGAAGTAATTTATATATATATATCCATGTTTCAATCCAATTTCACAAGTTGGGTTGAGGTTAAAACCAATTCCAAACCACTAAACCATAAATTTAGGGAAACCCATGTTCCCCATTCCAATTCCCACACCTTTGAATTCATTTAGTTTAAAATTATGAGAATAAAACATAAATAATCAATCCAAATCCATGGGGATTTAATTTATTTAATAACCATTCCAAACCCCTCAACCCATATTCAAAAACCAATAATTAAATCACATGGATAATAATTAAATATATGTTTTTGCATAAAATCAATTTAGGGAAGATATACATGCCTGAAACACACAAGAGTTTGTAATCAATTTGAAGCTTGGTGCCTGAATGATGAATTCTCTATGAAACTCTTGAATTATTCTTGGGTTTTGAGTTTGAGAGTGAAATGAGTAATTTGATCTTTGAAAAACTGAAGGAGATAAGTGGGACTTCCTCGTAACCCAAGGAATCCGTAACACCAACATCCTTAACAAGCACTATTAAGGATGGAGTACCCATAACTTTTTTAGCATAGACACATGAAACACGAGATGAATAGAACCAAACTCGTAGGCAAGTGCAACTCATAAGCAACGTTCTAATTCTCCTAATAATCTAATATGGACCAACATAACAAGGACTGAGTTTCCCCTTATTCCAAAATCTCAAGACTCCTTTCATAGGAGACACCTTCAAGAACACCCAATCGTTCACTTCCAACTCCCATTCTCTTTGTCTTACATCCGCATAATACTTTTGGCGACTTTAAGTAGTATGAAGTCTTTCCCTAATCACTTTCACCTTCTCCATGGTTTGGTGAACCAATTCAGGACCAAAAACCTAGCCTCACCAACCTCAAACCATCCAACATGAGAACTATACCTCCTACCATAAAAAGCCTAAAAAAGAGCCATTTAAATTCTCGAATAACAACTACTATTATATGCAAACTCAATAAAAGGAAAATAGTTAACCTAAATTCCCTTAAAATCAATCACATGCCCTTAGCATATACTTTAAAGTTTGAATAGTACATTCCGCTTGTCCATTCATTTGATGGTGGAAAGCGGTGCTAAGGTTTACCTGTGTACCCAAGCCTTTCTGAAATGAATGCCAAAAGTGAGATGAAAACTACTTACCTCTATTTGAAATAATAGATGCTGGTACACCATACAACTTTATAATTTCCTAAATGAATATCTTGGCATAATCCTCTCCTAATTAGTTAGTCCTCACAGACAAGAAGTGAGCAGACATAGTCATTCTATTCATAATGACCCAAATTGAATCTTACTGATTCTGAGACCCCAAAATACCCATAATAAAGTCCATATTGATCATCTATCATTTCCATATGGGAAACTCAATCTTTTGAGACATGACATACAACCTCAAGTGCTCAACCTTTACTTGCTGATAAACCGTACACTTAGCTATGAGTTAGCCAGATCTCTTTTCATATAGCTCTATTATTAGATATCCTTTAATTCATGGTATATCTTTGTAGAACCTAGATGAACTGTGTATCGAGAACTCATAAGCCTTAGTCAAACTCCTCTCTTATATCCCATTAATATCAGGATCAGACAACCTACCTTAGTACCTCAAGATACCATCTCCACCAATCTCAAAGACCACAACCTTTTATTTTCCCACCCTATTCTTAATCTGCATAAAAATGGGATTCAAATCCTATTTCTCCTTCACATTAGCACCAAGACATGATTTGAAAACTTCTCGAATAATAACCCCTCTATATAGAGAGTCGAAAAGAAAAACTCCCAAGTTAGCCAACCTATTAATGTCCTTCACTAATCCTCTTCTCTCTTCATCAACATGAGATAATCTCCCCATAGATAACTTTCTAAGAGTATCAACAAGAACATTAGCTTTAGTTGGATTGTAGTAAGGACTTACATCATAATTCTTTAGCAACTCAAGCCATCACCTCTGCCAAAGATTCAAATCCTTCTGAGTAAACACATATTACAAGCTCTTAAAATATGAGGAGATATCTATATGCACCCCATACAAATAATTGCGCCAAATCTTCAAAGAAAAAACCTTAACTGCCATCTCCAGATCATGAGTCAAAATGTTCCTTTCATGAACCTTAAGCTACCTAGAAGCATAGTCCATAACCTTACCAGTCTACCATAACACACAACCCATTCCTACAAGAAATACATTACAAAATACAACAAAACCATCAATATACTCAAGAAGGGTCAAATTAGGTGAAAAATTCAACCTATCCTTCAACTTCTCAAATCTACCCTCACAAGTATTGGACCACAAAAACTTAACTTTATTTTAAGTCAATATTTTTAGTGAAGCAGTAACAGAAGATAAAATCTCCACAAACCTCTTATAATACTTGATCAAGCCCAAAAAGCTCCTAAAGTCAGTCAGAGTCGTGGGTCTCAGCTATTTCTTAACTGTCTCAACTTTATGTAGATCCATCTTGATCCCCTCACTAGAAATAACATAACCAAGAAAGGTGATAATATTTAACCAAAACTCACACTTAGAAAATTTAGCATACAACTTCTGATCCTAAAAGGGTTTGCAATATAATTAGGAGGTGATTGGCATGTTCTGCCTTACTCTTAGAATACAACAATATGCCATCACAATTAAGTATAAAAACTGCCTAAAAAACCAATTCATAAGATTCATAAATACAGTCGAAGTATTAATCAACCCAAATGACATAACCAATAACTCATAATGACCATACTGGATTAAAAAAATATTCTTGGGAATATTAACCTCCCTAATCCTCAACTGATGATAACCTAAATAAAGATCAATCTTAGAGAAGCATATAACACCCTAAAGCTAATCAAACAGATCATCAATCCGAGGAAAAAGGTACATATTCTTCATTGTCACCTTGTTCAACTAATGGTAATCTATACACATCCATACAGAATCATCTCTCTTATGCATGAAAAGCATATGATCACCCCATGATGAAATACTAAGATGGATGAAACCCTTATCCTTATAAAGAAAATATTTTAACTACTCTTTTAGCTTCTTTAATTTACCTGGAGTTATTCAATAAGGAGAATAAAAATAGGATGAGTATCTTATAAAATATCAATCCCAATATATATTTCCCTATTGGGAGGAATTCCAGAAAGATAATTGGGAAACACTTTAGAAACTCACTAACCATAGGCACAGATTATGTAATAAAGGACTTTTAGATTCAAAATCTTTAACCAAAACTAGATGATATAGGCACCGTTTGAAATCAAATTCTAATCTCTAAGATAAGTGAGGAACTGTAGAGCTCCCTATAAAACTCCTTGGGTTTTTACCCCTTAGAAAATTTCCTAGATTTCTAGTCTTTGGATAGGATACGACTAGGGAAAATGACTCATACACTATGATACGAGAGGTATAGGTTAGTTGTATGTTGACCAGTGTTGGTTAGTAGATAGGATTTAGTTTCTAGAATGGATACGACTTGGGTGGTATGAGTCGGATCACTGGATACGGGTTGTTTGGTTGCTTCACTTAGTATTGAACTTGGTAACTTAAGTTGAATATAAGTATGAGTGGTTTAAGATATGTTCTTTTCCCTCATTGTTAGTTCCAACTAAAGGCATGGTTTTATACAATGCTTTCATGGCTTGATTATTGTATTGTTTTAGATTGTCAAATATAATTTGGGGTTCTTAGTTATAAATACTTGGCTATGGTTTTCCCATGTTTTAATTATGCTTTTATATGATTTAATGGTAGTTTTGGATAATTGATTGCATGGGAATGGTTATTTGGTAATTAGCTTTGATTTTTGAAATACTATGTCCGCAATATGTTTGATAAAATGCCTATGGGAATGTTTTTCACTTCATTGTTCGATTTTAATGGAACTATTGCATGGTTTAAACTTAGTAATAGAACCTAAGATGGTTAAATACTTTGAATGGTTAAATGGAATGATTTGGTGGTCATGGTTATGGTTAATTAAACTCCTTCTAGGGTACAATGAAATCTGCCAAGAAACATAATGGAACATTTATGCGGTACATGGAACTCCCCTAAGTTTACTTGGTAAATGGGTACACATGAATCCCTTTATCTTAAGAAGTCCAGATAAGGATGATACTTGCAAGTTATAGTCGGTATAACAATATCACTATTGATAGTCTTGGTTAATAATACATAGAATAATGGATTGGTTGGTTGGAAATGGTTTTAATTAGGAAATAATGATCGGGTGTGATTTCAAACCATGAAGGTGGGAGTTCTATGAACGAACACTAGAAACTCATGTCTATCGATATGAGAGGTAGGGAATGGTGACCTTTTTATGATACTATGGGGTACGTGGAAATCCTCTAAGTGCATTGTACATATGTGTCATGAAGGGTAAGGTTACTTGGGAATCCCTTACTCTTATGGTATCTCCAGTTCATGCAGCTACATGCATCGAGGCTCGTTCAAAGGGTTGCACTAGACCCATATAGCCTATGGATTGTTAAGGATAGTTAATCAACACATACATAGGTCAATAATTATAAATGATGATAAACTCAATTTCCTTTCTCAACATGGTTATATGTATGTATGGTTTGTATGCATATATTTAGTTTACTTGGTTTTATTGGATAATATTATTTTATCCTTATCTTGAGTTCATGATAACATTCACTCACTAACCCATCTTTGAGTGACTGTATCCCCATGAAATAAAGGAATCGATCGTTTTGCACCTCCTGCTTATTTATCAGACATTTGGGATCAGCTACTGGATTGAAGTGGTGAGCTTCCATATTTTCTAAAGGCTCTATTTCATGGATATTATTTCATACTTTAGTTTATTTAGGGATATTGGTTTTTGCTATGGTTGGGGGCATGTCCCAATTGGATTTTAGTATTCTTTTGGTTAGAGGCTTTTGTGGAACTACTATAGGTTGGTATGGGTGGGATCAGTATTTATGTCAACCTTTGGTATTGGCATTGGGATTGGGGCTCATACCAAAGGACTAAATTTTTCACTATTTCATCCTCTTTTGTGTTGGGATTATATATGACTATTATAGAACTTATATGGTTATGGTTTGTGGTTTGGTTTAGCTATAAGTTGGGTTAAGAATATTGGACTCAGTTTGGTCGGTATCGATAATAGACCTATCCCAGAGTCTGTAATTTGGATAGTTACGCTATCTTGTTATATGCTTAAAATTTAGCTAACTCAAGGAAGAAGACTGGAGGTTGGGTATGGTAATGGGGTAGTCTCTGGTCTCTATCAGACATGGGACAACCAATATGGTAAGGCCCCAGATCGGGTCATGTCATGCTGGTATCAGAGCTTTAGGTTCATGGTCAACTGGAAGTCCATATAGTTGTGTATAGTAGTGTCTCTTTTTGGGGTGTGTAGCTCTCAACACTCATAAGAGAGAGGCTATAAGGCATTTAGGAATGTTTAACTTTCTTCGTATTCTATATTTAAGATTGGAGTTTAAGTCCTGGAATTTCCTTTAATCCTTGTTTGTTCACTTTTCAGATCATGCCTTGATGATTTGGAACCCAAATAAATCCTTTTGTCCCATTTGGAGATGATGTTGATGGAGTATGCCCTTCACCTAGAGTTCATACTCGATCTCAGGGTCCTATCCCTGATTGTTCGAGAGTTCCTTCAATTGCTACTAGTTCTCCTCAAGGTAAAGTGACTAATTTAGAATTTCATTAGTCGATTCATACTATTGCTCAATTAGGTACTTCTCAGGAAGAGAAGGATGTATATGGTGTTCTATCTGCTGAGGCAACAAGTGTTGGCCAGTTCATGAAGATGAATCCTTCTACTTTTACTAGTGTAAAGGTAGAGAAGGATCCTTAGGGTTTCTTAGATATAATGGAGAAAATATTTAGAGTGATTCTGGACACTAACATGGACGGGGTAAATTTTGTATCTTATCAGCTTAAAGATATTACGTACCAATGGTACGGTGAGTGGGATAGGGATATGGGTGATATGGAGGAGCTGTCTTTGTGGGAGGTATTTTCTAATTCCTTCTTAGATCTCCTTTTTTACTCAAGAGCTGAGGAAATCAAAGATGGAGGACTTTGTGAATCTTAAGAAGGGAAGAATGTTTGTCAAGGAATATGCCTTGAAATTTCATTAACTTTCAAGGTATACACCCGATTTGGTGGCCGATATAAAGGCGAGGATGAGGAAGTTCACTTCGAGGCTACCTCAAGATTTGATCCTTGAAAGCAAGACTGCTTTGCTGATGAAGGATATGGATATTTCAAGGTTGATTGTCCAAATATAATAAGTGGAGGATGAAAAAAGAAAATAGGCAGAGTTTGGGGAAAGGCAGGGAAAGAGGAGAAGGTTCTCTGAGCAGGGTAGTTCTCAGAAGTAGGGTGGTTGGGATAGCATCAAATATCCAAAAAAGACATGGGAGAGTTCTGGTTCCTTCTCCACCGCTAGAGATTTTTACCCAAAGTAGTCAGGTAATAAGCGCCAGCATGGTGGTGATAATTTTTGGGAATACAGTGCCTAATCTTAGGCGAATGGGGTACAATCGGCTTCTTCATGTCCTTCTTGTCGATTTTGTAGTTGTCTTCATTGGGGATTTTATGATGAAGGAAGGGAAAATGTTTTAAATTTGTCTAGCCAGACCATATGCTCAGATATTGTCCAGTTTAAAAGGGTGCTTTGGAAGTAGTCAAGGTTCTAGTTGCTTCATCTTCTGCTTTTGCACCTAATGGTGTTACTTTGCGTCTACTACCACTTCTGGTACCGTCATATGCCGGAATAGGTTGTATGCTCTTACATCTCGGCAGGAATCTGAGGCATCACCTAATATCATCATTAGTATGTTACAACTTTTTTCTCATGACATGCATTGTTTGCTTGATCCAGGGTCCATTTTTTTCTTATGTGACCCCATATGTGGCCGTATGTTTTGGTTTTAATCCTAAGGTTGTTTTGGATCCTTTTTCTATTTCTACCCCAATAGGTGACTCAGTTATTGCTAAAAGAGTCTATAGGGGGTGTGGTATATATTGGCAGTAAGAAGACCTTGGTAGATCTGTTTGAGTTTGATATGGTGGATTTTAATGTTATTCTAGGGATAGATTGGTTACACTCTTGTTATACATCCTTAGATTGTTGAATTCATCAGGTTGTCTTTAGGTTTCTTGGTGAATTGATTATAGAGTGGGAGGGTAGCTCCCTAGCTCCAAGAAGGAGGTTTATTTCTTTTCTTTTATTTGGAGATTAATCTCCAAAGGTAATCTTTATCACTTTGTCTGGGTTAATGATTCTAACTCAAAGGGTCCTTTTTTTCATTTGGTTTTGGTAGCAAATGAGTTTTCTGAGTTTTTTTTGGATGATCTTACTGGTGTTCCTCTGGATAGGGAAATTGAGTTTGGTATTGATTTGATTTTGGACACTCGTCCAATATCTATTCCTCCTTATAGAATGGTTCCGACTGAGTTGAGAAAATTTAAGGAGTAACTTAAGGATCTTGTAGATAAGGGGTTTATTCATCCTAGTGTATCCCCGTGGGGTGCACTATTATTGTTCATGTGCAAAAAGAAAAGTTCCCTTCAGATGTGAATTAACTATCGATAGTTGAATAAGGTAACGATCAAGAACAAGTATTCTCTTCCAAAGATAGATGACTTGTTTGATTAGTTGCAAGTTGCCAAGTTCTTTTCTAAGATAGACCTTTGGTTTGGGTATCATCAGTAAAAAAGATTAAGGAGGAGGATATCCCTAAGATAGATTTGAATACTTGGTATGGGCACTTTGAATTATTGGCTATGTCATTCAATTTGACTAATGACCTGCTGGCATTTATGGATTTAATGAATAGGGTTTTCAGGCAGTTTCTAGATCTTTTTGTCATTGTGTTCATTGATAACATTCTGGTTTATTCTAAGAGTAAGGTGGACATGCTAATCACTTTTGGGTTGTGTCGCAGACCTTGAAAGAGAAATATTTGTATGCCAAGTTCTCAAAGTGTGAGTTTTGGTTAAGCGCTGTAACTTTCTTGGGTCATATTATTTCTAGTAAGGGGATCAGGGCGAATCCTCAAAAGGCAGCTGTGGTTCAAAGTTATCATAGACCTATGACTCCCACCGACATTCGGATCTTCTTGGGTTTGGCTGGGTATTATAGGTGGTTTGTGGATAGTTTTTCTTTGATAGCTGCTCTTTTAACTAAGTTAACTTAGAAGAAGGTAACACTTTCATGGTCGAATGCAAGCGAGGGGAGTTTCACGAAGCTTAAAGTTAAGCTAACTTCAGCTCCAGTTTTGACATTGCCTGAAGGTAATAAGCGATTTGTGGTTTATCATGATGCATCTAGGGTGGGACTTGGTTATGTTTTGATGCAGCACAAGAATGTGATTGGCTATGCTTCCAGGTAGTTGAAGGTGTATGTGAGGAATTATCCTACTCATGATTTGGAGCTATTGGCAGTGTTTTTTTCTTTGAAAATATGTGGCGACATTATTTGTATAGTGTGCATGTAGACATCTTTTATGATCATAAGAGTCTACGGTATGTTTTCACCCAAAAAAAATATTTGATAAAGGAGTTGGTTGGAGTTTCTCAAAGACTATGATATGAATCTTCACTACTATCCAAGTAAGGCTAATGTTATTGTTGATGCTCTTAGCAGGTTGGTTATCCATGGGGAGTTTAGCTCATGTGGATAAGCAGGAATTGGTGAAGGATGCTCTCAACCTATGCTGGCCACATAGTTTTGGAATGCAAGGATGACTTCTAAGGATCACACCCCCATCTGATAGTTTGTGTCCCCATCCTTGGGTTAACTCGGTGCTAATTCCTACTCCCATCTGAATGGATGCTGAACATGACTTACTGAGCTGAACATGAGCTGAATACTACTGATATTTGACAACTGACTGAGTCATGAGATCATGGAGATTTTTCCTGATTTATAAGACTATCTGAAGTGTAAGGATTCATAGCTTGACTGAGAGTATCGTTAAAACATGACATGGCTCTAGGTACACAGCTAATGTTTTGGGTACAAGTACCCCCAGGACTCGATGGCAGGAAACTGACAAAGCATGACTTACTTGAATACATAATAATCATCATAATACATTTACTAAAGAATTTCATCAAACATGCGATAGGCATAAGCTTGCGCGTCCATGGGGATTTCATCATATAATGCTAATTAGACACTTTCCCTTCATCCAGACATTCAACCACATACATAGTAGGTATAGGACATATAGACAACATTATACAACAATTAATCATCATGATTCATCTCTAATTTCATCATCCTAGGGTTTATTCATAGGTTCACATGAATATACATTTATACAAATCAATTCCACATAAAATTAATTACCCAACATGGATTTGAATTCAATTGATCATTCTCAGCATAAAAAAAACTAAACCAACATGAAATTCATAAAGAAATCCATAACTTGAATTTAGAAAAGGGATTCTTTGGCTTCATGGACGAAAGGAGTCCATGAATGAACACTATGCATACCTTAGGTCGTGATTTTGTGAAGATTGATGGTGAAACCTTCTTGAATTTGAATCCCCAATAGAAACCCTAGCTTGTTCTTGGGAGAAACTTGAGAAAAAATAGTATATTTTTGGTAAAGAATGTCTAAATCACGTGTTATTGGTTTTAAATAGGGGTAGGAAATTGACCCTTTTAACCCGGGACGCATCATTTAATTTTAGTAAGATTTTCCTGAACTGGCCCCCTAGCGCGATTCAGTGTTATCGCGTCGTGTCACTAGAAATTAAAAATTGGGAAATTGAGGGATGGTACGACGCGGAGCCATCGCGTTTCCCCTTCCTTCGTGATCTGGAACTTTGGTGCGAAGCGGGGGAAATCATGTTGAGACACTGAAAAAAGGACAATTCTGAATATGAGTACTGGCGTGACAGCCATAATGGCGGACACCTACTGAAAATTTCCAAATGCCATTTCCTCTTGTGACGGGCGTGCCACTGACTAATATGGTGCTATTTTACGACGGGAACTTGAAATAGTCATACTTCTTACACGGTTATCAAATTTAAGCAAATTATATATCGATAGAAAACTTATTGAATTTTTCATATGACAAAAAGTGAAAATCTTGAAAATTCCTCATGGAATAATTATCATTCACTTTAGAAGCTAATACTAGACATTCTTGGGATGAAATTTGCTAGAAATCCTTGGGGTGTTACAATATCTCCCCCTTGAAAACATTCATCCTTGAATGAGACTGACTGAGAGAGGAAACAATAAGATGAACATGAAATGAACATGAATAACTGGAACATGATCTCATGACTGATAAGCTAAACATAACATACTGAACATGCATATCTGATGCATGTGTAACTGATTCATGAATGTATGACTGAATGTTTCAAAGAACTAAGTTTCTCACAATGAGAATGCATTTATGATGTATAATTATATAACTAAGTTGATACATGAATGCATGACTGAATATGCAATGGTACTTGATACCAAATTTATACTGGGAACATGAGCATGAAACTGAATACCAAGTTTGTGATGAACACTGATCATGAAACTGAGTAAGCTTAACGAGAATTGTTATCTTAATCTTGATCTGAGTTGGCAGAGAAGAGGTGAGGATACTTGGTATGTATGTCTGCTTCTTCTTCCCAAGTAGCTCCCTCGACGAACTGATTTCACCAAAGAACTTTAACTAGAGGGACTTCTTTGTTCCTTAATCTACAAGTCTGATAGTCTAGGATTTCCACTGGAATCTCTTCATAAGAGAGACTGTTCTGAACATCAATACTCTGAATAAGGACTACGATTGTTGGGTTACTTATACACTTCTTGAGCAAAGAGACATGGAAGACTAGATAAACTGAGGCTAGATCTGAAGAAAATTCGAGCTCATAATCTACTTTTCTGAAAAAACTAAGAATCTTGAAGGAACCGACATATTGGGGATTGAGCTTTCACTTTTTACCGAATCTCCTCACTCCCATCATGGGTGAGATCTTTAGATAGACATGATCACCAATCTCAAACTCGAGATCTTTTCTACGAATATCTGCTTAAGACTTCTGTCAACTCTGAGCAGCCCAAAGTATTTCTCTGATCAACTAGACTTTTTCTAAGGCATAGAGTACTAAGTCAGGACCTATGACTGAGTCCTCAATAACTTCAAACCAACCAATTGGAGATCTATATATCTTATCATAGAGAGCTTCGAATGGAGCCATCTGAATACTGGAATGATAGCTGTTATAGTATCCAAACTTAATTAAAGGTAAATGGTTATCCTAACTTCCTTTGAAATCAATTGCACACGCCCTTAGCATATCTTTTAACGTTTGAATGGTCCATTCTGCTCGACCATCTATCCAAGGATAAAAAGTTATACTAAGATGAACTTGGGTACCAAGACCTTTTTGGAGTGCTTTCTAGAAATAAGAGGTGAACTGGGTACCTCAATATGATATAATAGATAGTGTAACACCGTGCAATCTAACCAAATCCTTGATGTAGAGTTTGGCATAATCCTCTGCTGAATAAGAGGTATGAACTGGAAAAAAATGGTTGATTTGGTCATTCTGTCTACAATGACCCAGACTGAATCATACTGATGATGAGTTCGAGGCAAACCCATCATAAGGTCCATGTTCACAATTCCCACTTCCAAGTAGAAATACTGAACTTGTACATAGACCCACTAGGCTTCTGGTGCTCTATCTTAACTTGCTGACATGTAGAGAACTTAGCCACAAACTCTGTAATGTCTCTCTTCATCCCACTCCACCAATAGATTTCCCGTAAGTCGTGGTACATATTTATGGCCCCTGGATGAATAGAGTAGCACGCACCATGCGTTTCTGTAAGAATTCTCTTCCTTAAGTCATCTACACCTGGAACACAGAGACGACCCTAACAACGAAGAACATCATCTCCCCCTTGGGAGAAAACCTCTATTTTCTAATCCTTAACTGATTCTTTCAACTTGACTAGGCTGGGATCTATATATTGCTTTTCTTTTACCTCAGAAACTAGAGATGATTCTGAACTACTCTGAACACATACACAACCCTCTAAAAAGTCGACTAAGCGAATGCCTAGTCGGGCAAGATAATTAACTTCTCGAGATAACTTCTTTTTACTATCCTCCACAAAAGAAACACTACCCATGGATAGCCTACTGAGAGCATCGGCCACTATGTTCGCGTTGCTCGAATGATAGAGGACACTCATATCATAATCTTTTAAGAGCCATAACCATCTTATCCAATAAAGATTGAGATCTTTCTGAGAAAAGACATATGAAGGCTCTTATGGTCTGTGAACACATCTACATGAAATCCATAGAGATAATGCCTCCAAATCTTCAAGGCAAAGAGTATGGCTGATAACTTAAGATCATGAGTAGGATAATTCTTATCATGGGGTTTAAGCTGTCTGGAAGAGTAGGCTATGACCTTACCTTGCTGCATGAGGACACAACCCAAATCTACTCTAGATGCATCATAGTATATTACGAATCCATCTGAACCATTTAGAAAAGCTAAGATTGGAGATGAGGTAAGTCAAGTTTTCAATTCCTAAAAACTCTTCTCGCAAGGATCTAACCACAGAAACTTGACTTTCTTCTAAGTCAATCTGGAGAGAGGGGATGCAATAGAAGAAAATCCCTCAACAAACCATTTATAATAGCCGGCCTAACCCAAGAAACTCCTAAAATCTAATGGAGAGACAGGGAGAGGCCATTTTCTTACTGCTTCAGTCTCTTGAAGATCAACTCTAATGCCATCACCGTAAACGATGTGACCAAGGAATGCTACTGACCTTAGCCAAAATTCACACTTACTGAATTTGGTGAATAGCTGATGATCTCTGAGAGTTTGAAGTTCTATACTAAGATGGTCTGCATGATCGTGGTCACTGCGGGAATAGACCAGAATATCATCTTTGAAGACTATGACGAACATGTCTAAGTACTGCTTGAACACACGGTTCATCAAGTCCATGAAAGTGGGTGGGGAGTTGGTAAGACCAAATGACATGACTAGAAATTTGAAGTGACCATACAAAGTTTGGAAAATGGTTTTTGAAATATCACATTTCCTAACTCTGAGCTGATGATAGCCGAATTTGAGATCTATCTTAGAGAAATAACTGGCACCCTGAAGTTGGTCAAACAAGTCATCGATTCTGGGAAAAGGATACTTGTTCTTAACTATGACCTTATTAAGTTGGCGGTAGTCTATACACATTCTGAGAGAACTATCTTTATTATGTAGAATAATACTGGAGCGCCCCAAGGGGAAACACTGGGCCTGATGAATCCCTTATCTAAGAGATCCTTCAATTGTTCTTTCAGTTCTTTGAGTTCTACTGGTGCCATTCTATATGATGGAATAGAGATAGGCTGAGTATTTGGAAGAAGATCAATGCTGAAGTCTATTTCCTTTTAAGGAGGAGTTCCTGGAACATCTTCGGGAAAGACATCTGAATATTCATTCATTACTGGGACTGATTCAAGGTTGGGAGTTTCAGAACTAGTGTCCTTAACTCAAACAAGATGATAGACACATCCTTTAGATATTATTTTCCTTGCCCGAAGGTAGGAAATAAGCTGACCCCTGAAATCAGATACACTATCCTTCCACTCATGGACAGGTTTATTTGGGAACTAAAACTAGACTATTCTATTTTTGCAGTCGACTATGGCATAGTAGGAATGAAGCCAATCCATGTCAAGAATAATATCAAAATTAGTCATCTCTAATTTGACTAAGTCTGCTAAAGTGACTTTCTGAAATATCATAATTGGCTATGATGGTTTTGACCATTGGGGTAGAGATTGAGAAGGACTCTGATAGAATTTTGGAACTGATCCCAAAATCAAATGCTATATAAGGAGTAACAAAGTACAAAGAAGCTCCTGGATCTAACAAAGCGTAAACATGAAAATGAAATATTTGTAATGTACCATTAACTACATTAGGAGAATTTTCCTGATCTTGTCAAGTTTGAAGAGAATATAGTCTATTTGGATATTGCTCGCTAGTACCACTGGTGGTGGCATCCTAATAATTCGGGCGACCGAACTGAGCTAAGGAGTGGAGATGACTCTGATAACCTTACTAAGGGCAATCTCTGACTCTGTGGCCTAGCTTGCCACAACCGAAACAGACATCACTGCCAGCTCTACAAGCACCCTTGTGGTTCTTACCACAAGTCTGACAAAGGGGATTAGTTCGGGCATTGCTGACACTACCCTGGGACTTAAATCTTGGCACTCTATCTCTGAACTTTGGAGCTGGACCACTGGCTAAAGAATGAGCTGGAACTGATGGCTTAGGATGAAACTGAGAACAGTTTCCTTCTTCTGATTTAGGCTGACTAAAATTGAAGCTACCTGTCCTAGCTTTCTTATTCTGCTTTTTCCATCTACTTAATCTTATGCTCCTCTATTTGCTGTGCATAGGGTCATAAGTCTGGCTAAAGCTATGTCACTATTTAGCATGGCGGATCTGTACTCATTAACCATGCTATCATTTACCCCTGAAGAAAAATTACTCATCTTGGCTCTACCGTCTGTAACTACATGAGGGGCATATCTGGCTAATTGAGTAAACTTTAGAGAATACGCTTTCACTATTATATTTCCCTACCTGAGGTTAATGTATTATAGCACCTTAGACTTTCTAAGATCTTGGGGAAAGAATCTGTCTAAGAATGCAGTGACAAACTCCTTCCACTCTATAGGACCTGCATCATCTGACCAATCTGACTTCTACTTCTTGAACCAAGTATGAGCCACATCCTGCAACTGGTATACGACTAACTCATCACTCTTAACAGTAGTCACCCCATGATGTCTATCACTTTCTGAACTTGATCAATGAATTCTTGAGGGTCTTCATCTACTTAGACCCATGGAACGATGGAGGATTCATTCGGGGGAAGTCCCAAACCCTAGCTGCAGCTAAGTTGGCCACTGGGTTGGTCGGAATAACAGCTGGTCACTCATTAAGGGCATCTACTAATTGAGGAAGGGTGTTAAATGCGGTCCTAAACTCTGCATGAGAAACATTATTGCCCAAAGGTTCTTCGGGCTGAGGGGCTGACTGATTTCTTTTCTTAGGAGGCATATTCTAAAATAAAGAGAAAAACTGGATTAGACTGAGAGATTGACTTGTGATTATGCTCACTGGCACGACATGAATACTGCAAGAACGGAAACTGTTCCTAAACATCTCATAGGCTCTTGCACAAAAATGTAGCACATAACACACCCATGTACAAGACTCTACTAGATGTGGGTTTCAAAATTCCTAGGACTCTATTGAACCTTAGGCTCTGATACAAAGTTTATAACACCTGAATTTACTAAACTAGAATTCTACACGGTGCTCATCACCCTGAAAGACCACAAGCTAACCCATAACTGATATTTGTATCTGTATACTGCTTAAAATACTGAATAATGCAGAAATATACACTAAAAGGACATAAGGTTCAATAGTGAACATAACATGGATGAGATAACATTTGTGGGGTAATACAATACCCAAAACAAAATTGTAAACAATGAAGTCTGAAACATAATAGTCTGCATCTGGTCTGAAAACCTCTACTGTCTGAATAATCTGAATAAGGAGTTGATGGGACATGTCCCTAACTAACTCCAACTAATAACTAAATAATGAAATAGTGGAGAAATAATCATGTCCTCGAATGATGATGACTGACTTCTATTCTGACTGCTGAGACTGGAATCTACTGCTGATTTAAAACTCGTGTCTGTAAACCTATGGTGTAACATAAAAGAAAGCACCATAGAGAAAATGCGTCAGTACAATAGAATATACTGATTATACATGAGAGGTAGGCTAACACAAGGGTTATCATGCATGAATAATGCTAGCTAACTATCTAACATGAATATGGGAATGTATACATAAATACATAACTGTACCTAACACTATGATATCATGATTTATGAATCTAAATAATGATAAAATGACATACTAATAACTGATATAACTGATAGTATAATTTGCTGTATCTGAATGTAACTGATAACATGGGTGACTGTATCTGACAATCTTGAATATGATCGAACTATCTTTCTTACTGTATTTGAGTCAACTATATCTAACAGTCTTGAATCTGAAGAACTGTCTAATTTCTTTTATTGAGACATGTACTGAATCTGTGGGAGGTTAGTATTTAACCGACATGCCCCTATTATGCAATTATGGCTGAGATGGGGTCCAATCTGTAACCCTAATTAGAAGGGTGTCAGTACCACGCCACTAGTAAGTATAAGCTATGAATGACCCTTATCTAATAGTGTCCCCAAAGGAGAATGGTGGGGCCCTTAGTTCTGGAATGCAAGGATGACTTCTAAGGATCACACCCTCATCTGATAGTGTGTGTCCCCATCCTTGGGTTCACTCGATGATAACTCCTACTCCCATCTGAATGGAAACTGAACATGACTTACTGAACTAAACAAGAGCTGTGTTACTAATTTTCGTTGACTAATGGATTACTACTTATATCTAACAACTAACTGAGTCATGAGATCACAGGGATTTTTCCTGAGTCATAAGACTATCTAAAGTGTAAGGATTCATAGCTTGACTGAGAGTATCGTGAAAATATGACATGGATCTAGGTACATAGCTAGTGTTTTGGGTACAAGTACCCCTAGGACTCGATGGAAGGAAACTGACAAAGCATGACTTATTTGAATACATAATAATCATCATAATACATTTATTCAAACATTTCATCAAACATGTGATAGGCATAAGCTTGTACGTACATGATGATTTCATGATATCATGCTAATTAGACACTTTCCCTTCACCTAGGCATTCAACCAAACTCATAGTAGGCATAGCACATATAGACAATATTATTCAAAAATTAATCATCATGATTCATCTCTAATTTCATCATCCTAGGGTTTATTCATAGGTTCACATGAATATACACCTATACAAATCAATTCCACATAAAATTAATCACCCAACATGGATTTGAATTCAATTGATCATTATCAACATAAAAAAAACTAACCCAACATGAAATTCATAAAGAAATCCATAACTTGAATTTATAAACGGGATTCTTGGGCCTTATAGATGAAATGAGTCCATGAATGAACACTATACATACCTTAGTTGGTGATTTCATGAAGATTGATGGTGAAACCTTCTCGAATTTGAATCCTCAATAGAAAACCTAGCTTATTATTAAGAGAAACTTGAGATAAAATAGTATATTTTGGGTGAAGAATGACTAAATCACGTGTTATTGGTTTTCAATAGGGGTAGTAAATTGATCTTTTTAACCCAGGATGCGTCATTTAATTTCAGTAAAATTTTCCTAAACTGGGACCCTGGCGCGATGCAGCATTATCATGTTGTGTCATTGGAAATTGAAAATTTAGAAATTGAGGGATGACGCGACGCAGAGCTATTGCGTTGCCCTTTCTTTCGTGACGTGGAATATTGGCACGACACGAGAAAAATCGCGCTGAGACACTGGAAAAAGAATAATTCTAAATTTAAATATTGGCGCGACATGCCATAATCGTAGACACCTATTGGAAATTTCCAAATTCCATTTGTTCTTGTGGCGCGGGTGCCACGGACTAATATGGTGCTATTTTACGATGGGAACTTAAAATAGTCATAACTTTTTAACCGATTTTTGGATTTAAGAAAATCATATATCGATGGAAAGCTTATTGAATTTTTCCAGATGACAAAAATTGAAAATCTTGAAAATATCTCATGGAATAATTATCATTCATTTTTAGAAGCTAATACTAGGCATTCTCGGGACAAAATTTGCTAGAAATCTTTGGGGTATTACAGGTATGGAAAGTTGTACCCACCTGAGGGGATTTTTGGGAGTTTAAGTGAGGGAAATCAAGATATTTCCCCACTTAAACTAATAATTCTCCATGATTTATATTCCTATTGGGAGGTTATTTGCCCTATTATTCTATTCATTAACACTTAGAAATTTCTCTTAAATACTTTACAATTTTTTCGAAGGCTTTTGGGTAAATAAAGGCTAAGGTTTCAGCTTAAGGATTAATTTGGGGCTTGTGTTGGTGATTTCTCTACATCATCTTCTTGGTTTAAGGCATGTTTTATTCCCTCGTTGTTAGTTCCAACTAAAGGCGTGGTTTTATACAATGTTTTCATGGCTTAATTATTGTATGGTTTTCGATTTTCAAATATAATTTGGGGAGTTTTGGTTATAAATTCTTGGATGTGGTTTTCCCATGTTTTAATTATGCTTTTATATGCTTTAATGGTGATTTTGGATAATTGGTTGCATGGGAATGGTTATTTGTTAATTAACTTTGGTTTTGGAAATACTATGTCCCCAATATGTTTGATAAAATGCCTATGGAAATGTTTTCACTATGCTGTTGGATTTTAATGGAACTATTGCATGGTTTAAACTTAGTATTGGAACCCAAAATGGTTAAATGGTTTAATGGAATGGCTTGGTGGTTATGGTTATGGTTAATTGAACTCTTTATGAGGTACAACAGAATCCCCCAAGTAAATATGTTCATGAATAACTTATGGGGTACATGAGACTCCCCCAAGCAAACATAATGAAATACTTGTGGGGTACATGGGACTCCCCAAGTTAACTTGGTAAATAGGTACACGGGAATTCCTTTACCTTAAAAGGTTTGACTAAGGACAATACTTGCAAGTTATAGTGGGTATGATAATACTACCATTGATAACCTTGGTTAATAATAAATGGAATAATGTATTGGTTGGTTGGAAATGATTTTAATTAGGAAAATAATGGCAGGGTGTGATAGCTAACCATGAAGGTGGGAGTTCAATGAACAAACACTGAAACTCATGTTTGTCGACATAGGGGCAGGTCGTGGTGACCCTTTTATGATACTATAAGGTTCGACGGAATCCTCTAAGTACATTTTCATATTTATCATAGAGGGTAAGGGTACTTGAGAATCCTTTACTCTTATGGTATCTCTGGTTCATTTGGCTACATATATTGGGCTTCGTTTAGGGGGTTACCTAGGTAAATTGCTTTAAATACATGCTAAACCTAATTTTCTTTCCCATCATAGTTATATATATGTATGGTTTGTATGCATATGGTTGGTTTACTTGGTTTTACTGGATGGAATTATTTTATCCTTATCCTGAGTTCATGCTAGCATTCACCCACTACCTAGGTGGATGTATCCCCACGCGATATAGGAACTGACCATTCTACTCCTCTTGCTTATCTATCGAACATTTGGGATCAACTATTGGATTAAAGTGGTGAGCTTTCATCTTTTCGAAAGGCTTCATTTCATGGATGTTATTTCATACTTTGGTTTATTTATGGATATTATTTTTTGGTATGGTTTGGGCATGTCCCAACTGGATTTTGGTATTCTTTTAGTTAGAGGCTTTTGTGGAATTACTATGGGTTTGTATGGGCAGGATCAATATTATTGTTAGCCTTGGTATTTGACACAAGAATAATGGATGTCTTAGCTTTTTATGACATCATTCAAAGTCACTATGTGAAGAATCAAGCTTTGGTCACATGGAGGGCATGGGATCATACCTGGAGGGGACATTTTTAGCCTACCATTGATCAAACCTAAGTGTGGAAGATTATTTGGAGCCTTGAAGACTTAAGGACTCTCAGGTTTGGACCAGCTTTGTTGGTTCATCATTTTCGTTCCCTTTACTAAGGACATATTAGTCACTTAGATTTAAGGGAATTTTGGACAATTCATATCTTCCAACACACCAAGGCCACTCTTGGTCATTAAGGGTAATGTGGTCTTTTTGTCTACTTTTGTAATATACTATAAGTAGTGCATTTTAGGTCTTTTCTCTTTAGTTTATTAAAGATGAAATATTGAAACACTTAAAATCCTCTCTCTTGAGAGTAGACCAACTTAGTGTAGTTCTAGTATAGTGCTTAGAAAAGCTAACATTGTTTTTTGTTATGAAACGGTGGATCTTGAGGTGAGTTGATTCCCTTGGCTGTCATCGTAAGAGTGTGGTTTTGATTATTACATTCATTAGGTGGTTTGTAGTTTAATACACTCTTTAGTTCTTAATCTTGTAATAATCTTGGTCTCACTATCTATCCTTTACTTTTGTTATTATTATCTTGTGTAGTGGACTATTTTGGATCATTTATTAAATCCAAAACTTGTGTTGTTGTTGTTGATATTTTTCATCACATTTTACAACTATTTTGGTGTTGAAATACACCCTTGTATCTTGTATTCTTGTTGTTGGTAGCGAATCCGAGTGTGGTCTCAATCTTGGTCCTCGAATCCTTAAGATTAGTGAACTGATTTTGAGTGTGATTTTGTGTTTCCGTTGTCATTCCCGTATCATTTGGTATCAAAGAATGGCTTTATCTTATTCCCACAAGGTCAATCTTGGGCTTGTTAGTTGAAAAATAAAAAAAATTGTTAAAAAAAAAGTAGAAATCTGAAAAATCCAGAAAAATAGCAATCTGTCCATTTTGTGTTCTTGACCTAAAATTGTGTTCTTGTTGTGTATTGGACAATATTGTTTACTTGTTTTTGTTGTCTCTAAGTGTTAGTTTTGTTCCTCACTAACACCTTGAATCTATATCTTAGATTTGACCTTGAAATGTTGATGTTGTTAATGTGAACAAAGTGTGGCCGATTGTTGTTGCAGGTTCGAGACTTGAATGTATGATGTGTTGTTGGTTCAAGTTTTGAACGTGTATTTTGGATATTGTGTTGTGGAATTTAATATTGGGAAGTTGTTGTTGTTGTTTGGGAGGTCCAACTTGAACCTTAGAATTACAAGACTCAAAGTTTGTGTTCTTGGTGTTCTTCACCATCTCCATATATTGTTGAAAAAAAATGGTTGTTGATCTTAGAAGTTGAAGAAAAAGAGTGTGTATTGTGTTTGTCTTGCAAGACATAAATCCAAGTTTCAAGGTGTAGTACTTGTCACTCAAAGACTTTTCCTATACACTAATGACTTTACATCACTTCTCAACCACTTTCTTATGAAACAAGGGTCCATGTTTTAAGAAAAAGTACTACAAAAGTCAAGTCTTGAAATTTGAAACTTGAAAAAAAGGCTTCAAGACTTATTTTACCTCCTAAAACAAATTCCACCAATCTAAATTAATTTTTCAACAAGACTAGAACCTTTGAGAATAACCACTTGATAAAACCGAACCAATATGTGGCTGCCATGTCATTACTGCTACTGTTCACGCAATATTTTCAAGCTCAAATTTTAGATTCTTAGTTTCATCTTATTATTTCATTAGTTTCATGACTTGATTCTAGAATTAATTAACAACTAGTAATCACCTACTAAGTTGTAGATTAATTATTAAATCCGTTTCTTCGTGTCTTCGTTATTTGTGTGCTTTTCTCATTTTTAACTTTTAGTAACTTCTTTGTTTCAAGTTTGTAAGTAAATTTTTTTTGTTTCTTGAGTTGATCAATCAAGAATCCAGTTCGTCCGCCAAGTATAATTGACATCTTATTGACTACCGAAGTATAAGCAACTTTCAATATTTGCCGCTCCAATTGTGACGATCACAAAAGTGAGTGAATACAAGTGTTGGTGAGGAGCTTTTACTACTAATCTTGTTTTCTCATTTTGTAGGTTAAAAAGGTGATATAAGGGGAATATGTCTTCGATAGCCCGGGATTATTGTGACTACAACATGGGAGACTATGGTTGTAGTGAGGGGTTTTATAGCTACGAAGTTGAGGGAGATTGCGGAGGCTATGAAAATAGCCATGATCGAAACTTGGGCAGATTTGAAACTTACTGTTTTAAGAGAGAAAATGAGGTGAATGAAGTTCCTAGTGCTCATGGTGACTTTGGAGATGATGTAGGACCTCGTGATGTATTTTATGATGATGTTGAGGCATGTGAGGAGTCCTACACTTCTTACTCCAAACCTAGATTTTGTGTTAGGTATGACCCATTCGTTCGCAAAGCTTATGAGAGTTATGTTGAGAGTACACATGAGGAGTGTGAAGAATCATATCCTCAACCTTGTAGTACTTCTTATCAAGATCGATATAGTGTAAATGGTTATACTAGCTCTAGTGGAGGTTGTTCAACGAGAAGAAGAGGGTATGTATCTCCAAAACGGAGGGGTACTCGTGTCCTTTATAATGCTAATCAAAGAAGGAGTGTAAACTCCAGAAAGGTTACCATTTGTGGGATACCGGGCTGACTCGTTGTGTTAAATGATAGGTACTATAAAAACTATATCGTTCCATTCATGGTTGACTACTTGGGGTTGTTTTGTGAGCCTTTACTCGTTCTATACTTCTTGGATGAGTTTAAGGTTATTGAGAGGGTCAAAGTTGTCTTCTCCTAATTTGAGTACCATGAGAAGGTGTGGTGTGATATTCTTCCATTGACATATGGTCATGTATGCTTAGGTGTCGATTGGTTTGCACAACATAGATTTCCAAATGTACAAAATTGGCCTCATGTTGTAAGAGACCGGTGGGGAAATCACCTCATGACATACATGCTGCCTGATCTTCAAAGACAAGTGAATACTTACTCCAATCCGAATGCTTATAAGAGAAAAAAGATTAAGAGGAGTAAGGGTGTAAAAAGTTGTAATTCGAGAGTGGAAAAGGAGAGGTTATGTGGAGCGAAGCAAGGGGATCGCCACCAAACTAAGCTAACATTGTTTGTCCTCCTATTTCTAAGGATATTTGTGTAAGTACCAACATGGTAAGTAATGGAGATCAATTCCAATGTGAATTTTCTACCCAACCTTATGGAGGACCTTCACAACATGGCAAAGGAGATTCGACTGAACAACTTCAAGGTAAAATAGCTAACTCTTACACTTTTGTGCATGTGAATGATAATTGTGTGGCAAGTAGCCCATTGAGTGTGAGTAGTAGATTACTTACTTGTGAGTCTAATGATTCTTTGCCTTTTGTTAATGATGTACATATTGTGAGTGTGGATATACTAGTTGATCCTATTGATGACCAAATTGACTCTTCTTGTAAGATCAATTTATGTCCACCTAGTGTTGAAGCCTATATGTAGAACGAAAGTACATTGTCTTGTCTAATTGGTGTTGATCAACCTATTTGTGAAACTTTTCCACCACTTGAGTATGTGTGTGATGTGATTAAGCGAAATCAAGTAAGTGAAGTATTTGAAATTGGTCAACAAAAGGGGAGTGAACCCGAGAGCTATTCTTGGGATAATCTTGTACTTGAAATCTCTTTAAAATATGATATTAAGCTTTTAGAGAGTGATGAATGTGTTTGTTCCAAATCTTCCTGCGAGATATATCATGCTCTCTTCAGGTATAATATCTTATTTGAAGATGATATAAACACTCCTAATGAGCCTAGTGGTGAAAATGAAGGTATAGCTTGCCTTGGAAGCTATAGCCGATATGCTAACCCACTATGGTGTGAGAACATTCCTCCTAAAGATGGAAATCTCTATTTGAAAGACGAGAGTACTCTTATGGATAAAGAATGTGTAGTCCTTCTTGAAAACCCGAGGACAAATGTGTCATTGACTCCTTGGGTTAATATTTCTAAATGTGCATCCTTGTTTGACACACTTGTGCCTAAATTACATGAATTCCAACTTGTGGATGCCAAGTTGTCTAGTTATTTGAAGGAAAGAATATGTATGTGTTTAAATACTTATTCTTCACCCGTGAATTCCTTGGCATGTGATTCTTTCCTATACTACCTCTTTTCCTATGATGATGTCCATGCTAGTATTGGATTTGTTTTATGTCGAGGTAGGAAGTTTGTTGGTCTGTCCATGTGTGTGTGATAATGCTATATGGATTTTATGGACTTTAGAACCAATCGAAACACCCCCCTTGCTGTGGTATTTTGATGAGATAAAGAAGAAATGGTGTCTTATGGCTCATAAGATGAAGGAAGTTCTACCTTATGGATTATTTGATGCCATTAGGACCTATGTAATTTCTTTATCTCTTGGTGATTCCCGTAACCAAATCCTTAGTGAACCTTTCATTGAAATTTTTATATTTAATTCAAACGATCCTTGGTTATATTGCAAATATGTGCAACCTTGGCATGTTGAGATGATTTATTATGCTAACCCTCATGCCATGAGGAGTTTGTATTTGTTTGCCCTCTCTTCGGTTTTGCAAGGTTTGGATTCGAGGTCAAATCCTTTTCAAGAAGAGGAGGATGATACAAGAATAATGACCTCCTTAGCTTTTGACGACATCATTCAAAGTCACTATATGAAGAATCAAGCTTTGATTGCATGGAGGGCATGTGATCATACTTGGAGGGGACATTTTTAGCCTACCATTGATCAAACCCAAGTGTGGAAGATTGCTTGGAGCCTTGAAGACTTAAGGACTTTCGTGTTTGGAACAGCTTTGTTGGTTCATCGTTTTGGTTACCTTTACTAAGGATATTTTGGCCAAATTTAAGGGCATTTGGAAAATTCATATTGTCTTCGAACACACTAAGGCCACCCTTGGTTATTAAGGGTAATGTGGTCTTTTTGTCTACTTTTGTAATATACTATAAGTAGTGTATTTTAGGTCTTTCCTCCTTAGTTTATGAAAGATGAAATATTGAAACACTTAAAATCCTCTCTCTTGAAAGTAGACCAACTTAGTGTAGTTCTAGTATAGGGCTTGGAAAAGCTAACATTGTTCTTTGCTTGGAAACAGTGGATCTTGAGGTGAGTTGATTCCCTTGGAGGTTACCGTAAGAGTGTGGTTTTGATTATTACATTCATTAGGGGTTTTTGAGTTTAATACACTCTTTAGTTCTTAATATTGTAATAATCTTGGTCTCACTATTTATCCTTTACTTTTTTTGTTGTTATCTTGTGTAGTGGACTGTTTTGGGTCATTTATTAAATCCAAAACTTGTGTTATTGTTGTTGATATTGTTCATCACGTTTTATAGCTGTTTTGGTGTTGAAATTCACCCTTGTATCTTGTATTCTTGTTGTTGGTAGCGAATCCGAGTGTGGTCTCCATCTTGATCCTCGAATCCTTAAGATTAGTGGACTGATTTGGAGTGTGATTTCGTGTTTCCGTTGTCATTCCCATAATAGTATTGGCATTGGTATTGGGGCTCATACCGAAGTACAAAATTTCTCACTGTTTCATCTTTTTTGGTTTTGGGATTATGTATATAACTATTACGAAACTCATATAGTTATGGTTTGGCTATTGGTTGGGTTTAGACGGTTGGACTCATAAGATGAAGGAAGTTCTACCTTATGGATTATTTGATGCCATTAGGACCTATGTAATTTCTTTATCTCTTGGTGATTCCCGTAACCAAATCCTTTGTGAACCTTTCATTGAAATTTTTATATTTAATTCAAACGATCCTTGGTTATATTGCAAATATGTGCAACCTTAGCATGTTGAGATGATTTATTATGCTAACCCTAACCCTAATGCCATGAGGAGTTTGTATTTGTTTGCCCTCTCTTCGGTTTTGCAAGGTTTGGATTCGAGGTCAAATCCTTTTCAAGAAGAGGAGGATGATACAAGAATAATGACCTCCTTAGCTTTTGACGACATCATTCAAAGTCACTATGTGAAGAATCAAGCTTTGATTGCATGGAGGGCATGGGATCATACTTGGAGGGGACATTTTTAGCCTACCATTGATCAAACCCAAGTGTGGAAGATTGCTTGGAGCCTTGAAGACTTAAGGACTTTCGTGTTTGGAACAGCTTTGTTGGTTCATCGTTTTGGTTACCTTTAATAAGGATATTTTGGTCATTTATATTTAAGGGCATTTGGACAATGCATATTGTCTTCCAACACACTAAGGCCACCCTTGGTTATTAAGGGTAATGTGGTCTTTTTGTCTACTTTTGTAATATACTATAAGTAGTGTATTTTAGGTCTTTTCTCTTTAGTTTATGAAAGATGAAATATTGAAACACTTAAAATCCTCTCTCTTGAAAGTAGACCAACTTAGTGTAGTTCTAGTATAGGGCTTGGAAAAGCTAACATTGTTCTTTGCTTGGAAACAGTGGATCTTGAGGTGAGTTGATTCCCTTGGAGGTTACCGTAAGAGTGTGGTTTTGATTATTACATTCATTAGGGGTTTTTGAGTTTAATACACTCTTTAGTTCTTAATATTGTAATAATCTTGGTCTCACTATTTATCCTTTACTTTTTTTGTTGTTATCTTGTGTAGTGGACTGTTTTGGGTCATTTATTAAATCCAAAACTTGTGTTATTGTTGTTGATATTGTTCATCACGTTTTATAGCTGTTTTGGTGTTGAAATTCACCCTTGTATCTTGTATTCTTGTTGTTGGTAGCGAATTCGAGTGTGGTCTCCATCTTGATCCTCGAATCCTTAAGATTAGTGGACTGATTTGGAGTGTGATTTCGTGTTTCCATTGTCATTCCCATAATAGTATTGGCATTGGTATTGGGGCTCATACCGAATTACAAAATTTCTCACTGTTTCATCTTTTTTTGTTTTGGGATTATATATATAAATATTATGAAACTCATATAGATATGGTTTGGCTATTGGTTGGGTTTAGACGGTTGGACTCATAAGATGAAGGAAGTTCTACCTTATGGATTATTTGATGCCATTAGGACCTATGTAATTTCTTTATCTCTTGGTGATTCCCGTAACCAAATCCTTTGTGAACCTTTCATTGAAATTTTTATATTTAATTCAAACGATCCTTGGTTATATTGCAAATATGTGCAACCTTGGCATGTTGAGATGATTTATTATGCTAACCCTAACCCTCATGCCATGAGGAGTTTGTATTTTTTTGCCCTTTCTTCGGTTTTGCAAGGTTTGGATTCGAGGTCAAATCCTTTTCAAGAAGAGGAGGATGATACAAGAATAATGACCTCCTTAGCTTTTGACGACATCATTCAAAGTCACTATGTGAAGAATCAAGCTTTGATTGCATGGAGGGCATGGGATCATACTTGGAGGGGACATTTTTAGCCTACCATTGATCAAACCCAAGTGTGGAAGATTGCTTGGAGCCTTGAAGACTTAAGGACTTTTGTGTTTGGAACAGCTTTGTTGGTTCATCGTTTTGGTTACCTTTACTAAGGATATTTTGGTCATTTATATTTAAGGGCATTTGGACAATTCATATTGTCTTCCAACACACTAAGGCCACCCTTGGTTACTAAGGGTAATGTGGTCTTTTTGTCTACTTTTGTAATATACTATAAGTAGTGTATTTTAGGTCTTTTCTCTTTAGTTTATGAAAGATGAAATATTGAAACACTTAAAATCCTCTCTCTTGAGAGTAGACCAACTTAGTGTAGTTCTAGTATAGGGCTTGGAAAAGCTAACATTGTTCTTTGCTTGGAAACAATGGATCTTGAGGTGAGTTGATTCCCTTGGAGGTTACCGTAAGAGTGTGGTTTTGATTATTACATTCATTAGGGGTTTTTGAGTTTAATACACTCTTTAGTTCTTAATATTGTAATAATCTTGGTCTCACTATTTATCCTTTACTTTTTTTGTTGTTATCTTGTGTAGTGGACTGTTTTGGGTCATTTATTAAATCCAAAACTTGTGTTATTGTTGTTGATATTGTTCATCACGTTTTATAGCTGTTTTGGTGTTGAAATTCACCCTTGTATCTTGTATTCTTGTTGTTGGTAGCGAATTCGAGTGTGGTCTCCATCTTGATCCTCGAATCCTTAAGATTAGTGGACTGATTTGGAGTGTGATTTCGTGTTTCCATTGTCATTCCCATAATAGTATTGGCATTGGTATTGGGGCTCATACCGAATTACAAAATTTCTCACTGTTTCATCTTTTTTTGTTTTGGGATTATATATATAAATATTATGAAACTCATATAGATATGGTTTGGCTATTGGTTGGGTTTAGACGGTTGGACTCATAAGATGAAGGAAGTTCTACCTTATGGATTATTTGATGCCATTAGGACCTATGTAATTTCTTTATCTCTTGGTGATTCCCGTAACCAAATCCTTTGTGAACCTTTCATTGAAATTTTTATATTTAATTCAAACGATCCTTGGTTATATTGCAAATATGTGCAACCTTGGCATGTTGAGATGATTTATTATGCTAACCCTAACCCTCATGCCATGAGGAGTTTGTATTTTTTTGCCCTTTCTTCGGTTTTGCAAGGTTTGGATTCGAGGTCAAATCCTTTTCAAGAAGAGGAGGATGATACAAGAATAATGACCTCCTTAGCTTTTGACGACATCATTCAAAGTCACTATGTGAAGAATCAAGCTTTGATTGCATGGAGGGCATGGGATCATACTTGGAGGGGACATTTTTAGCCTACCATTGATCAAACCCAAGTGTGGAAGATTGCTTGGAGCCTTGAAGACTTAAGGACTTTTGTGTTTGGAACAGCTTTGTTGGTTCATCGTTTTGGTTACCTTTACTAAGGATATTTTGGTCATTTATATTTAAGGGCATTTGGACAATTCATATTGTCTTCCAACACACTAAGGCCACCCTTGGTTACTAAGGGTAATGTGGTCTTTTTGTCTACTTTTGTAATATACTATAAGTAGTGTATTTTAGGTCTTTTCTCTTTAGTTTATGAAAGATGAAATATTGAAACACTTAAAATCCTCTCTCTTGAGAGTAGACCAACTTAGTGTAGTTCTAGTATAGGGCTTGGAAAAGCTAACATTGTTCTTTGCTTGGAAACAATGGATCTTGAGGTGAGTTGATTCCCTTGGAGGTTACCGTAAGAGTGTGGTTTTGATTATTACATTCATTAGGGGTTTTTGAGTTTAATACACTCTTTAGTTCTTAATATTGTAATAATCTTGGTCTCACTATTTATCCTTTACTTTTTTTGTTGTTATCTTGTGTAGTGGACTGTTTTGGGTCATTTATTAAATCCAAAACTTGTGTTATTGTTGTTGATATTGTTCATCACGTTTTATAGCTGTTTTGGTGTTGAAATTCACCCTTGTATCTTGTATTCTTGTTGTTGGTAGCGAATTCGAGTGTGGTCTCCATCTTGATCCTCGAATCCTTAAGATTAGTGGACTGATTTGGAGTGTGATTTCGTGTTTCCATTGTCATTCCCATAATAGTATTGGCATTGGTATTGGGGCTCATACCGAATTACAAAATTTCTCACTGTTTCATCTTTTTTTGTTTTGGGATTATATATATAAATATTATGAAACTCATATAGATATGGTTTGGCTATTGGTTGGGTTTAGACGGTTGGACTCATAAGATGAAGGAAGTTCTACCTTATGGATTATTTGATGCCATTAGGACCTATGTAATTTCTTTATCTCTTGGTGATTCCCGTAACCAAATCCTTTGTGAACCTTTCATTGAAATTTTTATATTTAATTCAAACGATCCTTGGTTATATTGCAAATATGTGCAACCTTGGCATGTTGAGATGATTTATTATGCTAACCCTAACCCTCATGCCATGAGGAGTTTGTATTTTTTTGCCCTTTCTTCGGTTTTGCAAGGTTTGGATTCGAGGTCAAATCCTTTTCAAGAAGAGGAGGATGATACAAGAATAATGACCTCCTTAGATTTTGACGACATCATTCAAAGTCACTATGTGAAGAATCAAGCTTTGATTGCATGGAGGGCATGGGATCATACTTGGAGGGGACATTTTTAGCCTACCATTGATCAAACCCAAGTGTGGAAGATTGCTTGGAGCCTTGAAGACTTAAGGACTTTTGTGTTTGGAACAGCTTTGTTGGTTCATCGTTTTGGTTACCTTTACTAAGGATATTTTGGTCATTTATATTTAAGGGCATTTGGACAATTCATATTGTCTTCCAACACACTAAGGCCACCCTTGGTTACTAAGGGTAATGTGGTCTTTTTGTCTACTTTTGTAATATACTATAAGTAGTGTATTTTAGGTCTTTTCTCTTTAGTTTATGAAAGATGAAATATTGAAACACTTAAAATCCTCTCTCTTGAGAGTAGACCAACTTAGTGTAGTTCTAGTATAGGGCTTGGAAAAGCTAACATTGTTCTTTGCTTGGAAACAATGGATCTTGAGGTGAGTTGATTCCCTTGGAGGTTACCGTAAGAGTGTGGTTTTGATTATTACATTCATTAGGGGTTTTTGAGTTTAATACACTCTTTAGTTCTTAATATTGTAATAATCTTGGTCTCACTATTTATCCTTTACTTTTTTTGTTGTTATCTTGTGTAGTGGACTGTTTTGGGTCATTTATTAAATCCAAAACTTGTGTTATTGTTGTTGATATTGTTCATCACGTTTTATAGCTGTTTTGGTGTTGAAATTCACCCTTGTATCTTGTATTCTTGTTGTTGGTAGCGAATTCGAGTGTGGTCTCCATCTTGATCCTCGAATCCTTAAGATTAGTGGACTGATTTGGAGTGTGATTTCGTGTTTCCATTGTCATTCCCATAATAGTATTGGCATTGGTATTGGGGCTCATACCGAATTACAAAATTTCTCACTGTTTCATCTTTTTTTGTTTTGGGATTATATATATAAATATTATGAAACTCATATAGATATGGTTTGGCTATTGGTTGGGTTTAGACGGTTGGACTCATAAGATGAAGGAAGTTCTACCTTATGGATTATTTGATGCCATTAGGACCTATGTAATTTCTTTATCTCTTGGTGATTCCCGTAACCAAATCCTTTGTGAACCTTTCATTGAAATTTTTATATTTAATTCAAACGATCCTTGGTTATATTGCAAATATGTGCAACCTTGGCATGTTGAGATGATTTATTATGCTAACCCTAACCCTCATGCCATGAGGAGTTTGTATTTTTTTGCCCTTTCTTCGGTTTTGCAAGGTTTGGATTCGAGGTCAAATCCTTTTCAAGAAGAGGAGGATGATACAAGAATAATGACCTCCTTAGATTTTGACGACATCATTCAAAGTCACTATGTGAAGAATCAAGCTTTGATTGCATGGAGGGCATGGGATCATACTTGGAGGGGACATTTTTAGCCTACCATTGATCAAACCCAAGTGTGGAAGATTGCTTGGAGCCTTGAAGACTTAAGGACTTTCGTGTTTGGAACAGCTTTGTTGGTTCATCGTTTTGGTTACCTTTACTAAGGATATTTTGGCCAAATTTAAGGGCATTTGGACAATTCATATTGTCTTCCAACACACTAAGGCCACCCTTGGTTACTAAGGGTAATGTGGTCTTTTTGTCTACTTTTGTAATATACTATAAGTAGTGTATTTTAGGTCTTTTCTCTTTAGTTTATGAAAGATGAAATATTGAAACACTTAAAATCCTCTCTCTTGAGAGTAGACCAACTTAGTGTAGTTCTAGTATAGGGCTTGGAAAAGCTAACATTGTTCTTTGCTTGGAAACAGTGGATCTTGAGGTGAGTTGATTCCCTTGGAGGTTACCGTAAGAGTGTGGTTTTGATTATTACATTCATTAGGGGTTTTTGAGTTTAATACACTCTTTAGTTCTTAATATTGTAATAATCTTGGTCTCACTATTTATCCTTTACTTTTTTTGTTGTTATCTTGTGTAGTGGACTGTTTTGGGTCATTTATTAAATCCAAAACTTGTGTTATTGTTGTTGATATTGTTCATCACGTTTTATAGCTGTTTTGGTGTTGAAATTCACCCTTGTATCTTGTATTCTTGTTGTTGGTAGCGAATTCGAGTGTGGTCTCCATCTTGATCCTCGAATCCTTAAGATTAGTGGACTGATTTGGAGTGTGATTTCGTGTTTCCGTTGTCATTCCCATAATAGTATTGGCATTGGTATTGGGGCTCATACCGAAGTACAAAATTTCTCACTGTTTCATCTTTTTTGGTTTTGGGATTATGTATATAACTATTACGAAACTCATATAGTTATGGTTTGGCTATTGGTTGGGTTTAGACGGTTGGACTCATAAGATGAAGGAAGTTCTACCTTATGGATTATTTGATGCCATTAGGACCTATGTAATTTCTTTATCTCTTGGTGATTCCCGTAACCAAATCCTTTGTGAACCTTTCATTGAAATTTTTATATTTAATTCAAACAATCCTTGGTTATATTGCAAATATGTGCAACCTTGGCATGTTGAGATGATTTATTATGCTAACCCTAACCCTCATGCCATGAGGAGTTTGTATTTGTTTTCCCTCTCTTCGGTTTTGCAAGGTTTGGATTCGAGGTCAAATCCTTTTCAAGAAGAGGAGGATGATACAAGAATAATGACCTCCTTAGCTTTTGACGACATCATTCAAAGTCACTATGTGAAGAATCAAGCTTTGATTGCATGGAGGGCATGGGATCATACTTGGAGGGGACATTTTTAGCCTACCATTGATCAAACCCAAGTGTGGAAGATTGCTTGGAGCCTTGAAGACTTAAGGACTTTTGTGTTTGGAACAGCTTTGTTGGTTCATCGTTTTGGTTACCTTTACTAAGGATATTTTGGTCATTTATATTTAAGGGCATTTGGACAATTCATATTGTCTTCCAACACACTAAGGCCACCCTTGGTTATTAAGGGTAATGTGGTCTTTTTGTCTACTTTTGTAATATACTATAAGTAGTGTATTTTAGGTCTTTTCTCTTTAGTTTATGAAAGATGAAATGTTGAAACACTTAAAATCCTCTCTCTTGAGAGTAGACCAACTTAGTGTAGTTCTAGTATAGGGCTTGGAAAAGCTAACATTGTTCTTTGCTTGGAAACAGTGGATCTTGAGGTGAGTTGATTCCCTTGGAGGTTACCGTAAGAGTGTGGTTTTGATTATTACATTCATTAGGGGTTTTTGAGTTTAATACACTCTTTAGTTCTTAATATTGTAATAATCTTGGTCTCACTATTTATCCTTTACTTTTTTTGTTGTTATCTTGTGTAGTGGACTGTTTTGGGTCATTTATTAAATCCAAAACTTGTGTTATTGTTGTTGATATTGTTCATCACGTTTTATAGCTGTTTTGGTGTTGAAATTCACCCTTGTATCTTGTATTCTTGTTGTTGGTAGCGAATTCGAGTGTGGTCTCCATCTTGATCCTCGAATCCTTAAGATTAGTGGACTGATTTGGAGTGTGATTTCGTGTTTCCATTGTCATTCCCATAATAGTATTGGCATTGGTATTGGGGCTCATACCGAATTACAAAATTTCTCACTGTTTCATCTTTTTTTGTTTTGGGATTATATATATAAATATTATGAAACTCATATAGATATGGTTTGGCTATTGGTTGGGTTTAGACGGTTGGACTCATAAGATGAAGGAAGTTCTACCTTATGGATTATTTGATGCCATTAGGACCTATGTAATTTCTTTATCTCTTGGTGATTCCCGTAACCAAATCCTTTGTGAACCTTTCATTAAAATTTTTATATTTAATTCAAACGATCCTTGGTTATATTGCAAATATGTGCAACCTTGGCATGTTGAGATGATTTATTATGCTAACCCTAACCCTCATGCCATGAGGAGTTTGTATTTTTTTGCCCTTTCTTTGGTTTTGCAAGGTTTGGATTCGAGGTCAAATCCTTTTCAAGAAGAGGAGGATAATACAAGAATAATGACCTCCTTAGCTTTTGACGACATCATTCAAAGTCACTATGTGAAGAATCAAGCTTTGATTGCATGGAGGGCATGGGATCATACTTGGAGGGGACATTTTTAGCCTACCATTGATCAAACCCAAGTGTGGAAGATTGCTTGGAGCCTTGAAGACTTAAGGACTTTTGTGTTTGGAACAGCTTTGTTGGTTCATCGTTTTGGTTACCTTTACTAAGGATATTTTGGTCATTTATATTTAAGGGCATTTGGACAATTCATATTGTCTTCCAACACACTAAGGCCACCCTTGGTTATTAAGGGTAATGTGGTCTTTTTGTCTACTTTTGTAATATACTATAAGTAGTGTATTTTAGGTCTTTTCTCTTTAGTTTATGAAAGATGAAATGTTGAAACACTTAAAATCCTCTCTCTTGAGAGTAGACCAACTTAGTGTAGTTCTAGTATAGGGCTTGGAAAAGCTAACATTGTTCTTTGCTTGGAAACAGTGGATCTTGAGGTGAGTTGATTCCCTTGGAGGTTACCGTAAGAGTGTGGTTTTGATTATTACATTCATTAGGGGTTTTTGAGTTTAATACACTCTTTAGTTCTTAATATTGTAATAATCTTGGTCTCACTATTTATCCTTTACTTTTTTTGTTGTTATCTTGTGTAGTGGACTGTTTTGGGTCATTTATTAAATCCAAAACTTGTGTTATTGTTGTTGATATTGTTCATCACGTTTTATAGCTGTTTTGGTGTTGAAATTCACCCTTGTATCTTGTATTCTTGTTGTTGGTAGCGAATTCGAGTGTGGTCTCCATCTTGATCCTCGAATCCTTAAGATTAGTGGACTGATTTGGAGTGTGATTTCGTGTTTCCATTGTCATTCCCATAATAGTATTGGCATTGGTATTGGGGCTCATACCGAATTACAAAATTTCTCACTGTTTCATCTTTTTTTGTTTTGGGATTATATATATAAATATTATGAAACTCATATAGATATGGTTTGGCTATTGGTTGGGTTTAGACGGTTGGACTCATAAGATGAAGGAAGTTCTACCTTATGGATTATTTGATGCCATTAGGACCTATGTAATTTCTTTATCTCTTGGTGATTCCCGTAACCAAATCCTTTGTGAACCTTTCATTGAAATTTTTATATTTAATTCAAACGATCCTTGGTTATATTGCAAATATGTGCAACCTTGGCATGTTGAGATGATTTATTATGCTAACCCTAACCCTCATTCCATGAGGAGTTTGTATTTTTTTGCCCTTTCTTCGGTTTTGCAAGGTTTGGATTCGAGGTCAAATCCTTTTCAAGAAGAGGAGGATGATACAAGAATAATGACCTCCTTAGCTTTTGACGACATCATTCAAAGTCACTATGTGAAGAATCAAGCTTTGATTGCATGGAGGGCATGGGATCATACTTGGAGGGGACATTTTTAGCCTACCATTGATCAAACCCAAGTGTGGAAGATTGCTTGGAGCCTTGAAGACTTAAGGACTTTCGTGTTTGGAACAGCTTTGTTGGTTCATCGTTTTGGTTACCTTTACTAAGGATATTTTGGCCAAATTTAAGGGCATTTGGACAATTCATATTGTCTTCCAACACACTAAGGCCACCCTTGGTTATTAAGGGTAATGTGGTCTTTTTGTCTACTTTTGTAATATACTATAAGTAGTGTATTTTAGGTCTTTTCTCTTTAGTTTATGAAAGATGAAATATTGAAACACTTAAAATCCTCTCTCTTGAGAGTAGACCAACTTAGTGTAGTTCTAGTATAGGGCTTGGAAAAGCTAACATTGTTCTTTGCTTGGAAACAGTGGATCTTGAGGTGAGTTGATTCCCTTGGAGGTTACCGTAAGAGTGTGGTTTTGATTATTACATTCATTAGGGGTTTTTGAGTTTAATACACTCTTTAGTTCTTAATATTGTAATAATCTTGGTCTCACTATTTATCCTTTACTTTTTTTGTTGTTATCTTGTGTAGTGGACTGTTTTGGGTCATTTATTAAATCCAAAACTTGTGTTATTGTTGTTGATATTGTTCATCACGTTTTATAGCTGTTTTGGTGTTGAAATTCACCCTTGTATCTTGTATTCTTGTTGTTGGTAGCGAATTCGATTGTGGTCTCCATCTTGATCCTCGAATCCTTAAGATTAGTGGACTGATTTGGAGTGTGATTTCGTGTTTCCGTTGTCATTCCCATAATAGTATTGGCATTGGTATTGGGGCTCATACCGAATTACAAAATTTCTCACTATTTCATCTTTTTTTGTTTTGGGATTATGTATATAAATATTACGAAACTCATATTGTTATGGTTTGGCTATTGGTTGGGTTTAGACGGTTGGACTCATAAGATGAAGGAAGTTCTACCTTATGGATTATTTGATGCCATTAGGACCTATGTAATTTCTTTATCTCTTGGTGATTCCCGTAACCAAATCCTTTGTGAACCTTTCATTGAAATTTTTATATTTAATTCAAACAATCCTTGGTTATATTTCAAATATGTGCAACCTTGGCATGTTGAGATGATTTATTATGCTAACCCTAACCCTCATTCCATGAGGAGTTTGTATTTGTTTGCCCTCTCTTCGGTTTTGCAAGGTTTGGATTCGAGGTCAAATCCTTTTCAAGAAGAAGAGGATGATACAAGAATAATGACCTCCTTAGCTTTTGACGACATCATTCAAAGTCACTATGTGAAGAATCAAGATTTGATTGCATGGAGGGCATGGGATCATACTTGGAGGGGACATTTTTAGCCTACCATTGATCAAACCCAAGTGTGGAAGATTGCTTGGAGCCTTGAAGACTTAAGGACTTTCGTGTTTGGAACAACTTTGTTGGTTCATCGTTTTGGTTACCTTTAATAAGGATATTTTGGTCATTTATATTTAAGGGCATTTGGACAATTCATATTGTCTTCCAACACACTAAGGTCACCCTTGGTTATTAAGGGTAATGTGGTCTTTTTGTCTACTTTTGTAATATACTATAAGTAGTGTATTTTAGGTCTTTTCTCTTTAGTTTATGAAAGATGAAATATTGAAACACTTAAAATCCTCTCTCTTGAAAGTAGACCAACTTAGTGTAGTTCTAGTATAGGGCTTGGAAAAGCTAACATTGTTCTTTGCTTGGAAACAGTGGATCTTGAGGTGAGTTGATTCCCTTGGAGGTTACCGTAAGAGTGTGGTTTTGATTATTACATTCATTAGGGGTTTTTGAGTTTAATACACTCTTTAGTTCTTAATATTGTAATAATCTTGGTCTCACTATTTATCCTTTACTTTGTTTGTTGTTATCTTGTGTAGTGGACTGTTTTGGGTCATTTATTAAATCCAAAACTTGTGTTATTGTTGTTGATATTGTTCATCACGTTTTATAGCTGTTTTGGTGTTGAAATTCACCCTTGTATCTTGTATTCTTGTTGTTGGTAGCGAATTCGAGTGTGGTCTCCATCTTGATCCTCGAATCCTTAAGATTAGTGGACTGATTTGGAGTGTGATTTCGTGTTTCCATTGTCATTCCCATAATAGTATTGGCATTGGTATTGGGGCTCATACCGAATTACAAAATTTCTCACTGTTTCATCTTTTTTTGTTTTGGGATTATATATATAAATATTATGAAACTCATATAGATATGGTTTGGCTATTGGTTGGGTTTAGACGGTTGGACTCATAAGATGAAGGAAGTTCTACCTTATTGATTATTTGATGCCATTAGGACCTATGTAATTTCTTTATCTCTTGGTGATTCCCGTAACCAAATCCTTTGTGAACCTTTCATTGAAATTTTTATATTTAATTCAAACGATCCTTGGTTATATTGCAAATATGTGCAACCTTGGCATGTTGAGATGATTTATTATGCTAACCCTAACCCTCATGCCATGAGGAGTTTGTATTTGTTTGCCCTCTCTTCGGTTTTGCAAGGTTTGGATTCGAGGTCAAATCCTTTTCAAGAAGAGGAGGATGATACAAGAATAATGACCTCCTTAGCTTTTGACGACATCATTCAAAGTCACTATGTGAAGAATCAAGATTTGATTGCATGGAGGGCATGGGATCATACTTGGAGGGGACATTTTTAGCCTACCATTGATCAAACCCAAGTGTGGAAGATTGCTTGGAGCCTTGAAGACTTAAGGACTTTCGTGTTTGGAACAGCTTTGTTGGTTCATCGTTTTGGTTACCTTTACTAAGGATATTTTGGTCAAATTTAAGGGCATTTGGACAATTCATATTGTCTTCCAACACACTAAGGCCACCCTTGGTTATTAAGGGTAATGTGGTCTTTTTGTCTACTTTTGTAATATACTATAAGTAGTGTATTTTAGGTCTTTTCTCTTTAGTTTATGAAAGATGAAATATTGAAACACTTAAAATCCTCTCTCTTGAGAGTAGACCAACTTAGTGTAGTTCTAGTATAGGGCTTGGAAAAGCTAACATTGTCCTTTGCTTGGAAACAGTGGATCTTGAGGTGAGTTGATTCCCTTGGAGATTACCGTAAGAGTGTGGTTTTGATTATTACATTCATTAGGGCTTTTTGAGTTTAATACACTCTTTAGTTCTTAATATTGTAATAATCTTGGTCTCACTATTTATCCTTTACTTTTTTTGTTGTTATCTTGTGTAGTGGACTGTTTTGCGTCATTTATTAAATCCAAAACTTGTGTTATTGTTGTTGATATTGTTCATCACGTTTTATAGCTGTTTTGGTGTTGAAATTCACCCTTGTATCTTGTATTCTTGTTGTTGGTAGCGAATCCGAGTGTGGTCTCCATCTTGATCCTCGAATCCTTAAGATTAGTGGACTGATTTGGAGTGTGATTTCGTGTTTCCGTTGTCGTTCCCATAATAGTATTGGCATTGGTATTGGGGCTCATACCGAAGTACAAAATTTCTCACTGTTTCATCTTTTTTTGTTTTGGGATTATGTATATAACTATTACGAAACTCATATAGTTATGGTTTGGCTATTGGTTGGGTTTAGACGGTTGGACTCGGTTTGGTCAGTCTTTGTAATAGACCTATCCCAAAGTCTGTAATTTTGATAGTTACGCTATCTTGTTATATGCTCGACATTCAGCCAACTCAGAGCAGGCGGCTGGAGGTTAGGTAGGGTAATGGGGGTGGTCTCCGATCCCGGTTAAACATAGGACGACCATTACAACAAGGCCCTGGGTCGGGTCACGTCACCCCGCCTACTCTAATATCGGCTCATTAGGAAAGTGAAAACTGGCCTTTTGGGTCCTACAATCCAAAGACTCATAACACAAATAAAGCTAATCAATCCCCAAGATCACATCAAAATATTTCATGTCCAACCGTATCAAATCCACCAAAGTCTCTCTGTGGAAGATAGACACCAAACAACCCTTATAGATCTTTCTAGCCACAATAGAATCACCCACCGGGATAGACACAGAAAAGGGGTCAAAAATACTTTCTGGACCAAAACAAAAATGCACAGATACATAGGAAATAATAGAGGCCAGATCAAGCAAGCAATACCTATCATGAGAGAAGAGTTGTAACAAACCAGTGACCACATCAGGAGATGCCTCAGATTCGTGCTGGGTAGCAAGTGTATAGAGATAATTCCGGCTGGTGCCAGTACTAGAAGTAGTTCCCTTTGGTACAAAAGCTGAAGAAGTACCAACCGAGACCTTATAAGCTCCTGTGGCAACTATAGTTGCAAAAAAATGTCAATGTATATGACCAGGCTGAATAATTATAGCACTGATTCCTTCCTTTATCACACTAACCATAGTGAAGCTATCCATAAAATAGACAAGAAAGATATGATGGGGATGACTGAGCTCTACTAGCTTGAGATTGGGCACCCGATGTCATAAAACCACTATTAGACTAAAAGCGACAATCACCAAATGACTTAGGATAAGGGGCACTAGCCGAAGAATATGAACTAGAATTTCCCCAAGTCTAATTCTTGGTCCACCGCCTACTATCTCTTCAACTATTTTGCTGATTTTCACCCTGCTCTAAATACCTGAACTTCTTACTCTGCCTTTTCCCAATCTCTTGGCTCTTCTTTTCACCCTCTACTTTCTACATATAGACCACAATTATAGAGATATCCATGTTATTGTTCAACATTGCATCCTTACACTCCAATACTAAGTCATAGGACAACCCAAAAGTAAATTTCATCATCTTCTCCCTGATAGAAGAAACCAACTTCAAAGCATAATACGACAACTACTGAAATTTCAGGGCATACTCCTTCACACTCATCTTGCCCTACTTCAGATTCACAAACTCCTTTGCCTTAGATTTTCTCAGCTCCTGAGACAAGAAATAATCAACAAAGGCACCCAAAAACTCATCACATAAAGCTAGTTCTGCATCATTACCTCTCAAGTACTCCCACTCCTTATACCATGGATAATCTATATCCTTCAACTGGTATGCAACAAACTCCACACCCCTAGGATCAGTAGCATACATCACCCTAAATATCTTCTCCATATCATCCACAAAACCTTAAGAATCCTCCTTAACCTTAGAGCCAGTAAAGGTTGGGGGATTCAATCTCATGAATTAACCAACTCTAATGATGAGAAACAAAACCAACACAATCTAACGGATGAGACTGAGAAGTCATGAATTTATTAAGAAAATGGATGGACCGACTGAACTCTACATTAGAGATATCATCCTGAGGTTCTGGGCATGAGTATCATCAGCTCAAAAATCCCAAGGAAAACTCATGGGATCAGGTAGAACTCCACGAGGGGTGGTATAATCTAGAACAGGGACACTAGATCAACTATGCACTTCATACATAGGGTGAGTCCCCTCCATTTTTCCTTAGGTAGGACAGACTTCCCAGCAGAGTTTCTATAAACATCAAGTCTTTAGGGAGGCTTGATCTAAAATACGAGAAAGCTTGAAGTTAGATAATTTTCATATCACTAGACTCTTATAACCCAAAAATAGAACACAAGAAAGGAAAAAATTCCAAAATATATTGTAGCCTCCTCCTTATAAGTTTGGAGAGCTATACAACTAATAAAAGGACTCTACTCAACGTGACTTTATGGTCACCCAATGGCTCTAAATCATGCTCTGATACCAATCTAGTCATGACCCGGACTAGGGCCTGCCCTTGATGGGTATCTCAAGTCAACTATGGACTAGAGACCAACCCCTTAACCCAACCTCAAGAGCACAATAATAATAATAACCATAATAACAATGCAAAAGCCAATAAATAGTAATAATAAGATGGATAAATGAGTTAAAGAAACTAACTATCAAAACAATGGACAACCAACCCACATCTATCCATAGTAGCCTCTAAAACTAGAGTACCAAATAGGTCAGGACATGCCCCCGATCATGACCAAAAAAATCCAAAAATACTGAGTCAAAACAAAAGAATATGGAAATGATAAGGCCTTCCAAAGGATGGACGCTCACCACTTCACAGCTACTCAACGGATGTTCTAATCCACCAAATGCTATACTGGGGTAAAAGAAATGTCTTCAGACTCTACATTATGAAATAATGTAGCATCTGGGATGGTTAGCGGGGTGAGAGCTAACATGTAACTCAGGAAATATGGTAACATAATTTCATGTCCAAAACAATTCTAAAACAATATACATACATTCATAAATACATATATATAAGATACCGAGATAGGGAACAAGGTTTAAGTATAAGATTTTAAAATTATTAACCTAGATTATATAGCTCTAACCATCCTAAAAACACCCATGAGCTATATGCGTCTGGCTCCCCCCCATCGAAAGGTTCCCAGTGTGTGTTAGCCGTATGAACCAGAGAGTTCCAAAGAAATACTAGGGAATCCAAAACCCCACACTAATCCAAGGTACATATATATCAAGTGTGAACTATGCACATGATCATGAAGATACCCACGCATGAAAACATGGTTTCCGGTATCGGTCTTTCGGGACCTCTACCTTCCATGTAAAGATACACAACCCCCTTTAAGCCCAACTAGAACAATTGAACATAAACCCATCCATTTAACGAAGGAGTCATTTATCAAGGCATTAATAGTTTGGTATCGTCATAATAATTAGGCTTGCAAGGTAATCCCTGTAATATGGGGGAATCTTGGGCCCCCATCTTTCCATATAAGTTTGGGAATCCATGACCCCTATTTGACTCCCAAGATCCAATTTAAAATTAATCCACGGCCTCTGAGGCCTTTCAATATTATCTATATTCCATTAACCTTTAATGCAATGTAAGGTTTCAAAAGTGAAGTAATTTATATGTATATATCCATGTTTCAAATCAATTTCACAAGTTTGGTTGAGGTTAAAGCCAATTCCAAATCATTGAACCATAAATTTGGGGAAACCCATGTTCCCCATTCTAATTCTCACACTCATGCATTTATTTAGTTCAAAATCATGAGAATAAAGCATAAACAATCAATTGAAAACCATAGCGATTCAATTCATGTAATAACCATTCAAAACCCCTCAACCCATATTCAAAATCCACCAATTAAATCACATGGATAATAATTAAATATATGTTTTTTCATAAAATCAATTTAGGGAAGAGATACATGCCTGAAACATACAAGAATTTGTAATCAATTTGAAGCTTGGAGTCCAGATGATGAATTCTCTATAACATCCTTGAGTTTTCTTGGGTTTTGAGTATGAGATTGAAAGGGAGTAAATTGATCTCTAAAAAATTATGGAAATAAGCTTATTTTATATTTAAGGGTCATACAAGGGTGAAAAGACCAAAAAGCCCCTCACCCCAAGTAAATAAAAACAAAACTACACAAAAAATATGTCTTGGTATGGCACGCTAATATCGCTAAGGTTATCCTCCATGCCATGCCAATATCACAAAAGGTAACCCCGTGACACGACGAAAATATGGAGGATCACTACCTCAATGTTCTAAATTTTCCCAAAATCTTTTTGAAAATTGTAAAACCTTCCTTGAACACCCTTTTAACATCCCTAAACATGATTCAAGTGAAAAATCAATATTTTTAACACGAGAAAGTCAAAAATAAAATGTAGAAATTTTAAGGGTCTTACACAAACATTATATTTTGACTAGAAATTTTTCTTTAAGTATAGACAATAGGTATAAATGCAACAACAACCTTACGATATCATCAAGGAAGACCAAACTATATCCCTAATAGGGGAAATAAGCTATGTTTTCTGTCTTTCAACTTTGTCGACATCAAAATAAACATTACATTGTATTAACAATGATATATTAAACTCAACCTTGGGTTCCTTGTAGAACCTTAAAATGACATTTGACATTGGGTTCTTCATAGAACCTTAAAATGATATTCGACATTTGGTTTCTTGTAGAACCTTACATATGACACTTGATATTAGGTTCCTTGTAAAACCTTAAAATGACACTTGACACTGGGTTCCTTGTAGAAACATAAAATGATATTTGATATTAGGTTCCTAACCAAACCTTAAAATTACACTTGACATTGGATTCCTCATCGAACCTTAAAATGACATTCGACATTGGGTTTCTTATAAAACCTTACAACAACATTTAATATTGGGTTCCTAACTGAATCTTAAAATTACACTTGACATTGGGTTCCTCACAAAACCTTTAAAATGACATTTGACATTGGGTTTCTCACTGAACCTTAAAACGACATTCAACATTTGGTTCCTTGTAGAACCGTAACACAATATTGGGTTCCTTGTAGAACCTTAACACAATATTGGGTTTCTTGCCAAACCTTGTTTAAGCTACTATTAAATTTTTAATAAATAAGACATAATTATCTTTCTCCTGCTTTCAAAACATAATTCTTTATTCCTATGTTTATGTACATTTCCTAAATCATATTCACATTCCACATTTTAAAACTATACATACTCTAATCTTGTCTATTCATGCTATCCTTATTCAAATTCCACGTTTGTTAATTTTCTTTAGGAATCTCATTCGTTCCTAAATCTAGAACTACACACTATTTTATTCTCGTAAAACTAGAGATATGTAGGTGACTTAAAATCAAAGTCTCGGCCACACTATTTTAAAACCACCTCATGTTTCATCAAACCATTTTCTCGATCAGACAAAACTGGCTGCTATGACAACTTTTGTTGCTTGACAATCCTTTATCATTCCTGAGCAATGAAGGTGGAATTGTTGACACCTAATTTTAACCTATTGATATGCCTCCTAGGCTACTATTTTCCCCCAAAAACTACTTCATCCATCATATTTTATGTATTGCCATTTCTTTTTTGGTCCGTCCCAAAAACAATGTCACCTTTCCTTATTTGGTAACTATTTAATGTCATCATTTCCATTTTATCTTTAGTAGGTCACACTTATTAAAAAAAGATAACTAAAAAGTAAACATTACAATAACTTTAAGAGGGGCAATTTTTGTAAACTTTATAAAGTCATAACTTATTTCTTAAACTCCATGTCCAGTCAAATGATGACAAATAAAATGGGACGGAGGGAGTATTATTTTTAAATATTAGTATTTTTAAATATTATTTTGGTATCAAACAAATATAAAGTATCATATTCCTGATATTTTAACTAAGCAATTTAGTTTTATGCAATTTTATATTTTTATATAGTGTATTAAATTTTTAAATATAATATCATACATAATTTTGTTAGTATTTATTATTTTTTTATAAATATACTCAAAATTTACAAACATCTTATTATTATTATTATTATTAAAATAGCAGCCAATTTCATTTAATTTTCCCTATATATTTAATTTTTAGTCATTTTTTTGTACTCAATTTGTGTCAATTTTAGCCAAAATTGATATCAATTATCACCCCAAACTAAAATTCAATTTTGACCCACTTTTTATATCATTTTAATCTCAGTTGTTGATCAAGATTGATCCAACGACTGAGATTAAATCTTTCCATCCTTTTCATTTTAAACCTAATACCCTAACCCTAACCTTATTTTCCAAAGATCTGCCACAGGCTTAATTTTCTCTCCCATTTCTCTCTTTCTCTCATCTCGTCTGTCCACATGTCACCTCACCATCGGTAAGCTGTCTCTGGTGGACCTTCTTCTCTTACCCTCAATGTCTACTCTCTTTCCCAAACCTCTCTCTTTAAATACTCACTCTCTAAAATTCCTACCACCGTTAGTAAACTATGACTATGGCCAGTGGATCTTTAACTCTACTACTGTCGGTGAACCAACATAAACTAGCCACGATTTAGCCTACCCATGAACCAGTACCGCCGCTGATAGAAGCACTAATGAACTAGAATTGTCTTTGCTCCAAAATCCTAGTGGTATAGCAATGAAATATGAACAATTTTGTTAACAACCTTTCGCTATCACTAAAATTTGAGATTTCAAATAAATATGGCATAATACTATGAGTATTTTCGAGTTTGATTCCTCTTATAAGTTGGATTTTATTTTTTCTCCTTTCTTTGTGTGTTTTGCCTGATTTTTAGGTTTGAAATTCATGAAATATGGCTAAGAATTTTGACATCTTTTAATTTTATGTTTTTCTATACTTTTAAATTAACATATGTAAAGATTATCAATTTTTCATGAACCATTGTTTGACCCTAATTTTACTAGTGAGTGCTGATCTTTCAGTTCTCAAAATACATGGGAAATTACTGCTGAAACAAGGTTCTCGAAATGAGGCTTCTCGTACACAACCCAACTTTCAACATGGGCCATACCCAGTATAAGGTGTTTTTCATCAACAAAAGAGGATGAGGCCTCGTACCTTTACTCCTTTGACTGAATCCTCAATGAACATATTTGAGAAACTACGGGCCCAAGGTATTGTGCAATGGAGGAGCAAATGGATTCCTGTGCATCCACCCCCTAACCTTGATCCAATAAAAAATGTACTTATCGCTCAAATATTAAAGGTCATGATATTAAGGAACGCTCGACACTAAGGTATAAGATCCAGAATCTAATTGAAAAGAAAAATATAAAAGTTCGATGAGGCCTAATAAGAAACACCAATGATCCCGTCACTACAGGCGAAACCTTTGTCCAAGGTGATTCAATAAAAATATTTTCAAGACCTTTGCAAAAAAGCATAAAACACTTCACATGGACTGATTAGAACAGGCCGACATCATTGCAAGTAAAATTCCATCATTTTTCATTTGTCCGCCTTATGGCCAATAATATTTTCCTATTTTATCTACCTTTTATTTGTACTCTTGATTTATGTTTATGCCCCAATCCATTAAAAGTTATATACACACATGTATAGGCTGCTCAAATTAACATTTTTCATTTAGAAAACATTTCTACAAGCTTATCGATATCTCTCTCCTTAAGCTAGACAACCTCCTCCTTTTCCGACTAGGGTTCTTGGGGTTTCTTCAAGTTTGCCCACTAAATCATTTATCTCCTTTCCAACTTTAAATATATTGGAGAGTTCTTCAAGAGGAGTGAAGTGGAGAGAGACATATAGTGTTCCAAGTCATATTTTTTACTCTTTTATTGTTCTACGAACATAAAATAAATAAGAAGGAAATTTTGTTTACTCAAGGAAGGTATGAGCCAACCTTAAATCTCATGGTTCTATAATTGTCTCTTTTATCGACCTATACTTGACTCAAATTAATCTTGAATAAAATATAGTTATTAATTAACCTTACGGTTCACTTCAAATTGTTGAATTGTATTATTATTTTTTAAGATCCAAAGTTTTGACCTCAGCTTCACCGTACATAGGTCAAGGCACGTAAATGCGATATCGACTTGTGTATCACACCATAAATTGACCCTACTTATCTTGATTAAATCAAATACTATTTTTTTTATTTTTAAAAGTATTTGGGCCATTCTATTTATATGTCCTTATCTGAGATGCACAATTGGGACCTTAATCAAGAAAACATATCATTTATAAAATGTACCCGTCTAAAATTAAAAGGATCTTAAAATATGTCAAATTCATTTACAGTCCAGGCATCTAATTTAAGTTACAACATAGGCATTTTAACCCCAAATACATTCTTTCTTTTCTAAATTAAACCAAATAAAGCAACCTACTTAATTGTTAAAGTGAAGACAACCCAAATACATTTAGTTCTCATTAGTCAAATCCTACGGAATAGTAAAAAATTACAAGTAAAACATTTCAAGGCCAATCTTTTTCATTTTTAATATTTTATTCCCACAACCCATATTGATAAACAAAGCTCACCAATTAATGAATGAACAATGAATAAATCCATTCAAATACTTCATTAAGCTAATTTCAAGCCAAACAACCAAATCAAGTGGATAAGAACATTCAAGAATCATCGATTAAAGCATGCAATGTGTGAGAAGTATAGGAGAAAAATATTATTGAATTATTGTGTCTACATTATAACATTAAGACCCTATTTATAGACACAATATTATACTCATTTTCAAACTAATACACTGGCATTATAATCCTTTTTCAAGTAGGATTCTATATACTATTCTTACTCCTACACATATTCTAACACCCTCTCAAACTGGTGTATACAAGTCTATAATGACCTCAATTTTGATGAAATATGTAAAACATGTGTTTTTGAGTGATTCGACTATTTTACCCCTTCATATAGTTTTGTTATGGTATTTCTGGGGTGTGGGGGTGATTGAAACTATTCTCGATGCATTTTGGTGCTATTTGTGTGACATTGTGGTTTTTGGTGGCTTTTAGACCCTTATATTTGATTTCAGTTGATATCTTTTGATCCATATGACAATTGGAAAAACGGACTGCGCTAACAGATCTGGAACATCGATTTTAGGGCAGTAACATGGTTGATGTGATTTTATGGCTTGTAAATCTCATTTCAACCCTCAGATTGGAAAATTATAATTTTGGATTTTGAGGGTCAACTTTGTGGTAACGGTGTCTTTTCAAAAGTTTAATAAAACCGTTGAGTCTGGAGCATTGAATTTGATAGGGTAGCATAGTTTCTTTGCATTCACGGGATTCCTGATGAATCTCAAAGGGCCCACAAGTACTCGGAATAATTCAAAATCCCCAGTTGGTGCACCAGTTATTTGGTGTACCCACAATTACAAAATGGTGCCGCAATCGAAATAGGGAAAATAGTCAGGATGCCGCGATTGCAACCCTTTCCCATGATTGTGATACCCTTAATGACATGATACCACAGTTGCATCTTAATGTTGATACCCCTAATCACAATTGCAAAATTTTGGCATTTGTCGTTAGGGGTTGGGGAACTAATCAATAATTTGGCTATCTTAATGTGTTGTGCCGGTGTGGAGGCCTATATGAGAAATAATTATTGGTTTTGACATATTATGTGATATGTGTGACCATGTGGGGTCTTATGTGATGTTGATAGCCTTATTGACATGTGAATAATTGTATCCAGTTGTTGAAAAAGAGTGTTGGGGTACCATTTTTGTATTGTGATATATTCATACTTTATTGGCATATGAAACATGTGGAATTGCATGAATGGTTGGAAATAATGAGTGGATATTGGCTCATTTAGTTGTGGAGATATATCATTGTGGTTGGTTGTGGAAATACATCACGTGGTTGGTGGTGTAGATACTCATTATGCTTAATTGTTAGTATAACATCCTTATATCATACTCATTCATAAATTAATGGAACTACTGTGGAAATACTGAGAAATGCTGGCAACACCTTTTTATGAAATCCCCCTAAGGGAGATGCTAGGAAAGAGATATTGTGAAATCTTATCAAACCCTCCCCGAGGGATAAGCCAGGAAAGAGATATTAAGACATCTAATAAAACCCTCCCCAATGGATATGCCAGGGAGGATATATGATATATGTATTGTATTCGGGTTAAAAAAAGCCCCATGGGTCCTATGTCGGGAAGTTTTAGCTCTACAGGTAAGGATAGAGACTATGCGACGGTCTCGGAGGTTGTGGGATAACCTCATGCATCATCATCATTATCATTCTTATAGTATTTACTTCATTATGTTTGTGATGTAATTGTATATGTTGTTTTGACTTGTTATCTATCTATTGTTCTATCCTTCCTTACTTGTATGTAATGTTCTCGTATATGTTGTTCTCTTTTACTTTGCTTATACATGGTGTTATGGTACACTTGTTGACACGACCCAAACCGGAGCCTTGTCATAATGGGCATCTCAAGTCCAACCGGGATTGAAAACCACCCCCAATATCCAATCCAAACAACCAACATATACCCTAGGTTGGATGAATTCCGACGTATAAGCAAATAGCCAATTAGAAGATATAATGACATTGGGATAAGTCTTCTTACTAGACCAACCAAACCAAGTCATCCATCTAATAAGAAACATACCAAACTACAACCAATAATATAATGTACATAATATATAAATCAAAGCCTTTAAATCAAACTAAAGAGTATCTATTTGGGACATGCCCCCGACCATCGCAAGAATCAAAGTCTAAAAGAAGAAAAAAGTATTTAAAATAATCCATGACATAAAATGGATGCCTTCCGAACGATGGAAGCTCACCACTTCAATCTAATATTGACTGTTCCCAAATCTGATCAATGAGCAGGAGGTGTAGTATGAATGATTCCTGTATCACGTGGGGATACAACTGCCCGAAGATGGGTTAGCGGGTGAATGTTGCAAGTACTAATGATAAAGGATAAAATAATACCAACATTTAAAACTAAATAAACCAATAAAACAACCATATACATACATATCCATACATACATACATAAATACATATCCATACATGCATATATACATACATATATATATATATATATAAAATCCATGCTGGGAAAGGGAACTACTTTTAGCATGCCTTTTAAACCATTAACCAGGGTATGTTTATCTTAACCATCATAATTCACCCATGGGCTATATGGGTCCAATGTAATACCATTGATGGGCCCCAGTGCATGTAGCCACACGAACCGGAGATACCATAGGAGTAGGGGATTCCTTTTTACCCTTATATCTCCATGATACATATATATAAGTGTTAGGGGATTCCCGTGTACCCCTCAAATATAGGTTCTCCATGGCCAATCCCTATGTCGGCAAATATAAGTTTCCAGTGTCCGTCCTTTGGGCTCACACCTTCACACCCTACCATTATTACCCAATTAAACCCATTACCACATAACCAAACCACTATTCCATTTATTATTAACAAAGGCTATCATTAGTGGTATCATTATAGCGACTATAGCTTGCAAGAAATGTCATTATCCAAACATAGGGGATTCCTATGTACCCCATAGGTTACATTATTTTGTTTACATGGGGCATTCCCATGTGCCCCACAAGTACATCATTATTAGGCTTACTTGGGGATTTCCGTGTACCCCGCAAGTATTTCATTACTGAGTTTTGCATGGGGGATTCCCTTGTACCCCATACATTCATCATTCAAACCATTTTCATTATTCATTCACTTGGAGATTCCCATGTACACCGCAAGGTTTTCATTCAAATCAATTTCATATCCACCAAGGCCTTACCATTTAACCATTCCAACCCATGCATACCATTCAAAACCATTTTAGCTATTCAAAACCAATCAAACCAATACAGAACCATTTAAAGCCAAGCAAAAACCATCAAAACTAATTTAGGGTTCCATTACCAAACCACACCATGCAATAGCTTCAATGAAAGTTCAGCAATAGAGTAAAGCATTCTCATAGGCATTTTATCAAATATGTTATGAGCATACCTTTACCAAGACTAAAACCAAAGCATAAACCATTAAGTTTAGGGTTACCCATGACCTATTTTTTAAAGCATAACCAACAAGAACCCACATATGCAACTATTTTCATTATTACTAAGCTTTCACTCATAATAATTACTAGGCTTTGCATGGGGGATTCCCTTGTACCCCACAAGATGTTCATCATTCAAACCATTTTCATTATGCATTCACTTAGGGGATTCTCCTGTACACCGCAAGGTTTTTATTCAAATCAATTTCATATCCACCAAGGACTTACCATTTAACCATTCCAAACCATGGATACCATTCAAAACCATTTTACTCATTCAAACTATTTTAGCCATTTAAAACTATTTAAACCAATACAAAACTATTTAAACCCATGCAAAAACCATCCAAACCAATTTAGGGTTCCATTACAAAACCACCACGCAATAGCTTCAATAAAAGTTCAGCAATAAAGTAAAAACGTTCTCATAGGCATTTTATCAAACATGTTATGAGCATACCTTTACCAAGACCAAAACCAAAGCATAAACCATCAAGTTAATGGTTACCCATGACCCATTTCTTAAAGCATAACCAACAAGAAACCACATATGCAAACCACCAGCAAAAAGATGTAAAAACATAGTTTAAGCCAAGAGTAAATAATACCAATCAATATGCATAAAAACCCTAAACATTTGATTTTAAAAAAACCATTCATGATTCATAATCAATGTTTAAAACACATAAAAACATGCCTTTAGTTGGAACTAATAATATGGTAGGAGTATATGCCTTATACAAGAAGATTCATAAAAGGAAACTTAACTCTTGAGACTTTTGAAGAACACTTGTAGAAACCCTAGCCTCCAATCTTCAAGAAAGAGTTAGAGAGTGTTTTTGAAGTGTTTTCATATTCCAGTGAGAGTTATGAGAGGCTAGAATGAGTTATATAATGTGGGTACATAAGGGATTTGGGATGGGAAATGTTCGGACTACCCTTAACTTAAATGATTAAAACAAAGTCCTAAGAGGGTACGATGCAACCTACTTAGTCGTACCCTAGGGTATGAGTGGTACCCTAACATAAATCCTAGACCCCACCATGGTACCCTATACTGACCATGATACATCCACATGTGTCTAAGTTGAATCTTAGGGTACAAAAAGTACCCATAAACTGTACCTTGGATAGATTCATCAAGACCATCCCTAAGACATCATACGACTTGACATCATACACTTTCTATTCTACCATATGACTAGTATAATACTTAATCGTATCTTTGATAGAAACCAACCCAAATATACTAACTAACATTTGAGAAGAGGTACCCTAACTTGTATCCTAGGGTAAGACTAGTACCCATGAGTCGTACCTTGCCTGCGTCTTAAACTTTGGAAATTTTTCTAAGATTTAAAATTTAAGGTAATTCATTCTTCCCTACATAGGATCATTCATCCTCGAATGATGGGTAAAGGAAAGAACAAGCACAAGTTAACACATTGATACCCATTAAACTTCTCTCTAACCAAATTAGAAGATAAGGAAACCAACCAAGATGAGAAGATCATCACATACTCTAAACATGATTTACACCCTAAACCTCTATCACAACCTCTAACCAAGCTAGGAAACAAAGATGTAAGGAAACCAACCCTTTCGTTGTCCAAGTTTAGAAGACCAAGATAATTTGTAGAACACATACCTTACACATGAGTTTTTGGAATAGAGAACTGATGTAGATTCTTGAACTCCATGTCCTCTTCTACATCCCAAATAGCTTCCTTCGAATTTTGGTTCCACCATAGAACCTTCACCGAAGCCACACCTTTTTCATTCTCAATTGGTGAACTTACCAACCCAAGATCCTCACTGAGAACTCCATATAGAACAAAGAGTTTGAGATACCAATATTACCCAAAGGAACCAACGAATGAAGGACCACCCATACTTTACCTCAACAAAACCACAAGGAACACTGGGTGAATGGACCTCATGCTAGAGGGAAAGTCCAATTCAACTTATAATTTCCTAGAGACACATCACCATGAGAGCCTGAGTCTAACTATACACTACTTCCATGTTCAATATTATCAAAGCAAAAAGGAAATTAACTTAGGCCACAGTGCTCTACTTCTTATACCCACCCCAAACACTACTCCACTTCTATTACTATAACCAAGAAACATGCCTCACCAAACATCCTAAGTACCATACATAACTATTGGTGTATATATCAATTACAACACTCAAGCCTACCACTTAGTTACTTGTGATATGATCTATCCTTTTAAAGATCAAGTACTCTCTATCATTTTCACAAAGGTTTGAACCACCTACTCCCCTCCTAACCATTCTTTATAACAACAACCTTACCTTACCCTCCAAAACCTTAGTCCTAGTAGTCACCCTCGGATCTTCCCCACTTAGGGACTCCTACATCCCTTATTTTAAAACATCACCATGCTCTCTAAGCCACTACCATCCTAATATAAAAGAGTCATTAAGGAACTAAATTAGAATAATCATCTATGCCACCCAAGAGAGACCCTAAAAAAGAGACACACCACTATAAGCACGAGGTATTCTATATCAACCACGTAAGTCATAAGAGAGGATCCATCTCAACACACCATACCACAGAAGGAGTCCTTAGAACTGGACACTGAAAGAAACATAATCACATATACCATGAGTAGTGCAATGCCAGTTCAAAACACATATCCAGGGAATAAGACAAATGCAGAATGCGAACCTTAAGAATAAGTGCTATTAGAATGCATGCAATGTTAATAGATTGCTCTTTTAATCAAAATAAGAGAAAATTGCTACTGCTAGTGCTCTTTACCCAAAGTAGTTGGGTGACAGGCATCTGTAAGCTAGTGATAATTTTTAAGAATAGGGTGCCTAATCTTAGGTGAGTGGGGGTCAGTCGAATTTATCATTCCCTCCTTGCCAATTTTGTGGTTATTTTCTTCGAGGCTATTATGACGAAGGCAGGTAAAAGTGTTTTAAATGTAGCCAACCGGTCCATATACTTAAGAATTTTCTAGTTGGTAAAGGAGATGCAAGAGTGGTCAAAGCTCCAGTTGCTTCAAATTTTGCTCCTACCCCTAGTGGTGTAGCTTCAGTATGCTCCTATTTCTGGTGCTGGCATAGGCTAGAATAGGTTGTATGCTCTTGCATCTTAGTAGGAATTTGAGGCATCACCTGATGTTATTACTAGTACATTACAACTCTTTTGTCATTACATGTATTGTCTACTTGATTCGGTGTCCACTCTTTCTTATGTGACCCTATTTATGGCTGTATGTATTTGTTTTGATCCTAAGGTTGTTTTTGATCCTTTTTATTTTTATGCCCTGATAGCTGACTCGGTTATTTCTAAAAGTGTCTATAGGGTGTGTGTAGTATCTATTGGTGGTAGGCAGACTTTAGTGGATTTTTTTGAACTAGATATGGTAGACTTTAATATCATTCTGGGTATGGATTGATTACACTCATATTATGCTTCCTTGGATTGTCAAAACCATAAGGTTATCTTTAGATTCCCTGGTGAGTTGGTTATAGAGTAGAAAGGTAGATCCCTAACTCCTAGAGGGAGGTTTATTTCTTATCTTAGATCTTAGAGGTTTATTTCATGATGTCTTTTTAGATGAGCATCCTGGTATTTCTCTAGATAGGGAAATAGAGTTTGGTATTGATTTGGTTCTGGTCACTCATCCAATATCTATTCTTCCTTATAGAATGGTTTCAGCTGAGTTGAGGAAACTCAAGGAGAAACTTAAAGATCTTTTAGATAAGGGGTTTATTTGTCCTAGTGTATCCCTGTGGGGTGCACCAGTGTTGTTCTTGAACAAGAAGGATGGTTTTTTTTGGATGTGCATTGACTATTGGCAGTTAAATAAGGTAATAGTCAAGAAAAAGTATACTCTTCCAAGGATAGATAACTTATTTGATCAGTTGCAAGGTGCCATGTTATTTTCTAAGATATATATTTACTCTGGGTATCATAAGCTTAATATTAGGGAGAAGGATTTCCCTAAGACAACTTTTCATTCTTAGTGATACGGTTAGGGCAGCCTCCATAGGTACACGGCCTTTCACACGAAGCCAATCTCGGGAATTACAAAAACTCCAAGCTTTGTTCATGCAAATGGCCGCGTGTGAGTTGGTGATCGAACCAGCCAAGGACCTAAACGTTTTTATGTGTGAAGAGAGGTCCTAATGTGTAATAAACTACTCTCCAAGGTTGGCACAAGAAGCAAGGGCGGATGGGTCATTTTACCCCTTTGTTTGTAATATAAATAGAACATGTTAGAGAGAGTTAGAGGTAGTTTTTGAATGCTGAAACTTGTAACCTAAAATCACAAAACAATTCCTATCTCTTCCACTCCTAGGAGCCGCCACTATCATCTCACAAGTAGAGGGATACTTGTGTTGTCTCTTTGGCTAGAAACAAGGGTTTTGAGGTCGTTGAGTGCCTCTTGGTCCTCGTAAGAACTTGGTGTTTATATTTATTAGACTTAGGGTCCTCTCTTGATGTTAGGGTTCTTAGTTTCTTGAATGTTATATGTCAAGTTATCTATCTTTCCTTTATCTTGTTGTTGTTGTTGATTTTGTTATCTTTAAAGTCTAGTGAAGCCGTGTGGGGCACTTTTCGATTCACTAGCATTTGTTATCTATCTTGTTGTCCTTGTGTTGTGGACTAAAAAACCGAAATCTTAAACTTGTTGTTCTTGTGTTGTTGGACTGAAATCCGAGCCTTCTTGTTGTTCTCGGTGTTGTTGGTTTGATCTTGTATCATTTGGTATCAAAGCAAGACCGGTTGTGTTCCAACATAACCCATCTTGGGCTAGTTCACGGCTTAAACAAACTACACCAAAAGAAAATTCTAAAAGTCTGTCCACTAAAAGTTGAAAACCGAGAATGATGTTGTGTGTTTAGATCTAGGTGTTATTTTGCTTGTTTAGTGAGTTTCTAGAGTTGGTTTCTTTCTCACCAACACTAAAGTGTCTAGATCCGAAAGTTGAGCTTGAAAACTTGAACATTGTGTAGTGACTTGAAGTGGCCGAAAGTTGTATGTTGTTGATAACAAAAAAAAAATCGGTGGTTGTGTGTTTATGTGCTAAAGAAGTTGATGAAGTTTGTTGAAGTGTTCATCTTTTGAACTTGTTCATCTTGTTCATGTTGTTGTGTGCTCAAGTGGTAAAGCTATAAAGTGTTGTGAAAGACTTGCACCCATCACTTGTAGTCTTGTCAATCACTTTCCCTAATTCAAGGAGCCTTGTTTTGTGGGATTTGTCAACCAACCCCCACTTTCTTGAGTTTGAAAAAGGGTGAAAGACTACAAAATTTTAGTTTCCCACTAAAACACTTTTCAAATTATAACAAGTTGTATGAATATTAACTCAAAACAAAAAAAAAAAAGAAGAGAAAGAGAAAAACCGAGAGAAGAAGAACGTGTGGGACCATTGCATGCTACCACGTCACTATAAGCTCAACTTAGGATATTCTTTGGTTGCTAATTGTTGATCCTTGGTTTCCCTTACTTGGTCCTAGAACTAATTAACAACCTAGTACTTTCCTACTAGGTTGTCAACTAGTTCCTTGAACCGTTTGTTCGTGTCAACGATTATTTGAGTGCTTTTATTCGTTTGAACGAATTGCTGATTTTTGATTCTAGTCCGGCAAGAATTCTTTGAGTCTTCAAACAAGAATCCATTCCGGATAAGAGCTTACTCATACCTTAAAATCTCACGGTTACTAGCCAATTATACAACACTTGTGGAACACGAACTTGTGGTGAACTAAAGCGGATAACACCTTGACAATGGAAGGGGCTACATCTCAAAATGCGGATACTAATGTCCTTGATTCTATGAGGGTCACTCTTGAGGCCGTTACCCGGACACTTGAAAGGTTGAATTCGGAATTTGGGGCCGTGAGAGGGGACTTGGCAGCAATAAGGGGGGAAGAATCGACTATTAGTGGGAGATTAGATCAAGTGGAGAGTCAAAGGAACTCTCGTCCATCTACTCCTCTACATGTATCTACCAATGGTCATGATAAGACCTCCTCCGCAACCATCACCCCCGAAACAGTCCACCAAATGCTAAATGCACCCCAAGCTCCACTAAATACCGCAAGCCAAACTACCTATTTTCCTCCAAACCGAGACTCCACTAGACCACTACATTTCCAAGCCCCTCCGATTCCACAAGAGGGATTTGGGCGCCAAGTACCTCCACTAAATCCGAACCCTCCATTCCAAGCCTCATTAAACCAAAGACCGCAAATTCCAAATCCTCCGAATCAAAATGGCCAAGGCCGACCAGCCCACTTTGAAGGATACGGTAGAGAGGAGTATGAAGGAGAGAAAGCCTTTGATGATGCTTATATGAGGAAGGAGGAGTTAAGAGGGGGTCGAGGAGAACCTAGGAGATACCGGGGGTATGGAGATAGGGGAAACCGACACCAAGAGAGAGACGTAGGCATCAACACCATCAAGTTGAGCCTACCTATCTTTAAGGGTGAAAGTGACCCCGAGACCTACTTAACTTGGGAATCGGCTTGTGACAAAGTTTTCCAAGTTAATGACATCTCGGAAGAAAAGAAGAGTTGCTACGCTATAGCTCACCTCGAGGGCTATGCTAACACTTGGTGGGAGTATGTTAAACGATTTGGTAATGAATTAGTTGATGGGCAGCCACCACCTTGGTATCGGTTGAGGTATTTGATGAGACAACGATACCTCCCCAAGAGATATCGTCATGAGTTACTTGCTAGACTATATGGCTTGCGGCAAGGAGGCAAGAGTGTGATGGCCTATTTTGACGAGTTCCAACAACTCATGTTGAAACTTGATCACCGTGGGGAGCAAATCAGTCATGACATCATCCGGTTCAAGTGTGGATTGAACAAAGAGATCTCCACTCACTTGACCCTTCACCGATTTGAAACCATTGACGGTATATTCCAAGCGGCCCTAGAGATTGAAAGGGAACTTAAGGAGAGATCAACCTTCAAGGCAAGGGTACAAATCCCCTCGGGTTGGCCCAAAAACAAGGACCAACCCGGCCCTACGAAGCTGCCCGAGTCCAAAATAGTCCCTAAGTTTCCTCCGAAACCAGAGGCTCACAAATATCCCAACCCAAAGGGGTTCCAATGCTTCAAGTGCCAAGGTTGGGGGCATAAGGCTAATGAATGTCCGAAACGGCGTAATGTGATCCTACGAGAAGGGAAAGTGTACTACCTTGGTGAGGAGGTGGTTTCCGAAAGGGGGAGGATGAGGCCGAGCCTCAAGATGGAGAGAGGGCTGAAAATGGGCCGAATGATGATGAATTAGAGGGTAGTGAAGATGTCTATCCACAAGAAGGGGAGTGTGCGGTACCAAACTTTGTGGTTAGACGTGTCATGATTAGTAAGGCGGTGGATGACCCGAGTCAAAGGGAAAATCTATTCCATACTAAGTGTCTCATAAAGGGGAGTGTGTGCACTTTGGTGATTGATAGTGGTAGTTGTACAAATGTTGCGAGCCATGCTATGGTAAATTTCTTGAAGATACCAACTACACTACACACTAGTCCTTACAAGCTACAATGGTTGAACGATTGTGGTGAATTGAAGGTCACAAGGCAATGTGTGATTCGGTTTAAGGTGGGAAACTACCATGATGAAGTGCTTTGTGACGTGATCCCAATGCAAGCATGTCACTTGTTGTTAGGTAGACCATGGCAATATGATAGGTCTACTAAACACGATGGGAGGTCCAACTGGTATACGCTTGAGAAGGATGGTCGAAAGGTCACACTTCACCCTCTTTCACCCTCCTAAGTAAATGAGTGGCATCAAAAGATGAGTGAGTTAAAGGGAAAGGGGAAGGAACCCGAGAAGGGAGAAAAGGGGGGGGATGCCGTAGGTGAGGAGGTAGGGACATCCGAGGCTGTCCCCACGCCAAGAGAGATGGAAAACGTAGTGATGTTGGCTAGGAGAAAAGAACTCTTCGTGGACCATGATGAAAACAAGCCGATGCTACTTTTGGCCCATTTTTTTAATACTAACCCCACTAATTCTTCCATTTCCCCTTTGATTTCTTGTGTGTTGCAGGAGTATGAAGATGTATTTCCTCAAGAACTTCCGCAAGGATTGCCCCCACTTCGGGGAATTGAGCACCAAATTGATTTGGTACCGGGTTCACAACTTCCAAACAAACCGGCCTATAGGAGCAATCCTATGGACACTAAGGAGCTTGAAAGACAAGTTGAGGAGCTTCTCAACAAGGGATACATCAAGGAAAGCATGAGTCCGTGTGCTGTTCCGGTGCTTTTGGTACCAAAAAAGGACGGAACTTGGCGCATGTGCGTCGATTGTAGAGCCATCAACAAAATCACTATAAGGTATCGTCATCCAATCCCTAGACTAGATGATATGTTAGATGAGCTCCACGGATCTTGTTTGTTTTCTAAAGTGGACCTTAGGAGCGGCTATCACCAAATTTGCATGCAACCCGGTGATGAGTGGAAGACCGCATTCAAGACCAAATTCGGTCTATATGAATGGCTGGTCATGCCCTTCGGCCTTACCAATGCTCCTAGCATGTTTATGAGGCTAATGAATCATGTAATGAAGCCTTATATTGGAAAGTTTGTGGTGGTTTACTTTGATGATGTGTTGGTGTACAGTAAGTCTATTGATGATCATGTAATGCATTTGAGATGTGTGTTTGATGTGCTCCGAAAGGAGAAGCTGTATGCCAACATGGAGAAGTGTTCTTTTGGTGTTGATAAAGTTATATTCTTGGGTTTTGTTGTGAGCTCAAGGGGTGTGGAAGTGGACGATTCCAAGATAGACTCTATTCGAAGTTGGCCGACCCCTAAAACGATTGGAGAAATCCGAAGTTTCCACGGGTTGGCAAGATTTTATAGGAGGTTTGTCAAAGGATTTAGCTCCATAGCAGCCCCCTTGACCGAGGTAATTAGAAAGGACGGACCCTTTAAATGGGGTGATGAGCAAGCTAGGGCTTTTGAGGCCTTGAAAGCTACGCTCATCTCGGCGCCTCTATTGCAATTGCTCGATTTTGATAAGATGTTTGAAGTAGAGTGTGATGCTAGTAAGGTTGGCATCGGGGCTGTTTTGATGCAAGAAGGTAAGCCCGTTGCTTATTTCAGTGAAAAGCTCAAAGGGGCAACTCTTAATTACTCGACTTATGATTTGGAGTTGTACGCCCTTGTTAGAGCCTTGGGAAATTGGCAACATTATTTGTGGCCTAAGGAGTTTGTGATACGAACGGATCATGAGTCGTTGAAACACCTTAAGAGCCAAGACAAGCTGAATAGGCGTCATGCTAAGTGGATTGAGTTCATCGAGACTTTCCCTTATGTAATTCATTACAAAAGGGGGAAAGAAAATGTTGTTGCCGATGCCTTGTCTAGGAAGCATCTGCTTGTTGCTACCTTGTCTTCGAAGTTGATAGGTTTTGAGAGCTTGCGGATGTTGTATCCCGAGGATCCTACCTTTGCTCCTATTTTTAGGGAATGCGAAGAGTGGGGAAGGGACCGTTGGCTTAAGGAGAATGACCATTCCTCCTACTCTCGGTTCGATGGGTATTTGTTCAAAGGGAGGAGGTTGTGTGTTCTTTCTAGTTCTTGGAGGGAATTATTTGTGAGGGAGGCCCATGACGGAGGCCTCATGGGTCACTTTGGGGTAGACAAGACCCTCGGCATCTTAGAGGAGAACTTCTATTGGTCCAAAATGCGCAAAGACGTCACTAAAATTTGTAGTCAATGCGTGGCCTGCCGGAGTGCGAAATCTCGTCTCCAACCTCAAGGGTTATACACCCCACTCCCTACTCCCCTTAGGCCTTGGTTGGACATTTCGATGGATTTTGTTTTGGGGCTGCCAAGGACTAGAGAGGGCCGAGATAGCATTTTTGTTATTGTTGATAGATTCTCTAAAATGGCTCATTTTATTCCATGTGCTAAAACCGAGGATGCTCCTAGTGTAGCTTCATTATTTGTTGAACATGTTGTAAAGCTTCACGGGGTACCGATGACTATTGTGAGCGATAGGGACTCCAAGTTCCTAAGTCTCTTTTGGAAGTCCATGTGGGGCAGGCTTGGAACGAAGTTGCTTTTCTCCACGTCTTGTCACCCACAAACCGATGGCCAAACGGAGGTAGTAAATAAAACCTTAGGGTCTATGTTACGTTCTATAGTTAAAGGTAAACTGACATCATGGGAAGATCACCTTCCCTTGGTGGAATTTGCATACAACCGGGTAATACATTCGAGCACGGGAATGACTCCCTTTGAATGTGTTTACGGCCTAAATCCCCTTACCCCTTTAGATCTCACTCCTTTGTCTAGTGATCTCATGACCAGCTTAGATGGAAATAAAAGAGCTGAGGCAATGAAGAAAATGCATGAGACGGTGCGGATCAAGCTTGAAAAGAAGAACCAAGAGATTGAAAAAAGGGTAAACAAAGGGAGAAGGAGGCTTGTGCTTGAACCCGGAGATTGGGTGTGGGTGCATCTTCGAAAGGATCGGTTTCCAGCTCAAAGGAAGTCCAAATTGCTGCCAAGGGGTGATGGTCCTTTCCAAGTACTTGAGAGAATCAATGACAACGCCTACAAGATTGACCTTCCACCGGAATATCAAGTGCACAGCACTTTCAACGTTGGTGATCTCTCCCTCGTGGATGCGGTTGAAGATGACCAAATGCCGAATTTGAGGTCAAATTCCTCTCAAGATGGAGAGGATGATACGGTTAGGGCAACCTCCACAGGTACACGGCCTTTCACACGAAGCCAAGCTCGGGAATTACAAAAACTCCAAGCTTTGTTCATGCAAATGGCCGCGTGTGAGTTGGTGATCGAACCAGCCAAGGACCTAAACGTTTTTATGTGTGAAGAGAGGTCCTAATGTGTAATAAACTACTCTCCAAGGTTGGCACAAGAAGCCAGGGCGGATGGGTCATTTTACCCCTTTGTTTGTAATATAAATAGAACATGTTAGAGAGAGTTAGAGGTAGTTTTTGAATGCTGAAACTTGTAACCTAAAATCATAAAACAATTTCTCTCTCTTCCACTCCTAGGAGCCGCCACTATCATCTCACAAGTAGAGGGATACTTGTGTTGTCTCTTTGGCTAGAAACAAGGGTTTTGAGGTCGTTGAGTGCCTCTTGGTCCTCGTAAGAACTTGGTGTTTATATTCATTAGACTTAGGGTCCTCTCTTGATGTTAGGGTTCTTAGTTTCTTGAATGTTATATGTCAAGTTATCTATCTTTCCTTTATCTTGTTGTTGTTGTTGATTTTGTTATCTTTAAAGTCTAGTGAAGCCGTGTGGGGCTCTTTTCGATTCACTAGCATTTGTTATCTATCTTGTTGTCCTTGTGTTGTGGACTGAAAAACCGAAATCTTAAACTTGTTGTTCTTGTGTTGTTGGACTGAAATCCGAGCCTTCTTGTTGTTCTTGGTGTTGTTGGTTTGATCTTGTATCACTTAGTATAGGCACTTTGAATTAGTAGTTATGTCATTTAGTTTGATTAATGCATGGAGATATTTATAGACTAGATGAATAAGGTTTTCAGGCAGTTCTTGGATCTCTTTATTATTTTGTTTATTGATGACATTCTAGTTTATTCCTAGATGATATGGATCATGCTAATCACCTGTGTATCGTATTATAGATCTCTAAGGAATAATAATTGTAGGCCAAGTTCTCCAAGTATAAGCTTTGGTTGAAAGTTGTGACTTTTCTTAGTCAAATTATTTCTAGAGAAGGGATTATGGTGGATTTGCAAAGGGTTGTTGTGGTTAAAAGGTTGCCTAGATCCACTACTCCAACTGATATTCAGAGCTTCTTGGGTTTGGATAGGTATTATCGATGGTTTGTGGAAAGATTTTCGACGATGTTTCTTCTTTAACTAAGTTGACTCAGAAAAAATGAGGTGTTTATGGTTTATTCAATTTATCTATAATAGGGATCAAATATGTCTTGATGCAGTATGTCAAGGTGATTGCCTATGCTTCTAGGCAGTTGAAGGTGCATGAGAGAAATTATCTTACTTATGATATGGAGCTATTGGTGGTGGTTTTTTCATTTAAAATCTAGCAGTATTATTTGTACGGAGTGTATGTAGACATCTTTATGACCATAAGAGTCTACAATATGTGTTCTCTTAGAAGGTATTGAATCTTAGGTAGAGGAGATGGTTGAATCATCTTAAGGACTATGATATGAGTCTTTACTATTACCTAGGTAAGGCTAACGTGGTTGTTGATACTCTTAGCAGGTTATCCATAGGGAGTTTGGCTCATGTGGAGAAAGAAAAGAGGGAATTGGTGAAAGATATTCATTGCTTGGCTAATCTTGGAGTTTATTTTTTAAACTTTGAGGGTGGTGGTGTGATGGTACAGAAAATGGTTTGATCATCTCTTGGTGCAGAGATTAAGAAGAAACAAGTGTTAGATCCTATCTTGATAAAAATCAAGAGTAATTTAGGTATTTAGAAGGTAATGGTGTTTGATATCTGTGGTGACAGTACTTTATGACACCAGTGGAGTTTGTGCATTCCTGATGTCGATAATTTATAGCAAAGGATCTTGGCTAAGGCACATGAATCACGCTACATTGTACATCTCGGCTCAATGAAGATGTATCATAATCTTAAGGAGATGTATTGGTGGAATGGTATTAAATGGGATGTGTCAAATTTTGTAATGGATAGTGTGTCAACAAGTAAAAGTTAAGCATATGAGACCTGGTGGTTTGTATCAAGAAATTGATTTGCCCGAATAGAAATGGAAGGTAATTAATATGAATTTTGTTATCGGTCGTCCTCGTTCAAGGAATTAATTTGATTCAATTTGGGTCATCATGGATAGGATGGAAATGTATGCTCACTTCTTACTGGTGAGGACTACCTTTTTGGTGAAGGATTATGCAAAGTTATATCTTTAAGGGATTGTGAAGTAGCATTGGGTACCTATTTCAATTATCTCTAATCATAGTATGAGTTTTCATCTCGTTTCTGCAGGTTTTTTTAGAAGGGATTGGATATTAAGGTGAGTTTGAGTACTGCTTTTCATCCTCAAATGGATGGGCAAGCAGAAAGAACTATTCAAACATTGGAGGATATGCTTTGGGTATATGTGATCAATTATAGTGGCAGTTAGGTTGAGCATTTACCTTTGGTATTGTTTGCTTACAACTATAACTATCATTCTAGTATTAGTATGGCCCCTTTTGAAGCATTGTATAATAGGAGGTGTAGATCTCTTATAAGTTGGTTCGAGCTTAGTGAGGCAGATATGTTTGGTCCATATTTGGTCTATCAGGCTATGGAAAAGGTGAAGGTGATTTGGGATAGGCTTAAGGCTGCCCAAAGTCTCTAAAAGTCCTATACGGATGGAAGAAGTAGAGACTTAAAATTTGAGGTTAGGGATAGGGTGTTTCTGAAGGTATCTCCTATGAAAAGAGTAATGTGGTTTCATAAAAAGGGAAAGGTTAGTCCTCGATATGTTGGTCTTTATGTGGTCCTACGAAGGGTTGGTAATGTGGCTTATGAATTGGAGTTTCCCAATGGTTTGAGCTCCGTTCATTAAGTATTTCATGTTTCCATGTTGAGAAAGTGCATTGGTGATCTTTCTTAAATTATTCCTTTGGAGGGGTTTGGTATTTTAGAATCTATGTCTTATGAAGAGGTCCCGATTGAAATCTTTGATAGGCAGGTTCGTCAGTTGTGAACCAAGGATGCATCTTTAGTTAAGGCTCTTTGGTGGAACCAAAAGATGGAAGAAGCTACATGGGAAGTGGAGGAGGACATAAAGTTCAAGTATCCGCACCTATTTTCTGCTTCTGAGATTCGTGCGGAAGGTATGTTTTCTTCAACACATCTCTATTTTATAAGTTTGTTAAAGGAAAGATTAATATCTTTGCATTTTTTGTTTTCAAACTTAGTTAAAGATTGGGAATATATTTGATAAATCAAATGATACATGTGTGTGGTTACCCCACCTTGTCCATCATTTGGGGATGAATGTTCCTAATGGGGAGACTAAAGTACCCTGGTTTCTAGACCATAGACAAATTTGCTTATTTTCTAGTTTTTTGGCAAGATACAACTTAGGGGAAGGAATCATACACTTGGGTATGGGTGGTATGGTCCATTCATATACTGACCACTGTTCGATTGTGGGATGGATGTAGTTACTGGAATGGGTATGATTTGGGTGGTATGAGTTGTATAGTTGGGTACGGGTTGTTTGATTACTTCACTTAATATTACACTTGGTAACTTAGGTTGAATCTGAGTATGAGTGGCTCACCATAAGCCATAAACCAAGGAGCGATTCATACCATGGACTTGTATGGTAGTTACTATTCAAACCTTCTAGGATTCCATTCTACTAGGGGTACGGTTTATGGGTACTAGTCGTACACTTAGATATTACTTTGGTTTGGGTGTATCGCACCTTGAACTATTTTAGGTCTAAAGGGGAAAGCCTAGGGTATGAGAGATGGGCACCACTCATATAGGATGGGTACGACTTGTAGGGGCCAGTCTTACCATATGAGGGTAATTAAATGTAGTTAAAGTGAGAGAAATCTGGATATTTCCCCACTTATCATAATGAGGTCCCACGACTTATATTCGTATTGGGAGTTTATTTTCCCTATTATTCCATTCTTAAACACTTAGAAAACACTCTTAAATCCTCTTTAGAGTTTTGGGCAAAGAAAGTTATGGTTTTATCTAAATGAGTAGATTGGGGCTTGTCTTGGTGATTTCTATCCATCATTATCTTAGTTTAAGGGATGTTCTCTTCCCTCATTTTTAGTTCCAACTAAAGACATGATTTTATGCAATGTATTCATTATTTGAATATTGTATGATTTTGGGTTTTCAAATATAATTTGAGGGTTTTCGTTATAAATTCTTGGTTATGGTTTTCCCATGCTTTAATTATTCTTTTATATGCTTTAAAGGTGATTTTGTATAATTGGTTGCATGGAAATGGTTATTTGGTAATAGACTTTGGTTTTGGAAGTACTATGCCCCCAATGTATTTGATAATATGCCTATAACAATACTTTCACTATAATATTGGTTTTTCAATGGAACTTATGCATAGTTTAAACTTGGTAATAGAACCCTAAATGATATGATTAGTTTAAATGGTCTTGGAATGGTTTGGCTCAATAAATATACTTTTAGGATACATGAGAATCCCCCAAGTTAATTGGATAATATGATCTATGGGTACATGGGAATCCTTTGATCACAAAAAAGTTTGTCTAAGGTCAATACTTGTAGGTTATAGTAGGTATGACGATACCACTACTAATGGACTGGGTTAATAATAAATGTATAATGGTTTGGTTGTTTAGTAATGGTTTTAATAGGCTTTAAATAAGGGGAGGGGGAAGAGGTAGCAAAGCCATGAAAGATGGAGGTCCCAAAGAGGATCAAATGAGGAAACTCATATTTGTCAATGTGAGGTTTGGTCCTAGTGACCGTGTGCATGATGTCACACTTTATATTTTGGGGGATGTACTAGTCATCCCAGGGTCTTTAATATGATCTTGCGGCTTCATACACTGTCCCTTTCAGCAGGGGGAGCTGAACCAATATAGCCCATGGGTGGTTTTAGGACGGCAAAACTGCACAACCCAGGTAAAGGTTTTAATGGTATGTTTAACCCGGTTCCCTTTCCCGACATGGTTATATGTATGTGTAGTTTGTGTATATGAATGGTTTTACTTGGTTTTATAATGGGCATTATTTTATCCTTATCTCAAGTTTATTCTAGCTTCACCCGCTAACCCATCTTTGGGAAACTTTATCCCCATATGATGCAGGAACCAACTTTTCTACTCCTCCTACTTAGTATTCGGACACTCGGGGGTCAGCTTTGGATTAAAATAGTGAGCTTCTATCTATTCGGAAGGCTTGATTTCATAGATTTTATTTCATACTCTGGATTATTTATGGATATTAGTTTTGGCTAGGGTTGGGGGCATGTCCCAATTGGGTATTTGTATTCTTTTGGTTAGAGGCTTTTGTGGAACTACTATGGATTGGAATAGGCGGCATCGGTATGGGTGTCAGCCTCAGCATTGGTATTGGTATTGGGGCTGATATTGGTTGACGATATTGTTGGTTGTTCCATCCTCTTTTATTTTTGGTTTATATATCTAATTATTAATGGAGCTTATTTGGTTATAGTAATATTTATGGTTATGGTTTGGTTGGTTTTGGTTATCGGACGGTTGGTATGGGACAGTCAGACTCGATTAGTTAAGTCTCAATAATAGACCTATCCTAGAGTCTGTAATCAGGATTTTTACGCTATCTTTTTGTATGTTTGAAATTTAGCAAACTTAGGGCAGGAGAATAGAGGTTAGGTTGGGTAACTGGGGTGGTCTCCGGTCCCTGTCGGACTTATGATACCCATTATCACAAGTCCCCAGGTCGCGTCGTGTCAAGTTGGCATTAGATCTTTAGGTTGATGGTCAATTAGGAGTCCACAAACTTGTGTCTGGTAGAGTCTCTTTTAAGGGTGCATAGAGTGCCACACTTAAAAGAGAGAGGCTATAGGACATTTAGGAATGTTTTACTTTCTTCGTATTCTATTTTAAAGCTTGGTTTCTAAGTCCTAGAATTCTTCTCTAATCCTTGGTTGTTCACTTTTCAGATCATGCCTCGACGATCTAGAACACAAGGAAATTCTTCTATCCTATCTGGGGATGATGTTGATAGGGTACGTCCTACACCTGGAGTTCGCACTCGTTCTCAGGGTCCTATGCTTGATTGTTTTGGATTTCCCCCGGTTTCTACTAGTCCTACTTAGCGTGAGGTGAGTAATGCTGAATTTTTCCAATCTATTCATACTATTACTCAGTTAGTTGCTACTTAGGTTGAGCAGGATGCGTCTGGTCGCTTGTTTTTTGAGGCTACAAAGGTTAGCCAGTTTATGAAGCTGAATTCTCCTATTCTTATTGGTGTGAAGATGGAGGAGGATGAACAGTGTTTCTTGGATGAATTGGAGAAGATATTCAGGGTAAAGTCGGTCATAAATATGAAAGGAGTAAATTTTCCAGCTTATCATCTCAAGGATGTTGCATACCAATAGTACAAAGAGTGGGACAGGGATAGAGGTAATGTGGAGGGGTTGTCCTTATGGGATGCTTTTTCTAATACTTTTCTAAATCGTTTCTTTCCTTAAGAGATGAGGGAAGTAAAGATGGAGGAGTTTATGAATCTCAAGCATGGTAAGATATCTGTTAAGGAATATGCCTTGAAATTTCACCAGCTGTCAAGGTATGCTCCTAATTTGGTGGCTAACATGAGGCTGAGAATGACAAAGTACACTTCTGGGCTATCTCAGGATTTGATCCTTTAAAGTATGACTGCTTTTATGATCAAGGATATGGACATTTTGAGTTTGGTTGTCCACATCAGCAGGTGGAGGATAAAAAGAGAAAATAGGCAGAGTTTGGGGAAAGGCAGGGTAAGAGGAGTAGGTTCTCTTAGTATAGTGGTGCTCAGCAGAAGGGTGGTCAGTGATACACTACTATCTTGGAGCGTATCAAATCTGCCACAAAATCAGTCCAAACACACTACAATTCCGAGAGCTTGAAGATAACAACTCCAATATGTGAAGACAACAATAATCACGAAATTTTGAAGGAATACCAACACCAAAATAGTAGCTACACAAGGAGAACAAGAAGATAACAATAACATCAAACAATGGTTCAACAACACAAGATGATAGATTACAAAGAGTACAATGTTAACAACAAGAACAACAAATGGCAGTAACTATAGTGAATCAAAAATCAGCCCCACACGGCTTCACTAAGTTACTGCAAAGCTTCAAGAGTACAAAATGAAAGATAGTAACTTGACACAAAGATATCTTAGAATCTATGAACCCTAACTTGAAGAAAGGACCCTAAGACCAAAATATTTCAGCACCAAGTTCTTACTTAGACCAAGAGGAACTCATGGACCTCAAGATCTCATGTTTCTAGCCAAGAAACAACACAAGTGTAACTACACTTGTTGGACAGATTTCAGATTCTACTCTCAAGAACAAGAGAGAGAGAAATATTCAATGTTGCAAGACTTGTTGTTGTGAAATATGAAGAATGAACTAAGTGCTGAAAATAACCCTAATAGCATCTATTTATACTACACACAAAATGAAGGACAAATGACCTTCCTACCCTTCAGTCATGGGGTGCCCTTAGAGTGTAATTTATTACACTTCAAGGCTCATTTTCACACTTAAAAACGTTGAAGCTCTTTGGCGAATCAAGTACCAACTCACACGCAGCCATTTGCATGAACATGGCTTGTAGTTTTTGTAACTCCTGAGCTTGACTTTGTGTGAATGGTCGAGAACGTATTGGACAGCTTTGTACACCCATATCATCCTCTCCATCTTGAGAGGAATTTGACCTCAAATTCAGCATTTGGTCATCCTCAACCGCATCCACTAGAGAGAGGTCACACACGTTGAAAGTGTTGTGTACTTGGTATTCCGGGGGAAGGTCAATCTTGTAAGCATTATCATTGATCCGTTCAAGTACTTGGAATGGACCATCGCCTCTTGGCATCAATTTGGACTTTCTTTGAGATGGGAACCTATCCTTTCTAAGGTGAACCCATACCCAATCTCCCGGTTCAAGAATGAGTTTCTTTCTTCCCTTGTTGACTCTCCTCGCAATGTTTTGATTTTTCTTCTCAAGTCGAAGCCGCACCTTCTCATGTAACTTCTTCATTGAATCTGCCCGCTTGCTGCCATCTAAGCTAATCATAACATCACTGGACAAAGGAGTTAAATCCAAAGGCGTAAGGGGGTTGAGGCCATATACGCACTTAAAGGGAGTCATTCCCGTACTTGAGTGTATGACACGGTTATATGCAAACTCAATCAATGATAGGTGTTCCTCCCAAGAAGTCAATTTTCCTTTTATCATGGAACGTAGCATAGCACCTAAAGTCCTATTTACCACTTCCGTTTGACCATCAGTTTGTGGGTGGCAAGATGTAGAGAATAACAACTTGGTTCCAAGCCTACCCCACATAGATTTCCAAAAGTGACTTAGGAACTTAGAGTCCCTATCACTCACAATGGTCCTTGGAACACCATGCAACTTGACAACATTATCAACAAACAAAGAGGCCACACTAGGTGCATCATCACATTTAAAGCATGGAATAAAGTGTGCCATCTTAGAAAATCGATCGACCACAACAAAGATACTATCCCGACCTCGTCTAGTCCTAGGCAACCCTAACACGAAATCCATAGATATATCAAGCCAAGGGCGTAAAGGAGTGGGTAGCGGGGTGTACAACCCATGAGGTAGGATCCGCGACTTGGCTCCTTTGCAATCTATGCATTGGCCACAAATCTTGGCCATATCCTTGTGCATTTTTGGCTAATAGAATTGCTCCTCCAATATTCCAAGGGTCTTTTCGATCCCAAAGTGACCCATTAGACCGCCATTCTGTGCTTCCCTCACAAATAACTCTCTCCAAGAACTGGAGGGTACGCACAATCGTCTACCTTTAAACAAGTATCCATCAAACTTGGCATAGGGATTTGAACCCCTAGCTGAATCCCACTTGTCCCTACCCATTTCTTCGCATTCCCTAAAGATAGGAGCAAAGTGAGGGTCCTCGGGATACAATTCTTTCAAACTCTCAAATCCCATTAATTTTGAAGATAATGTTGACACAAGAACATGTTTTCTAGACAAAGCATCGGCTACTACGTTGTCCCTACCCTTTTTGTATTGAATAACATAAGGGAAGGTTTCAAGAAACTCAATCCATTTTGCATGCCGCTTGTTAAGCTTGTCTTGTGCCCGAAGATGCTTCAAGGATTGGTGGATTTGTTTAAATTAATATTGTAGACTTTAATGTCATTCTAGGTATCGATTGGTTACACTCTTTTTACGCGACTATGGATTGTTGGATCCATAAGGTTGTCTTTAAATAATCGGGTGAACCAGTTATAGAGTGGGAGGGTGGATCCCTAGCCCTAGGGGAGGTTTATTTGTTATCTTAGAGCTCGGAGGTTAATCTCTACGGGTTGTCTCTATTACTTGGTCTGGGTAAAGGATTCTAACTTGAAGTGTCATTGTTTTCCTTCAGTTCCAGTAGTAAATGATATTCATGAGGTCTTTTTGGATGATGCTCCTGTTATTCCTCCAGATAGGGAAATAGAGTTTGGTATCGATTTGGTTTCGAACACTTGTCCAATATCTATTCCTCCTAATAGAATGGCTTCGGCAGAGTTAAGGGAACTCAAGGAGCAACTTAAAGATCTTCTGGATAAGGGGGTTTATTTTTCCTAGTGTATCCCTATGGGGTCCACCAGTGAAACCTCCTAGATGAGCCCCGATTCATGTAGCCACACAAATCAGAGATACCATAGGAATAGGGGATTCTCGTGTACCCTTCGTTCTCCATGATACATAGAAACAAGTGTTAGAGGATTCCCGTATACCCTTTAGGTATATGGTCACCATGCCTAATCCTCATGTTGGCAAACATGTGTTTCCAGTGTCTATTCTTTGGTCTCACACCTTCACGGTTTAGCTATCATACCACGCCATTATTGCCCAATTAAAACCATTACCACATAACCAAACCACCATTCCATTTATGATTAACCAAGGCTATTATTAGTGGTGTTGTCTTAGTGACTATAACTTGCAATCAATTTCTTTAGCCAACCTTAGGGGATTCCTATGTACCCCATAGGTTTATTTAGTTTACTTTGGGGATTCCCATGTACCCTGCAAGTATATCATTATTAGGCTTACTTGAGGGATTCCTATGTACTCCACAAGTATTTCATTACAAAGCTTTGCTTGGGAGATTTCCTTGTACCCCACAAGATGGTCATCATTCAAACCATTTTCATTATGCATAAACTTCAGGGATTCCGGTGTACACCGCAAAGTTTTCATTCAAATCAATTTCATAGCCACCAAGACCTTACCATTTAACCATTCTAAACCATGCATACCATTCAAAATCATTTTAATCATTCAAACTATTTTAGCCATTCAAAACAATATCAAAACAATTTAAACCCATGCAAAAACCATCCAAACCAATTTAGGGTTCCATTACCAAACCACACCATGAAATAGCTTTAACGGAAGTTCAATAATAGAGTAAAACATTCTCATAGGCATTTTATAAAATATATTGTAGGCATACCTTTACCAAGACGAAAAATAAATCATAAACCATCGAGTTTAGGGTTAACTATGACCCATTTGTTAAACCATAACAAAAAATCACCCACATATGCAAACAACCACCAAAAACATATAAAAACATAGTTTAAGCCAAGAGTAAATAATACCCATCAATATGCATAAAAACCCTCAACATTGGTTTTCAAAACCACTATTCATGATTCATAATGAATGTTTAAAACATATTAAAAAATGTATTTACTTGGAACTAACAATGAGGGAGGAGTACATGCCTTATACAAGAAGATTCACGAAATGAAACTTGACTCTTGAGCCCTTTAAAGAATAGTGGTAGAAACCCTAGCCTCCAATCTTCAAAAGAGAGTTAGAGAGTGGTTTTGAATTTTTTTTATCTTCCAATGAGAGTTATGAGAGGATAAAATGAGTTATATAGCATGGGGACATAAGGGCTTTGGGAATGGAAATGTTCGGACTACCATCAACTTGAAAGCTGAAAACTAAGTCCTAGGAGGGTACGACCCAACCCGCTTAGCCGTACCCTAGGATATTAGTGGTACCCTAAATCATACCCTAGACCCCACCATGGTCCCATATACTGAACATTATAATACCACCTAGGTCTAAGTCATATCTTAGTGTGCAAAAAGTACCCCTAAATCCTACCTTGGACAAATTAATCAAGACCATACCTAAGACATCATATGAATTGGCATATACACCTCCTATCCTACCATTTTACTAGTATGATTCTTAGTCATATATTGGATAGAAACCAACACAAATATACTAAATAACATACCAGAAGAGGTACCCCAACATGTATCTTAGGGTACGACTAGTACCCATGCGTCATACCTTGCCTAGAGTCTCAATCTTTGAAAATTTTTCTATGAGTTATAGAACTGTTAGTGCAAGCGGTGATGGCTACCATTGTGGGATATTTTCTAATTACAGATGACGTGCAATTAGTGTGTATTTTTTATATTTTATTATTTACTTTGTTCCATTATCCTATGATATATACTGAGTACAAGCGGATCGTACTCACACCTACTATGCCTTTTTAGTGCAGGTCCTAGTTTGAGTGTGCCTTAACTTGGTTGTTTAGGCAACTATTAAAGTTTTCAAGGTAGTGGTTGATTTTATGCATCCGAAGTCACTTATATCTTATGTATGTTTGACAATGTCTTTTTTATATTTTAGAGACAGAGTTGTATCCTATTTTTGTTGTCCTTATATGGATTCTCTTATTATGTTAGTAGTTCCTACACTATTGACACCAGGTTTTGGAAATGTATGGTATTTTGTATTTTTTATTTTTGTATGTGTGATATTGTAGATTTTGACTTTATTCTAGAAGCCTTACTTTAGGGTATTATTTTTCTTTCCCCCTTATGAATCAGTTTGTGTGATAGGCTTTTTTGTAAAGGTTCGGCGTGACAAGTGCCATCATGACCTTTTGTATTTTGGGTCATGACAAGTTGGTATCAGAGAAACCAAGGCTATAGTATGTCTTTAGGAAATTTCCCTTAGTTTATTCCTTATCGTGCAAATTTCTTTAATACCCTTTGTTCTAAGTTATGTTTTACTCTTTTTGCACAGATTGTGTTGACTAGGTCCCGCAAATATAGAGCCTTCAACCAGAGGGAAATCCTCGAGTCTTGGATCGATTCAACGGAGTGTACTGACCCATGGATCATCCTCGTCTAGGAGGAGTACTAGGGGACTCTCCTGTGAGCCTCAGGTTGAGCATATTAGGGGTGCTGGTTCTACTCCAATTGCTCATAGTTGATTTGCCCTAGTATTAGAGGGGTTGTTGGTACATTTCCTAACCCTCTTAGAGCTTTCTCCTTTTGTTATGCTGGGTTTTCCTCCAGTTTCAAGTGTGGATCCTACAATTGCACCTTTTTCTATTTTGGGTACTCTTCAGATCCTAAGTACTATTCCTCAATCAACACCGACGTCTGCGTATATTTCTCCAAGGTCAGGAGTTCAACCATCATCTATGTTACCTACTTAGATGGGATCTCAGCCCTCCAAATTCCCTATGCCTTCTCTTATTATGAGTACTATTATGTATTCTGAGGATCAGAAGAGTTTTGAGAGATTTACTCATTTATGTCCTTCTATATTTAGCGGTGATGTGGATGAGGATGCCTATGTGTTTCTAATTGATCGTCAAGAGAAGTTGCATAATTTGGGTTCGCTGGAATCGCATGGAGTTGATTATATTAATTACTAGTTAAGAGATGCTACTAGAGATTGGTAGAGGTTGCTTTTGGTTATAGACCTCTTGATTCTCTGGAGATGATGTGGAAACAGTTTGAAAGTGTCTAGTTTTTGGTTTTAGTGTACAACTTCTTGTAATATTCAACTATCTACCCTTCTATTCCATTAAGAGCTTGGGATATTTTGTCTTCAGTTACCAACTGATCAATGTTGTTGTATTTTTTTGTAGGGATTGGTCATTTTATGGAAGAACATAGTGTTCCTATCACCCTCCTTGAGCCATAGTGACATACATTTTTGTCTCCATGAAATTTACTCATTTTTGAGCAAATCCTCAAACTCTAGTAAAGTTGAATTCTTGTTTCATATCTCCAACTCTTATAATGTTCTGCTCTGCATGATCTCTCATCAAACTTAGATAGTTTTCCATAAGAATTTTCCTTTTGGAATCGAGATTTCCTCTGTACTTTTACGCCATTCCTTTATTTTGATTTTAAAAGCCTTAAGTTTTGAAGGAAGAATGAAGTCAGGTCTCCTTGAGAAGTTGAAAGAAGACAACCAGTTGATGATTCTGTCAATAAAGCCTTCAGTGCTGAGCCACCTATTTTCAAACTTAAAATAGTCCTTATTTTTTTTCCATACACACCCTTGTCATACTATGGAATATGGGTTTGATCTAAGTCTCTCCAGAGTGATTTTCCTGATGTTGTTGAAGTTGGCATCCAACTCTTGAGATATAAAAATTCTATCAAATCTTGAAGTTGGCTCAATTATGTCCACTCCAAACCATGTGTCAACACTATTTTCGAGTTGTACATCAATTAATTTTTAGGTCATCAATGACATCAGAGAATTCCTTCATGCCTCTGGTTCTTCTCACATGTTTTCTCTTCTTTGAGATGAACCTAACTGCATCAAAATTACCACATACAGTGCATAGAGTATCTATTACTCCTCTTGTGGCCCCAATTTCCTCTCAGACATGCCTCCTTTCTATATAACAATTAAGTATACACATATCTATGATATGGAAAGAAAAATTATTCAATTGAGCCTTAAATTTACAGGTCAAAGATTAAATATCAGTATCCATAATATTGTCATGGCCTAAACCAAGGCCTGGCCATGATGGGTATCTCACATCCAAAGAAGACCGGAGACCACCCCTATTTTCCTAAACCACTAACTACCTTACACCACATGTCGAATGAATTTCAAACATATAACAGGATAGTCTATAATAGAACTTATGATAATTCATGATATGTCTATACCAACCACCGGTAACCGGACAACCATCCATCACAAAACAATCGACCAAACGACCCAAGTCCACAGTAATCAGACAATGCCTCTACAAAATCTAAAGTCAATAAAATATTTGTACATGCCCCCAAAAATATCCAAAACTAATAACCAATGAAATAGTCAACACGTGAAAAGGAACCATAATATGAACTGGGTTTTTTGAAGGATGAACAATCTGACTCGCTAGCTGATCCTGAATCCAAGTCACTGAGAAAGAGATTTGGAAGTACGGCTGGTTCTTACATTGCGTGGGGATACAACGTCCAATGATTATTAGCGGTTGGAGTGCTAGCATCTAACTCAGGGATAGAGGAATAAAATAATACCATGATAATAGTTTAAAACTAATAATACATTCAATGCATAACATCATATAAAGTACATATACATACATATATATATGTATATATAATTAGGTAATATCACATGCTTGGGTTGGGAGAAAGGCTTAGCATGTACTTCAAAAACCTTAGCCTGGGTTGTGTAGCATAACCGTCATAAGATAAGGCACCCACGAGCTATATAGGTGTAATACCCAGAAACTCTAACCAATAGTGCAACAATGACTCAAGCTCATGAAAAGTAAATTATAGTGATTTTTTTTATTTTCTGATCAAGGGTAATGTGTATTAAGGCCTCAAAGATGTCCTAGCGATTAGGTGAATCAAACCATTCCTTACCGATTGAATTCTTGGGAAAGATATTTCCATATTCAACTTTAAATGAGTATATCTCTCATTATAATATGAATTATAGAGCTCATGACCTAAAAAATATAATTGAATTATCTTTCCAACGATACCAATTTCACCCAAATCCAGTAACGGAGCCAAGAGTTATGCCTATTTTACTCCAACATGTCAGACTGGAAAACTGAGTGACGACATTTTGTGATAAGCTATCATAAGTGTGATGACTTATCACCAATGTCATCAGCCTTAGGCTGATTTCCACCCCCAATGATGAAATTTTGTGATAAGTTGTGACAAGTTGTGACAAGTGTGACGACTTATCACCAATGTGGTCAACCTTAAGCAAAAAAGCATAAAATCCACCCTTTTGTGATGACATTTCATGACGACTTGTCACAAGTCTGACGACTTGTCATGAATATCATCAGCTATTTTTATTTGCAATTAAATAACATTTTTGAAAGTGTATTTTGGTTTTTTCCCACCTTTTGGAGGCCCCTATATATATGAAAATTCCCATCTAAACCTTAATTTATTGAATCTCTCTTCCAATTCGCTTAAGAAATATATCTAGTATTTTTATTTAAGGACATTAATCTTCCAAAAATCATCCATAAATTTTCAAGATTTCTTTAAGAATCAAGTTCCTGATAGTGTGGGATTCGAGAATCATTTATTACAAGTGCGGATAGAGTCTCAAGCACTAGAATTCATCCAATTACAAAGATTAAGGTATGTGGGGTTTTGAACAAGAGCAATTCATTCATTCTTGTGCCCAAAACTTTGATTTCTATCATGGATTATATGATTTTGCAAGTGGGTTTATACCCATATTACTTCATCATGATATTATGAGATTATGAATTGTTCAAGCTTTGTTATACATGATTATTTGTTATTTCTAAGTTATGACTTGATATTTAATATTTTGAAGTTAATATTTCTACCATGAGTTGATATTTCAAGTGCTTTCAAGATATGTGTCAAGCTTTAAGCTTCGTTATGACAAACTGGATTATTGAGTATATTGATTCATGAGATTGAATTGTTCCAATGAGTTTTGATATTTCCTCAAAGTTATTGATGTTTTCATGATTTAATGAATTGATAAATTTTGATTTGATAAAGATTGATTTGATTTGAGTCAAGTTAGGAATCCACAAATTGATTATGATTTAATAAATGAGAAAGAGATCTGATTTGGTCTTCATGATAGACCCTTATGGTGTTTGTGATGGATTTCCTAATGCGTTCTGAGCTTGTGTCTTGGAGTAGTATTTAGCATCGAGTGGGAAATATGATATTTCCCTCGAAACTACGTGCCACCATAGGATTGTTATTGATAATTGTAGGCCAAAGGCCAAGTATGAGATTGTGATCACTAAATTTAGGTTGTACTCCCTGGAAAGAGTACGACACTCCCACCAATGTGGGGTTCTCTCCTTATGAGGGAAAAACATTGGACTCCATGAAGCTTACATGGTTTATGTCGGTTATAAGAACCTCCCATGTCCATAAGAGTTGAGTTTCTTGAATTATCGAGTCACTCCAAGTCTTGAGTTGAAGATTTGAATTATTTATGATGATTTATGAAGCTTTTATCATATGATTTATTTACTATGAGATCATGAAAAGTATGTTTCAATCTAACTCAAGCAAAGTGAGCCATCATTGTACATAGGCATATTTTTATGAAATTGATGATGATATTTGCATTGTTGCTGCACCCCCACATACTAAGTATATTTTAATGAGATGACCCATATTTTTTCCTATGGGCTATATTTTCTTGTAATGTAGGTTCAGGTACTCAGCCGCAGCCGTGTTAGCGATATGTGAGTGCCTCAACTACGTTCCCTCAGTAGTGAGTCCTCATGGTTTGAGGACCGTGTCTATATTTTTTGTGATATCATTCTGTTGTTATGGCTTTCAGTACTGTTTGAGTCAGTTGGACATTTGTCCCAATGGCTCCTTGATTTTGATGTATAGAGGCTTTGTCAGACTAGAGGGTTGGTATGTACAAAAATTAAATATATTTTGGTTGTATAGTCTAGTATTCTCCAGTATTTCTCTTGAATTTAATGTGGTATATCTCTTTGTTGAGCATGACTATTGTTGAATTGAATTCCTTGAGGTAGTTTATGGCTCCGAGGATGAGCTTGGGGCTACGTGTAGCCCTAAGCACCGTGTGGCATCTCGAGATAAAATTTTGAGGTTTTACAAAGCTTGGTATCAGAGCCTAAGGTTTAAGGAGTCCTAGGGAGTCTCACAAGTCGCGTTACATAGAGTCTTGATCATTCGTGTGTAGCATGCCACATCTATGAACAAAAGGCTATGAAATATTTTAGGAAAATTCATTTCTTTCTTTCTAAAGTTTATCATGCCTACAACTGCCTCTTTATCTGTAATTAACTCATGCTCTCTTATAACAGAAAATGCCTCCTCGTCGAGCTCATAAAAACAATGAGTAACCATAACACATTAATTGTTTGAACGAGCATGTGTCTCATGCAGAATTGTGGACAACTTTTCAGGCGCTAGCCCATGTAGTTACCGCCAATGCTCAAGTTAACACCCAGGATACTATTCCACCTCTGCAAGAGAATAATTATGCTACAACTTAAGTTTGTGACTTTACACGGATGAATCCACCTGAATTCTATGGGTCCAAGGTAGGTGAAGACCCACAGATATAATAGGATAAAGTGAGAAAGATCACCCAGATTATGCGTTACTGAGGAAAAGAGTGTTGAATTGGCTTTCTATCGAATGAAAGATATTGCATATGATTAGGTGGAGATATGGAGGATGAGTAGAGGGGAAGATGCCTCTCCCATGACTTGGCAGTTATTCTAGGATGCATTCTTGGACAGATTCTTTCCTCTTGAGATGAGTACAGCAAAGATAGAGGAATTTATGAATTCGAGACCAGGCTCTATGACTGTTATGAAGTATTGTCGTAGATTCAATCAGTTATCCAAATATGCTCCTAGTATGATGGCTGACTTCAGGACCATTATGAGCAATTTCGTGACCGGCATGTCGAGTTATGTTATGAAAGAGTGTAGATCTACTTTTCTTAATAGAGAGATGGACCTTTCTCGATTGATGATACATGCCCAATAGATTAAAGCTGATAAAGTGAAAGAGAGAGAGAGAGAGTAAGAGGGAATAAAAGATCTAGATCAGAGGAGCAGGGATTTAGCCAGTCCAAATTCCATGGAGGGAACCTCCCTCAATTTTAGGGACGTCTGATTATACCCGCGCCTTTCTCAGATAGTGCTCCCGTTCCTAGAAGATAGCATGAGCAGGAGAACTAGCCTATCCCATCCAGATCTCAGGAAAGTGTAAGTAACAGACATCGTTCTTCTTCATGTGCTAAGTATGGTAGAGATTATTTTGGTTAGTTTTTTGTTGATCAGAGAGGTTTCTTTGGTTGTGGCAAGTTGTGCCACTGACTTAGAGATTGTTCGTATACTAAACAGGGGAGTTGAGATGATCGTCCCCAGAGTCAAGCTACTAATGCCCTTGCTCTCGTAGTCCTTCCAGTTCCTCCTTAGGGTGCCTCTTCTAGTACTACTGGAGGTTCACGCCCGAATCATTTATATGCTATACCACCTCTCCAGGAGCATGAGGACTCTCCAGATATTGTCACTGGTATGCTCTATGTCTTTCATTTTGATGTGTATGTATGTATGGACCCCAATTCAAGTTTCACTTATGTTACACCTATAGTTCCTATAAATTTTGAGATGGACCCTGAATGGATTCCTTAGCCTATTCTAGTTTATACCCCGGTTGGAGAATCTATTATTGCTAAGCGAGAGTATAAGAAGTGTCCTATCACTGTCCTTCATTGGGTCATATGTGTTGATTAAGCTAGATATGGTTAATTTTGACGTCATTCTGGGTAAAGATTGGATTTACTCGTGCTATGTGTCTATAGATTGTCGTACCCAAGTGGTCAAGTTTTAGTTTCTTGATGAGCCCATTTTTGAGTGGTTCGGGAGTTCTGTAACTCCGAAGAGGCATTTCATATCCTACCTCAAATCTAGGAAGTTGATTTCCAAGGGTTGCATCTGTCACCTAGTTCGAGTTAAAGACCTTAAGTCCGAGACTCTGACTATTCAGTCAGTTACCATATTCAATGAGTTTCCTAATGTTTTCCCAAAAGATCCCCAGGGTCCCACCTGATAAAGAAATAGAATTTGGGATTGATCTCCTTCCTGGCACTGAGCCTATTTCCATTCCTCCATATCTTATAGATTTCGCAGAACTTAAAGAGTTGAAGGAGCAACTAAAAGATCTCTTAGACAAAGGCGTTATCAGACCCAGTGTTTCCCCGTGGGGTGCACCTATTCTATTCATGTGTAAGAAAGATAGTTCATTGCGTATATGCATTGATTACCATCAACTCAACAAGGTAAGTATCAAGAACAAGTACTCTCTTTCTCAAATTGATGACTTATTTGATCAGTTACAAGGCGTGAGCTACTTCTTAAAAATAGACCTTAGATCCGGCTATCATCAGCTTAAAGTGATAGAGTGTGATATTCCAAAGATAGCCTTCTAAACTCGTTATGGTCACTTTAAGTTTCTTGTCATGTCCTTTGGGTTAACTAACACGCCAGTAGCCTTCATGGACCTTATGAATCGAGTGTTCAAGCAATAGCTTGATATGTTTGTCATTGTATTCATAGATGATATTCTTGTATATTCCCGAAATGAGGATGATTATGCCGACCATCTTAGAATTGTCTTGGAAACTCTTAGAGATCATCAATTATTTGCTAATTTAGGAAGTGTGAATTTTGTCTAAGGTTAGTTACTTTCCTGGGTCATATTGTTTCGGTCGAAAGCATTAGAGTCGATCCCCAAAGGAAAAAAGTTGTAAAGAATTGGCCTAGACCAACCTCCCCATATGAATTTAGGAGTTTCTTAGGTCTATCTAGTTACTACCATCATTTTGTTAACGGCTTCTCTTCTATTACGTCCCCTATGACCCGGTTGACCCAAAAGAAAGTAAAGTTCCTGTGGTCGGAACCTTGCGAGAAGAGGTTTTAGGATTTAAAGACTTGACTCACTTTAGCCCCAGTATTAGCTTTACCCGCTGGTATTGATGGTTTTGTGGTGTATTGTGACACTTCTAGAGTTAGTGTGGGTTGTGTGTTAATGCAGAGGGGTAAAGTTATAGCTTATGCCTCCAGACAGTTGAAACTTCATGAGAAGAATTTCCCAACCCATGATCTTGAATTAGCAGTTCTAGTTTTTGCTTTGAAAATCTGGAGACATTATTTTTATGGTGTTCATATTGATGTGTTTACTGATCACAAAATCCTGCAGCATGTGTTTACTTAAAGGGAGTTGAATCTTAGACAAATAAGATGGTTAGAGTTGCTAAAAGACTACGATATGAGTGTGTTATATCACTTGGGCAAGGCCAATATTGTGGCAGATGCTCTTAGCAGGTTGTCTATGGGTAGTGTAGCTTATGTAGAGAATGTTAAAAAAGAATTGGCTCATGATGTGCATCATTTAGCTAAGTTGGGTGTTAGATTACTTGATTCTGCTGAAGGGAGTATGTTAGTTCAGAGTAGTTCTGAGTCTTCTTTGGTCTCAGAGGTAAAGGAGAAGCAAGACAGGGATCCTAGTTTGATCAGACTGAAGGAGTCAGTTAAGTACCAAAAGGTAGAGGTTTTCTCCCAAGGGGGAGATGGTGTGTTGAGATTCCAAGGTAGATTGTGTCTTTCCAATATTAATGATCTAAGGCATAGAATTATGGCTAAAGTGCATAGTGCGCGAAATTTTGTTCATCCTGGTGCTACCTGATGTACCGTGATTTGCGAAAAATCTATTGGTGGAATGGTATGAAGAAAGACATAGCAGGATTTGTGGCAAAGTTTTCTGCTTGTCAATAGGTTAAGGTAGAGAACCAAAGGCCCAGTGGTGTAATGTAGAGTTTAACATTCCTACTTGGAAGTGGGAAGAAGTGAATATGGATTTTGTAATTGGTTTGCCTCCTTCTCATTGTCATCATGATTTGATTTGGGTTGTTGTAGACCAATTTACTAAATCAGCTCATTTCTTACCAGTACATTCATCTTATAATGCTGAGGATTATGCTAGATTGTATATTTGAGAATTCGTTAGACTTTATGGAGTTCCTTTGGCTATTATCTCTGATAGGGGTACTCAGTTTACTTCCCAGTTTAGAGAGCTTTTCAGACGGGTCTCGGTACCCAAGTTCATCTAAGTTCTACTTTTCATCTTCAAATAGATAGCCAGGCTGAGTGGACAATTCAGACTTTAAAAGATATGTTGAGGGCATGTGCGCTTAATTTTAAAGGTAGTTGGGATGAGCACTTTCCATTAATCAAGTTTGCGTATAACAATAGTTTCCATGCTAGTATTCAGATTGCCCCGTTCGATGATTTGTATAGGAGAAGATGTAGATCACCTATAGGTTGGTTTGAAGTAGGAGAAGCAGCTGTGATTAGGCCTGATGTTGTGTTCAAGGCTATGGAAAAAGTTAAGTTGATCTGAAAAAGATTGAAGATCGCTCAAAGTCGTTAAAAGTCATATATGGATATAAGAGGAAAATATCTTGAGTTTAATGTTGATGATTTGGCGTACTTAAAGGTTTCACCCATGAATGGGGTGAAGAGATTTGGGAAGAAGGGAAATCTTAGTCCCCATTATTTTGGTCCGTACAGGATTCTAAGCATTGTTGGGAAAGTAGCATATAAGGTAAAATTACCTGCAGAGTTATCTAGCGTTCATCCGGTATTTCATATTTCCATGCTTAAGAAGTGTAGTGGTGATTCTATCATGGTTGATTCTTCCGAAAGCTTAGATATTCAGGATAGCCTTTCATTTGAGAAGATTCCAGTTGAGATTTTGGATTTTCAAATCCGTAGGGTAATGAACAAATAAGTTCATTTGGTTAAAGTGCTTTGGCAAAATTAATCTGTTGAGAGTGATACTTGGGAAGCCGAAGATGATATGCGAGCCAAGTACACTTACCTCTTTTCTGTGAGTTCGGAGCGAGCAGAAGGTACCATTCTTTCTTAATTCCGCCATCTTCTTATTAAAGATTGGCTGTGTGTCTACTTCTATCACGAATTTGTGCATTTTGTAGGGTATCCAAAGGTATAGAGAAAAGTAATCTCTTTGAGTGATTCGTTCCAGCTACAGGTCCTCATTTTCTCTTGTTCTTGGCCTATATGGCAACATTCGAGGACGAATGTTTCCAAGGGAGAGATATTGTAATACCCCGAGACTCTAACCAATAGTGCAACCATGACTAAAGATCATGAGAAGTAAATTATAGTGCTTTGGTTGTTTTCTGATCAAGGGTGATGTGTATTAAGGCCTCAAAGATGTACTAGAGATTAGGTGAATCAAACCATTCCTTACTAATTGAATTCTTGGGAAGGATATTGCCACATAAAACTTTAAATGACCATATCTCTCATTATACTGCAAATTATTGAGCTCATAACCTACCAAAAGATAGATAATTGAATTATCTTTCAAACGATACCAATTTCACCCAAATCTGAAATCAAGGCCAAGAGTTATGCCCATTTTACTCCAGCATGTTAGGCTGGAAAACTGAGTGAAGACATTTTGGGATAAGCTGTCACAAGTGTGATGACTTATCACCAATGTCGTCAGCCTTAGGCAGATTTCCACCCCCAGTGATGACATTTTGTGATAAGTTGTCATAAGTGTGAAGACTTATCTCCAATGTCGTAACCTTAAGCAGAAATTCATAAAATTTACCCTTTTGTGACGACATTTCGTGACGACTTGTCACGAATGTTGTCAGCTATTTTTTTCAGCAATTAAAGGACATTTTTGCAAAGGTATTTTGGTCTTTTCTCACCTTTTAGAGGCTCCTATATATATGAGAATTCCCATCTAAACCTTAATTTCTTAATTCTCTCTTCCAATTCTCTTAAAAAAATATATCTAGGATTTTTATTTAAGGACATTAATCTTTCAAACCATAAATCTTCAAGATTTCTTCAAGAATCAAATTCCTCACAGGCTTCGAGAATCATTTATTACAAGTGCAGATAGAGTCTTAAGCACTAGAACTCATCCAATTTCAAAGATTAAGGTATGTGGGGGTTTTAACAAGATCAATTCTTTCGTTCTTGTGCCCAAAGATTGGATTTCTATCATGGATTATTATGATTTTGCAAGTGGGTTTATACCCAAATTACTTCATCATGAGATTATGAGAATATAAATTATTCAAGCATTGTTATACATGATTATTTTGCTATTCCAAAGCTATGACTTGATAGTTAATATTGTGAATTTCATATTTCAAGATATTCGTCAAGCTTTAAGCTTCGTTATGACAAACTGGATTATTGAGTCTATTGTTTCATGAGATTGAGTTGTTACAGTGAATCTTGATATTTCCTTAAAGTTATTGATGTTGTCATGATTTAATGAATTGATACATTTTGATATTGAGAAAGATTGATTTGATTTGATTTCAGTTAGGAATCCATAAATTGATTATGATTTATAAATGAGAAAGAGATTGTATTTCGTCTTTATGATAGACCCTTGTGATGTTTGTGATGGATTTCCTAACGCGTTCTAAGCTTGTGTCTGGGTGTAGTATTTAGCACCGAGCAGGAAATATGGTATTTCCCCTGAAACTACGTGCCACCGTAGGATTAATATTGATAATTGTGGGCCAGAGGCTGAGTATGAGATTGTGATCACTAAATTTAGGTTGTACTCCCTGGAAAGAGTATGACACTCCCGCCAATGTGGGGTTCTCTCCTTAGGAGGGAAAAATATTGGACTCCATGTAGCTCAGATGGTTTATGTCATTTATAAGAACCTCCTATGTCCATAAGATTTGAGTTTCTTGAATTACCGAGTCACTCCAAGTCTTGAGTTGAAGAGTTGAGATATTTATGATGATTTATGAGGTTTTTACCATATGATTTATTTACTATGAAATCATGAAAAGTATATTTCAATATAACTCAAGCCAAGTGAACCATCATTGTACATATGCATATTTTTATGAAATTGATGATGATATTTGCATTGTTGCATGCAACTCCGCATACTCAGTACATTCCAAAGTACTGACCCACATATTTTTCTATGGGATATATTTTCTTGTAATGTAGGTTCAGGTACTCAGACAAAGCCGCTTTAGTGATATTTGAGTGCCTCAACTACGTTCCCTCATTGGTGAGTCCTTATGGTTCGAGGACCGTGTCTATATTTTTGGTGATATCGTTATCTTGTTATGGCTTTCAGTACTGTTTGAGTCAGTTGGGGATTTGTCCCAATGGCTCCTTGATTTTCATATATAGAGGCTTTGTCAGACTAGAGGGTTGGTATGTACAGACATTCAATATATTTTGGTTGTACAGTCTAGTATTCTCTAGTATTTCTCTGGAACCCGATGTGGTATATCTCTTTGTTGTGCATGACTATTGTGAATAGAATTACTTTAGGTAGTGTCTGTCTCTGAGGGTTACCTTGGGACTACATATATCCCTAAGCACCGTGTGGCCTCTTGGGATAAAATTTTGGGGCATTACAAATCTTGGTATCAGAGCCTAAGGTTTAAGAAGTCCTAGGGATTCTGACAAGACGCGTTATGTAGAGTCTTGATCATCGGTGTGTAGCACGCCACATCTATGAGCAAGAGGCTATGAAACTTTTTAGGAAAAGTCATTTCTTTTTTTCTAAAGTTTATCGTGCCTACAACTGTCTCTTAATCTGTGATTAACTCGTGCTCTCTTATAATAGAAAATGCCTCCTCGTCGAGCTTGTAAAAATAACGAGCAACCTCAACTCGTTAATCCCTTGAATGAGCATGTGTTTCATGCGGAATTCCAGGCATTTTTTAGGTGCTAGCCCAGGCAATTACTGCAAATGCATAAGCTAACACCCAGGCTACTGTTCTACCTCTTTAAGAGAAAAATTCTTCTACAGCTTGAGTTCGTGACTTTATGCGGATGAATCCACCTGAGTTCTATGGGTCGAAGGTAGGTGAAGACCCACAAATATACTTGGATGAAGTGAGAAAGATCACCCATATTATGCGTGACTGAGGAGGAGAATGTTGAATTGGCTGCCTATCGAAAGAAAGATGTTGCATATGATTGGGTGGAGATGTGAAGGATGAGTAGAGGGGAGGATGCTGCTCCCATGGCTTGGCAGTTATTCCAGGATGCGTTCTTGGACAGACTCTTTCCTCTTGAGATGAAGGAACCAAAGATAGAGGAATTTATGAATTTGAGACCAGGATCCATGACTGTTATGGTGTATTGTCTTAGATTCAATCAGGTATCCAAATATGCTCCTAGTATGATGGCTGACTCTAGGACCATCATGACTAATTTCGTGAGCGACATATCTAGTTACATTGTGAAAGAGTGTAGATGTTCTCTGTTTAATAGGGAGATGGACGTTTCTTGGTTCAGGATACATGCCTAACAGATTGAAGCCGATAAAGTGAAAAAGAGGGAGAGAGTAAGAGGGAATAAAAGAGCTAGATCAGAGCAGCAGGGATTCAGTCAGTCCAAATTCCATGGAGGAAACTGGCCTCAATTTTAGGGACGTCCATTTTTGCCCGCGCCTTCCTCAGTTAGTGCTCCCGCACCTTGAAGTAGGCAGGAGCAGGGGAACAAGCCTATCCCATCCAAGTCTCAGGAAAGTGTAAGTAACAGAGCTCGTCCTCCTTCATGAGACAAGTGTGGTAGAGATCATTTTGGTGAGTGTTTTGTTGATCAGAGGGGTTGGTTTGGTTGTTGAAATTTGGGACACCTACTAAGAGATTATCTATATGCTAGACAGAGGAGTCGAGATGCTCATCACCATAGTCAAGCCACCAGTGACCCCACTCCCGTAGTTTGCCTAGTTCTTTCTCAGGGCACCTCTTCTAGTACTGCTGGCGGTTTGCGCCAAAATCACTTATATGCTATACCACCTCGCCAGGAGTAGGAGGATTCTCCAGATGTTGTCACTAGTATGATCCGTGTCTTTCATTTCGATGTGTATGTATTGATGGACCCATGTTCGAGTTTCTCTTATGTGACACCTCTGGTTGCTGTAAATTTTGTGATGGACCCTTAACGAATTCCTGAGCCTATTCTAGTTTCTACCCTGGTAAGAGAATCTGTTATTGCTAAGCGAGTGTATAAGAAGTGTCATATCATTGTCCTCCATCGGGTTATATATGCTGATTTGATTGAGCTAGATATTGTTAATTTTGACGTCATTCTGGGTATGGATTGGCTTCACTCGTGCTATGCATCTATAGATTGTCGTACCCGAGTGGTCAAGTTTTAGTTTCCTTATGAGCCCATTTTTGAATGGTCCGGGAGTTCTGTAACTTCGAAGAGCCATTTCATATCCTACCTCAAAGCTAGGAAGTTGATTTCCAAGGGTTGTATCTATGACCTAGTTCAAGTTAAAGACCTCAAGTTCGAGACTCCGACTATTTAGTCAGTTACCATTGTTAATGAGTTTCCTGATGTTTTCCCAGAATATCTCCTAGGGGTCCCACCTCATAGAGAAATAGAATTCGGGATTGATCTCCTTCCCGGCACTCAGCCTATTTCCATTCCTCCGTACTGTATGCTCTTGCAGAACTTAAAGAGTTGAAGGAGCAACTCAAAGATCTCTTAGGCAAAGGTTTTATTAGACCTAGTGTTTCCCCATGGGGTGCACCTGTTCTATTCGTTTGTAAGAAAGGTGGTACATTGCGTATATGCATTGATTACCGTCAAATCAACAAGGTTAGTATCAAGAACAAGTACCTTCTTCCTCAAATTGATGACTTGTTTGATCAGTTAGAAGGTGCGAGCTACTTCTCAAAAATCGACCTTAGATCTTGTTATCATCATCTTAAAGTGAGAGAGTGTGATATTTCAAAGATAGCCTTCCGAACCTATTATGGTCACTTTGAGTTTCTTGTAATGTCCTTTGGTTTAACCAATGCTCCAGCTGCCTTCATGGACCTTATGAATTGAGTGTTCAAGAAATATCTTGATATGTTTGTCATTATATTCATAGATGATATTCTTTTATATTCCCGAATAGAGGATGATCATACAGACCATCTTAGAATTGTCTTTAAAACTCTTAGAGATCAACAATTATTCACTAAATTTAGCAAGTGTGAATTTTAGCTAAGGTCAGTTGCTTTTCTAGGTCACATTGTTTCCGCCGAAGGCATTAGAGTCGATCCCCAAAAGACAGAAGCTGTAAAGAATTGGCCTAGACCTACCTTCCCATATGACATTTGGATTTTCTTGGGTCTATCTGGTTTCTACCGTTGTTTTGTTGAGGTCTTCTCTTTCATTGCGTCTTTTATGACCCGGCTGACCCAAAAGAAAGTGAAGTTCCTGTGGACGGAACCTTGCGAGAGGAGTTTTTAAGAGTTAAAGACTCGACTCACTTCAGCCCCAATGTTAGCTTTACTTGCTGGTACAGATGGTTTTGTGGTGTATTGTTACACTTCTAGAGTTGGTTTGGGTTTTGTGTTGATGCAGAGGGGTAAAGTTATAGCTTATGTCTCTAGACAGTTGAAGCCTCATGAGAAGAATTACCCAACCCATGATCTTGAATTAGCAGCTGTAGTTTTTGCTTTGAAAATCTGGAGACATTATTTGTATGGTGTTCATGTTGATGTGTTTACTGATCACAAAAGACTGCAGCATGTGTTTACTTAGAACACCATATGATAGGGTCACATGACTCATCAAGACACACTACAGTTCATGGGGTCAAGTCGTAACCAAGGCAGTGAGCTCAAAGCTCAAAAAATTTTCAAGGTCCAAAGTCTGGGGTATTTCAGTCTCGCCCAAGGATCATTCCTCCATGAATGATGGGTTAAGCACATATTAGCACAATTTCTATACAGATACACAACCACACTTCCCTTTAATAAAGTTAGGAAACAAAGATTTTAAGAATCCATAAACCTCAAGAACGAATATCCAGAATAAGGAATAGGAATGGATACTTGGACTTCATGTCCTCCTTAGCTTCCATGGACTTTTGGTCACACCATAAAACCTACACCAAAGCCATGTCCTTTTTCCACAACCACCAGACTTACCGGTCTAAAATTCTCACTAGGGCCTCCTCAGAGGACAAGGAATTCAAAATACCAATATTCTCTAAGGGAACAACCAACGAAGGACCACCCACACACTTCCGCAACATAGACATATGGAACACTAGGTGAATGGAACTAATGCTAGAGGGTAAGTCCAATTTATATGCAACATTACCAACCCTACTTAAAACCAAATAAGGGTCAATATATCAAGGACTGAGCTTCCCCTTTTTCCTAAATTGGATTACTCATATCATGGGAGACACCTTAAAGAACACCCAATCTCCAACCTTAAACTCTAACTCTCTCCACTTTACGTTCTCATAGGACTTTTGGCAACTTTGGGTGGTACTAAGCCTATCCCAAATCACCTTTACCTTTTTCATAGCTTAGTGAACCTAATCCGGCCAAACATTTCCGCCTCACAAACCTCAAACCACTCAGTAGAAGATCTGTACCTCCTACCATACAATGCCTTAAACGGAGCCTCACCAATGCTAGAATGGTAACTATTGTTATAGGTAAATCCAATGAGAGAAAAGTGGTCGAACCTACTACCACAAAAGTCAATTACATAAGATTGCAACATATCTTCCAAAGTTGAGATAATTCTTTCTGCTTGCCCATCCACCTATGACTGAAAGGCGGTGTTAAGGATTACTTTAGTCCTTAAACCATGATAGAAAGAGCACAAGAAATGTGATGAGAATTGAGTACCACAATTTGAGATAATAGAGACAAGCACACTATGAAACTTTATGACCTACTGAAGGAACAACTTTTTATAATCCTTGCCAGAATAATTAGTACTCACTGGCAAGAAATGAGTAGACTTAGTCATCCTATCCACAATGCCCAAATGGAGTCACACTAATTCCATAACCACGGAAGGCCGGTAATGAAATCCATATTAAGTATCTCTATTTCTGCACCGACAGTTCAATTTTTTGAGAGAATCCACCAGGCCTCAAGTGTTCCACCTTCACTTGTTGACATACCATGTATTTATACATGAAATTGGACACATCCTTTTTCATGTTACTCCACTAGTATATGTCCTTGAGATCAAGATACATATTCGTGGAACCAGCATGAACTATATACCACGACTCATAGGCCTAGGCTAAAATCCTACCATGAAACCCATCAACATCGGGAACACACAACCTCTCTTAGTACCTTAAGACACCATCACCACCAATCTCAAAGGACACCACCTTCTGCTTACCTACATTATCCTTGATTTTCATCAATAGAGGGCCTAACAGTTATTTCTCCTTTATATTAGAACAATGGGATGATTGTGACACCTATTTCATAAACATACCACCATTCTCAGAGTCTAAGAGAGGAACTCCAAGGTTAAACATACAATGAATATATTTTACCAATTCCTATTTATCCTCATCCACAGGTGACAAGCTACCCATTGAAAACCTGCTAGGAGCATCAACAACCATATTAGCTTTACCTAGGTGGTAGTGAAGGCTTATATCATAGTCTTTTAGTAACTCAAGCCACCTTATTTGCTTGATATTAAGCTTTTTTCGAGTGAACACTTACTGTAGGCTCTTATGATAAAAAAAACATATCAACATAGACCACATACAAATAGTAATAACAAATTTTTAATGAGAACATGATAATGCTCAGCTTACACATTAATTTAAGTGTAAGGTAGTCATAGACAATATATTTACCCAACTTTGAGTCAGGGTCGAATCCACAAGGAATAATATGAGTGGCAGTTGAATTAGAAAAAATAGATAAAACTTGCTAAAATTCAAACCTAGAAAACAAATATCTAAAAATTGGGGGGTTTAAGTGAGTATCAAAACTAAAGTTTATTTATGGACTCTTAAAGAACTAATTCAGGGCTACAAATAATTAGAGTATTATAAATTAAGCACGGATCTTAGGATTATGCTTTTCTATGGCAAATTACACAATAGAGCATGATGATTCGGTGCAAGTTCTAGTCGTCAGTGATATGGTAGGATAGGTTGTATGTCCTTGAAGCTAGTTTGTCAACAAAGTCTCAAAGATGTCACTTATTTACCCTATCAAGTACCTAACGAGTGTGTCAATTAAATTCACCTAATACCTCAATTGGGTATCCCTATTTCTAGGATGATACCCAAGATATAGTCAACATCATAATCACACTTATGTCGAATATAGTGAGAATTAGCAAACTATACCCATAAATTGTCTACTATTGCCTTGGATCCCCAAACTTCTCTTTCAAAGATGGTTTGCTTTCAAGAGCTTGGGATTTTTACCCACCAACCCATTTGGATATTTGGGATTTTCACCCACAAATTCCAACCAAATTAATCAAGCAATAGTAGAACTCATAAACAACAAACTAGCATATACACAAATAAATCACATTCCATACACAAATGCATCCTATTCTAACAAATCCCAAGAGGAAGAACTAGATACACATAAGATTAATAAGCAAGATATACCTAAAAATCTCCATCATTTTGATTTATTGAAAAATAAAAAGAATGCAAATTGCAAGCTTTAGGATTCAACAAATCTTTAATGGAAATGGCCAATCTTCCACTTTAAAGGTACTTTCATGAATTTTTCACCCAAAAATTAGTGCAATAGTTGTCTTCCCAAAATTAATAACTAAATGGTGGAAAAATTCCATAAAAGTCATATCTCCTCTATGGGATAAGGTTTGAGCCTCTTAAGGGAATTTGGGATTCAACTGTGTGCATTTACTCTGCCTTTGGGTTGTTTTTCTGCTAGGCCACAATTGCAAGAGTTTGTCTGCGTTTGTAGCAACTGCAACCACAGTCAGAGCCACGCGATCACAGTATATTGAATTTCTTGAGTGGATGCGATCGTGGTCCTCAAACTACAATCATAATAACTGAGGTTGTGTTCTACTCTAGGTCTTCAAACTACACTTCTTTCCTTCTTTTGATCTTTTTCAACTTGCATCCATATATTTTTATCTCATTTCCTATATGTCTGTAACAAGTTGATAGTAGTGCATTTAATCATAAATATATTTCACTTATTCATTTAAAACATCGAAATGTGCATGAATGTTAAGTGAAAATGAGTGGTAAATTCACCGCTCATCAACACCCCCAACTTGCAGATTTGCTTGTCCTCAAGCAACATTATCTCTTACCATGAGACAATGCACATTTACTCCACCATATGATGAACCTATGATCACAATCATATAAGGCCTAGTTACTACCTCAAGTAGCTCTTCAAGCACTGGCAAAGCTATTCTCCCGACACCTCTCAACATAAAATGTAATAATGAAGTATGCAAAAGACTTCAAAGATCAATAATGAAACAATCATCGATACTCTAGAACTGATTCACTTTTTGACCTTAACTACAGTGTAATCCTTTTGCCTCTCTTCTCAAAAGATTACAGAATACTCACCTCAACTTGTTCACATACTAAAACACCCAAGATCTTGGCCTTGCAAAAAATTTTGGTATTGAGCATGATGACCAAGATACGATTGGATGAGACAATTGTAACCTATGGATATGGGTTATATACAAAATCCCCTTTCCATATCATACCTTAATCAGCCTAGGAAGGATAGTATACTATCCCCTAAATACATGACCCTTACCTCAATCTTACCTTAAATATATGATTCATACCCAACATGATCGTATAGAGTGAATCTCAACTTGAGTGGAATATTTTGTATACATTTGGTGGGTATGAGTTAGGGGTTGAGTCATCCCATTGGATATGAATAAAGGGTGTACACTCATACCATTAATAGTGTGTGAGACCTAGGAGAATCCTAGGGTATGAGTTAGGGTACCACTCATACCTAGGGCACGATTCATTTAATGAGTCATACGGTAAGTCGTACCTCTAGACGGGTCCAATTTTTAGCTTTTAACTAAGGGACTTGTGGTTATTTTCTACATCCTAAAACCTAACCCCTATTACTATGTAAGTGTATATAGCCTTCTTGAGTGCATTTTGAGTTCATATAATATCCTAAACTCTCTCCCAAATACTCAAAGTTCTTAGGAAAAAAATTAGAGGCTAGGGTTTGGAGGGTGCTCATCTAGGAGATAAATAGGAGTCAAGTTCTTAGTGAACCATCTTGTTTAAAGCATGTAACTCTTCCCCTTGTTAAATAAATCTAAGCCTATGTATTTTACGCTTGGATTAGTAAGTATACATGGTGATTTGAAATCAAATGAAAAGGGTTTTGTGGCCTAATGATAAATAATATTGTTTCTTGCTTAAACTTGTGTTTATACATGTTATTGATGATGAATTTGTATATGTGGGTGATTTTTGTATGTGCTTTAACATAAAGGTATTGATTTACCCTAATCTTGATAATTTCTTTCATAAAAATAGCCTTGTTAAAGGTATGCACACAAGGTGTTTGTGAAAATATCTAAGTGAATTGTCTAGTTACACGTTGGTGATATTTTGAATTAGGAAAATGTTATAATAAGCATGAATGATTGATAATCAATATTATGAAGGTATTGAGATCTATGCATTATATAATTGATGACCTTGTTAGGCTAGAGACTAATAAAGGATTGAAGCCCCTAAACATAAATATGAATTTAAGTAATGTGTTAAGTTAAAATATGGTGAGAATGTAGTTTAAGATTTCTAATGAATTGTGAATTGTTATGCAGGTTTTGATAAACATAAATTGAATTGATCATTAATTGAATCAAGGCATTTAGTCCATTAGAGTGTCTAGAAGTTAAATGGTTTTGTGAAGGTTAAATATGTATCTATGGTTTTGGTCTGGTGAAAAATAAAGAGATACAATATTGTTAATTGAGTGTGAATGATTGGTAAATAATTGATGAAGGCCTTGTTGGCCATGCCAGGAGTAAGGGAATGTATTTGATAGTTGGTTTGCTAAAAGAGTCATAGTCCGTAAAACATGAACTTGAATTGTGTTTGAATAAAAAGGGTATGTATAACAACAACAAACCCAGTGTATTCCCATATAGTGAGGTCTGGGGAAGGTAAGATGTACGCAGTTCATACCTTTACCTCTAAAGAAGTAGAAAAAAGGGTATGTATAGGAATAGTAATTAGGAATGATCAGTTAGTAGAGGTCTTGGGGACCATAAATTAATGTGAATCATATTGTGAACTAAGACCTTGGTCCTATCTATGTGATTAATGGTTTATTTGAATCAACAAAGACCATGTAGTTGTCTATGGTGTTGATATGTAGCCTTAGTAGCTACAATTACTTAAATGGGTTCGAGACATTATGTGTTGAATGGTATGGATATTGATACACGATTAAGGAGGGATAGAGTCCATTTACCATAAAAGGTGTGCCGGTTTGTGGTCTGAGTCCATTTACCATAGAAGTTGGTTCGTGGTCCAAGTCCACTTACCATACGAGTTGAGTTAGTTTGTGGTCTAAGTCCACTTACCATATCAGGCATGTTGGTTTTTGGTCTAAGTCCACTTACCATACAAGGTGTGTCGGTTTGTGGTCCAAGTCAACTTACTATACAAAGTGTGTTGGTTTGTGGTCCAAGTCCACTTATCATATAAGGCGTGTGTTGGTTTATGGTATGAGTCCACTTACCATATGTGGTATGTCGGTTTGTGGTTTGTGTCCACGTACCATAAGACATATGTTGGTTCGTGTTTTGTGTTCACTTACCATAAGAGGTATGTCGATTTATGGTTCTTGTCCACTTACCATATGTAGTATGTTGGTTTGTAGTTTGTGTCCACCTATCATATAGGATATGTTGGTTAGAGCTTCGTGTTCTCATTCCAATTATAACATAGAAACCCTATGTGGCTAAAGTGTAAGAGTGGAGGGTTTGGAAGCCCTTCACTCTATGTCTTATGAATGAATAATTTGAGAATGCATGTTATGACTTCTTCCATTGTTTGGCATATGTTGTAACTATATGTACCTTATCTTCATATATGCCTATATTTATGTAAATATGATTGCATATAATGGTTTGACATGGATCTAAACAAATGTAGTTTTTTATCTTAATCCTTGGGTTACATACTAGCGCTCCAACCGCTAACCATCTCCAGATGCTACGTCCCTATAAAACATAGGGGCCAAAGCTTCATCTTTTTTTCCTACGCAGTGACCAAGTGTTCGGGCGGATCAGGTGTGACATTGAATTAGTGAGATTCCATTCTTCAGAAGGCACATATTCATAGTCTCTTTACCTTATGTTTTAGACTTGATGTTGGCTATTGTCGGGGGTATGTCCCGATATATGTTCATATATTATACTTAATATTTGTATATAGGTATTGTGGATGACTGTGGACTTGGGTATATTGGCTAGACTATTGTCATTAACGAAATGTTAAATATTATTGTAAGTTTTAACTAAGGCTAGGATTCCCTGACCTATGTGGTTGTTATGATAATGATTAAGTTGGGCTATCGAGGTGACCTCCAGCTTATGTGGGTTTGAGGTACACCTATGACATGGCTCGATTTTAGGACATGTCAAGTTAGTATCAGAGCCTAGGTTTTTGGTCATTTGGTGTCCACAATACCATGTCGAGTAAAGTCTCTTTTATGTGTGTGAAGCATGCCATACTTATAAAAGAGGGGTTATGAGTTATTTTAGGAAATAGTTCCCTTTCTTTTGTTTCAATCTCCAGTTGTAGAGTCTAAGGTCTTAGATTTCTCTGATTTTTGTTTGATATCTTTCAGATCATGCCTCCAAGGAGATATGATTCTCAGGCAAACTCTTTAGTCCTATTGGGGACGATGTGGATGGAGTTCATCCAATTTTTAGGGTTTTGTGACACCCCAACTTAGGAAGGAGTCCCACAATGGCAAAACACAGGAGGGATGTTGGGTATATAAGGAGTCCCACAAAAGCTCATACTTACGATATGTGTTGGTGTTCCTAACTTATTTGTGTCTCTTATAGACTATGGGTTGAAGACTCTGAAGCTTATAATTGATTCATGTCTTGGTTATAAAATGGATTAAAGTTCCCAATGCTTGAGTTGCTTTATAACCTTAAAAATCAATGGGTTCGAGTCACTAAACTTTGAACGAGCCCAGTGGCCTTGATAAAGGATGGGTTTGAATCCCCTAATGAAATGAATGATGAATTGAATTATCATGATATGTGTTGTATTGAATCGTTGTTGTGTGCTTGATTCTAACTCATTTAAAAGATGTTGATATGCAATAATATGTTAGCTTGTGTCGATGCTTTCCTTACCTATCATTTAAGGATGAATGATCCTAAGTGGTGGAGGATGAAACACCCAAGATCTTGGCCTTGCAAAAATTTTTGGTTTTGAGCATGATGACCAAGATATAATTGGACAAGCCAATCGTAGCCTATGGATACTGGTCGTATCCAAACTCTACTTCCCCTCATGTACCTTAAGCAACCTAGGAAGGATAGTATATTGTACCCTAAACGAGTGTCCCTCCCCTAAATCATACCCTAACTATATGAGCCGTACCCAACATAATCGTATAGAGTAAATTCACAACTTGTGTAGATAGTTTTGAATACGATAGGTGGGTAAGAGTTAGGGGTTCATTCATACCCATTAGATACGACTCAAGTGTGTACACTCGTACCCTTAATAGTGTGTGAGACCTAGGATAAGCCTAGGGTATGAGTCAGTGTACCACCCGTACCTTAGGGTACAATTCACTTAATGAGTTGTATCCCTGGATGGGTCCAATTTTCAGCTATTAACCAAGGGCCTCATGGTCATTCCTACACCCTAAACCCTTAGCACTATCACTATATAAGTGTATATGGATTCCTTGAGCACATTTTGAGTTGATCTAATATTTTCAAACACTCTCAAAGTTCTTAGAACCAGATTGGAGGAAAGGGATTAGAGGGTGCTCATCTAGAAGATAAAGAGGATTCAAGTTCTTGGTGAATCATCATGTTTAAGACATATAACTCTTCCCATTGTTAAATAACTCTAACTCCATATATTTTACACTTGGATTAGTAAGTGTACATGGTGATTTTGAAATCAGATGAAAAGGGTTTTGTTGCCTAATGAGGAATAATATTGTTTCTTACTTAGACTTATGTTTATACATGTTATTGACGATGAATTACATATGTGGGTGCTTGTTTTATGTGGTTTAAGATAAGGGTCTTAAGTAACCCTAATCTAGATGATTTGTTCCATGAAAATAGCCTTGTTAAAGGTATGTACACAAGGTGTTTATGAAAATGTCTATGCACACAAGGTGTTTGTGCAAATGTCTAAGTGAATTGTCTAGTTGTGCGCTGGTGATGTTTTGAAGTAGGACAATGGCCCAATAAGCATGAATGGTTGATAATTAATATTGTAAATGTATTGAGAACCATGTATTATAGAATTGATGACCTTGTTGGGCAGAGACCAATAAGGGATTAAAGCCCCTAAACATGAATATGTATTTGAATAGTGATTAAACTAAAATGTGGTGAGAATGTGGTATAAAATTGCTAATGAATTTTGAATAGTTATGTGGGTCTGATGATCGTAAATTGAAATGACGATGAATTGAATCAAGGCATTCAGTCCATTGGAGTGACTAGCGGTTAAATAGTTTTGTGTAGGTCAAATGTGTATCTATGATATTGTTCTAGTATAAATGAATGAGATACGATGTTGTTAATGAGTGTGAATACTTGGTAAAGGTTTTATGGAGGCCTCGTTGGCCATACGAGGAGTAAGGGGATGTCTTTGATAGTTTTTAGTCTAAAGGGGTCATAGTCCCTAAACCAGGAACTTGAATTGTATTTGAATAAAAAAGGTGAGTATGAGAATAGTAATAAGGAGTGATTGGTTTTTGTGGTCTTGGTAAGCATAAATTAACTTGCATCATGTTGTAAACGAAGGCCTTGGGCCTATCTATATGATTCATGTTTATTTGGGTCAGCAAATACCATGTAGTAGTCTATGGAGTTGATATGTAGCCTTGGTAGATATAATTACTTAAATGGGTTTGAGTCCTTATGTTTTGAATGGAATAGATATTGATACGTGATTAAGGAGAGCTAGAGTCATTTACCGTAGGAGGTGTACCATTTTATAGTCCGAGTCCAGTTATCGTAGGAGTTAGTTTGTGGTCCAAGTCCACTTACCATGAGAGTTAAGTTGGTTTATGGTCCATGTCCACTTACCATATGAGGGGTGTTGGTTTGTGGTCCAAGTCCACTTACCATAAAAGGCGTGTGGGTTTGTATTCCAAGTCAACTTACCATACAAAGCATATGGGTGTGTGGTCTAAGTCCACTTACTACACAAGGCGTATTGGTTTATGGTCCCAGTCCACTTTCCATATAAGGCATGTGTTGGTCTATAGTCCGAGTCCACGTACCATATGTGGTATGTGGGTTGTGGTTCATGTCCACTTACCGTAAGGGTATGTCAGTTTGTGGTTCGTGTCGACTTACCGTAAGAAGTATGTCAGTTCATAGATCATGTCCACTTACCATATGTAGTATGTTGGTTTGTGGTTCATGTCCACCTATCATATAGGATGTGTTGGTTCAAGGTTCGTGTCCTCCTGCCTATTGTAATATAGAAACCCTATGGGGATAAAGTGAAAGGGTGGAAGGTTGGGAAGCCCTTCATTCTATGTCTCATGAATGAATGATTCGAGAATGCATGTTATGACTTGTTCCATGGTTTGGCATGTTGTATAACTATATGTACCTGCATTTTCATATATGCCTATATTTATGTAAATGTGATTTCATATGATGGTTTGACATAGATCTAAACAAATGTACTATTTTATCCTTATCTTTGGGTTACATGCTAGCGCTCTAACCGCTAACCGTCTACGAACGCTATGTCCCCAATTTCTATACACTTTCTTAGATATGATAGATTTACCAATCGGCACAGATACTTCAAGTGGCTTAACTAGCAATTTTGGAGTTCTTTTGAATTTTCAGCAACTAATGAAGTGACATATTATAATGTAGAACCCGGATTAGCTATTGCATGTACATCATGTGAAAAGATGGAAAATATATCTATAACCATATCTGGAGAAGCCTTTGAGTTTTGTCGATCCGCTAAAGTATATGTATGATTTTGAACTCCACTAGAGCTAGCTGCTCCTTTAGCACCTCTACCACGACCTATAGGTTGTACACCCTACCTGAATAAGGCACCAATGATGATGATGCAACGGCTGACCCAGTAGGTTGTGTTATACCACCTATGCCCCTTTAAGGATATTCCATTATCATATGTCCTGACATACCACAACAAAAGCAACCATTTGTTCTAAACCGACATGCACCTAAATAAAGATTTTCACATCATTTACATGGTTGTCGAGGAGGACTTAATTGGCCCATACTCCCTTACTCTAGATACCTTATTTTTTGTGAACCCTGACTCTCACTTTTTTGCCCAAATTGGTTGCCTTTAGACCTTTGAAACTGTGGTGGATCACTAGCTACAGAATAAGAAGATAATGGCGTAGGAGGTCTATTAAAAAATCATGGCCTAAGCTCTCCTTGGGATACATAAAATGCCTCGTAGATCTAGACCTCTTGGAATACCCCCTTTCCAAATCTTATGTTCTTTTTCTTTGCCTCTGGTCCTCCATTTTTTGTGCAAATGCTTGTATTCTTGCGATGTCCATGTCTTTGTTCAAAGAAGCAATAGTACAATATCTAACCAGATAGGGATCCAATCTATCCACATATCGATGTACTCTATCATCCATTGTAGCTACTACATTAGGAGCATATCTAGCCAAAGAGTTAAACCGGAGGCTATACTTTCTCACGCTCATATTCCCTTGGAAAAGATTCAGGAACTGATCTGCACGGGCTTCTCGGATCTTAAATGGAAGGTAATGATCAAGAAATGCCTCTTTGAACTCATTCCTAGTAGCTGAAAGTGCATCGATAACCCTAGATCGTTTCCAATCTTCGTACCAAAGTATTGCCTCCCCTTTTAATCTATATGCTGCTAGCTCAACTGTTTCTTTACCCGATACATGCATGACATCTAGATCCCTTTGGATTTGATCAATAAAGTTCTGTGGGTCTTCATTAAGATCTAATCCAGTGAATGTAGGAGGATCCAATTTAAGAAAATTCTGCGTTCGCAGGCTAGCTGCCCTATCTACACCATTAGAACTTGTTTTTGGAATGGCTTATCCTTGAGCTTGTCTAGCAACTGTACGAGCTAATAATTGCACTGAATTCCTTAGATATTGGTTTGTAGCATTGATGGGTGGTTCTGAGGATGCAGTTCTTCCTTCTTAGCTCTTCTAGAGATGGAGGAGTAGAAGAAGTTTAGGATACAAACTCATCTTGAGCCTCACCTTTATTAGCTCGTCTAGGTGGTGATTTGCTAGTCCCTTCTCCAGCATCCACCTCTATTCGCTTACCTATATTGTTAATTCTTCTTGTAACTGACACATTTACTATAACAAGAGCAAAAAAATAGGTTCAATTGTTAAATATGACTTTACCTACAAGATAGGCTCTATTGCACGATCTAAGATATGAAAAATAAGAGACAACCCCTAAATGTCCCATAGCCTCCTGTTTATATATGGGGTGCACAACACACCCATAAAAAAGAATCTATATAGACACGGCTTTGTAGACACCCTAGGAAGACCGCTCTGATACCACTTTTGTTATGCCTCAAATTCTATTGGGGCGGATAGGCACCCGTAGCCGTAGAGGCTCGAGAGAACCAATTCATCACCTTGAAATTCCTATGCAAGTAGCTATGACAACCAAAGGTTCTGACAAATATGATATTATGTATCGATGAGAATAATTATACATTCAACCACAAGTTGATATATACAACACTTGGCCGTTGGGTCCACCATGTCTAAAGGGAAGACAGTACCATAACTTTATATTAGTCTACAAAGCCTCTAAAAGAAACATATACTAATTTAGGGTTGGGACAAACCCCTTCCAAACTCTTAACTTTCTTGCACAATACACAAATATATGGAATAGACTCGGAAAGCCCCAAATCAACCTGGAGCTCACCAATAGTCACCGAATAGTTGTGCTCCTACTAATGAGGTGTATGAACTAAAGTACCTGTGCCTGCAACATGAAGTACAGGTCCCCCGTGAGGGACGTCAGTACGAAAATATGTATTGAGTATGCTAGGCTGAAGGTAACAACACATGATACAAAAACTCAATAGAAATTAGATATAAATAGTACTAGTAGACCAACTTTAAATATACTTGTAAGAATACATACATTACGTTTCTTTCTTCCTTTTTACCTTTTTACTTCATAATCTTTGTAAGCCATATATCATGCAAATGACAAGATGATCAGTGGTAAATAGATAAATTACGATCGGCCCATGCTAGGCTTACGCTCCTGAGCTACCACCTACATATAAGGATTAGGATCGGCCCATGCTAGGCTTATGCCCCTGAATTTCCACCCACGAATAAAGATTTTGAGATTGGCCCATGCTAGACTTATGCCCCTGAGCTGCCACTCGTTTTATAGATTTACGTTACTTAGTTTACATAGCCTTTGAGTTTGTTACTTTTGTGGTCATAACATTATGGTACCTTGAAATAATATCCTGCCACTAAGAGACATATAAATAGGCACTTAATACAACAAAAATGAGGTAGAGAGCTGTTGGTACACCAATGAAGTATTTAGGAACTTAAAATAACACATGGATCTTAATTGAGTAAATGGAGAACTTCTAAAATTTTCAAATGAAGATAGATGTGCATGTTTAATAATAAACACATATTGAGGTGTTTTGATATGTTAAAGAGTGGGAGCAAGATCATTGGCTTCATGGTATATAATACACTGCTATTATGTGTCACTTGTTACAGGACAACCTTGGAAACTTACTTGGTGGAACAAATGTTCGATTTCATGCCAAAGAGTACAAAATGGAGTATGCCTTCCATACCTAGTTATATAGCTCCGAAACTAACCCGACTTAACTTCTCACCTTTTATATAACTTATTTACAATATAATATATGGTAAACTAGTATTAGCAACCAACCAACACATTTAGGCTACATAACTTCACCAAAATAGTAATCGGGCAGTAAACACTTAATCTGTCAATCAAGGGTGTTATCTTAACCCTTTTCTCCTCCAATTACACCCACATAACATACATGTCCTTATAAGATCACCAGAACCATCTCAGCTTCATTACACCCTCCAAACAACACACAAAAACACATTGGGCAGTAAACAAGGGCAACAAATAGTTCGGTGGTGTACCACCAGACCTTTCTTCTATGTTTCATTACAAACTAATCACACCCTTCCCCAACATCAACATAGAATCCCATAACATGAACATACAAAATAGTCCGCAAAACAGTCCCAAATCACTCTTATTGTAGAAACACATTATTGAACTCATCATCTCTTGAGTTCTCAATAACAACACATCCATAACTCTCTTTCAAATTCATATACAAGGAGAACAAAATGGAGCAGTCAGCTTAACTCAATTCTGCAACTTATTCCCTTATTGAACTCTTCAAGAACTTAAACTTTTCTTCATACTTTAAACCAAAAAAAGAAAAGAGAAGTTCTTTAATATCAAAGAGAAGTGAGAAGATTACTTGTTCTATATTCCACCATATATTTATAATTAAGAACTTATAATATCTTTTCATTATCTTCCATGAGACAATTAAACAAAATATAAAGGGTTTTCACTTACCTTGGGCTGCAAAAGTGAGGGTTTTTTCAAGAGCCCTAAAAGGAGTTTTAGGGCTGTTGTTCTTAACCTTAGTTAGGAGAAAGAGAAAACTAAAGTTTTAAAGGGTGAAATTGTATTTAAAATGAATAGAATTTCCAGCAATATTGAGCTTATATTGGGCCCTCTAGAACCTTTCTTATTGACCTCATTTTTAGCCACAAATTAGTCCAAGTAGGTGATGCACCTACTTAAGGGTCCAAGCTGCTAAAACTTAAAAGTAGGTGATGCACCTACTTGCTTAATTTCATGTTGGGCTCAGTTATATTTGGGCCTTGGCAGATTGTGTGTGTTGGGCCATATACTCATTTTCTTCATTTTCTATTTAATTTGGGCCCAAATGAGTACATTACATTACCCAAATTTGGTCCATAGCAATATGTCCATTAATTTTGTCCAAATAGCTCAAGTAGGTGAATCACCTACTAGCTTAATTAAGTCTAGCAAGAACCTCAATATTTTGTTCAATTTTCAGCTCCTAATACCTTTAATCTAACCTTCAAATTGTATACACTTGGTCACTTTAAACTTTAGATCCAAATACTAGCTTAACCTCCCAAGTTTAAATAGTTGTATCGACTTTAACTTGGTCGCATCACATAAAACTTCATGGGCAACATCTATAGTCCTATCTACACCATTAACACTTGTATAACAATCTCATCCATTACTATACCACAAGGCTATAAATGGTTCCATATAATTAGAAAAAGTACAAGAAAAATATAGGATATTACAAGCTATTAGAAAACTGAGGCCTAAACTCTCCTTGGGATTCCATGAACTGCCCCATAGATCTAGACCTCTTGGAATACCCTCTGTCCAGTTCTTGTATTCTTCTTCTTTGCCTCTGATCCTCCATTTTTGTTCAAATGCCTGTATCCTTACTATGTCCATGTATTTGTTCAAAGCAGCAATAGTACAATCTCTAACTAGATATGGATCCAATCTATCCAAATATCGATGAACTCTATCAACCATTGTAGCTACTACATTAGCATCATACCTAGCCAAAGATTTAAACAGAAGGTTGTACTCCCTCACACTCATATTTTATTAGGGAAGATTTAGGAACTGATCCGCATGGGCTTCTCAAATCTCAAATGGAAGGTAATGATCAAGAAATGCCTCTTTAAACTCATTCCAAGTAGCTGAAGGTGCATCAATACCCCTAGATCATTTCCAGTCTTCATACCAAAATATAGCCTCTCCTTTGAATCTATATGTTGCTAGCTCAACTATCTTTTTACCTGACAAATGCATGATATCTAGAGCCCTTTGGATTTGATCAATAAAGTCCTATGGGTCTTCATTAAGATCTGATCCAGTAAACGTAGGAGGACCCAATTTAAGAAAATCCTGCGTTCATATGCTAGCTGCCCTATCTGCACCACTAGAACCTATGATAGGAATGGCATGTCCTAGAGTTTATCCAGCAACTATACGAGCCAATAATTGCACCGCATTATTTAGATATTGGTTAGTAGTATTAATAAGCGGTTTTGAGGATGCGGTTCTTCTCTTTTTTAATTCTTCTGGAGACAGAAGAATCGAAGAAGTTTGGGATGCAAACTCAGCTTGAGCCTTACTTTATTAGCTTATCTAGGTTATGATTTGTTGGTCCCTTCTTCGGCAGCCACATCTACCTGCTTACCTATATTCTTACTCTTTCTCGTAATCGGTATCTTTACTATAGTAAGAGGAAAAAAATAGGTTCAATGGTTAAATATAACTTCACCTACAACATGGGCTCTATTGCATGATCTAAGCTATGAAGAAAAAGAGACAACCCCTAAATGTCCCCTAGCCTCTGTTTATAGATGTGGTTCATAACACGCTTATAAACAAGACTCTATATCGACACGACTTTGTAGACACCCTAGGACGACCTTCTCTGATACCACTTTTGTCATGCCTCAAATCCTATTAGGGCAGACAGGCACCCATAGCCATAAAGGCCCGAGAGAACCAATTCATAACCTTGTACTTCCCATGCATGTAACTATTACAACTAAAGGTTCTGACAAACATGATATTATGTATCAATAAGAATAATTACACATGTAAGCACAAACTGATATATACAACACTTGACCGTTGGGGCCACCACATCTAGAGACAAGACACTACCATAACTTTACATTAGTCTACAAAGACTCTAAAAGATACATAGACTTAGTTAGGGTTAGGACAAAACCCCGCCCTATTCTTGACTCACTGCATAATACCAAAATATATGAAACACGCTCGGAAAGCCTCGAGTCAACCTGGAGCTCACCAATAATCACTGAAAAGTCTGTGCTCCTACTAGTGAGGTGTATGAGCTGAAGTACCTATGCCTACAGCATGAAATGCAGGTCTCCCATGAGGGACGTCAGTATGAAAATATGTACTGAATATGTAAGGATAAAGGTAACAACACACGATACAAGAGCTCAATAGAAATCAGATACATAAGTAGTACTAGTAAACCACCTTTATATATATTTGTGGGACTACATACATTACGTTCCTTTCTTCATTTTTAACTTACTTTTTTCATAATATTTGTAAGCCATATATAATGCAAATAACCAGCTGATCAGTGGTAAATAGATAAATTAAGATCGGCCCATGCTAGGCTCATGCCCCTGAGCTGCCACCTACATATAAAGATTGGGATCGGCCCATGCTAGGCTCATGCCCCTGAGCTGCCACCCACATATAAAGGTATTAAGATTGGCCCATGCTAGGTTTATGCCCTTGAGCTGCCTCTCGTTTTACAGATTTGCGTTACTTAGTTTATTTAGCCGTTGAAATTGTTACTTTAGTAGTCATAACATTATGGTACCGTGAACCAATAATCTGCAAATAAGAAATACATAAATGTACACTTAATGCAACAACAATAAGGTAGGGAGATTTTGGCACACAAATACAGTGTTTAGGAGCTAAAATTAACACATGGGTTTTATTTGAACAAACGGAGAACTCCTGAAATTTTCTAGTGATGATAGACGTACAGATTTAATAATAAGCATGTATTGAGGTGTTTTAACATGTTAGAGAGTAGGAACAAGGTCATTGGCTTCATGGGATATAATACACTAGTATAATGTCTCACTTGTTATAGGATAACCTTGGAAGCTTACTTCATGAACGAAATGTCCGATTTCATGCCAAAGAGTGCAAAATAGAGTATGCCTTACATACCTGGTTGTACAACTCCAATACCATCCCAACTCGATTTCCCAACCTTTTAGATTACTTATCTACAATAGAATATATGGTAAACTAGTATTAGTAATCAACCATCACATGTTGGATATATAACTTTACCAAAACAACAATTGGGCAGTAAGCCTTTACTCTATCAATCAAGGGTGTTATCTTAACCTTTTTTTCTCCTCTAATTACACCCACATACCATACATGTTCTTACAAGATTCACAGAAATCACTTAAGCCTCATTACACATTCCAAACAATACGCAGAACAGATTGTGCAATAACAAACACAATAATTAGTCCGGTGGTGTACCACGATATATACACACAAAACATTCCACAAAACAACCCTAAATTCCTTTTATTGTAGTGATCAATTATTAAACTCTTCATCTCTTGAGTTCTCAATAACAACACATCTATAATCCTCTATCAAATTCATATACACGGAGAACCAAATAGAGCAGTCACCTTACCTCAATTCTGCAACTTATTCTTTTAATTTGAACTCCTCAAGAACTTCAAATTTCACTTTCCTTCACATTTTGAACCAAAGAAGAAAAGAGAAGTTACTTAATATCAAAGAAAAGTGAGCAGATTGCTTGTTCTATATTTTACCATATATTTATAATTAAGCACTTCTAACATCTTTTCCTAATCTTCCATGAGATAATTAAACAAAAACTAAAGTGTTTTCACTTACCTTTGGCTGCAAAAGTTAGGGTTTCTCCAAGAACCCTAGAGAGGAAAATAGGACTGCTCCTAGTTTCTTAAAAGGAAGTAGAGAGATTTTACGAAGTGTAACCCTTTTTTATGACTTAATAAAGAGGGAAATGACCAGCAACTTCTTCTTATAAAGACTCTATTTTTTGGCCATCCACCTAGCAAATTTTGGACCACAAATTTAATCAAATTGGTCCAAGTAGGTGATGCACCTACTTAAGGAGTTCAAGCAGCTCAAAATTTCAAAGTAGCTGATGCATCTACTTGATTAATTTCTTAGATGGGCTCAATTATATTTATTACTTGGAAGATTTGAGCATTGGATTTTATTTTCATTTTTCTTCTTCTTTTACTTAATTTGGGCCAAAATAAGTATTCTAATAAAGTCTCAAATATGATTCATGGAATTGGTCCATTAACTTGGCTTATATAGCTCAAGTGGGTGACTAACCTACTAGCTTAATTATGTCAAGCAAGAACCTCAATATTTCATTCTATTCCTAGCTACTAATCACCTTAATATAACTTACAACTTATACACACTTGGTCACTTTAAACTTTAGATTCAAATAGTAGCTTACGATCCTAAGTTTAAATGGTCGTATCGACGTTAAGTTGGTCACATCACATTAAACTGTATAGGCAGCATCAATAATTCCATCTACACCATTAATACTTCGATAACAAATCTCATTCGTTACCTATACCACAAGGCTATACCAGGCTCCATGTAATTAGAGAAAGTACAAGCGAAATACGGGATGTTACACTTTGCCTCACATTGTTTCTTTCATAAGGGAAAACTAACCATATGACTACTCAATTTTTGTCATAGGTATGAATGTGATCCCAATTCAAAATGCCACAGGTACTTAGACTTCCCTTACATTTATAAATTTGATACCATATGTACTCAAACTTCCTCTGCATCCAAGGCTCAGTACCCAATTATGATACTTTTCCCTTAAGAATGTCATCACTCAATCTATCATAGGGAAAGCTCATCCAATATCATTACAACTAAAATAAAGATAAAGTAAAATAGAAAATCTAGAAACAAACCAAATAACTAATTCATGAAATGTGGGCACCATCAGAGTTCCCAAATGAAGCAACCGAGAAATAGAAAATAAAAATCATCCAGAATGTCATCCAAACATCCATAAAACATCTAAATAATACAAATTTGGGGACCGGAACCCCCAACTAAAAATATAGTAGTGACCCCACTGCATAACCAATAAAGTATGAGAAAAGTGTCCATTAATTTGAATCAAGAGTTGCTCTCTCCAACTGACTCTGCACCATCACCACCAGCATCAAAACTATACAACTCAGCAGGGGCCTCATCATCACTCTCTACACTGGGAGAAGGTAGTCTTTCACAAGGTTTCAGGACCTTCCACAGGCCCTTGACCCCTTTCTACATCTTGCTGAAGAACTTATCTCTCTTCTTATCCCTTTTCTTTATCTTCTCGTGGGAGGCCTACGGCTCCCTGTGAGACTCTACCAATGTTGAATATGCCCTCTCAAGCCTATTTGTTGATCCTCTTATATTTATTCAATCGAAGTGGGAGATATAAGAATGACATCTGGTGGAAGGCTTTCTTGCCCTTAAGGCAATCCTGATACTAGATCCTTGATAACCCTAATATCAACCCCAATATCATTAAGTGGACCAATAGTAGATGGTCTACCAAACTCTAACTTCTCAACTATCGACTTTCCCACATTGATCTTTCTAGTTTTGGTCTTACCAGGTGCACCCTCACCCTGGATCTTGAGTTGGTAAATAGGGATTCTAGGGCGCACCCAAGTGTTATTATGGTATTGCACCACCTCTTCTCTCTTGCATATCTTAGCAATTAAAGAAGGGAATTGTAAGATCCCACAAAGTTCTAATCTTAACTTGGTCCTTTAGAGTAGGGAAGGAGGTCCCAGATTTAGAAATTTTAGCAAAGTATTTATACGTATAATTTCTTTTAGCCTTCATAAGTTGGCAATCTTATTTAACGACCCTTATAACCTTAAAATATCAATCCTTGGATTGAATCATGATCAGGTGTATCAATAGGTTACTTTGGGTGAGTTTTGAATTTTTGGAACCTCGTTTGAATCATATTCAAGTGGCCTAAATAGAGGGTTGACGCGATCTCTATACATTGTGTCGCCCATCGCATCGACGGATAATTTTTCTCAAGCTTTCAGTGCAATTCCAGTGAACAAACACAAACTCAACACAGTGCATTGGTCATCACTTTAATTCTATCGATGCGACTCATCGATATACGCATCGTTGGGCATACTTTTAAGTAATTAAATCATCATCAAAAGGGGTATTTGGGACATTTTCCTCACTTTTATACAGCCCTAAAACACGAGATTAAACCCCTTAATAGGCAAAATACACTCATTATTCACTAAAATCCTCTGAAGAACAAACAATAGTCCATCAAGTCAAGATCAAAATTCAAGAAATTCACCATCAATCTTCACAAATTTGTTTACCAACGTATGTTAGGTGTTCATCCAAAGGTTTTCTTCCACCCTTGGAGTTCAAGAACCTCTTTCAAAATTTCAAGATGATTACTTTCATGAATTCCATATTGGGTTAAATTGTATTCATGATTATGATTTTATTTGGGTTCTAATCCATGATTAGTTACAAAATTCATGTGAATTAAATAGCATGTGTGTATTTTTATGTAGTTTTATGTTGGAAACCCTTGAATTTGTGAGTTTGGAATTGTGATCATGATGCTTGCAGGTTGACTAGTATTATGTGCATAAACTATGCCCCAAGTGTTTGATATAATGTTCATGAGAGTTGAATAGTGAATCATGACATAATAGTATGTTTACAAAGTTCATCCTATGCAAGTGTTTGCTAAAATACCTCAACGACTGAATTGTGACAAAGTGACTAGTTATCATGTTTTCAAGATTGTTCTATATTTATACTATCTATGCTATCGAGTTCTGGGGGTATCTAATACTCAAAATATAGTTGTTTACATGGATTTATAGTAGTTTTAGAATAGTTTCAATGATGTCACATACAGTAGCACTCAATTAGTTATAGAACTTTGCATATTCAGTTACTTAATAGAATTTAGTGTACTCAGTCAGTTAATAGAACTCAGTGAACTCAGTTTAGTTTAGTTAGACAACATGATCAGTAACTGTTCAGTCAAGAAATCAATTTAGTGTCTATTCAGTTGAGAGAAAGAATCAACACAGAGTAAACCTAGGGATGGGGGCATTCCTGCCAATAAAAGTTTGATCCTTAGTGGCAATCCCTGTGTTACAAAACTATGTAACCAGCGTCGGTTGATATTTCTTCCTGCTATTCTAGGGTTGATATATCTCGTATAAGTTTTCCTGCCAGTGAGGGTTGACAAAAAGGCTTCCTGTCAGAGAGTTTTAACTCATAGCCAGTGTTGGTAACCCTTGGCAAGGTGCTAACACCCTTCCAGCTGGGGTCACAAGTTGGACCCCAACTCAATTCATAATCATGGTATGTGGGTTAGATAAATACTCCTATAATTTCAGTTTTAATTTCAGACTCAGTATAAAACCTCAGTTTAGTATCAGAATCAAGACTTCCAAATACAGCCACCCAACTCAATTTAGAACTCAGTTCAGTTCTACAGAATCAGGACTATCAAAAAAATAACTCAGTTAATAGCAATACAGTATCAGTAAACTCAAATATCAGTCATTCAGTTTTTAGAAATCATTATCTAGTGCTAATGAAATCTCAGTTACAGAACACATAGTTATATGCATAGCATTGCATAATTAATATTTACTGCAATTTTAGATATATGTGTACTCTCATTCAGTTATACTCATATTATTCAGTCAGTTATTGTTCATGCATATGAACCCATGTATTCATCCTTACCTCACCTAGCATACTAGTACATTCAAAGTAATGACATAACCTTTCTTTTGCACTATGATGTCTTATATTATTGGTTCAGATGCATGGGCTCCCGACTGCTCTAGTAGCCTATATTATTAGTAGTTCATTTAGTGATGAATCCTCATAGTTCGAGGATAGAGTATTGTTTTAGTTATTAGTACTTTAGTTGTTAGAGTTAGTTGGGGGGCATATCCCATTAACTCCATATTCAGACTGTTCAGTTAAAGGCTATTCGGACTAGATTATTTCAAATAGTTGTTCAGTTTTCAGTATCTATTTATTAGTATTCAGTGTTTGATTTTAGTTATGAACCTTATGGCAGATTCAACCTAATTTCAATATTATGATAGAGTTAATATTATTCAGTGATTGCAGCAGGTACCAGTCATGGGTTAGCTTGTGGTCCTTTGGGATTATGAGCACCGTGTGACGTTCGGGGTGCAGACTCGGGGCATTGCAAACTTGGTATCAGAGCCTAAGGTTCACCAGAGTCCTAGGAAGTCTGAAAGCCACGTCTAGTATAGTCTTGTGCATGGGTGGTAGCGCACCACACTAATGAACAAGAGGTTATGAGGAATTTTAGGAAAAGTTCCTTTATTTCAGTATTTATTTAATGCGAGTGAGCATGAGCTCAAGTTGAACTCTCATTTTAATTATTTTCCCTTCCATTTATATAATATGCCTCCCAAAAGGAATAACGGAAGGATAACAGAAAACCAGCCAGCACCTCCGCTTGTTCAGGCAGATCCCCTGGACGAGCATGTTTCCCACACAGAATTCATAACAGCTTTCACCACTCTAGCTCATTCTGTGGAAACCCAGAATAAATGCCTAACGCCGTTCTGTCCAACCTAGTGGTCAATACTACGGTAGCTAGAATTCATAACTTCACCTGAATGAATCCTCCAGTCTTTACCGTGTCTAAGTCAGATGAGGACCCACATGAATTCCTTGATCAGGAGCAGAAAGTCATAGATATTATTGGGGTGACTACAAGTGAGAGTGCTGAGTTGGCTGTATATCAATTGCAGGATGTGGCTCACTCATAGTGTAAGTAGTGGAAGGCAAAGAGGGCCACAAATGAAGGACCCATAGATCGGAGGAGTTTGCCGCTATTTTTCTAGATAGGTTTTTCCTGTTAGAGTTGAGGGAAGTAAAGGTTTTGGTGTTCAATAATCTGAAGAAGGGCAACATGATAGTGAGAGAGTATTCTCTCAAGTTTACTCAATTAACCAGATATGCCTCTCATGTTGTACCAGATAGTAGATAGCAGATCTAAGATGAGTAAGTTTGTGTCTGGGGTGTCTAACAGTGTGATCAAGAAGTGTAGAACCACAATGTTGATTAATAAGAAGGAGAGGGAAAATAAGAGAGCTATAATAGGTATCTTCAAATTTACTCAGCCTAAGTCAGAAGGTGGAAATCATTCTCAATTCCACCCAAAATCTTCATCTCTAGCTCTATTCTCAGCTAGTGCTCCGATGCCAAAATTCAGAGACGGCAATAAAGATAGGTCACCAGGCCCTAAACTTTAGGGTAGTGTTAGTAGTGCCCGAACAAATCCCCTTTGCCAGAAGTATGGCAGAAACCACTAGGGATTCTGCAGGAAGTGAACATGGATTTTGTGATGGGTTTGCCCCATACTCTCCACTAACATGATTTGATTTGGGTCATAGTAGATAGGATGACCAAATTAGCTCATTTCATACCAATTCATGCCTCTTATTTAACTGAGGATTATGCCAAGATTTATGTTAGAGACTTGGTCAGATTGCATGGATTTCCATTGTCCATCATTTCAGATAGAGGTATGCAGTTCACATCTCATTCATGGAAAGCTTTCCAAATGGGTCTTGGTACCCAAGTTTACCTTAGTACAACCTTTCACCCTCAGACAGATGGTCAAGCAGAAAGTACCATCCAGGCTCTAGAAGATATGTTAAGAGAGTGCACTATTGACTTTGAAGGTAGCTGGGATGACCACTTGCCTTTGATTGAGTTCATATATAATAACAATTATCATTCCAGTATTCAGATGGCTCCATTTGAGGTGCTCTATAGGAGGATATGTAGATCCTTTATTGGTTTGTTTGAAGTGGGTGAGTCCATAGTGGTAGGGCCTGACTTGGTATTTGATGCCTTAGAAAAAGTTCAATTGATCAGGGAAAGGCTTATGACAGCTCAGAGCCAATAGAAATTGTATGCTGATGTGCGAAGAAAGGATCTTGAGTTTGAGATTGGTGACTTTGTGTATTTGAAAATCTCTCCTATGAAGGTAGTGAAGAGTTTTGGAAAGAAGGGGAAACTCAGTCGCTGATATGTCGATCCTTATCGAATTCTCAGTCATTTTAGAAAGGTAGCTTACGAGCTTGAGTTGCCTTCAAACTTAACTTTACTGCACTTAGTGTTTCATGTCTCCTTGCTAAAGAAGTGTATAGGTAAACTAGCAGTTGTAGTCTCGATAGAGAGCATTGATTTCCAGAACAACCTTTCTTTTGAGGAAGTCCCAGTAAAAATTCTTGATCATCAGGTTCATAGACTGCGGAACAAAGACGTTCCTTCAGTCAAAGTTCTTTGGCAGAATGAGTCCTTTGAGAGAGCTACTTAGGAAGCTAAAGCAGATATATGGACCAAGTATTCTCACCTCTTCTCCACAAAATCAAAATCACATCAAGGTAATTGTTTTCCTTGAATTACTCAGTTCCACGCTTAGATTACCTTTACAACTATGTATCGGTCCAGTTGCATAGCAATCTCATATCATGCATACCTTTATGAAACAGCTCAGTCATGTGTCATATCTTCAAAACTCAGTCATTCTTCAATTATGCATGTCAATATGATAGTTTAATATATCAGTAGATTCAGTCATGAAATAATGCTTCAGTTATGCATGATCAGTATGTAAATTTAGTCTATTAGTATTCTTAGCTTAGTCAATCTCATTCGAGGATGAATGTTCCCAATGGGGAGATATTGTAAGGCCTCGCAAAGTTCTAAGATTAAGTCAGTCCTTTAGAGCAGGGAAAGAGGTCCCAGACTTAGAAATTTCAGCTAACTATTTACACTTAGAATTTATTTTAGCCTTCATAAGTTGGTGATCTTATTTCATGACCATTATGACATTAAAATATTGATCCTTTGATTAAATCATGATTAGGTGTGTCAATTGGTTACTTTGGGTGAGTTTTGAATTTTTCAAACATCGTTTGAATCATATTCAAGTGGCCAAAATAGTGGGTCGACGCGATCTCGATGCGTCGCATCGCCTATCGCATCGATGGATAACTTTTCCCCAGCTTTCAGTATAATTTTTGTGAACCAACAAAAACTCGATGTGATACGTTGTTCATCACAATGATGCCATCAATGCGGAATGTTGGTATGTGTGTCATTGGGCACACTTTTCAGTAATTAAATTAGCATCCAGGGGGTATTTAAGACAGTTTCCTCACTTCTATCCAGCCCCAAAACACAAGATTAAGCCCCTCAATAGGCAAAATACACTCATTATTCACTAAAATCCTCTCAAGAACAAACCCTAGTCTATCAGTTTAAGATCAAGATTCAAGAAATTCACCATCAATCTTCACGAATTTTTTTACCAAGATATGTTAGGTGTTCATCCAAAGGTTTCCTTCCACCCTTGGAGTTCAAGAACTTCTTTTTAAAATTTCAAGATGATTGTTTTCATGAATTCTATGTTGGGTCAAATTGTATTCATGAATATGATTTTATTTGGAAACCCTTGAATTTGTGAGTTTGGAATTGTGATCATGATACTTGTAGGTTGACTAGTATTATGTTCATAAGCTATACCCAAAGTTTTTGAGATAATGTTCATGTGAGTTGAATAGTGAATTATGACATAATTGTATGTGTTCAAGTTCATCCCACACAATTTTTTGCTAAAATGCCTCAATGAATGAATTGTGACAAAGTGACTAGTTATCTTGTTTTCAAGATTGTACTATATTTTTACTATCTATGCTATCGAGTCCTGGGGGTATCTAATACCCGACAATCTATCTATTTACCTGGATTTATAGTAGTTTTAGAATAGTTTCATTGATGTCACGTACAGCAGCACTCAATCAGTTACAAAATTCAGCATATTCAGTCAGTTAATAGAATTCAGTTTACTCAAACAGTTAATAGAACTAAGTGAACTCAGTTCAGTTCAGTTAGACAGCATGATCAGTAACCATTCAGTCAAGCCAAGTACAGTCTAGAAACTAGTTCAGTGTCTATTCAGTTAGGAGTAGGAATCAGCACCAAGTGAACCCAAGGATTGGGGGCATTCCTGCTAGTAAAGGATTTGACCCTAAGTAGCAATCCTTACATTACAGAACTACATAGCCAGCGTAGGTTGAGATGTCTTCCTGCCAGTCTAGGTTTGATACATCTCGTATTGGTTTTTCTACCAGCGAGGGTTGACGAAAGGGATTCTAGTAAGAGAGGGTTAACTAATAGCCATTGTTAGTATCCCTTGTCAAGGTGCTAACACCCTTCCAACTGAGGTCATAGGTTGGACCCCAACTCAGTTCATAATGGGGGTTTGTTGATTAGATGAACACTCCCACAGTTTTAGACACTGTATAAAACCTAAATTCAGTATCAGAATTAGGACTGTCAAATACAGTCACCCAACTCAATTTAGAACTCAGTTCAGTTCTATAGAATCAGGACGATAAAAAACAATCACTCAGTTAATAATAATACAATATTAGTAAACTCAGATATTAGTCATTCAGTTTTTAGAACTCATTATCTAGTGCTAATGAAATCTCAGTTACAGAATACGTAGTTATGTGCATAACATTGCATAATAAATATTTACAGCAGTTTTTGCTATACATGTACTCTGATTTAGTTATACTCATATTGTTCAATCATTTATTGTTCATGCATATGAACCCACGAATTCATCCTTACCTCACCTAGCATACCACTACATTCAAAGTACTGATGCATACCTTTCTTTTGTGTTATAATGTCTTATATTATAGGTTCAGATGCACAAGCTCCTGACCGTACCTAGCAGCCTAGACTATCATCAGCAGATTTAGTGGTGAGTCCTTATAGTTCAAGGATAGGGTATTATTTCATTTATTAGTACTTCAGTATTCGGAGTTAGTTGGGGGCATGTCCCATCAACTGCATAGTTAGACAGTTCAGTTAGAGGCTCTTCAGACTAGATTATTTTAGATAGTTGTTCAGTTTTCAGTATTTATTTATCAGTATTCAGTGTTTGATTTCAGTTAAGAAACTTATGGTAGATTCAGCCTAATTTCCACATTATTATAGAGTTATTATTATTCAGTGGTTGCAGCAGGTACCAATCATAGGTTAGCTTGTGGTCCTTTGAGATTATGAGCACCGTGTGACGTCTGGGGTCCAGACTCGGGGTGTTACAGGAATATAAAGGAGACCATGCATGCACTCATATCTATAATTGCAGTCATATACATACAGGTAGAGATCCAACTACGAATGACATTTATCCATATTTGGTCCTCGGCTGTGAAGTCATTCATGGAGATGCCTTTTCTTGCCGTAGAACCTCCTTGCCTGGGCACAACTCTTTTTCCATATAGCTGCCCAACTTACACCCCTTGGCCTAAAAAACAAACATATCTGCATCTGGGAGCCCATATAGATTGTTGATGTTCTTTGCTCCAAAATGCACATCCACGCCCTGGATCTTGATAACCGAGTTTACAAAAGACACTATGCTAAGAATAGCATAGAACTCTCGCCTCCACTGCTCGTTTGAACTACATGGGTCCAAGGCTAAACAACTCCATCTGGTGACCACAAGTCTAGAATGAAATGCCATAAGTTTTTTTGGCACTCTTTCATAGAAAATACCCTTTTTTCGGGAGCAGCTTAGTCCTTGGAAACTTATTATAGTATTGGTTATGTCATTTGGGAGTCATGAACCAGATATGGTCAAAGTTCTCCATTTCGTGGCTGAGTACCTGCAAGCAACGTAAAATAAACTATCATTAGTACTTCCACACCAAAACTATACTAGGCTAACCTAATAAACTCTTGTGGGAATATCATAGTAGGTTTTGGGATAAAAACTGGACATGCAAAATTTTTTATCTAAGCTCGAAACTAATCTCAATTATGGCGATCGCAGATCCTTGACCGCGATTATGATCTTGATGATTGCGACCATAGTATCTGAGACCATTTTTTACCAAAATCTGCAACAGCATCAAACACTAGATTTCAACCCCACACTGAATTCCAACCAACCAATAATAGATCATCATACTTATGAAACTTAAGCCCTAGTGCATATTGTGCTCTTGAAAAGTGAAGAAATCTATAATGGGTTCATTGGGGAATTCAATCAAACACATGGTGTACACACTAATTACAACCTATTTACGCCAAATTTTGGGTACTCAAGAATTCCCCATCAATGTGTACACCACTTACAACAGTCTACCACACACATAGTCATATTTAAGCATAGGTTTGTCATTAGAAATACTATTACAGGCCTATTACTAAAGAATAAATTTCAAGCTAACAAAACTTGTAAATAAAAGGAGTTAAAACACATACCGTAGAGTAGGATGCACAGATGAAGCAGTGAATCACTTGAATACACAAAAATTTTAGACTTTTGGGTGTAAATTTAAGAGAAAAATAGAGAATAGAGTGTGGGGAGTTATGGGCATCCAGATGTTCTTTTAAACTACTTTGTCCGCGATTGTATCCCTATTTCCGCGATTGTGGACACTCAGATACCTCAATTATGGTGACACAAGCCACGATCGCGGTATCTGAGACTAATTTTTAGATCCTCCGCACTCCCCTACTCAGTCCAACATAATAATTTCACACCTTTCCTTTGTCAATTTAAATCAACACTCCTCATAGCACCTTAATTTCAAGGATTATGCAAAAACTAACACAAAATCTACTCTATCAAGCATAAATAATAGGATACATGCCACTTTTATGCCATGATGGGTTGCTTCCGATCTCTTATGGAAAGACATCTGTTCGACTATCATTTATGTTTCCACTTAGAAGATTGGAATCTCCATCCTAAATTTTGCTCACTATGAGTTGAGCGGCAGAGGGACAAAAGTTTCAAATCTTCCAAGGTGAAACATGATAGAGTAGAGTACATGACGATAAAGATTATATATCCCTACTTTGAAGACTTGAACCTTTTACCTAACTTCACATCATTTTCTTGATTTGGCTCATGGGTAATGAAAGGAACATCAATAGGACACTAGTTAAACATTGTAAGTTGAGCTCCTTGGCCTTCAAGTATGGGGCTCCCATGTGCTCTTATGGGATGTCAAAACCCAAAATGTTGGGATGGTGCACCGTCTCCCCACAATCCATTATTTTCTTAGGAAGATGGATTCTAATCACATCTACTAAGCACAATATTGAAAAATGGTTTGAATAAGGTTTAATTATGAGATTGCATCCCTCATAGCATCCTCACCTCGAAATGGACTAGAGTCTTCATAAGAGATTTGCTTGTCTTCTCAACTATATTAGGTTCAGTTGTTTGGGAAATCACCAAGGACTCATCACTACCAAGCTCATCATTTGCCACATAGCTTGGTTTTTCTTCTTGACCATCCGCATATTAAAAAGTGGGCAAGGTGATGGTATTTGGAGGGTTTGTTTCCTTTCCCATTTACTCTATCTTGATAATCTTCCTTCTAAATGCCTCATTGGATTAATTCAAGTCATGCATGTCCTCCTCCAATGTAGTTACCCGATCCAAAAGAGTTTGAAGCATTACTTCAAAACTATTACACCCGGCATGTTGTTCTTCCTTTATTTCATCATGGTACCTATCAAACTCATAAGAAGAACTAACATTTGGGTTAACATAATAAGGGGAGGGTGTATTCAGAAAATCACTCCATTATCCAGCTCATCCACTACATAAAGAACAATCATACTCACAATAGGATCGAGATAGTGTCTTTATCTCTCTCTGGGGAGCATATCTATAATCTTGCGGAAAGTGGGGTTAGTCATAATATGGACATGGATCATCAAGATAGGATTTCCAAATACCAAAATCATATTTGTACCAAGATGCCATAGAGATAAGAAAACAAAAATAAAAAACTACCTAACACAAGAAACAAAAGAAAATCACAAACAAATATTTACACATTTGAATCCAAGCAAGTAAGCTAAAATTCTAAACAAACTCAATACGCAAAATTGTTCCCCAACAATGGCGCTATTTTTTATAACACTCAACTTACACATCAATTTAACTGCAAGGGAATCGTCGTCAATATATTTACCCAACTTTGAGTCAGAGTTGAATACACGAGGAAATATGTGAGTGGCAATAGAATTAGCTCAAAGTAGATGAAACTAGCTAAAATTCAAACCTAGAATACAAATAAGTAAAAAATAGGGAGTTTGAGTGAGTATCAAAACTGATGTTTATTTACGAACTTTTAAGGAACTAATTTAGGGCTATGAATAATTAGAGTATAATCAATTAAACAAGGATCTTGGATTATGATTTCCTAGGAGAAAATTATGCATGGGATTATGATAATTCAGTGCAAGTTCTAGTCGTTAGTGATATGGAAAGCTAGGTTGTAAGTCCTTGAGGCTAGTTTGTCAGCAAAGTCTTAAAGATGGCACTCATTGACCCTTTCGAGTACCTAACAAGTGTGTTAATTAAATCCACCCAACACCTCAATTGGATATCCTAATTTCTAGGATGATACCTAAGATTTAGTCAATATCATAATCACCCTTATGTCTACGATAGTGAGAATTAGCAAATTATGTCCATAAATTGTCTACTATTGCCTTGGTTCCCACAACCCTCTTGTAAGAATGTTATAGGTTCTAAAAGTTCACACAAACCCTTCTTTTATGGAAGGTTTGAGCTTTGAAGAGCTTGGTATTTTCACCCACATACCTATTTGGGTATTTGGGGCTTTCAACCATAAATCCCAGCAAATTTAATCAAGCAATAGTAGAATCCATCACCAACAAACTAGCACATTCACAAATGAATCACAACCCACACATAATTGCACCCTATTCTAACATAATCCCAAGAGGAAAAACTAGATACACAAAAGATTAATGAGCAAGATATACCCAAAAATCTCCATCAATTTGATTTATTGAAAGATAAAGATAATGCAAATGTAATCTTTACGATTCAACAAATCTTCAATTGAAATTGCCAATCCTCTACTTGAAAGCTACTCTATTGTATTTTTCACCCAAAAATTAGTACAATAGTTGTCTTCCAAAAATTTGAAACTATATGGTGAAAAACTTCCACAAAAGTCGGATCTTCTCTATGGTATAGGGTTTGAGACTCTTAAGGGAATTTGGGATTCAACTGTGTGCATTTACACCTTCACCCTTGGGCTATTTTTCTGCTAGGCCGCGATCGCGGGAGTTTATCCTCATTTATGGATACCGCAACTGCGGTCAGAGCCATGTGATTATAGTATATTGACCTTTTTGACAGACCGCAACCGCGGTCCTCAGGCCGTAAGACCGCGATCACGGTAACTAAGGCTGTGTTTTGCTCCAGGTCTTCAAACTGCATTTTTCCTCCTTTTGATCTTTTTCAGCTCGCATCCATATATTTTTATCTCATTACCTATGTGCTTACAAAAATTATATATTAGTGCATTTAATCATAATATGTCTTACTTATTCATTCAAAACAAGTGTAATATGCACCAATGTTTAGTGCGAATAAGTTGTAAATTACCACTCATCAGAACACTACGACTAACAACTCCAAGTCATGAGTTGGGTAGTTCTTCTAATGAACCTTTAACTGTTGAGAGTCATATACAACAACCTTGCCATGTTGCACCACACATAACCCAAAACAATCCGAGATACATCATAATAGACAACAATACCCTCAGCACCATTAGGCAGAATCAAAACCAAAGCTAAAGTCAACTTAACTTTTAGCTTCTCAAAACTACCCTCGCAAGAATCAGATCATAAGAACTTCACCTTCTTCTAAGTCAACTTGGTCAATGTGGCAGCAATAGAAGAAAAACGTTCCACAAATCTTCTATAGTAACCGGCTAAACCTAAGAAGCTCCAAATATAGATTGGAGTTGTGGGTCTAGGAAATTTCCTAACTACTGCAACCTTTTATTTATCCATCATGATCACCTAATTGGACACCATGTGACACAAAAATCTAACAACATTCAATCAGAATTCAAATTTCAAGAATTTTGCATACAACCATTGACCTTTCAAGGTCTGTAACATAATACGAAGGCGATTGGGAAGATCCGCCTCACTCTTGGAGTACACTAAAATATCATCAATGAAGACAATCACGAACAAATCTAGAAACTAATGGAAGATCTTATTCATCAATTCCATGAAGGTCGTTGGGGCATTGTTGAACACAAAAGACATGCCGAAGAACTCAAAGTGACTGTATTGGGTATGAAAGGCAGTCTCAGGGATATCCACCTCCTTAATCTTAAGCTGATGATACCCGGGCTGAAGGACGATCTTAGAGAAGAATTTAGCACCCTGAAGCTGATAAAAGAGATCATCAATCCTCATAAATGGAAACTTATTCTTTACGGGCACCTTATTTAGTTGTCGGTAATCAATACACATTCGAAGGGAACAATTCTTCTTATGTATGAACAAAATAGGACCAACCCCATAGAGACACATAAGGATGGATAAAACCCTTATCAAGAAGGCCTTTCCACTGCTCCTTAAACTTCTTCAATTAGGTTGGATCCGTTTTATAAGGAGGGCTAGAGATAGAACGAGTGTCTAGAACAAGGACAATCCCAAATCAATCTCCATATTGGGAGGGACACCGGGAAGATTATTAGGAAAAACTTCAGGGAGCTCATTAACCAGGGGAACAGATTGTAAGGAAGGACCCTCTGAGTTTGAATCTTTAACACAGACCAAATGATAGACACAACACTTTGAAATCAACTTTTGGGCTCTAAGATATGATATGAACCTTCCCCTACGATCTAGAGAACTTCCCTCCATTCAACAACTAGCTTATGAGTGAATTTAAACATGACCTTACAAGGCCGGCAGTCTATAAAAGCATAGCACGAGTGCCACCAATCTATCCCTAAAATAACATCAAAGTCAACAATTTCTAACTCTATCAAGTCTACCAGAGTTTCTCTATACCTATAGATACCACACAACCCCTATAGACTCTTCTAACAACCATAGAGTCACTACCCAAGGTGGAAATAGAAAAAGGGTTTGATATACACTCAACACTTAAACAAAAATACATAGCTACAAATAGGGTCACATTCGAGAGAGTGGACTCTAAATCGAGTAAATATTATGTATCACAGTAAAAGAGTTTCAACATACTAGTAACGACATCCAAAGATGTTATGGACTCTTGACGAGTAGTGAAAGCATAAAGGTAGTTCTGACCAGTGTCGGAGTAAAAGTGGCCCCCTTCATTACAGGAGCTGATGAACAGGCAACAGGAACCTTGTTTTCCCTAGAAGCAACTCTAGAGGGACAATCCTACTACATATGTCTAATATTACCATAATTAAGACATTGGTTCCTCCCTTTCTTGCACTGACCATGGTGCTGCTGACCACAGAATCTATAGAAAGGGTAGGATAGTATAGATTAGTCCCTAATAGCTTGAGATTGGGCACCCTGTGCCTTTAAAGAATCACTGCCCTGAAAACGTCAGTCACTAGACGACTTTGGGTAAGGAGCACTAGCAATCGAATAGGAGTTAGGACTCCCCCAACTCTTCTTATTAGATCATTTTTCACTCTATTATTGGCCTCCACCCTGTTCTAAATACCAAAATTTTTTACTTTGTCTTTCTCTAATCTGAACTTTCTTTTTGTTCTCTTCTTCAACTTGTTGCATATAAACCACAAGACGATAAATATTCATATCCTTATTTAACAAGGCAACCTTACTCTCCAAAATAAAGTCCTAGGATAACTTAGAAGAAAACTTTCCTATCCAAGCCCTCATGATGGATACCAACACAGGAGGATACCGGAAGAACTGGTGAAATTTCAAGGCGTACTCCTTGACTATCATTCTTAATTGTTTTAAGTTAACAAGTTCTTCCACTTTTACCTCTCTTAACTCCTGAGGAAAGAAGCAGTCTAGAAATGTAGTAGAGAAATTATCCCATAAGGTAGAACCAGCATCTTTGCCTCTCAACTATTCCCACTTTTTGTACCACTAGTATGCCACATCCTTCAATTAGTAGGCAGCAAACTGTATATCTTCCACCTCAGAAGCAAGCATAACCCAAAATATCTTCACTATTTCATCAATGAAACTTTGAGGATCCTTCTTAACCTTAGTACCAGTAAACATCGGAGGATGCAACCTCATAAATTGGCCAACTCTATGCCTCAGAAGAACCCATAGCAGTACCAGTAGAACCTGACTGTTATGACTGAGATACAACTCTAGTGGCCTCAGAAGAACCCATAGCAGTACCAGTAGAACCTGACTGTTATGACCAGTAGAACCCATGTGATGCAGGAACTGGCCATACTTCACTGAGCAAGAGATGTAGAAGTATGGCCAGTTCCTGCATCATATGGGGATACAACATTTGAAGATAGTTTGTGATTGGTATGCTAGCATGCAACTCATAGATAGAGGAACAAAACCATGATAATAGTTTAAAACCAATACAATATTCAATGCATAACATCATATTAAGTACATATAAATATATATAATACCACATGCTAGAGTAGGGAGAAAGGCTTAGTATGAAATTTGAAAATATTAACCTTGGTTGTATAGCATAACCATCATAAGACAAGGCACCCAAGGGCTATTTGGGCCTAACTCTCCCCTATCTATAAGGGACCCAATATGTGTAGTCATACAAACCAGAGAATATCCATGTTTGTATATGCCTTTATAGGGAACAGAAACCTCCTGACATAATCAAGATGACTTAAGAATCAATGTATACAACATGGAGACTCGAAATTACCATTATATATACAATACAAGGGACTCAAACCTCTCAATCATTAAGACACCCACACAGGCTAGCGTAATTTCCAATGTTAGTCCTTCGAGACCTCTACTTGCATAACCCATCTAAACATCCCAGTTTTAAGCCTAATTTAAAACATTTAATATGTATCACCATTTATTATCCTGTGATACATATAGGCACCCCATTGGTATCATCATACCAAACCCACTTACAAGTGTATAATATGCTACAACAATAATTTCATCAATTGGAGTCAAACCCATTGTCCAAAAAAAGACATCAAATTAGTTCAACATTTGGGACTCAAACCCATTTAGCCAACCAAACCCCAAGGTTACAATTTAAATTAATTTATGTCCATCAAAGCCTTCATAATTCCATTCATAATTCATTAACCATTTTTTGCCCATGCATTAGTTCAACACATAAGTCAAACTTATAACAAGGTCATTCTCATTAATAATTTAACAGACAGTTTGAGGGATTACCATTATCAAGCCAAGAACATGGAAAAAATCATCAATATGGGGGATAACCATGATCGCTTAGTTAAATCACTATTCCCATGCACCCATATGTGCAAAAAACATAATCAAAGTCTGGAAAATCATAAATAAACTATCGGAAAACATTATTCAACAATAGAAATTCAAAACCCTCAACCCCTTTATCAAAACCCATGCCAAAGAATCATGAACAATACTTTAAATTACATAATTTTACAAAATTAACAATGTGGACATCCCTAAATTACGAAGATTTATGAAGAGAAATCAACCTTTGAGCCCTTAGATAACCAAATTAGTGAAACCCTAGGTTACTTGCTTGAGAGGATTTAGAGAGAGTAAATAGAGTGCTTAATTCATTAAAGTATTGACTAAATGACCCACAAGTGTTTTATGGATGCAGGGTCTAAGGTTTTAAGTAGGAACTGTCTAAAGTGCCCCCAACTTAAAAACAATAAAGGCATCATCCTTGGTTATAATTTATCCATCTAACCATAACATCACCTTATGACTCTTTACCATGAGTCATAACCTGGATAGTCTGTAGGATCCCCAATATTATTATCCTTATGAATCAACCAACTAACTCTTAACATAACCTTATGACTCATAGGGTCCTACTCATAACCATAGAGAACCAAATAAGGTGAAAAGTGGGCATCTTATGGTGTAATCATTATGACTCATTATGAGTCCTTATAGCTCATAGTGAGCCATGCATACTCAGAGTAGAATCAAGCCACCGACTTACATAATTTGTTTATGAATCATCCTAATGACTCTCCATGAGTATTTATGACTCATGTCCACCAAGTCATACCAGTACAGAAGCTTAACAATATTCACTAGACACCTTACGACTGGTCACATGACACGTCAATACACCTTACAACTTATGGTTTCAAGTTATAACCACAGCAGTGAGCTCAAAGCTCAGGAAACTCTCAAGGGACAAAGTCCTGGGTGTTTTAAAGATCCCCTCCCAAGCCCTACACTACCATAGTATTATGATCTCTAGTTCCACTAGCCTCTAAGCTTACATTTTTTATCCATCTCCCTCCCAAGACTTGTCTCACTACCTCTACTATAAACCCTATTAATTTTATTTTTTTGTAGGTAAATGATATCTATATTCAACTCCCCAATTACACTCTTAACTAGTCTTATTTTATCTCTGTCATTAAATCCCCTTACATTCCATGTTACTAATTTGAGATTAATTTATCATATGTAAGTAGGTTTATTCCCTCACTTCTATTCACATTATTTTTTGAACTTAACATCAAAATTTATCAAATTTCTGAACTCTTAAGAGCCTCGAGATCTTGTTTCTTGCACACTATTTCTCTTGTCATTCTTCTAACTTGTCTCAAACTATCTACTTATAATAGTAATTTAAGAGCCTCAACTTCATGACCCTAGAAATTAACCCTTAAAATCTTCCCCTACTTATTGTTAAACCCATATTGAAGTCTTCCTTACTTTATATCTGATTACTTCCAATTGTTGAATCTAAAGTTGTTCAAAATCTTCTATCTCCCAATTTTCTACCTATAGGTGATTAAATTATGTTCCCCTAGTTTTGTAGTTCTATTGACCTCTAGTTCATTGTCTATCTAGTTCAATTTATTATCTTTAGTTTTGATCAGTTGGTGCAAAAATTCAACAATTTTTTCACCCACCATGTTCGCCATCTTCTTCTCCTTTTGAGAAATTTGGTCAGTCTTATACATATGTAAATTCTTTGTATCTCGACTATGTCGATGTTAAAAAAATCCAGTGGTAAATTGTAAATTTATTCTCATGGGCCTTTCCCTAAAATATTATTGACAATAACTTGGCTTCAAAAGTCAGGCCCAATTACTTCTAAAACCTCTTTCTTTATAATGTATTGATGATAGAGGCCCAAATTTTTAAAACCTTTTCTCTAGTGTAAGTACGTGCCTAGGAAGGGTATGAATACCTACTTAGCTTTATTTTTTATTGTTTTTATCCATTTTCTAGAATCTTAAACCCTAAAAAGTGGGAGTTCTTTGGAGAATTATTTATGGGTGATATTGGAGCTTGGGAAAAGTATATTTACATGATTCTTCATTGAATTTATGGTGGGTTTCCATTAATCTTATGCCTATATGCTTGATTCTAATTAAGATCCATAAAATCTGGGTGACTTAGTTTTAGAACCATTATAGTTTGTAATCCACCCATTTTTTAGGGTAAAGATTCCTTGAGATAGAAGAACGTTTTGGTGGTTTCAAATATGCAATTCTATAAATGGGCATCATATGGGATTTTTATATAATTTTGGACCCAAAGTACAATAGTGAAATATGGGTATCATTGTTCTTGTATTTATGAGTAGATTGTGATTTTGATAGAGTGACATCTAGAGGAGGCTTCTCAAAAGGGGAATCGGTGATTTAGCAGATTCTTTGAGTTTTGTTTAGCATCTCGGTAGGCTAGGTTTACCATTTTCAGATATTGATTTATCTCATAGTATGATTATAATATTATGTTAGATATAGGGTGGGATTTTCTTATTGGTAGTATGAATGAGAATATTTGGTATAGTTGAACCGTTTAGGCTATCTTGTAACCATAAACTTGGAGTAACTAGTGCAGTTATTCGTGTTTAGGGCAAAATGCCTTTATTTCTATTATTTTTAAAGAGGATTGCCTTAGTTGTTCATGTTTAGGAAAGATTACTATCTTGGTGCTATTTATGGCTTACTTGACATTTGGGAATGAACTTAGATACTTTATCCTAGTCTGGGGTAGAAGTTGCCTAAAATGCATTTTGGAGATTAGAGTAGGCCCCTCTATCCCACCTTAGGCCAAGACTTGTGTTAGCCTTGTAGACATAGTTACATATGACATACTCTTACTGTTGGTTGGTTTGATATTTGAGGAGATTGAATATATTTACTGAGTATGTTAGTTGGATATTGAAAGATTGATTTGATTTTGGGTATTGCTAATGATATTGTTTGTGTACATAATTAAGAATATGATTTATAGATACAATATGACATATATACATGATTATCAATATGGATTCCATATATAAATAATAATATGTCCTATTGACATAATTAATGATATAGATATCTACATGATTAATGGTTAATGGATCGTAGATATAATGCAGCTCAAAGATATGACATGTCTTATAGATATGATATGGCTCATTGGTATGATATGGCTTATAGAAATTTTTAACGGCTTATAGATATGATTTATAGTTTATGGATACAGTTACTGAAATAATTTATGATTATGATTGTTGACATGGCTTATGGGCATGGTTACTGACATGACTTAATAGATATTGTATTGGTATAGTTTATTATGTTAGTTTATTAATATGAATTATTGATATGATTCATTGATACAGTTTATAAATATGATTTTTTGGTTCAAGTTTGGTAGTTGATAATGATCTTAATAATATAAGTTTCAATTCAAGTCCAGCAATGAGAATAATAATGATAATAATATTAAGTTTCAGTTTAATTCTGCCATTGGGAGTTATGTATGAAATAATACGGTTTGAGTGGCTTTCATATTTTGGTCTGATAATTTATAAATTAAGGTTATTCTATACTTAGTTACCTTGGATGTACCCTCAAGGCTTATGGGGGCTTGCTTTAGGTTATTTAATTTTCCATACTTATTATCTTATAGGGGCCAATCTCGTAAATATAATGCTATGATTTTATGTTATTATCTCATGTGAATTCATTTATTATGTACTTAGTGTCAAAGCTTATTTCCAGGTTTACTCCTTCTATACCTTTTTTATGCAGATCTAAGTACTATTTTTTGCCACTTATTCAATGTTTGGGCGGGGTAGATTTGAAGATTGGGTGAGCTCTTGGAGTTGAAGTTACCCTTTTTCCTTCTATTTATCTATGTCTAGTTTTTCATCTTCAAGACAGATCTTATTTGATAATTCAATACTCATAGTTCATTTATAGTAGCTCTTGTACTGATATTACTGAGTTTTGGGATGGTTGTTGATTTCCTTTCTATATATTAAACCTTTCTGACTGTATTATTGTTATTTAAGTCTTTCAACTGCTAATTTCTGGCTTTTAGGCCATTCTCCGCTAACTAGCCCATTACATCTAGCTCTTGAGTATTGTTTAGCCACCTACTGGCGAGATAGAGTAGGTGTCAACATGAATCATAAATTGGTTGTGAAAAATTGTATCAGACCCTAGGTTTCACTAGGCTTGTTGGTACTAGAGCAAGAGTCTAGTAGGGTCCCACAAATTGGAACGATAATGTTTGTTTCTTATGTTCGAGAGGCTATAGGATATTCTTAAGATTTATTCACTTCTTTAACTTATTTTATGGTAAAAAGTCTGAGTTAGTTTCTAAAGCATTTCATTGGTTTCACTCTTTCGTAGATGGCTCAAACACGTGCTACTGCTATGTGAGATGAAGATCCTGAGACCGAGCCTAGGGATCCTATCACTGTTTATGAAAGACCTAGAGGTCGTGGATATCCTGGATATGTGTCCCTATCTAGGGGATAGGATAGGGAACCTTTTCTAGACCCTATTCCTGCTCCTAAAATAGAGATTCTTCTGCCATAACCAGTGGTGGCCCAGGGACCAGCCCAGGCTCCACCGATATTTATTTCTTCATCAGTTCTCACGGATGTTTTAGTTCAGCTTTTAGGATTCGCTGGTGGTGCATCATTTGATGGTGTAATTTCTAAGATCAGAGCAGCATTGATACCAGACCACAACCTATAAAAGTACCCATACAGATGCTAAGTGCTACTAAAGCGACACTAGGTTGCCTAAGTGGTACTCGAGCACTTGGGAAGGGTATAAAACTCCACTTAGCCAAATTTTCACCCTTTTTCATCCATTTCTTAAAGTATTGAACCCTATAAAGTGTAAAAATTTGGGCAAAGCATTTATGGGTGATTTTTGAGTTTTAGTGAAGTTAAATTATGTATTTCTTTTTCAAATTTATTGTAAGCTTCCATTAATTTCTTGGTTAATTCGTTCATCTATTTCCAAAATCTCTAAAATATTGGTGGCTTGATTTTATCCCCATTAGAGCTTGAAATTCACTCATTTTGTAGGATAAATGATCCTTGAGCATAATGAAATTCAGTATTGGTTTTAGAAGTGTGATTCCCCGTATGGGATTTTTACATAGTTTTGGACCAAAAGCATAATTGTGAAATATCGGTATCATTGTTCTCCCTTTGATGAGTAGATTGTGATTTTGATAGTGTGTCATCTAGCAGAAGTTTCTAGAAAAGGAAAATCATTGGTTTAGCAGATTCTTTGGGCTTTTCTTCGATGTCCAGGTTGGCTAGGTTTACCCTCTTTATAAATTGAACATTTTGTACTATGATTATGATACTATGCGAGATATGGGATGGGATTTAGGTGTTGAAGTTAAGATTGATAATATTTGGGTTAGTTAGACAGTTTAGGCTATCTTGAAATCATAATTTAGGTGTAATTGAGCACAATAGTGAAATATCGATATCATTGTTCTCCCGTTGATGAGTAGATTATGATTTTTGATAGTGTGGCATCTTACAGAAGCTTCTAGAAAAAGAAAATCATTGGTTTACCAGATTCTTTGGGCTTTTCTTCGATGTCCAGGTTGGCTAGGTTTACCCTCTTTATAAATTGAGCTATTTTGTAGTATGATTATGATACTATGCGAGATATGGGATGGGATTTAGGTGTTGAAGTTAAGATTGATAATATTTGGGTTAGTCAGACTATTTAGGCTATCTTGAAATCATAATTTAGGTGTAATTGACTTAGTTGTTAATGTTTTAGGTAGAATGTAACACCCCGAATTTGGTACCCAGAATGCTACATGATGCTCATGACCCCGAAGGACCACAAGCTAACCCATGACTGATATATATACCTAAACACTGCATAATATACATATATAAATACATAAACATAAGTTGTAAGGCCATAAGGTTCAAATCTGAAACATAAAATCTGATAAAACAATGTTTATATGGGGTATAGAAATATCCAAAACTGAAATAAACTGTCTAAATATACTATAGTCTAAAATCCTCTAAACTGTTTCAATAAGGAGTTGATGGGACATGTCCCCAACTAAATCCAACTACTGAAATAACCTATGTACTGAAATGATAAAGTAATGATATTTTCTCAAAGGATGAGGACTCACTGCTAACTCTAACTGCTGGATACTGGAATGCTACTGATGCTCTAGAGCTTGTGCTTTTGAACCTATGGCATAAAGAAAAACACCATAGAACAAATGCGTTAGTACGATTGAATGTACTGGTATGTATGTGAGGTAGGGTGAATGCAAGGGTTCATATGCATGAACAATACTAAATGACTGAATAACATGAACATAGGAATACATGCATGAACAAGTAACTGTAACTGAGACCATACTGAGGTCTTAGTACTGATTTACTAACATCTGGGTTTACTGATACTGATAACTAAGTCTACTGAATATTGGGGAAACTGATGGTATATTACTGATAGAGAAATAATTATTTCTAACAGTTCTAATTATAAAGAACTGTTCTGATTGACTGTATCTGACAGTCGTAAAACTGATTACTAGTAATGTGAGTTACTAATAACTAACATAAATGATATAACTGAGATAACTGGAATAACTGATATAACTGATATTGAGCAAATATATCTGATAGTCTATGTTCTGATTGAATTAGCTGAGTTTCATACTGTTCTTAGTTGACTGTATCTAACAGTCCTGAATTCTATAGAACTATCTAAGTTCTATTACTAAGAATGAATTATTGTATCTGGCAGTCCTGATTTTGTAACTGAAACTGTGGAAAGTAGTTATCTAACCGACATGCCCCAAATAATTGCAATATAGCTAAGTTGGGGTCTAATTTGTAATCCCGATAGGAAGGGTGTCAATACCGCGCCACTGGTAAGGACAATCTATGAGTAACACTTATATAACACATAAATATAGTGGGAACGGTAGGAACCCTCATATTACAGGTTATGCTATCTCATTTACTCTCATATAATAGGCTATGATATCTCAACCTATGTTCGCTACGTAGTTCAGGAACACAAGGATTGCTTCTAAGAATCATACCCTCATATAATAGGTGAGTTCCCATCTTTGGGTTCTCTCGGTGCTAATTCCTACTCCCATCTAAATGGAAACTGAACATAATTAACTGAACTGGACTAGACTAATTTCATGGAGTTCCATTGACTGATGGAATACTACTGAGATTTCTGAATTTACTGAGATTTCCCGAGTCACATGACTGACTGAGTTCTATGGATCATGGCTTGACTAAGGATATCATGAAACATGACACTGGCTCTAGGTACACAGCTATATGTTTTGGGTACAAGTACCCCCAGGACTCGATAGAAGGAAACTGACAAAGCATGACTTTTTGAATACATGGCCAACATCGACAATTCATATTATGATAGTTGGGGATATTTTATAAAGCACGTGGATATCATAATCTTGTATATAGCTTAGAATGCACATGATCATGTCTTAACTTCATTATTTTAATATCATGATCATATCATCACGCAATTGCATTACACAACAATCCTCATGGAAATTATTTTAAACATAGGGGAACACATACATTCATAACTTGGGTCACAGTCTAACTATCAAGCATAATTTCTATTCTCCTAGACATTTTATCAAACACTTAGGTTCCAGATTTAAGACTTAGGCATGAGCATGAATTTAATACAACCTTACTTTGCAATTAAACCTAATTTCATGATTTCAGTCCACATATTAGTGTTATTTCATAAAATAATAATAAAGGTTCCATGTTGGAATTCATACAATAACAACATATGAACAGAATTCAATTCATAGAATGAATATCACAATTCATAATTTAAAACTTAATTCTTGGGCTTCATGGAAGAAAGGACTTCATCAATGAATACAATGCATACCTTAGATGGAAGATTCTTGATGATTCAAAGAGAAATTTGCTTGAACTTGGATCCCTAATTGAAAATCCTAATGTGTTATTGAGAGGATTTTGAGAGAAAAGGGTGTATTTTTGTGTAAATGAGGCTTAATCCCGTGTTTAAGTTTTATATAGGGTTGGGAAAATTACCCCTTTACCCTTAAAAATGAAGACATTTAATGACTAAATAACTGGGGGCACCGATGCTATGAGTGACATAGAATGTCAAGGGCTACGAGGCTATACCCGATGCGGTGCGCCATGAACACGTCAAGCCTCAGTTGTTTTAACTCTGGCAGTTTGCACAACTGGTGACCAACACGATTGACGACATGGTGCGCCAAGATTGCATTGGTCCACTATTTTGGACTTCTAAACTTGATCTAAATGAGTTTCCAAAAAATCCAAAACTTGTTTGGGAACACCTATTGACCTTCCTGATCATAAATGAATAAAAATACAAACCATTAAAGGACATTAAGGTGGAAAAATTAATTTACCAACTTTTGAAAACCAAAATTAAGCTAAGTATGGAATATAGATAAAATTTCTAAGTCTAGCACCCCCTTGACACGCTTAAAAGACAATATTAGGCTTTAGAATTTTATAGGGTCTTACAATATCTCACCCTTGAGAACATTTGTCTTCAAATGAGAGTGACTGAGAGGGGAGAAATGATAGACTGAAACACATACTGAGCATGAAGGATTGGAACATGATTTCATGACTGACATGACTGATATCTAAATATATCATACTGAGCATGTATATTTGATGCATGTGTAACTAATTCATGAATGCATGACTGAGTGTTCTGTTAAGCTGGGTTTTCTCATGATGAGAATGCATATTTGATGCATATATACATACTTGACATGATGCATGACTGATTATGCAATGGTACTTAGTACCAAGTTTATAGCAGAATTCTGAACATGAAACTGAATACCAAGTTGGTAATAAAACTGAATATGTACACTGGGTAAGCTTAAGGAAAGCTGTTATCTTAGATTGAGTCTAAATTAATGGAGAGGAGGTGAGGATACTTGTTATGCATATCTGTTTCTTATTGCCAAGTAGGTCCCTCAACGAACTAAATTTTCCAAATAACTTTGACGAGAAGGACTTCTTTGTTCCCCAGTCTGCGAATCTGGAGGTTTAGGTTTTTGATTGTGATTTTGCTTATGAGAGAGACTGTTCTGAACGTCTACATTCTGAATAGGGAATACAACTGCCGGTCACCTATACACTTCTTGAGCAAAAAGACAAGGAAAACTGGATGAACTGAAGCTAGATCTAAAGACAATTTGAGCTTATGAGCTATCTTGCCAGAACGACTGAGAATTTTTGAAGGGATTGACATATAGGGGACTGAGTTTCCCTTCTTGTTGAACCACTTCACTTCTTTTATGGCAGACATCCTGCGATACACATAGTCACCAATCTTGAACATGTATAAATAGGAACATAAGAACATAGCTGAGTCTGTAACGGAAGACATAAACTGAGTCTGGAACATGATGCATGAATTGAATACTGTGAACTAAATATCGTGAACTAAATCAGGCCTCTAAATACATAGCTCATGGCTAAGATTGAAACTTAAGGGTTAACTTATGAGTATCCCCTACTCCAAACTAGATTCATTACATGAAGAGAGAATGGGATACTTATGTTATGAAAGTTCGGGGGATTATAGTGTATCTCCCCTTGGTTTCTATGTCCCTCAAAGAATACTAACTTGGATGAGCTATTGGGGAAGCTGAAGCGATGCACAAGGCACCTACGAACTAAATCTTAACTGAATAACTAGGATCTAAAACTAAAACATGATACTTAAACTAAGCTGAGCTTGCGTCTATCTAGTTGGACACCTTAGAATGGTTATATCCATGAGACTTCAGATAGCACGTCTAGATGGAAGGGACAGGAACACAAACCATGTGAACTTGTCAGTCTGACTGCTAAACTAAATTACTAGTTTTACGGACTAACTCATGCTGAAAGATTATAGTCGACTAGAGCCTTTTCTGTAACACTCTTTCTATAGAGTTATAGCGGCTTTTGGGTGATCTTGGCCATGTCTAAATAAGATAGCTGAAAGAGAAAATCATTACATGGAAAAAGTTCAGCAAGATGAGTTAAGGGCTACAAACACCATTTAAGATGAAATGACTAAGCCTCTTGCACTACAACTAAGATTACTAAAAAGATTCACATGGGTGCTGAACATGAGGGCATAAATATACTACTCATGTAATTAACTGGATAGCTGACAGCTGAATACTGGGCATGTAAGACTGAACTGTACTTAGTCTGAATAACTGAACTGAGACTATAGAGTATTATACATAGAATTTAATGGTATCATGAGGTAGCCGAGCAGGAATTTTGTGAAAGTTGTATTAATTGAAGATGCAAGACCGAGTGTACGACATAATTTGGAAATATTTCATAGACTGAGGTACTAAAATACTAATAAATGAGTATCTAACAACTGTACACTATGGTTAAGCAAGCCTTGAACTTAATTGAGTTTTTGATCTGTTCACTGAACTGAAGCTAAAACTATAACTAGGATTCATACTGGAACTAAATGTCAGGTTTTGATAACTAAACATTGATAACTCTGGTTTATACTGATACTGAAGTACTTAATTATGAGACTGAACACTAATTTCTAAGTACTGAAACTGTAACTAAGATGGCAATTGAGTTTTGATAGTTACTCAATGAATACTGATATAAGTCGAGGATCTAAAAGTGTACTCTCACTCTGTACTTTCCCAACTTTTAATTGCAACCTCTTGCTATCCCTTTACTTGCACACTTAACATAACATTCAAGCCTATCTTCATTACTACACCCTTGGGTAACATAAGCATTCAACAATCTTCTCTTAATATAAAATATTTACTCTCTCCCTTCTAAGCTACTACTCATCACTACACTATTTTCACAAAGTGATCTTAGTGAAGGGTTAAATCAGGAGGACCTAAAGTATGAATGGATACTAACTGAACTTAACACATGGTTGAGGCCTGAGGAATTTAATATCAATAGCTTGGATTTACCCAAAAGGTCTGAAATGAAGATATAGTAGATACATGATATATCCTTGATTTAACTGATCAGTAGAAGCGTATCATGAGTCATGGAAGTTGAGTATACTATAAAGCATAACATGTGTACATGTGTCATGAGCTATATGACTGGAGTTTGGAGGTTTCTACATTCGTGGGTCTTGACTTAGATTGCTAAGGGAAGTAAAACTGAACTCCTTATGTTGGGAACTAGAATGGTAAATAATTTAATGGAAAATTTGTGAATATAAGATGGGTTCATGGAATAGAGATGTAAAACATATGAAGGCATTATGCTGACTAAAGTATAAAACTTTATACTGAGATAAGTATGGTTCACGAATTATCTTTCCCTAACTGCTTTATTCTTTCCCTAACTGCTTTCCTATATATGCTGGCACTACTACTGGAATCTGAAGGCCTGACTCTTTCTGAGCTTTCATAACTAAACAGTGCCTATATATCTTTCGGGCTATGATAGACTAACCCACTAGGGCAGAGACTAAGAAAGGTCTTTTTAACACTTGGTCTAACCTCAACGTTGATAGTGACTGCATTAGAAGGACTTTCCTAATTTTGTTGGGGTTGAAGAGCATGGAATCTATTTGGGCATTGCCTACTGATAAAGCTGGAAGAGGCACCCTACTGGTTCAGGCGATTAGACTGAGCTGAAGAATGATTATGCTGGCTTCAAGGATCAGGCCTAGGATAGTATCAGACTTTGTGACCTGAATTACCATATCCAAAACACATATCGATGTTGGCTCTGCATATGTTGTTATGATACGTACCACAAGTCTGACAAAGGGGATGGGTTTGGGCACTATAAAACAGCCCTGAGGTTTTGGACCTGGCGTTTTATCTCTAAATTAAGGGGCTGAAGTACTGGCCAAGGAAGGAACTAGAACTAAAAACTTTGGGCGGAACTGAAAGTGGTTACCACCCTTTGACTTAGGCTGGATGAAATTAAGGTTGCCTGTTCTAGATCTCTTATTTTCTATCTTTCTTTCTTACTATGCTTTCCCACCTCGATTTGTTGCACACGAATCACATGCCTGGGTGGGATAATGGCCTACTGATTGCTCTGAGCTACTACTGAATAGGATATAGTAAGAGAGTCAATTCTAAATTAGCCATAAAAGATGTGGTCATCCAGGGAATCTGCTTGGATGGGCAAATGTAACGACTGGTTCTCGGTCCTCCATTCATTAGTCCTTTTGGGAGACATGTTCCACAATAAAATGAAGGAGTGAATTAGATTGAGTGTTCAACTTGAGCTAATGCTTACTCGCATGATATAAAACGAAAGAAGGGAAACTATTCCTAAAACATCGCATAGCCCCCTGCACATAAGTGTGGTGCATAATACACCCATGTACAAGACTCTACTAGATGCGGCTTTTTAGACTTCCTATGACACTATTGAAGCTTAGGCTCTAATACCAACTTTTTAATGCCCTGAATCTGGTACTCGGAAGGCTACACAGTGTTTATTACCTCGAAGGACCACAAGCTAACCCATGACTGATATTTGTACCCGAATAGTGGATAATATATATATAAAGGTAGAAACACAAGATATAAGGCCATGAGGTTCAAATCTAAAACATAAAACCTGATCAAACAACGTTTAAAGAGGGTATAGAAATACCCAAACCTAAAATAAATAGTCTAAATATAATATAGTCTGAAAGCCTCTAAACTATTTAAATAAGGAGTTGATAGGATATGTCCCCAACTACTAAAATAAACAAAGTACTGAAATGATAAAGTAATGATCATTTCCTCAAAGGATAAGGACTTACTGCTAACTCTGACTGCTAGATACTGAATGCTATTGATGCTCTGGAGCTCGTGCTTCTGAACCTATGGTGTAAAGTAAAACACCATAGCGCAAATATGTCAGTATGATTGAATGTACTAGTATGTATGTGAGGTAGGCTGATTACAAGGGCTCATATGCATGACCAATACTAAATAACTGTATAACATGAATGTGAGAATACATGCATGAACAAGTAACTGTAACTGAGACCATACTAACATTGGGTACTGAGTTCTGAGTACTAATTTACTAACATCTGGGTTTATTGATACTGATAACTGAGTCTCTTCAATATTGGGGAAACTGATGGTATATTAATGATTGAGAAATGATTATTTCTAACAGTTCTGATTATGAAGAACTGGTCTGATTGACTGTATCTGATAGTCCTAAAACTGATTACTAGTAATGTGAGTTACTGATAACTAACATAACTGATATAACTGAGATAACTAATATAACTGATACTGAGTAATTGTATCTGGTAGTCTATGTTTTTATGGAACTCCCTGAGTTTTGTACTATTCTGAGTTAACTGTATTTGACAGTCCTAAATTCTATAGAACTATCAAACTTCATTACTGAGACTGAATGACTGTATCTGGCAGTTCTGATTCTATAACTGAAATTGTGGAAAGTAGTTATCTAACTGACATGCCCCAAATAATTGTAATATAGCTGAGTTGGGGTCCAATCCATAAATCCAATTCGAAAGGAGTCAATACTGTGCCACTGGTAAGGATAATCTGTGAGTAACACTTATATAACATGTTACTCTAGTAAGAACGGTGGGAACCCTTATATAACACGTTAAGCCACCTCATTTACCCTTATATAATAGGCTATGACATCTCAACCTACGCTGGCTATGTAGTTTAGAGACATAAGGATTGCTTCTAAAAATCACACCCTCATATAACAGGTGAGTTCCCATCCTTGGGTTCGCTAGGTGCTAATTCCTGCTCCCATCTGAATAAACACTAAACATAATTAACTTAACTAGACTAGACTGATTTCATGGAGTTCCATTGACTGAGGGAATACTACTGAGATTTGTGAATTTACTAAGACTTTCTGAGTCAGATGACTGACTGAGTTCTATAGATCATGGATTGACTGAGGATATCGTGAAACATGACACTGGATCTAGGTACACAACTATTTTTTTGGGTACAAGTACCCCCAGGACTTGATAGAAGGAAATTGACAAAGCATGACTTTCTTGAATACATGGCCAACATCAATAATTCATACTATGATAGTAGGGGATATTTCAAGAAGAACATGGTTATCATAATCTTGTATATAGCTAAGAATGCACATGTTTATAGCATAACTTCATCATTTTAATATAATGATTATATCATCACGCAATTGCAATACACAATAATCCTCATTGAAATCATTTTAAACATAGAGGACCACATACATTCATAACTTGGGTCACAGTCTAACTATCAAGCATGACTTTTATTCTCCTAGCTATTTTATCAAACACTTAGGTTGCATACTTAAGGCTTAGGCAAGAGCATGAATTTAATAAAACCTTACTTCGCAATTCAACCCAATTTCATGATTTCAGTCCACATATTAGCATAATTTCATACAAACATAATAAAGGTTCCATCTTGGAATTCATACACCAACAACACATGAACATAATTCAATTCATAGAATGAATATCACAATTCATAATTTAAAACTTAATGCTTGGGCTTGATGAATGAAAGGAGCCCATGAATGAACACTATGCATACTTTAGATAGAATATTCTTGATGACTCATGAAGAAATTTTCTTGAACGTAGACCCCCAATTGAAAACCCTAATGTGATCTTGAGAGGATTTTGAGAGAAAAGGGTGTAATTTGGTGTAAATGAGGCTTAATCTGTGTTTAAGCCTTATATAAGGTTGGGAAAATTACCCCTTTGCTCTTAAAAATGCGGATATTTAAAGACTAAATAACTGGGCACCGACGCTATGAGTAATGCAGCACATCGAGGCTGTAACGCTATCCCCGATGCGGTGTATCATGAACACGTCGAGCCTTACTTATGTTGGCTTTGGCAGTCTGCACAACTGGTGACCAACGCGATTGGAGATGCGGTATGCCAAGATCGTGCTGGCCAACTATTTTGGACATCCAATCTTTATCTAAACGAGTTTCCAAAAAATCTAAAACTTATTCGGGAACACCTATTGACCCTCCTGATCATGAATCAATAAAAATACGAACCATTAAAGGACATTAAGGTGGTGAAATAAATTTTCCAAATTTTGAAGGCCAAAATTAATCAAAGTCTGGAATGTAGCTAAAATTTTCTAAGTCTAGGACCTCCTTGACACGCTTAAAGGACTGTAAGCTTTAGAATTTTACGGGTTCTTACATTGAATTTCTATCCTAGGATTTTTTGTGTCTTATTTAACATCTATAAGTAGATTTAGATATCTTAGACTAGTCTAAGATATCATTTTCCTTAAAAATAGATATTAGGGATTAGAAGTTGAACCCTTCGTCCCACCTTAGGACAAGACTTGTGTTAGCTTTTTAGACCTCTATACACTTGTTGTACACTTCATAATGCTTATTTAGGGACTTTGAAGAGATTAGATACTTAATGGTCATATTGATTGGTATTAGAGTGTTGATTCTAATTTTGAGTAAGACCTTATAGTTTATTGATATTGAGTTTTAGTTTGAGTCTGAAAAATGATTATATAATATTATTGAGAAGAGTTCTAGTTTAATTCCAACAATTAATGATGGTAATGAGTTCTAATTTAATTCTAGCATTTGATGATGATATTGCCAATATTAGTTTTCGTTCAAAACTGACAAATGATGATAATGATATTGAGTTTTGGTTCATATATGGCATTGAGTTACTTATGATATGATACACTTAGGATGGATTCTTGGTAATCACATGATAATTGGTAATTTATGGTAATTTGGTTATTTACTTTCCTTTAATTGCACCCTTTGGGCTTATGGGGGCTCGTGTTGGGTTATTTACTTTTCTGCACATATTGGCTTTTATGGGCCAATTTGGTAGTTATAGTTATGTGATCCTTATGTTACTATTTTAGATTTACTTATTTATTTATTTATGCATAACTATTTTGGAGCTTATTTTAAAAGTTTGCCCTTTTACCTTGACTTAGCTTATTTATCTCACACTTTATTGTATTTATATCATAATTTAGCTTAGTCAGCAAATGATGCCTACCGAGTACCCATGGTTTTAGTGCTTATAATGCACTTTTGTACCTTTTCCATTTAACTATTTTAGTACTTATGTTCCTCTTATAGTTGCTCTTGTACTAATACTACTAGGTCATGGAATAGTTGTTTATGTTTTACCTACCTTTGAGAGGATATTTATTGCCTTATTATTATTACAAATCTTAAATTGTTCATTTCTAGATTTTAGGCTATTTTCCTACCAAATTAGCCTATTGTTTATATCTTCAAGCTAAGATTTAGATTACCAACTGGTGGAATAAAGTAGGTTGCATCGTGATACGTAAATTGGGTAGTGACAAACTGGTATCAGTGCTTAGGTTCACTAGTATTGTTGGTACAAGAGCAAGTATGTTGTAGAGTCACATAAATTGGTATGATGACATCTGTTTCTTATCATTGAGAGGCCATAAGATATTCGTAAGAGTTATTCACTTCTTATACTCATGTTGTTCAAAGAATCTGAGTTGGTTTCTAAAGAATTCATATGGTTTTAGTCTCTCATAAATGACTAGGGCATGTGTTACCTCTACAAGAGATGAGGATCTTGAATTGATCCTACAGATCTTATCTCTATCTATGGATGACCTTGAGGTTATGGACATCCTAGAGATGTGTCCCTAGCTAGAGGCCTTCACTAGACCCTATTCCTACTCCCGAACTAGAGGTTTTTCTGCCCCAACTAGTGATGGGCTAAGGACTAGCCTAGGCTCTACCAAGGTATATATTCCTTCTTCGGTGCTTAGGGATGTATTAGTTTAACTTTAGGTATTGGTTGGTGGTGCACCATCTGATAGTGCAAAGTCTATGGATTAGAGTGGTACTGAGTCGGGGGCGTGACCTATAGTTGTGGCTTCTAGAGTTGGGGTCCTTCCTACATAGGTAGTTTCTAGGAAGCTACCTAGCTTGCTATGTGTTCCATAGAGTTGAAGATGTTGGGTAGACTCTTGAGGTTAGCTCCACCTAGGTTTTTTGGTGCACCAAGCGAGGATGTACATGACTAATTGATTACTTATGGGGATAGGTCTTGATAATTTGAACCTAGTTTAGACTCGTGGTGTGGATTACACTACTTTTACTAGTACTTAGTGGAACAACATTGGTGGAGAGGTCATCTTGATTCTAGGCCAACTAGATCTTCTCTTTTGACATGGACCCAGTTCTCTAAGATCTTCATAGAGAAGTACATGCCCCTCTGCCTTAGGGATTGTTTGAGAGATCACTTCTCGAGGTTGGAGTAGGGCTTCATGACTATTTTGGAGTGTGATGCTCAATTTCAGGAGTTGGCTAGGCATGCTACTTCTATTCTGACTACTGAGTATGAAAGAGTTTGTTGTTTTGTTCGAGGATTGAGATTTCCTCTTCACTTATCTATGTAGATTTTGGTTGGTTTAGGTAGGTCTCTTGCTAATGTTTCTGATCATGCTTAATAAATAGAGGAGATGTATCATGAGGCCTAAAGAGGTAGTGATAAGAGGCTGCAATATTAGGGTAGGTTTAGTGGGAGCCATAATAGCTCCCAGTTTAGAGGTAGTGGTTCTCAGGGTAGGTACCCTTAGTGTTAGCCTTATAAGCATCAGGGTTAATTTAGTGAGACTTATTTGGGCTGCACTTTAGATTACCGATGGAGGTCAGTCTAGCTTCAATGATTGTCCTTGCCAAGGTTAGTCTTTGAGGGATTTATTTTCTTGCTATTTTAGTTGTGATGGTTATTTTGGGTCAACCAGATCTTCTAATTTTAGTCCAATGCCTAGGGCATGTTATGGTTATAGAGCTTTTAATCATTTCTCGAGAGAGTGCCCCAGTTGTAGAGCAATTATTTCTTCAGCTCAGAGTGTCCCACCAATTAGCGTAGTTCATCCCTCAGCTAGTGGTAGTATGCAAGGTTGTAGGATGGTCCCAGGGTACTCATGGAGGTTCTCAAGTAGGTAGGACAGGTGGTAGGTGTGGCCAGTTATATGCAGTAGCTATTGTACATGAGGTTGAGTCTTCGAATGTTATTATTATAGGTATATAATTTTGGTGTGCCATTATTCATCTTTTGCTTTGTTTGATATGAGATCTACTTATACTTATGTATCTTTTTATTATGCTCTATAGTTTGAGTTGTCTTAAGATTCATTATCTATGACATTACGTGTATCTACTCTCAAGGGTAATTCTTTAGTAGTGGATCGGGTTTTCAAATTATATGTTGTGATTATTCAAGAGCTTGATACTCATGCTAATCTTATTACTTTAGATATGGTGGATTTTGATGCCATTTTGGGCATGGATTAGTTATCCCATTATCATGCAGTCCTAGATTGTTTAGCCAAGACCATTACCTTAGACATGCCCGATATACCCCCAATCAGGTGGTAGGGATTTGTTAGTCACGAGTTGACGGGGCTTATTTCTTAATTTCATGCTAGGAGGCTCCTACTGATGGGTTACAAAACTTATCTCACTTATATTTATAATGTTAGTAGAGAGTCAATCACTTGACTCTATTCTTATTGTGTGTGAGTTTCCCGATGTTTTCCCTATCTATTTACTTGAGATTAATTCTAAGTCTACTATTGAGTTTTTTATTGATCTTGAGTCGGGCAGCCAACCTATTTTTATGGTACCTTACCATATGGCTCTTATCGAGCTTAAAGAGCTGAATTCTCAACTTTAGAATCTTTTTAATAAGGGTTTTATTAGCTCGAGTGTGTCTCCTTGGGGAGGTACTGTGTTTTTTATGAAGAAACAATATATGCCCATGTGCATGTGTATTGATATAGGTAGCTTAATAAGGTGATGGTAAAGAATTTTTATCCTATGCCTCGCATTAATGATTTATTTTAACAGCTTCATAGAGTAGCGGTATTATCTAAATTTATTTAAGGTCCAGTTACCATCAGTTGAGGATTCGGGCTAGGGATATCCCAAATATTGCCTTTAGGACCCATTACGGTCATTATGAGTTCCTTATGTTACCTTTTGGATTGACGAATGTACAGTTGCATTTATGGATTTGATGAACCACATGTTTAGTCCTTATTTGGTTTCCTTTCTAATTTTGTTCAGGAATGACATCCTTATGTATTCAAGGAGCAGGGAGGAGAACATACAACATTTGAGGATTATGCTCATGACTTTGAAAGATCATATGCTTTTCATTAAGTTTTGTAAGTGTGAGTTTAGACATGTGTCGATGACATTCCTTGGGCATGTGGTATCTAAGGATGGGATTATGGTAGACCCCATGAATATTAAGGCTTTTCAAGATTTGTACTGACCGACATATCCAACTGAGGTTCATAGCTTCATTAGTTTGGCTAGTTATTATAGACAATTCATTGAGATTTTTCCTACTATTGCAGCACCAATGACCAGATTAACTCAAAAGGAGGTTTCATATTGATGGTCTGAGGAGTGTGAGTTGAGCTTTGGAAAGCTCAGGGGGTTTTTCAATTCATCTCTTATTTTAGTTGTTCCTATTGAGGATGAGGGATTCACCATATATCATGATGCTTTTGGTGTTATTTGGGTTGTGTATTGATACAACATGGTCGTGTTATTACTTATGCATCGATGCAGCTGAAGGTGCATGAGTGCAACTACCCCACTCATGATTTGGACTTGGTGGTGATCATTTTTGCACTTAAGATTTGGAGGCATTATATTTATGGCGTGCATTTTGAGATCTTCACAGATCATCGTAGTCTTCAACATCCTATGACCCTGAGAGAACTTAATATTAGGCAGCATTGGTAGAAAGAGTTGTTTAAGATACAAGTTGAATGTGGTAGTGGATGACTTGAGATAGAAGTCAATGAGTATGGGTAGGTTGGCCTATATTTTAGTTTCTCAAAGGACATTAGCATGGGACATTCAGTCCTCAGCCAACTTGATGGTATACTTGATATTTTAGACCCTACGAGGATTTTTGCTAGTATTGAGATGAATCCTCACTATTTGAGAAGATTTGGGATCACCAATTTGAGGAGAAGAGACTTTGCATCATCCATGAACAGGTGTTTAAGTGGTGAGTCCAGGAGGGCTACCCTAGATTTTGAGGTTATCTTGAGATTGTATAGCTGCATTTGTATTCCGAGAGTAGTTGACTTGATTCAGTCAATTTTTGATGAGGATCACAACTCCACATATTCTATTTTACTCGTGAACAGCTAAAATCTATAGAATTTAAGACATCATTATTGGTGGAGTAGTATGAAAAGAGGTGTGGCAAACTTTGTAGCTCTTTGCCTATGTTTTTAGCAGGTGAAAGCCAAGCATCAGTGACTTAGTGGTTTGATTCAGAGATTGCCTATCCCTGAGTGAAAATAAGAGATGATTACCATGGACTTTGTTAGTGGGTTGTATCGTACTTCCCGTGGTTCTGAAGGTATTTAGGTCATCATGGATTGGTTGACCAAGTCGGCATATTTCATTCCAATTTAAATATCTTTCAGCTCTAAGAGGTTAGCCCATATCTATGTTAGTGAGATAGTCTGTCTACATGGTGTGCCTATATCGATCATTTTAGATCGAGGTTCAGTGTTCTCTTCTAGATTCTGGAGAGCATTTTAGGAAGAATTAGGAACTCACGTGGATCTTAGTATAACCTTTCATCCTCAGACCGAGGATAGTCAAAGCGGATTGTTTAGGTTCTCGAGGATATGCTCCAAGTTTGTGTTATGGATTTTAGAGGTTAGTGGGAGAAACACTTAGCCTTACAAGGTTCAAAATAATAATAGCTATCTTTTGAGTATTGAGATGGAGCCTTTTGAGGCTTGATTTGGTAGGCAATGTCATTCCTCGATTAGATAGTTCGAGACTTTTGATATTAAACACCATGGTACTGACTTGCTTCAAGAGTCATTGGATAGAGTCAAGGTGATTTAGGATAGGTTTAGGGAAACTCAGAGTAGACAGAAGGATTATACAGATTATAGACTTAGTGCCTTGAGTTTTAGATTTGGTGATTGGGAATTCTCTGTGTATCTCCCATGAAGGGTATGATAAGGTCAGAGAGGAAAGGTAAGCTCATCCCTAAATATATTTGACCCTTTGAGATTTTTGCACAGTTGGTGAGGTAGTTTGTGAGTTAGCCTTACCCCCATATTTTGTTGTTGTCCATCCAATTTTCTATGTTTCTATATTGCGTCGGTACATTCTTGACCTATTTCATGTTCTTAGATGGGACTAATTTCAATTGGATAAGCGATTGACCTTTGTGTAGGAGCATATGCTCATTATGCCTAGTGGTGTGTGGCGGTTACTAACTGGAGATATTCCAGTAATTAAGGTTCAATAGAGGCACAACCAAGTGGAGGAGGCTACTTAGGAGATTGAGAGGGAGCTACAGACTTAGTATACTCATCTTTTCAAGGCTTTAGGTACATCCTAATCCTTTACTTTCACGGATGAAAGTTCTTTTACTAGTGGATATTGTAATGTCCCTTTAGGTCAATTTTTCTGCTTTGTCATTTAAAGCTTTCCTATATCCACCCCAACTCATTTATGACTTACTAGAATTGATAGTTCTTGTTTGGTTTTAGAGCCAATTTCCTATTTTGAAGCCTTCGTTGATTCAAATTGGCTATCGAGTCAAAACTTTAGCTAAATACCTTATATGCCAATTCTAATAGTTCCAATAGCTTTGGAACTTTGAATTTAGGATAGATAGATCCTTGGTTCAGGTCTCGAGGCACCTGAACTCATTTTGGGCTATTGACTTAAAGTTAAAGAAAAATAAAAAATAGGTGTGGGAACCATTTTTCATTGAAACGACCTCGGATGGAAATTTTAGTTGTGCCATTGATTCTAGAACGTTGAATTTGATAGGGTAGCATAATTCATTCGTACATGTGGGAATATGGATAAATCTCGCGGGGTTGGACCAGACTTGAAAAAATTCCAAGTCCCCAGCTGGCGCCTAACATCTGGTGTGACCGCTAAAGTGGCCCTACTTACCTAGAAGTTACCGCTTTAGCAACCTATCTTTGTGGGGTCAGATACCACTTTAATGGTACTAGGTGCTTTAGCGGTGAGCACTAAAGCAGCCTACTGTTTGCTTTAGCAGCACCCGTGTGTCTGGGAAGGGTTTAATACCCAATTAGCCTAATTTTTCACCATTTTCATGCATTCTCTATATTCTTAAACCCTAAAAAGTGGGAGGTCTTGGGAGAATCATTTGTGGGTGATATTGGCACTTAGGAAAAGCATATTTATGCAATTCTTCATCGAATATGTTGTAAGTTTCCATTAATATTATGCCTAAATTCTCCATTCTTATCTAAAATTCCTAAAGTTTTATGACTTAATTTTAGGATCATTATAGCTCAAAATACACCTATTTTTAGAGTAAGGATTCCCTAAGCATAGAGGGATGTTGTGTTGGTTTTGAATGTGTGATTTTGTAAATGGGACCCACATGGAATTGTTACGTAATTTTGAATCCAAAGCATAATAATTCATTATGGGTATCATTGTGCTCATATTTATGAGTAGATTTTGATTTTAATAAAGTGGTACCTTGAGGAGGATTATTGAAAGGGAAATCAGTGATTTAGCGAATTCCTTAGGTTCTCTTCGGCATCCAGGTAGGCTAGGTTTACCTTCTTCATAGATTGGGCTATCTCATAGTATGCTTATGATATTATGCTTGATATGGCGTGGGACTTAGGTATAGGAAGTATGAATTAGAATATTTGGTTTAGTAGGACCATTTAAGCTATCTTGAAACTATTAACTTGGAGTAATTACCGTAATTATTCATGTTCAGGGTGGAATTGTCCTTAGTTGCTTAAGTTAGGGGAAAATGCCTTAGTTGTTATTATTTTAGATAGTAGTGCCTTAGTTGTTCATGTTTGGGAAGGATTAGTATTTGTAATACCCTTTAAGATTCTAGACACCTATCAGCTACTAGACGCATGTTTAAAAGAGTCCAAAGCTTTACTTTCACACTAAGTGCAAAAGACTTAGCCATTTTAAAACCCCAAGAATGCGAACATTTTGGTTTTGGCTTCTCGAGTTTGAAACATTAATTTTTGAGTTGAAATGTGTTTAAGTATGTTAAAAGTGTCATCTGGGAGAGTTTTAAAATTTTTGGAAGGGGCTCGGGCTGTTTTTGAACCACGAAAGCAGAATGCCTCTATGATTTGGCCGTGTCATAAAGACTGGACCTTCACTATACATGGGGCATGTCACAGAGTTTAGTCTCCATGATACACACTGTGTCACTATGGCTTGTCTCCATGATAGCATCCATGCCACGGATAGGTATCATACATAAAACCCATCCCCATTCCCACGTGTAGTTATCATACGTAAAACCTTTCCCCATTACCAAGAACATAATTTTAAGCTTTCTTCCCAAGGATTCAACCATTCAAGGTTGCAATTCCAAGTTTTTTCTCCAAAGATTCAAGTAAGGTATGTAAGGTATTCATCAATAGGTTCCTTCTATTCATTGAGTCCCAAAATCCCTTTTATTCAAGTATGAATTCTTTATCCTCATTTCATTAAATTTGAATACTAAATATGAATTTACTCAATGATTTCTTAGTAGTTTTAAATTCAAGTCTTGTCAATATGTTTCCCTATGTAAATTATGTTATTACATACTTTGAATATAAATCACCCATATCATATTCAGTTGACACCATGTTAATTTATCAAGCTATGAATTAAACCGTGTGAGCATGTTGTCTTTCCAAATTTAACACATCCCCATATTTAAAATTCATGGATTTTATTAGTTTAGTGAGACATACCATGTGTTGGGTCTCTAAATCATGACTTTCTACCAGTGTTTTAAATGATGTTATCCTACTTAGAGTATCAATTAATGGTGGCGGTTATGAACACCGAAGACCTATATGTTTAAACATGTTTCAGATTTCTAAGTAATAAGTCAGTCAAATTATGGTTCTATTATCACACTTGTTTGCTATAATCATGTTGAGCATTATTAATTATGATATCCAGTTGACTTTAGTTAGAACCAGTGTCAGTTCAATTGGGAGTAGGATTTAGCACCGAGTGAACCCAGGGATAGGGGCTCAACTACCAGTAGAGGGTGTGACGTTTAGTAGCCCTAAGTTCCAGAACTACATAGCCAGCATAGGTTTTGAGACGTATTTCTACTAGTTAAGGGTTGACACTCTCTTAGGGTCACCTTTTAGTAAAGGGTGACACCCCAGTCCATTGGGAAATCAAACTAGTGGATCCATACAACCAGTGTTAGTGCCCGTGGCAAGGTACTGACACCCTTCCAATTGTGTTACAGCTTGGATACTGTTTGGCTTAAATTTGGAAATGTCGGTTACATGATAGCTCCCACAGTTTCATCTCAGTACTCATGTCATATAGTACAGGTTTTCCTGACAAAGTATTCAATTTATCATCTATTCGGTCAGCCATTTTTATAGTTTATTTTAATACATATTTTACTTTTTCCTGCATTCATTTTACATATTCATGCATGCACGTTCAATATCCCTATGCATTTTAGTTAGTCCCCTATATCGCATACTAGTATATTTAAAGTGCTGACCGCACACTCTCTTTTTCGCTATATTGATTTTACAATAGATGTTCGGACGCTCAGTTCCCCGATCGCCCTTAGTTTCTCTCAGCAGTAGTAGTGTTGAGTCCTTATCTATCAAGAACAGGATATTTTCAGTTACTTTTAACATTTTACTTTATGTTTTAGTCTATCGAAGTTAGTTGGGGGTTTATCCCATCAACTCTTCATGTCTTAAAGGCTTTCAGATATTCAGACTAGCTATTCAGATTTGTTCTTTGTTTTATTTTTTAGTAATTTAGACATAATGGTATTTATGTTAGTTCAACTAATGCAATGATACTTTTCATCACTTTATTCAGTGCTCACAGTAGGTACCTGATCATGGGTTAGCTTAGGGTTACTTGTGACCTTAAGAATCATGTTACGAGCAGGGGTAGCCTCGGGTCGTGACAATATCTTGGGGTTATTTATGGATTACTTGACACCTAGGAATAAACATAGATACCTTAGCCTAGTCCAGGTAGAAGTTACCTACAATAGATTACAGGATAGAGTGGGCCCCTCCAGCAGACCATAGGCCAAGAGTTGTGTTAGCCTTTTAGACTTAGGTACTCATGATACACTCTTACTAATGGTTGGTTTGACATTTGAGGAGATTGAGTATCTTTACTGAGTATTTTAGTTGGATATTAAATGATTGATGCTTATTTCAGGTATTGCTAATGATATTGCTTGTATACATTATTAAGAATATTATTTAGAGGTACAATACGACTTATATATACATGATTATTGATATGGCTTTCGGATATGAATAGTAATGTCCTATCAACATGATTAATGTTATAGATTTCAACGTGATTAATGGTTAATGGATCATATATATAATATGGCTTATAGATATGATATAGATTATAGATATGATATGGCATATAGAAATGGTTAAGGGCTTATAGATATAATTCGTAGTTTATGGATATGATTATTGAAATAAATTATGATTATGATTGTTGGCATGGCTTATGGGCGTGGTTAATGGCATGACTTAATAGATGCGGTATTGGTATAGTCTATTTGGTTAGTTTATCTGTATGACTTATTGATATAGTTCGTTAATACAATTTATGAATATAAGTTTCAATTTGAGTCTAACAGTTGATAATGATATTAATAATATGATGATGATACTATTGACATTTTGTTCAAGTCTGGCATTAGGAATTTTGTTGAGATGATACAGTTTGAGTGAATTCTTAGGTATTGGTATGCTAATTTATAACAAGGTTATTCGGTTAGTCGGTTTCCTTGGTTGTACACTCCAGGCTTATAGGGGACTGCGTTAGGTTATTTACTCTTTCATAATTATTGGCTTATGGGGGCCAATCTTGTAGATATAATGGTATGATCTTTTATGTTATTTTCTTATATGCATTCATTTGTTACATACAGTGATGTCAAAGCTTATTTCCCATTTTACCTCTTTTGCCCTCACTTAGCTTATTGTATCTCTTATCGTATTGTATTTATATCATGATTTAGTTCATTCGATCGATGATGCCTACTGCATACCCATGGTTTATTATTCATACTACACTTCTATAAATTTTTGGTGTAGATTTGAATACTAATTATCGCAGCTGATTTGACGTTCGGGGAAGGTTGATTTTGAAGATTAGGTGAGCTCTTGGAGTCGAGTTACCCTTTTTCCTTCTATTTATTTATGTTTATTCTTTTATCTTTGAGACAGATTGTATTTGACTATTCATTACTCATAGTTCATTTGTTGTAGCTCTTGTACTGGTATTACTAAGTCTTGGGATGGTTGTTGATTTCCTATCTATCTATAGACCTTTCTCACTGTATTATTGCTATTTAAGTCTGTAAATTGTTAAATTTCGTCTTTAAGGCCATTCCCTACCAAGTTATTCCATTGCATCTAGCTCCAGGCCATGGTTCATCTTATCTATTGTCGGGATAAAGTAGAGGCCATAATGACTCATAAATTGGGTAGCGACATAGAAATGCGTACATATCATGTCGGGACATGAATAAGATCTTGGCCTAATTTGGGGAAAACCAACATGGCGTTATGTAAAATTTTAAAAAAAAGGCTTAAGTCATTTGTGTTTCCTTAAACTTGTCCTAAAAATTCACTTGGGCACCTCAACCCTCCCTTATACCTAATGAACACTTCAATCTTAACAAATTTGTACCTATTTGACATAAATGAAAATTTCTTGAAAATTTTGAGTGAGTGTAACTCACACACCAGATGACCAATGAAGTAATGTCATGTGGCAATTGATTTCAAATAATTGTTTTTAAAAAATTAGCTTTATTTAAATAATTAAAAAGACAAAAAATATTTTTTTTAAACTAGTCCACCCCCTCTCTCTCAACCCTCTTCTTTTCTGTTTAACTCTGCTCTCTTTTCACCGGCGTCGGGGTTGGCAGTATACCATCAACCTCTACCTATGCTAATACCACACTTCTCCTTTATTTTGATAGCATCAGAAACTCCTACGTATTTCTTCAGTTTCTTCAACAGTTACTAAAAATGACAATGAACTTTTAGGAAAAAATATTTCATATCACTCTTGCTAGAAAAATAGAACTTCATCGAAATTTTTTTAAGATCTTTATATACTTTTCCCTATGAACAAATGTAAGGAAATTAAGAAAGAAAAAGATGATATTGAAAAAAGAATTAAATAATAAGGGAGAAAGAGAGTGGTGATTTGGGTGGAGAAGATGGGGAAAATGTGTGGAAGGACGTTGTTCTTCCTTTTTTAAAAAAACTGATCATTAATAAAAAATAATTTTAGGTGTTCTCCCTAAATTGTAGGCACACTTGTTTATGACCTAGCTGGCATAAAACTTGAAGGGGAAAATAGGGTCAAATTTTCTATAGCCGATTAAAATAAAAAAAATTGGATATATGATATATCACCTCTTATGAATATGCCAATAATAGTTCCATGTAATCTAAGATGCAATCAACCTGGGAAGATATTATCTCCCAGCCTTTTAACACCCTTTGTTCATTTTTCTTTCAATATCCTCAATTCTATTTAGATGACTCAAAATGTAGCTCATCCACTCTAATTTTCATGTTGCCACATAACACTGTGATATAGGTAATCAAGAAACCATATTCTTAACAAGATGCTACAACCTTCAAAATAGTCGGACCATCTCCACATTTGTCCAAGGCATGATAGACATTGGCTAGAATCATCGGCAAAATGATGTAATGCTCTCTCTTCATCATAAGTGTGCCCATCCCAGGGAAAAAGATGTTGATTTTTTTATCACGTATTGGACATAGAGAAAAGACATATATGCACTACTGAAGTTGTCCCAAATTTTCAAAAAGACACTTCAAGTTTGCAAAGGTCCTATTACCAAACCAAACAATTTCAAACTTATACAAAAAGATCACTTCTGGCCAATCCCAATTTTTAGAAAGGATATGTGACCGACACCCCAATTATTGCTTTCCATATGTTAAATTTATGTTATTTTCTAAAATTTATTTTTTATTTGATTTTTAAGAATCCACCAGCACCACCACCAAACTACCAATATTCTCAATTCTGATTTGATGCCATCTATACCCGAAATATTGAATTCTCCTTTGTCCAATCAAATACCTACTTCCAAAAGCCACTTGAGAAAACAAATATGATCAAAAATTCATATTTATCAAAAATTCATATTTTATTATTATCAAAATTATCAACCTTTCCTTCTCTACTAATTGTTCAAGTATGCCAAATCCTAACCCATTTATCCTCTTCCCCAATAATTCTTTGGTATAGACACCATTACCACCACCTACAACATCATCTTCATCGTGTCTATCACCAAATTACCACCAATTCAAAATTAAACTTGAAAAATCAATATATCAAATCAAACTTTTCCAAATTAAAAATCACTATACAAAATTAAAGTCGAAGAATCAATTGTAGTCCACATTTATTTTTTCTTCACCTAACAAGTTGTATCGAAGGTTTCTAGAAACTAACACAAACAAGGAAAAATACATTAGGCTAGCTAAATACATAGCCAACAAAAAAAATAGAATTTTTTTATGGCACATGAACATCATTAATTTCTCACAAATAGAGATAGGGACAGTAACTCAACACAATCTGAAGCTCAATTAATCTTTGGACGATGAAAGTTTTGTGAATTTGCTAGTAATCTATTTTTTAGGTATTATAAGGATAAAAAGAAGGAACTAAAAACATACAATAAAAAATAGAGTAGATCCAGGAAAATAGAATTTCTAATTAAATTAATGTTAAAATAAAGAAAAAAATTTACCTCACTCGCAAACAGTGACTGTAATTCACTTAATGGGATGTCCGGACTTCTAAAGAGTTGATAAATCCATATTCTACAAGAATGAAGAGGTAATAGGACCCCACAAACTTTAAGTGACTTTTTGAAAATTTGAGACAACTTCAATGATATCTTTATCTTTTTTTGGTTGGACAAACCATGATTCCCAAGAACGCTGCCATGAATACTTTTTGTCTACATCTTACCCATATAGGGAAGTTTTGTCTAGTTTTGAGTTTCTTCCCATATTTCTTAAATCCTTCTTTCTTTCCATATCTCAAATACAAGAACTCCAAAGATACCCACTCTTATCCAAACACTCTATATGAGGATGGTTGATGCGTATTTGTTCTAAGAACTTATTTTGATATTCCTTGGAGCTAGAGTTGTTTTTTAAAGATCCCTGCTTAATCCCTTGAGAACACTTAATTCTTCAAAGGTGAGAGTCAACTTGAAATTGCTACAACATAAGGCATTATTTGTAGAATCCAAAAATAAAATTAGTGGCTTAATTAAACCTCTATCTGAACTGAATCTCATAATATATGTAATGAATTTAAGATGTTTTTAATATTTTGTTGTGTCTAAATAGACTATCTTATTCCACTAGGATAGGATCATCAGTGGGATTTTGTCTGTGATTAGATGTGTTAGGGTTTCATTAACCTCTTCAACGTCCTCACCTCTCAACCTCTTGTTACACCTTATTTTCTTTAATTTACCTAATAAGCAAGAGAACATGACATTAGGACCATGTTTGACTTGGTTATCATTAAATTCGTAACTCTTTCTAAAGGTGCAAGGACAAGTAGAGTTGCAAAGATTTAACTCTCACTGGAAAAAGTTGACAGGGTAGGAATCTTTCCATATCACAAACACCAGAATTCTTATGAAACCCACCCATTATCAAGCACTCCATACAAGGATGGTTGGTGAGCATTTATTCTAATGTTGATAAAGTGGGAGTCTTTTTTAAATAGAGTCTAATTTTGGCAACTCTACTTGTACTTAAACTATTTCAAATGGTTATAGATTTTGTGACAACCAAGTCATACATGGTATTAATCTGAAGTTCTTTCCCCAATTAAGTAAAATAAAGCCAATAAGATATGATAAGATCCCGGTGGTTGAGGCTATTGAAGAGGTTAACAAAAACCCGAACACCTCTGATTATAGATAAAATGCCTTTGATGTACCCGATGGAGAAACGTGGGTGTATTTTTACATATCTTGATGTTTAAACATCTCAAATTCCTCATAGATATTAGAGATTTAGCCCAGACAAAGGTTTAATTGAGGCATCAATTTTGTTTTAGGATTCTACAAATAATGTTTTCCGCTTTAAAAATTTTGAGTTGACTTACCTTGGAAAAATTAGGTGGTTTCAAGAGGTGTAATGACCCTCTACGTTATTTTCTTGAATTTTGTAAATTTTTGGTATTTTAATCCTTCCCACAGTGAGTAACAGGCCATTTATGACTTACTGGAGTTGTCGGTTAGGTGATCAGACAGTTCATTTGGATTTTAGGCTTATTTTCCTATTTTGGAGCTTTTATCATTTAGGATTTGGTCTCAAATCAAAACTCATAGTAGATGACCTCGGATGATTTTAGGATAGGTTAACTCTTAGTTGGGGTCTTAAGGCACTCGAGCTTATTTTGACCTATTGCTTGAAAAGTTAAGAAATTAAAAATTAGGTGTAGGATTCACATTTCATTGAAACAACCTCGGATGGAAATTTCAACAGCACTATTGAGTCAAAAATATTGAATTTGGTGTGGTTACATAGTTCGTTTGTGTATACGATATTCCAAATGAATCTCAAGGGCTTGGAAGAGACTTGCGATCATTTCTAATGCATAAGATAAATCTAATCTTAGTTATATATGATGTTTCTAATGCATCACGATCGTGATATCCTTGGCTATAATTGTGACTCCTTGAGTAGGGTAGTAAATGTCATAATTGTGATACTTTAAGTCGCGAACGCGACTACTTGACCAGTTTGCCAGACCACAATTATGATAAGGGGATGTCATGATATCGACTTCTAACCCTATCACCATGTATGTTGATCGAGAACATCGGGTCACAAATGTGATATCCGAGTGCCTGGAATGGGTATAATACCCCTTTTTCAGCTTGTTTTTACCATTTTCTCATCCATTTCCAAGACAACAAAATCCTTAGAAATTGAGAAAACATGGGATTGAAGCTTGTAGATGATTTAGGGAGCTTAGTTATCGATTATTCTATAATTTCTCTTTGAATTCATGGTAAGATTCCTTCAATTTATTCATAAATTCTTAGAAGTTAGGGATGTAAATTCTTAAACTTTTAGGATTGATTTGAGACCTTTGTGCTTCATTTGTTCTCAACTATTAAATACAACTTTCTTGTTCTTTGGGGGACCTCGTGATTGGTTTAATTTTAGATTCCGTTTATGGGCCCTGCAAATCCATTCTTGACACAAAATATGACCCAACCTATTAGATGAAAGTATGGTTTTTATTTGAATCCTAATAATGCATGGATTATGATTTTGATACCATTGCAACACTTTAGAATCATGGAGTGAAAAAGGACATTTAGTGAACAATTTAAGGATTTACGATTCGACATTGAGGTAGGCTTCTGTCTACTCTCCTTCATAAGATAATGTGTTTTATATATTGTATGTTCATGTGAATGTTAAGCTTGACTATGGGTAGAACACCATGACTTAGTCTTGATTATTGAGGTTTAGGGATTAGATGTGTACTTTGACCAATAAGGCGAATGCTTATTTAACTTTAAGGATCCTATTATTTTCTTCATAGATTGAGCTAATTCATAGAATGATTATGCTATTATGCTGGATTGGGATGTAGTTTAAGTGTTAGAAGCGTGATTTGTATGAATATCCATATATGGGCTATTTAGCAAACTTGAAACCATAATTTAGGTGGGTCGACCTAATTACTTATGTTTTAGGTATAATTTCTATCTTAGGGCTAGTTATGGCTTATGTACCATATAGAAGTCAATTTAGATTATTAGCCTAGTCCGGGGTAGAAATTGCCTAAATATGGAATTCAAGGATTAGAATTGGGTTCCTCCAGCCCAACTTAGGCCTTATGGACTTATTTGTGCATGCTAGACATAGTTAAGACTATTAAGTCTTTAGTATAAGGTTACTTTTTGACTTGGTGAATGATGATAGTTTTCCCAGATTATGGTTAATGACTTGTAGCTATGATATGACTTATAAATATAATATGTCTTATAATTATGATGTATGGATTATAGATGTGATATGCTCATAGTTATGATATATGGTTTATAGATATGATATGACACATAGTTATGATATATGGCTTATGGATATGATTATTGATATGGGTTCCGGATATGTATGTAGGCCTAAGGCCGTGATTATGATATTGTAATTATTCCAGGCACATTATTAGTCCCAAGGCCACTTTATGATATTGGTTGGACATCCAGGAAGTGTTTTTTCTTATAAAGGATGTGGTTATAGTTTATATATAAATATATTTATGCTATGGTTCCATTGTTTGAATACTGGTTATGGATGCATAGATTCGGTACATTCATGATTATTAAATCGGTAAATAATAGAATTCCCACTAAAATATGATTTTATTATTATTTTTCCTAAATAGGGGTTAAAGCCCATTTTCTACCTTAAAAATGGATTTATTGTTAATAATAATTGCATTATCTTAATGAATAACCTATGTGTAAGGAGATTAGAAATGATGTTTTAAAGATTTGACTAAAATAGATTTCAATCTATGATTCTGACAATATTATTTACTTCGGTCATGAGAGGTTCCGACCATTTCTATAATTTTATATGATTTAGTCCTAATGTTTACTCTGGGAAATAGATTTATGGATTTATACTCTTTTTAGCCACGACTTAAGTCCATTCACCTATTATATATCTATATGCACATCTCTTCAATATGGGATGGAGAAGAATAATGATATTGATGATATGAATTCTGAGTAAAACTCGATGATAGATTATAGTTTGATATTATATATGTGTGTTGATGACATAAATTTTATGTAAATCCCAATGATTGATGATGGTATTGATGATATAAATTTTGGGTCAAACCCGATGATAGATGATGATTATGATTATTACGATGATGATGGTTATGATATTGATGGTTATGATGATAATTGTTATGATGGTGATGGTTTTGATGATGATGGTTATAATGATGATGATTATGATATTGATTATACTTATCGGTTTGACTCCGAATATGCATTATGATACTAGATCGATTATGATATTGTTGATTCTATTGTATTCATCTTTGCATGTGCATTGCCTATCACTAGTATGATCCTATATCTATTAGTCTTATGGGGGGATTTCATAGATATGAGTGATGTGTATGGCTTGTGGTGTGTTGTATGTTGATTGAACCTTCTGATCCCAGGGTGATGAGGGTTCATGAAAAGCTCGGTTAGGTATTATTCATCCGGACTAGTGGGTTACTCTCTTTGTTGTTGTTATTGTTATTATTATTGTTATGATCATTGATATGACTAGTTTTTGGCAGCTTGTTAATAATTTTTTATTGAGATTTGAGGTATGATTCTGACTCTTTCATGCTATGATTATATTATTCTGCATGATTAACTCATGAATAGACATATAAATTAGAAACCCTAAGTGTACTAGAACTAGTTCCTCCTATGATTATGAGTTCTTAAGAGGATAATATGATGACTTAAGTTGTACCTTGAATTGACCTTGGTTATACAAATATGTATAGCTATTTAAATATAGCTATGGTATTACTGTATATCCCTTCCTCCCTTCATTTATTCAGATTATATACCCATTCCTTGGACTTGTATATTGATATATATATATATATCCTTTTTCTGCCCTTTATTCGTATATTTGCCAATGATAAAAGGTATAATGTTGAGATTCCTAAGCATGGTTGGAATAGGATAGTTTATCCTTAATACTTCCTTAGCCTTATTATGTTAATTTTCTTAGATATGAGTAGGTTAGTTTGCCCTTACTATCTCACTATCTGTATTATGTGATTTCTAAATATTTGGTTTTAGTCTCTATTTTTATTTACATATTGTATATATCTGCATTATCTTTGGATCTCAGTCGGCAGTTACCTACTGAGTACTGCATACTTGGTAGTCATACTACACTTCTATAACCTACATATTATAGTATGGGTTATCACTAATATTGTGTGCATCATGTGAAATAGCCATGGTTTGGATACATACATAGAGTGAGCTCTTGGCATTTGAAGTATTACTTTCCTCCCTCATATATACTAGACTAGTCTCTATGTTGTATTAAGATATGGTTGTATCTGTATATCCATTTTGTATCTTATTTATATCTTCTTATGTTAGAAGATCTTATACTGATTCCACTAGGTTTTGGGATTATTTTTTGTATGTTAGTCTTTTATTACATTTATTCCATATTTTTCCCTTCATTCTTTTGGTAGTCCATTACTAGAAATTCCAAACTACGGGTTTGTCTTACTTACTAAAGGATTATAGTAGGCACCATCATGACTTGAAAAATTAGGTCTTGACAAATTAGTATTAGAGCCTAGGTTCACCGGTGTATTAGTAAAAGAGCTAAGTTTTTAGTTGTGTCTTATAAATCAGTGTGGAGACATCCGTAATCTATCTTTAGAAAGCTATAGGGAATTGATGGGAAATTCACTTCTTGACTCTATGTCATTTTTTCATATTTCTTGAGCCTCAAGCATATTATTTGACTCTATTTTTTCCTAAATAGACTATACGAGATTATCAATAGATGCTGACAAGAATTCAAAAAGTGTTTTCAGAACTGTATAATAGCGTTGGACTAGAAAGTCAAGATGGATATCAAAGATCTTCAGCATCAGCTAAAGGATTTAGGGCCAGCTTAGGTCTAATAGAGCTCACGACTACTTCAACCCTTCAAGATTAAGCATTAGGGATCTCAGGTCTAATTATTGATACACCACAGACAAGGATGACATTTAGTTTGTCAAGTAGTTCTTAGAGCAGAGTTAGGACTATTGGTATTCATTAGGGTTCTTTACTAGTTTCTGAGTATGAGATTTGGTTTCTTAAGTAGGTCAAGCATATTCTAATGTTATATTCTTCTGAGAAGGACATGATGTGTGGATTTATTGGGGGATTAGTATTGCCACTCAGTTTAGCATTAAAGCACTTGATAATAGCTGGGCCTTCCTTCCTTCATGTTTATTATTATACGAGGTCCATAGAGAGAGCATGCATTAAGACTTATAGAGGTGGTAGTAAGAGACCATGTCATCGATAGAGTGCTATTGGTATTTCATTCGGGAGTAAGATCCTTCTAATGGAGGTTAGATTTATGTAAAACCTATTGCTTCTATGCAAGTAGCATTTTAGACTATTAGTGACTCTCAGTTTAGTTATGGCGATCATTTTAAATTAGAGTGTGTAGCATCTCAAAGTATTTTAGAGGCTTGTTTTTGTTGTGTAAAGATAGGACATTGGCTCAGAGAGTGCCCAGACATGAGTTAGTTGATTAAAGAGAGTTAGCATGTATTCCTCACTAGCCCAGAGTTCTTAAGGTAGACTATGATTATGGGAAGGATGATCATGGTAGTAGAGAGTGCTCTCAGTGTCAGTTGGCCAACCATTTAGGCTTCGTTCATGTCTCTCGCTAGGCTATGGCTTTAAGAGTTTTCTATGGCTATAGAGAGAACGATCACTAGTCTAAAGAGTGTCTCGATATGAGATTTCTAGTCATTCAGCTCATTAAGATGAGCCTCATGATGTTATGGCACCTTTAGTTAAAGATAGTGCTTGGCGCACCCATTGATGATTTAATCGATCATTCTGAGTTTGGACCTATTAAGATTTATTCTCCCTTAGATCTATTAGGTATGTGGTTGCAGATTTCACCATGATATGTATGCTTTTATTTCCCCACTACCTTTTCCATTTGTGTGTATTGGGTTCTTCATACTCATTCATAATTATATGCCTTGATGAGTTCATATTGGTTGGTGTTTGCCTTGTTATTGAATTCATGATTAAATGGCTACTCCCATGGTTTTTTCTTTAAGTAGTGGATGGAGTAGATCTGTATTAATGTTTTCTCTTTATGGGTGTAGTATTTGGGTTTGAGTCCTATTTAACTTGGCATATTGTCCTTTTTGTAGCCCTTGAGTAGTACTTGCTATTGATTTTCATTTTTTGGCATTGGCTATTCAGTATATTATTGCTTATATTATTGTTGCTGTTATTTTCATTAGTTGATGTTATTGATCTTCGTTGGGTAGTTGTTTAGACTAGTGTTAGCTATTTAGAATTCTATTCCTTGCAATTTTTATTCATTGGCCCAGGAAGTTATAGCCTTATTGGATATTTTTTTCCTATAGTAAGTTAAGGTTGGTTGTTTTCCTCTTCTGTTGGCTATGCTAGATTGAGTGTGAAGTGAACTATAGTATTGAAGGTAAGTTGACCTTTTTTTGCTCTGATATGATTCTGGAGTAGGCAATTTAATTATATTGCTCATTCTTGAGTTTGGGATTCTTAGAGTTGCCTCCTGGGTTGCAAAGGCTTTTTCATTAGATATCCTTCTTTATGTAGCCTATCTATGAGATTGACTTGTTTGGGGTCTATTCTTTGCTTATGGCTATTTCATCATTTGATATTGGTTTTGATAGTGATATTAAGATGTTTTGGATTCATCTCTTAGAATTGTTAGATTTATCTCCTTGTGATGGTTTGCTCTTGGTCCTAGTCTAAAGTGAAGTCAGAGAGTTAGAGGTAGGTGGTCTTTCCTGTGATCGCTTCTTGAAGTAGGCAAATCAGAAATTCTTTATCTTGAGTTATTGGTTCATTTTTTGGAAGTGATCTTGACCTTGGAATAAGTGTTAGGCTTAGTACTTCCTTCCCTGATGAGGTGATTCATTGTTTGTTTGAGTTATTATTTCCCGACTTGGGTGGATTTGGGAAATCCATATTTCAGAGTTGTTCGGTCTAAGGAGATTTGGTGGAGTGCTTCTCTTTGATGATATTTCCCTATGAGTACTCTTTTCCAAGATAGAATATTGGACTGATTAGTTTTCAGCCAATGTTGCATTTCTCTAAGTTGCTAAAGATTTTGTTATTACTAGTGTGAGTTTCAGCCTTGGGGAGTTCTTCAGTATGCTTTGATAGTCCATTCCCTCCTGCAGATATGGAGTTGATTTCTTATGTTTTCAGCTGGTGATTTATCCTCTATTGCAAATTTGTTGTTCAGCTATATTTCAAGTTTTGATCATGATTTAGCTCGGATATGTCATATTTGAATATTAAGGTCGATTTGAGTAGTTGACATTACTATAGACTTATTGGCTCAGATTTTTGAGTTGACGCCTTGGAACGGTGATTTGGAAAGTATGATATATTTGGAGTATGAATGCCTACCCATCTTCAGGTTTGTTTTGGGTACTTGAGATCAAACAATTCAGCCTTGGTGTTGAGATTTTTTCTTAGAAATGTAGAGCTTCAGTGCATCCTTTATTTTAGATTTGTCTCAGTTGGGATTTCATTTAAAGGCCGGTTGAGCCTACTCTGTGGTTACCTATTCGGTCTTCTCGATTTTTGATAGATTATAGTTGATAGGTTTTTAGATTATAGCCCATGGACTCGGTATTGGTTCCTTTAGATTTGACCTCAGGTATTCAATTTTCTTTGAGATTCTTAGATAATATACTTAGTGATAGTAGTATACTCAAATTGGATTTAGCTTGGCTTTATTCTCTGTTGCTGGGACATCCTAGAACGATTGTTTAGTGGTAAGTAGTTGTTCATTGGACTCCTAAATTTTATTTTTGAGGATTATTCAGACCAGTTGTAGCGTCAAGTTAGATTACAACCCTCAATTATCTATGTATTGAACCCAGGTAGCTCTATTTGGGCTTATTCTCATGTTTGCCCTATGGACTTTCAATAGATCAGTTTTGGTTCTTTGAGTTGTTTGTGATGAGATTGTGCAGATAGGACTTAGGTGATTATCCTCCTGGTTTGGTGTGGATAGCAGATGTGGATTGGCAAAAGAAGGTTATATATGGATTTGGAGTCAGTTGTATGACTCATACTGTGGTTTGTGTTTGGCTTGGATGAGCCTTCATTGGATTGTACAGTATTGAGATGGTATCAATGTGTCTTGGTTTGGATTTACATGCATCAGCCTTCCTTAGTTCAGTTAGAGGCCAAGCTATTTGGAAATAAAGTGAGAGAGTTGACTGAAAAGGGATACTTGTGGAAAGATCCCTTAGAGGTAGTCTCTCCTCTAGACGTTATCTGAGAAATTATGCTAGGAGCATGCAGGCCTAGTACCTCATCTTTTCGAGCTTTTTGGATCTTTCTATCCATGGACTTTCGTGGAGGAAAGTCCTTTTAGTAGTGGATATTGTAATGACCCTCCAGGTCATTTCCTTGATTTGCATGCATTTTCTGTGTTGACACCTAATTTTTGTCCTCCATGGCTAAGTTTAATTTTGAGTTTCTTCGATTTTAAAAAAAATTACAACATTTATTTTATTCTAATACAAATAAAACAAGGAACACACGAAAAAGGCTCAAAACAGTCCACACAACATGAAGAACCCGAGAGCTCAAGGATAAGAACAACAATGACAAGATAACAAGGTGTTATTCAACACAAAAAAGTGTAACAACACATTAATAATGAGATGAACAAGATAGAAATAACAATGAAAGAAGAAGAACAACAAACGGCATAGGATACAAGAACAAGAACAACTAACGGTTTCACTAAACAAGATGAACTAGTACATGAAATGTAAAGATAGATAGTGAGATATACACTATTAGAAGAATAAGAACCCAAAGATGTATCAAATCTAAGGACCTCTAATACTTACAATAGTAACACCATACTCTTACGAAGACATAAGAGGAATCCATCACTCAAGCACAAATGTTTCCAAGCAATACACAATCACAAGTGAATCCACACTTGATCATGTCTTAGTTTCGATCTAGAGAGCCTGTCTCTCAAGAGATATGTTCTTTCATTAACATTCAATAACTAATGAACAAAAACTCTAACATATTATATTTCTAGTACATTACAATAAGTGGTAAAAGACAAAAGGTCCCTTTAATGAAAAAGGCACAAAATAGGCGCCCATAGAGTGTGCTTAGGGGCGGCCTTGTGCACACCAAGGCCCTTCTTCACACTTCAACTTGCATACTCCCTCGGTTGCATTCAAAATACTCAAAAACATCTGTCTTCGAGGTCGTGCCCATATTATATTTTTATAAATAACTTTTCAAAAACATCTGTGTAATTTTATCATTTTAAGTAACTATAATATGTTTTGTATTCGCATATATGGTCATAAAATTATTACTTAAATAATTATTTTATGAAAGATTAAATTATAATCAAGGGTTATTTTGATTCAAATGGCTAAAATCTTACTTTGAATATAATTTATTCTCAAAAGTAATTTATTTGAAAAATATTTGTTTGATTTTATTGAATCAAGAAGCTTGGGATTGAATTGGTTGTTAATTTATTTCAAATATTATTTTAGTTTAGTCAATTTTTTAAAATTACACCTTCATTGAAATCAATTCAACCATAATTACAATGCAATTGATCAATTATTTTTTTACAATTGATCAATTGAATTTTGATTAGGCTAAAATTTAAACACAATTGTCTATATTTTCATTTGCTGGATATTTAATAAATAGCCTTAATGTCCAAAATTCCTATATCCCTAGCCCTTAAATACTCGACCCATTCCCCATCCAGTGGCCAAAATTTCTTTCTCCATTCCACCGAGTCCAGCAATGGCCATACTGACTCGACCCACTTTTATTTTTCTTATTCACTAGAACAAAAGACAATAGCATCACGTACAGCAAGCCGACATTGATAAGGAAACACACTACTAAAACCAAAATTAAGACTAAGAATCTAAAACTCAGCAACTAGAAGAAAGGGAGATGAAGTAGAACACAAAAACACAATCGAATTCAACACAATAGGAAGAGAAAATTGCATTAAAGTAGAAGGATAGATAGTGACACATACACCTACACCAATTAATAGCATCAAGGTGTGTATCCAACACCAAGACACACAACACCAATGAAGGATAACACCACACTCTTAGGTGGACACAAAGGGATCAACTCCTTAAGCACCCCACTTTTCTTGTCAAAATGTCAACTCAAATGAATCCACACTCAAGCTAACTCTAATTTCAATGTCTTTTCCAAGACCTACAACTACAATATGAAAGTATCACTCAATAATTCATTCAAGCTAATGAAAATAGGATCTAAAATGTCTATTTATACTTATTACAAACAAAGACTAAAATTCTCGTAATGAAGGGTGCTCCTTTTGAGTGTAAAAGGAAGGTCTTAAAAGAACATAATGCCCTTATTTGAGGTGCCTATGTGATTTAGAAATCCCTCCTTCTCTCTTAAATTTGGACTAGGCTTTGTGATGGTTCCAAAAGGTCTTTAAGCACTTGCGAATTCGAGGATTGATCATTTGACAATCCGAAGCTTGAACCTTTGACAATACCTTGCAATCCTTGTTCATTTTATGCTTGTATCATCCTCTCCATATTGAAAGTAATTTGTCCTCAAATTCAAACCTTGCAAAACCAAAGAGGAAGAAAAACAAACTCACAATCCTCATGATAGGATGATTAGGATTAGTGTATCAATTGATATAAGCACGCCAAGGGGGTACACTTTTGATATTCAACCAGCAATATTTTGTTTTGAAAATGAAACATTTAGTATGAGAATCACAAAGAATAGGGATAAGACTAACATCAAGGGGGAATGAGCACAAACTGAGACAATTTCTTTCCCACCCTAGTAGTGCACCGGGATCAAATGGATAAAGAAGCCAAGGGCATAAGCCGAGACTAATCATCCCTTTTACTAAAGGATCAAAATCAATATCATTCAAGATATTACACCTAACTATGCCATACACAAGTTCACTATGAACAAGGATAATATCATGTTTTTCAACACACAAGTTCAAAGGAATGCTCCAAGGGGGTACACATTTGAAGTACAACCTATAATCCTTTGTTATGATCATGAAATTCATACTACAAGCATCACAAAGGACATGGTTAAGAGAGACATAAAGGAAAAAGAAATGCAATCTGAAACACAACCTTCCCCACCCCAATAGTATATCGGGATCAAATGGAAGAAATAGACAAGGATCTAAACCGAGGTTAGCCATTCCTTTTACTAGAGAATCAAATCCACAATCACCCAAGGAGTTTCTCATAACTTTGATATTTACACGGTCACTATGAACAAGACTAAGATCATGGATTTCATCACACAATTTTAAAGGACCATAGCCAATATTATGATCAACATTATAAGCATCAACATTAACTTCAGGGATTTTAATCATATCATTCACTTGTTCAAGTAGTGAGATATTCTTAGGACCACATTGATTATTGTACACATCATGAGTACTACCAAGGAAAGATTCATGCCTTTCTACCCTAGTCAAACCTGAAATCACATCACCTTGGCTACTAATAGCCACATCATAATATTTTAAACTTAAGGGAGTGTAGAGTGTACCAATTTCACCTTGGTTTGTACTAGGGCAGCCCACTTGCTTTGAACTCTCGGACAAGGGTACAATGGGAACACCAACATGTTTGGGAAGGATTTATTTTTTATTCTTCTTTGGAAATATATCATTATGTACCTCCACATAAGAAGAATCAATGCTAGAAAAAGTTTTAGCATTTGGGTTAGTGAGTATCAAAAGATCCTTTGTGGCCAAATCTCACAAGCACGTGTTTCTTTCCCTTTCCTACTTCACTACCCGCGGTTTCCCTTTCCCTCTTATCTTCATATTATTCTTGTATCTCACCATTAAATTTTATCTATTTTGAGGCTTGATCAAATTCTTCTTGAATTCTAACTTGTGGAGAGGAGGCATTGGATTTTGTGGAGTGTAAGTTCTTTGGACTTGAGATTTTTGAACTTGTGAAGGGTAAGGCCTTTGGTCAAGTGGGTTTGGAACTTGGTAGTTCTGATTTTTATGTAGCATTTGAGTACCAATTCCTTCTTGTTGGACTTGGTTCAATGGTGGGTGCAATGTTCTTTGGGCCCCTCGGGTTCAGGGACTTTGGGCTTGGTAGCTTGGGTTTTATGGAGGCTTTGTTGGACAAAGTCCATCAACACCCGTTTTCATTCTAATCATGTCACCCTTCATGGATCCCAAATCAAATTTCATTGATGTCATTTTGGTTTGCACCATGTCCACCTTTCGGTTAAGGGCCTCAATTTCGACCATGATTGTTCCAAGAATGTTGTTATCTAAAGTTTGGGAGTTTAAACCTTTGGGTTCCATGACAATTGTACCTAACAAGAAGCAAAAATCAGAAAAGTATAACCTAGAAAATGAGCAAACAAGTTAGTTCAAAAGAAAGCCTCACCACTCTCACACTCGATTCTTACCTCACACTTAGTCTCATAAGTAATGATACTTTGGCATATCCTTAGAAAGTGAGTAAGGGATGATTCTACTTTCACCCAGAATCAATTTTTGTTTGAGTTGAATCAAAGAAAAATAGCTTTCGGACTTTAACATATGAACAGTTTCTTAATCGATTCACAGATTTTTGTTCAAAAGAAGGGTGTGTAACCCTCCCAGAGTATATTCAAATGTGCAAGTTCTTCATCAAGAAAAGAGTTTCTTACATTATCTCCTGGAATTTTGCCAAAGGAGAACAAGACCGAATTAAATATTTATCCAAACAGATAAAAGTCAAAGGTTGGACTCCCAAGCCAACAACACCAAAACCTCCTGACAAAGGAAAAACGAGAGCATCCTCAACCAGTGCCTCACAAAGTAAGAAGGCACTTAAAGAAAAACTAAAGAAGGCTTTACAGGATATGGAAAGCCAAGAAACTAACGAAGAAGAAGTATTACAACTTCTAGAAGAAGCTTACTCCACAGGAAGTAGTGATAATATAATGGGGATATGCTAAATCCGACCCCTATCAGCCCCTATCAACAGAGACCTAGATAGGATAGTTGAACAAAACAACTATACAAATCAGTTCCTTCACACTATCTCCCAGCAAATAGGATATTCTAAGAGCTCAATGCTCTCTTTTAGTTCTCCTACTTTTGAAAAAGGTGCTCCAAGCCCTAACCCTATTACCAACCCTATCTTTAAAATCCCTGAGTTCCAAAAGGATAAATTCCCTAATCTCAGCGATGACTTCAAAGTTTCGGGAAAAATCTTAGAACAAATCAATGAAAAACTTTCCAAGTTCAAAATCTCTAAAAAAGAGAGAGGAGAGTCCAGCAACCAAAAGAACTCTCTTTCGAAACTCACCAATGATCGTTTTTCTAATAAGAAGAACTATTACAAATGACCTCTCCTCGAGACATCTAGTTTGAATAAAATCCCTACCTCTCCACCTCCAACCATGATGGTAGAGGAATAACAGAATGGAATATTGATGGTTTGGCTGAACACCAAATCTATAACAAACTTCATGAAATGGGCGTAGCCATCACAGCTTATAAAATTAGAGGAGCTTCTGATAAAGAGGTAACCAGCATGATAGTAGCGGGATTCACTGGTATGATAAAACACTGGTGGGACAACTACTTCACAGATAATGTTAAGAACCTTATCTATGAGGCCACGGCTATGGAGACGGTTGTCAAAAGTGAAAATGGATAAGAAATTCTTTAGCAAGTTGCAAAAGAAGATGCTTGTGCCACCCTCCTATATCACAAAGCGAGACATTTTATAGGAGAGCCCAAATTATTTCAAGATAGGAGTTTAGAAATCCTTAACAATCTCACCTGCAAAGATCTAGCAGACTTTAGATGGTATAAGGATATCTTTTTAGTCAAGATCATGATTCGACCTGACTGTAACAGTGACTTCTGGAAAGAACGTTTCATTAGTGGTCTCCCTCCTCTGTTCGCAGATAAAGTTAGGACCAAGATCAAAGATAGATTCGAGGGGAAAATCCCTTACGGAATTTTAACATATGGAGATATAATAAGCTTCAGTATGAGTTAGATTGCTTAGCCAGTAATTCAGTTTAGCAATCAGGCAATAAGTTCATATGGTGTGGTTTCCTATCTTTCCACCTATTCCTACTATCAAAAATCTCAAGAATGTAACTATTCTAAGATAGAAAGACCTAGTAGTTGAGAGATTAGCTCAGTTCATAATTATGTCTCAGTTTTATATCCTAGATATTCAGTCACAATTTAGTTCATAGGTGCCCTATGCATCGTCCCAATTTTCCTCAGTATTCTTCTAGGGACATAATGTCCCAAGGGGGAGATGCTCTATAACCCCCGAGCTATCGTGCCCTAAACACTCTAATTTCTCTTCATGTAACGAATCCAGTTTGGAGTTGTGGGTACCCATAGGTTGAACCTCTAGCTCCAATATCATCCATAAGCCATCTACTCAATGGCTCAGTTCAGTTCACAATACCCATTCCACATCACATGTTATAGACTCAGCTATGTTCTCATATTTCCGTTCATGCATATTCAAAAGAATCTCAAAATGAGGTCAAAAAATTTTATATGTTTGAAAATCTCTCCCATGAAGGGAGTGAAGAGGTTCGTCAAGAAGCGAAAGCTCAGTCCCCGATATGTCAGTCCCTTTAAAATTCTCAGTCGCTTTGGCAAAGTAACTTATGATCTCGAGTTGCCTTCAGATCTAGCTTCAGTGTATCCGGTCTTTTATGTCTCCTTTCTTAAGAAATGCATAGGTGACCTAGCAGTCGTAGTCTCTATTGAGGGCATAGACATTTAGAACAACCTCTCTTTTGAAGAGATTTCAGTAAAAAATTCTTGACTACCAGATTCGCAGATTGAGGAACAAGAGGTCTATCTTGTCAAAGTTTTTTGGCGAAATCAGTCCGTTGAGGGAGCCACTTGGGAAGCATAAGCGTACATGCGATCCAAGTACCCTCACCTCTTCTCCACTAATCCAGACTCAGCCCAAGATTATATATTTCCTTAAGCCTATTCAGTTTAATGTTTAAATTTTAGTTACAAACCAGTTTCATGCTCAGATTCCCATCATAAAGTTGGTATTAAATATCATTGCATATTTTGTCACGTGTTCATGCATCAGATCAGTCATGTATTCATGCATCAGATATACATTCTCCTTGTATGAAACCCAGTATATCAGAAATACCAGTCATGAATTCATGAATTAGTTTAGTCATGAAAACATGCATCAGATATACATGCTCAGTATAGTACAATCAGCTTATTAGTCATGTCAGCCATGTAATCATGTTTCAGTTGTTCATGTTTAGTGTGCTCTTCATTTATCATTCCTTCCCTCTCAGTCAATCTCATTCGAGGACGAATGTTTCCAAGGGGGAGATATTGTAATACCCCATATATTTCTAAGCTAGAAAATGTAGCATTGTTCCTACGTATGAAACCTCCTATCTTGTGATTCATATTTAAGTACATAACTTAAAATGAGTATCCTAGTGAGAATAGAGCTTATGATGTGTTAATAATATTCTTAAGAGTCACTTAGAGGAAGGCAAGCTAATAGCTTTTGAATCCATCAAGTTTTAGTGTTTGATTTTGCAATAGTCATCTTTGAACGAGCTTAATTTGATGTATATGCAGTATTTTAGCAGATTTATACCCACCAAATTATAGAGGATCGAATTAGATTTCCAACGATACCAATTTTACCAAAATCTAACACCCAAGCAAGAAATTATGGCTTTGCAAAGTGGAGTACGTCACCTAACAAATCGCCTAAGGCTACTGGAATGGTTATGCCATAAGTTGTAAGACGCGCAACCTAACTTATGCCATAAATTTTGCAACGCATAACCTATATTACGCGATAAGTTGTACGCCGCATATCTTATGACCCAAGTGACGTAAACACCCCATTTTTGAGTTATTTAAGGGTGGAATGGATATTTTCCACCCCTATATAAGACTATAACATGGGATTTAGCCCTAATTCAACTAAAATATAGTCACTTCTCTCAAAATTCTCTCAAGAACAAGTTAGGATTCTCAATTAGGGATTCAAATTCAAGAAAATTACACCATAAATCTTCACGAAATCAAGAACTAAGGTATACATAGTGTTCATTCATGAATTCCTTTTGTCCATGAATCCCAAGAAACAAGTTTTAAAACTATGGATTATGATATTCATGCTATGCATTGATTATGTTCATGTGGTTGTTGTGTTATGATTCCTAAGTTGGAATCTTTGTGTGTTTTTATGAAAATATATTAGCATATGAGTTCAAAACCATGAATTTTAGATGGTTATGATATGTTAATTTCATGATTATTCCATGCCTTAAGTCATACAACCTAAGTGTATGATAAAACGCCTAAGATACTAGAAATTATGTAATATAGCTCAATTGTGACATATGTGATGGATTCATATTTTACGATTATGTTCAAATGACTCCTATGCTATTGATATGCAATGTAGATGTTTGTTGGAATGCTCGTGATGTTAGAATATGATATTATGACATTGATTATATGCATTCCTACCATGTACAAGATTATGATAACTATGTACTTCATGAAATCCCCAACTTATTGTATTATGGATCATTGATGTTGGTCATGTATTCAAGAATGTCATGCCTTGTCAGTTTCCTTCTATCGAGTCCTAGGGATACTTTTACTCAACAATTTATTTGTGTGTCTGGAGCTAGTGTCATGTTTTCACGATATCCTCAATCAATCCATGTTCAGTATAATTCACACAGTCGTGTGACTCAGCAAAACTCAGTAAACTCCATAATCCCAGTAATCTCAAAAAGCTTATTAATTTAGTAATCTCAGTACCATTCTGTCTATCAACGAAACTCAATGAACTCAGTTCCGTTCAGTTCAGTTAATCATTTTCAATGTCTATTCAGATGGGAGTAGGATTTAGCACTGAGTAAACCCAAGGATGAGGACACATACTGACAGTTGAGGGTGTGATCCTTAGAAGTAATCCTTGCATTCCAAAACTATATAGCCAGCATAGGTTGAGACATCAACACTGATAGATGAAGGTTGATGATATGGATAAAAACTGTCAAATAAGGGTCCCACCATTCTCTTTTGGGGACACTGCCAGATGAGGGTCACCCACAGCTTGTCTTTACCAGTGGCACGGTATTGACTCCCTTCCAATTAGGGTTAGAGATTGGACCCCAACTCAGCTATAATTTGTTTGTTATGGAATGTTATTTAGATAACTACTTCCCACAGTCTTAGTCTCAGTAAAAGAACTCAGATAGTCCTTCCTATTTTAGTACTGTTAGATACAGTTAACTCAGCATAGTACGGAACTCACTAGTTCCATCAAAACCGCTCAGAAACAATTTTATGAATTATGAGTAACTCATGTTATCAGTAATCAGACTCATTAGTTAGTACCGTCATGAATTTAATTATAATTGCTTATTCATGTATGTATTCTCACGTTTATGTAATACAGTCAGTTAGCATTATTTCATGTATTTAAACCCTTTGTATTCAGCCTACCTTACATGCATATCAGTAATTTAATCTTACTAACGCATTTGTGCTATGGTGTTTTATTCTAAACATAGGTTCAGAAGGACGAGCATCAGTAGCATTCCAGTTTCAGTAGTCAGAGTTAGCAGTGAGTCCTCAACCTTTGAGGAAATGATCATTACTTTATTTCTTTATTACTTAGTTTATTTTACTAGTTGGAGTTAGTTGGGGACATGTACCATCAACTCTTTATTCAGATAGTTTTGTTTTAAAGGCTTTTCAAACTACACTATGTTTATAAATTTTTGTTTTAGTTCGTTTTGGTATTGATATACCATACTTTCAGATGTTATGTTTTATCAGTTGTGAACCTTATTTCCTTTTAGACTTTATTTCCATATTTACACAATATATTATACAGTGTTCAGGTACAGATATCAGTCATGGGTTAGCTTGTGGTCTTTTAGAGTTATGAGCACCGTGTAGCGCTTTGGGTACAAGATTCGGGGCATTACATGTCGGCTGTTTGATTAAGGTGTGGACACAAGTGGGGGAAATCATGAGTACCGAACTTTGTGTGAAATAGGTTGACCAATGAGATTTGCACACCATGTGTTTAATAAAATGCTCTAATGAACTTTCAATACTTATGTTTGTTTATAAGGGCATTCACATATTTCTGAGTATTGTACTAACTATCTTCATATTCTTCCACATTGTAGAACATACTAGTAGCCTAAATTTGGAAAAAATCTCTACATACAGAGCTGACATAGAACTAGCCTCCGGTAGCGCGACTGCAGTCATAGACCGTGATCACAGTTACGCGGATGCTGCCATGACTCATGATCGCGATAATGGAGGACAGTTTCTAGCCAGACCAAAATTTCTGCATTTCCAAATTCTTTGTCCAGCTCCACCAAGCACCTAATCTAATGAACACTAGTGCTTAATCTAGCATATTTTGCATTACTAAAATGTCATCGAAAGATATAATGTGTGCTTAGTACATTTAGGACAACCTCATAGATAAATATGATCACATCTAATTCATGGCTCCCAAGTACCACACACTTTACTATTGGATCTTCCAAGGATAAAGCTGCTCCCGAAGAGAGGAATTTGCTTGGATAATATGCTGGAAAAACTGTTGGCTCTTCATGAAAAACTTGAAGCCATAGGGTGGTAGCACTTTTCTCCAGATCCATACATTGCAAATGAGAAATGATTCCATGAATTCTATGCAAACATCAGTGAAGTCTCTTTTTTGGACCCACTCAATGTGACTGACAAGATTTGAGGAAAGTCGGTGAAAGTTGGGGCTTATCAAATCAATGATTTTTATGTATCAAGCAGGTAGATATGAGTGAATTCAAAGCTAAGGGGTGTAAATTAGGAATTTAGTTGGCACAACGGCTATGCCCCAGAAGGGAAGTCTCGCTGACCAAAAATAAAAATAATATTTCTATAAATGACTTCACCTTCGAGGCTCAGATATGGTTTCACATCATTTGTAGCAAAGTATCTACTTGCACCTACATGACAGTAGTCCCAGAGTTGCGCGCTAGGATGTTGCATCTATTCTAGATAGAATGCCTTTAGATGTTGGTCAGCTTGTCGTTAATGAAATAGATTATTTTAAGGTCCAAAATGGTAGATATCTATTCTTTCCCTCTTTGATTAGAGAGCTTTGCAAAAGGGCGGGGGTGGAAGAGTATGCTAGTGATACATGGGTATGCCCTATTGCCCCTATTTACCCTTTGAGGATTAGAGGTTAGGGCGCACCTAAAAAAGCAAGAAAAGAAAGATCGACTTAGAAAAGTTGGCTTATAGTGAGCCTGATCCTCATAGGCAAACCACCATGGGACCTCTCGAGGAGATTAGATTAAATATTGCAACCATCAAAGAGCTTGTGTCTAGTTTTCCCCAAGGATCGGGAGAGCCTTCCACTACTCATCATTTGCATATGAGTGTATCGATTATGAAAAGTACAAGAAGGACCAAAATAAGCAAGAGGCCACCATTGATAATCTTGAAAAGGCCTACTCCCCTTTGGCGAAGTCATACTGCAACCTTCGAATTGCACAAGAAAATAGTTGAAAGGGAGAAGTAGAGGGATGAATTCTTTATCAGGATATAGAAGGTGTGAAGGTCCTAGGGAAAGTTCTATAGCCCCGAGATAGACTTCCTTCTTCTTGGGTGGACAGTGATGATGAGGCCCCAGTCGAGTGGTCTGATCTTAAGGAAGAGAGTTATGATGCAGAGTCCAATAGTGATACTAGTCCTTGATGTAGTTTTAGGGAGCTTCCTTATCTCTTTTACCTTTGATTGTTTATGTAGTGGGGATATTGCTATCTTTTAAGTTGGGGGCGTCTCCTTATTCTTATTCATTTAATTTGGGCCAGTATTATATCCTTTTCTTCTCTTTTGGATAATTCTCACCTTCATTTATTTAGGTTGTAATATTCGGGCACCTTGACTGTGCCCCCATTTGCATAGATTAGTTATTTTGTTCATAGTTTGCTATTTTAGTTTAAATTTCATTAGTAGAGTTTTTGCCTTCTTGATCAATTTCTAACCATAGATGCAGGGGAAGTCTGAGTACCCATGGCATCAAGGCCGTAGAATGCAAGGGAAGTCTGAGTGCCTGTGGCATTGATAATTTGGGGTTGCATTAAGATCCATTGGTGAAGTCTGAGTAACCAGATGGTGGGCCGCCTATACTATGAACTTCAATGTGAGATGATAGCTTGGATGGTCACCATGATTAGCAAATTATGTGTGATGCAGATGCAAAAGCAAACAACCACCTCCATAAAAAAAATTATTCGAATGCATGGATGTGAGAAACTTTGTGATGAATTTTTTCCTCTTTCTATGACTCTGAAAGTTGACTTCAAAAAAATAATGAATACTCTATCTTTGTCTCAAGCAGGTAGAACAATTGAATCCCCTTGACGACATTCGCATGCCTTGTGTGTGAGGTTAACTGTCTTTTTCTTATGTGTACTTGTACTATCTACAACTTGCCACTTTAGTATTTCAAAGCTAATTTTTTACTATGCTTGGTTGGTAAAATGATCGTAGGCCATTTTTTGATTTTGGATGTCCACTTTAGCCTATATAGCCTACCAATATATAAGGCGTACCTCTAGTCACCCTCTTTAAGTCTTTGAACTTTTATTTGGTAAATGCATTACAAGTCGTGACCCTTCTATTCATCCACTCTGGAACCCCATCCTCCTTGAACTTGAGGATACAAATTAAGGCTAAAATCCTAAGTTGGTGGTGGTAGAAAGAGAAAAAAGTATAGTTGAGCTACGAAGTCTTAAGAAGGTTTAAACACTCTTGAGAAAGTCAAGCTTTTTGGATTTGAATAAAGAAAAGATCCCATAAAGAAAAAGAGGTTGTTTCTATGTGCAAATATTTATAGAAGAAGAGAAAAAGAGGAAAGTGGGATAACCAAGAAAAAAGCAAAGGTAGGCTAAATAGTAAAGTAAAAAGAAGTGACCCAATAAGTGATGCATAAAAAGTGTATGATGTAGAAGTTCAAGGAGGGTGTAGCCTTGTTTTCCCAAATAATATTCCATCCTAACCCTAAATGTACATTACAAGATAAAAAAGCCCTTTGTGATTCCCAACTAAGTATGGTCATTGTAGTGGTGATTGAAAATAGGGAAAAGCCTATGGCATAGTACTTCTTAACATGGAAAATTTCTTGAGAGAGTGAGTGGTTACACCTAAAATTCCTTGTTGCATGATTGGTAGCTAGGTATGTGAATTTTTCCTTTCTTGTGTGGATGCATGTGAACAAGTTGAGGGGGGTGATTTTGTCATCTTCCGCACAATGAGACAAGTGAAAGTATAGAATGATTATAGTCAACATGTGAGTCATTTTTAAAGTGTTAGTAATAGTTACATAGTTGCTCCCGAAAGTCTATTGCATCCTTCATTATTCCATTTTATGATGAAGGGAGCTGTAAAAATCCTATTTGATCATGTATAAAAATCATTTTGTGGTAGAAATCTAGATTGAGTCTTCATGATCATTAAGTGATAGAAAAAGGGCATATATATGAATTTGAGTCATAGTAAGTGGTAGTTTTGTTAAAGAACAAACAAGGTCTTAAACTGAGGGTGCTAATGAGTGGTGAGATTACCACTCATTCGCACTTATTATTCATGCACATTTCCTTGTTTTAATGACCAACTAAGGTAAAATCTATGGATAGATGCACTAATATCCACTCTTTGATGACATAAAGTTAAGGAGAAGAAAAGATATGGATTGGAGCTGAAAATGATAAAAGAAGAGCAAGAAAGAGTGTAGCTGAAGACCTGGACTATATCAGCCTTGGTTACAGTAACCGCAGTCCTCTATCTTAGGTTGCAGTAAGTCAAGACAGTCAGAGCAATGTAGTCGTGACACACAACTATGATCGCGTAGTCCGAACAGTGTGCACGATCAGGACAAAGAGGAAATATGCCCAAGGGAATATCTATAAAAGTACTTGGACGCATCCCAATCCATATTTAAGCTAAAACCCTTTCCTTTTTAAGGGAGCTTAGATAATAATATATCTTAGAATTCAAGACATGAAACCATAATCTTGGGTAAGTGTGTAATTAACTTTGAAGGTTAAATTTCTTAGACTTTTTTTGAAGAATGAATGTGTTGGATAATCCTTATGGTATATCTCTCTCTACTTTCTTCATGAGTAGCTAAATAATTTAGTCTTGGGATTATGCTGAACTAGGGTGTAATTGTATGTGGGTATTTTTGTGTTTACATGAACTATAGTTGTTGAGCATGGATTCCACCATTGCTTGAGCTTACGGGTTAGAATTTGATGGGTGCATGCCCCAAATATCCTAATGGGTTTGATAGGTGAAATCCCCAAACTCTATAAACCCTTTGTCATCCTTGAAAGAGGGATGAAGGTGAATATTAGGTAACCCATAACATCCTTGAAAGAGGGTTATAGGGAGACAAAGCAATGGTGGACAATTGAGCCTATGGTTTACTACCTTTTGAAATCTTAGAAATAAGTGCATTAGGAGTGTAAATCATGTCAAGAGCATCTTCCTAGAAATAAGGATGCGTGATTGAGGTCTTGGGTGAGTATAAAAATGCGTACACTTGTTAGGTGCTCGAAAGAGCCAACAGGTGAAATCATTGAGATTTTGTTGAAAGATTGACCCTAATGAACTTCGACCTAGAATATCCCTTGGTTAACAACTATTTTCATGATGAACCAACACCAACCCACGTGCATTACTTCTAGGTAGACATAATCCTAAGATTTCCCCCAAACCTTGAATTCTAAGTAAAATTTCATTTATCAAGTACTTGTCTAAGTGTGTTGCGAAAAGTTTCCAAACAAATTCGCCCATTTCATTTTACATATCATTTTTGTTAACATTTTAGGTAATCTCTTAGTAACTTGAGCATCCATAAAGTTTGAAATTTATAATTTCACTCCTTAAGATTCAACCCCAATTTAATTTGGGTTACTTGACAACGACTGCCTCACCCTTAATTATAGGAGTGAGTTGAGCGTTATCAATTTCATATCTTATATTTGGATCAAAAGATTAGTCTTTCTTGAATCATGCTATAATGTATGTGAATGAAGTTTCAAAAGCTTAAACTTTCTTGTAAACTTAATGCTTGTACTGGGACTTGGAATTCATGCTTTAGTTCATAAGATTTCATATAAACATCATGCTCTATAATCACCTTGAAATTTTTCAACATTATCTAGTCACGAAGGTCAAATTCAAATCATAATACAAATCTTGCAAGTCAAAACATGAATATATGTAAACCTTGATGCACCTAAAGCTTTCAATCACATGGTAGTATCATACTTCAAGAATATGCCATTTGGGTATGAACCCTAATTCAAAATAAGTAAATTAAATTTAAAAGCCATACACTTTGTGAATAAGGATGAAAGAATAACCTTGTTCATAAACCCCACATACCTGGACTTTTTGACTTCCTTGAAGGGAACTTAGACTTGGGAACTTGAGAGATGATTTTGAAGAATAAACCCGATCCTTGTTGTTCTTGGCTTCCTTGTTAGTTAAATTAATGCTAAAATAAATAAGACAGATTTTACCTCACTCGTAAATAGAGAGTGTAATTCACTTAATGGGCTATGCAGGCTCATAAAGAGTTGATAAATCCATATTCTACAAGAATAAGGTGGTAATAGGACCCCACAAACTTTAAGTGTCTTTTTGAAAATTTGAGACAACTTCAATGATATCTTTATCATTTTTCTCTTGGACAAACAATGATTCCTAATAATGCTGCCATGAATGCTTCTAGCATGTATCTTACCCATGTAGGGAAGTATTGGCTAGTTTTGAGTTTCTTCCCATACTTCTCAAATCATTATTTCTTCCATATCTCAAATACAAGAACTCAAAAGAAACCCACTCATTACCCAAACACTCCATATAAGGATAGTTGATGTGTATTTGTTCCAAGAAATTATTTTGATATTCCTTGGATCTAGAGTTTTTTTTTTAAGATCCCTACTTAACACCTTGAGACCACTTAATTCTTCAAAGGTGAGAGACAACTCAAAAGTGCTATAGCAGAAGGCTTTATTTGTAGAATCCAAAAATAAAATTAATGGTTTAATTAAACCTCTATCTGAATTGAATATCATAATATATATGAGGAATTTAAGATGTTTTGAATATTGTGTTGTGTCCAAATAGACTATGTTGTTCACCAGAACAGGAGCATCAGTGGGATTTTGTCTGTGATTATATATGTTAGGTGTTCATTAATATCTTAAATATCCTCACCTCTCAACCTTTTGTTACATCTTATTAGCTTTAATTTACCTAATCAGGGAAAGAATGTGAGATTAAGAACATGTTCGACTTGGTTATCATAAAATCTATAACCCATTCAAAAGGTTCAAGGACAAGTAGAGTTGCCAAAATTAGACTCTCACTGAAAAGAGTTGACAAGGTAGGAATCTTTCCATATCTCAAACACCAAAATTCTTAAGAAACCCACCCATTATCAACCACTTCATACAAGGATGTTTGATGAGCATTTATTTTAAATGTTGACAAAGTGGGAGTCTTTTCAACGAGAGTCTAATTCTGGAAACTCTACTTGTCCTTAAACCTTTTTAAAGGGTTATAGATTTTATGACAACCAAGTCATACATGGTCTTAATATGAAGCTCTTTCCTCAATCAGATAAAATAAAGCCAATGAGGTATGATAGGAGCCTAAAAGTTGAGGTTGTTGAATAGGTTAATGAAGCCCTAACACCTCTAATTACAGATAAAATGCCTTCAATGCATATATCCTAATGGAGCAACAAGGGTCTATTTTTACATATCGTGATGTTCAAACATCCCAAATTCCTCATAGATATTATGATATTCAGTTAAGACAAAGTTTTAATTAAGGCATCGATTACAAATAATATCTTTCGCTTTAGCAATTTTGAGTTGGCTCCCACCTTGGATGAATTAGGTGGTCTCAAGGGGTGTAATCACCCTCCAAGTTATTGCTTGATTTGTATGATTTTTCATTGTTTCGATCCTTCCCATAATAAGTACAGGTCATTTATGACTTATTGGAGTTGTTAGTTAGGTGATCAGATAGTTCATAAGGATTTTAGGCTCATTTTCCAATTTTAGAGCTTTCATCATCTAGAATTTGGTCTCAAATTAAAACTCCTAGTAGATGACCTCGAATGAGAATTCCAATAGTGCCATCGACTCTAGAATATTAATTTTAGGATAGGTGGACTCTTAGTTTGGGTCCCAAGGCACCCGAGCTTATTTTGACCTATTGGTTGAAAAGTTAAGAAATTAAAAATTAGGTGTAGGACCCACATTTCATTAAAATGACCTCGGATGGAAATTTCAACTGCACTATTAACTCTAAAACATTAGATATGGTGTGGTTACATAGTTCATTTGTGTATACTGGATTCCAGATGAATCTCGAGAGCTTGGCAAAGACTTACAATCATTTCTAATACATCAGATAAATCCAAGTCTCAGTTGTATATGATGTTTTTGATGCATCACGATCATAATGTCTTTAGCTGCGATCGCGTCTCCTTGAACAGGGTGAGAAGTATCGTAATTGCAATACTTTAAGTTGCAAACGTGACTCCTTGACCATTTTGCCAGGCCTCGATCTCAATAAGGGGATGTGTCACAATAACTACTTCTGACCCTATCACCATGTATAGTGATCGAGAACATTGGGTTGCTATAGCGACACTTGAGTGCCTAGAATGGGTATAAATACCCCCTTTTCAACTTGTTTTTACCATTTTCTCATCCCTTTCCAATAGAACTAAACCCTAGAAATTGAGAAAGCTTAGGATTAAAGATTATAGATGATTTAGGGAGCTTAGTTATCGATTATTCTATAATTTCCCTTTGAATTCATGGTAAGATTCTTTCAATTTCTAGATAAATTCTTAGAAGTTAGGTATTTGAATTCCTTAAATTTAAGGGTTGATTTGAGAACCTTGTGCTCCATTTGTGCTCAACTATTGAACACAACTTTCTTGTCCTTCGAGAGACCTCATAATGGGTTTAATTTTGCATTTCATTTATGGGCCCTGCAGAACCATTCTTGACCCAAAATTTGACCCGACCTATTATATGACAATATGGGTCTTATTTAAATTCTAATGATGCATGGATTATGATTTTGATAGCATAGTGACATTTCATTATTGTGGAGTGAAAATAGACGTTTGGTGAATGTTTAAGGATTTACGATTCGACATTGAGGAAGGATTTTGTCTTCTCTTCTTCAAAAGATGATGTGTTTTATATATTGCATGTGCATGAGAATGTGAATGTTAAAGCTTGATTATGGGTAGTTTACCATGACTTAGTCTTGATTTTTGAGGTTTAGGGATTAGATGAGTAATTTAACCCATGAGGTGAATGCTTATTAACTTTAAGGATCCTATTGTTTTCTTTATAGATTGAGCTAATTCATAGAATGATTGTTCTATTATACTTGATTGGTATATAGTTTAAGTATTGGAATCATGATTAGTATGAATATCCTTATGTGGGTTATTTAGCGACCTTGAAACCATAATTTAGATGGAGTTGACTTAATTACTCATGTTCTAGGTAGAATTCCTATCTTAGGGCTATATATGGCTTATGTACCATCTAGAAGTCAATTTAGATACATTATCCTAGTTAGGATAGAAATTGCCTAAATATGGAATTTAACGATTAGAAATAGATTCCTCCGGCCCAACTTAGGCAAAGACTTGTGTTATCACTTATGGACTTATTTGCGCATGATAGACATAGTTAAGACTATTAAGCCTGTCATACCCCAAATCCCATTGGAGCGGACTGGCATAGTGACATTTCAGCCCAGTAGACACGCACAAATATATATATAAATAGTAATTGGCCGTCAGAGCCATCACGTCTATCAACCAAACACTCCTATGGCTGTACAATATGTCTACAAAAGCCTCTACATAGATACACCACTGAGTTAGGGTCGGGACAAACTCCCGCCCACAAAAGACTTTTATACAAATACCAAAAACACATATAGAAACGACTTGGGATGCCTCGAAACAACTGGAGCTCACCACTAACAACAGAATGTCCTGACTCTTAATGCGGAGGTGTACGACCTGAAGTACCTGTTCCTGCAGGCATGAATACAGGTCCCCCGTGAGGGACGTCAGTACGGAAATATGTACTGAGTATGTAAGGCAGTGAGTATCAAGATGAGATACAAAAGATCAACAGAACCCAGATACCAATGAATAAACAGTATGAGTAGACCACACTTAAAAGAGCTGATGGGCTACCTGCACATTACTTTCATATCATTACTTCCCGTAATCCTTATCAATACATAACATATGTCATACAATGGCCAACTGATCAGTGGTACTAATAGAATACATCAGGGACCACCCCTGGAATAGCATATATACATAAACTTTATAATACAATGGCCAACTGATCAGTGGTACTAATACAATACATCATATCATCAATTTAAAATATAGACATTCCATTTCTTAATTCAATTAATCTTTGATATTGGTTACTTTGTGGTCACACCTTATGGAACTTGAAACCATGATACCTCAATAGGAAAAACATGTAAATAGGTAATAAATATCATGAAAATGAAGTAGAGAATCATGGATACCTCATTAAACCATTTCAGAGTCAACAATAGTATATGGACATTTTTTTGACTAGCCGGACATCTTACAAGTGAAAACAAGTTCAATTGGTAGTGTCGAAGATCATATGAGGTTATTATGTGTCATGTGTCATAGGACAATGTTGAAAGCTTACTTGAGAGTGCCATGGGTCATTATTCATGCCAAAGATTAGATAGAGTATGTCTTACATACCTTGATATAACCACTTCAATACAAGTCCAACTTGACTTCCCGTACTCTTCGAACACTTATCTACAATAAGTCATTTGTGGCAAACTAGTATTAGCAACCAAACCTTACCATTTAGGTATTAACTTCACCAAATAATGTCTATGAAGTAATCCTTTAACTCATAAATAAGAGTGCTACATACATCCTCTTATACTCTTATTACATTCACATATGCATTTTCATGAAATATCCCTCAACATCACTCTTAGCCTTTATTTCCCTTCTTAATCATCATCCAATACCAACATGATCACTAGGCATACATAACCACTAATATAATGATATATCACCACAATTCATCCTCCATAATCCAATACAACAACTTCCATAATTTACTACTAACAATTTATACAAAACAATTCATAACTATGTTTCTGGTTATCTTCCAACATCAAGACAATACTCATAATCCTTTATCAATACTTATTCATGGATAAGAACCAAGAATAAACAATATTCATACCTTAACAATGAACTCTTGACTTTAGAATCCTCCTTACATAACCATGGGGTGCTTCTCGAAGCTTTCGAGATGGTGAACACAACTACGAAACCAATTCGAATTTTCTACGGTTAAATCACAAAATATTTGAAGTTGAAATTAGGCTAGGGTTTCACCTTATCTTAATAATTGGATGATATATGATATATATGAGGCTAAGTGTAGGTTTATAAAGACCCATTTTCGTCCAAGAGGTAATAGAAAATGACCATTTTGCCCTAAAAATTTAAATAAATCCTAATTTGTCCCCAGTGGACAGTTTTGACAGGCTGAAGTAAATCGATCATAACTCTTTGCTCCGGTATCGGATTTGGGTGAAACCAATTGCATTGGAAAGATAATTCGTCCTCAAATGTTAGCATAGTTACTCAATTAAGACATGTCCAAGCTTACAATTAACTTATTCATCATCATAACATACTTGCATAAAAACAAACACTTACTTGTTATTGTTCTTCTTCCGTCTCATGAACTTCCTCCTCATCGTTGAATAGGTAAGGGTACTTAATCTTCATCGCTTCCTCGGCTTCCCATGTGATCTCCTCAACTTGTTGATTCCTCCAAAGTACTTTTACCGATGCTATCTCTTTATTCCTTATTTTTTTAATTTGGCGATCAAGAATAGCAATAGGCATTTCTTCAAAAGTGAGATCTTCTGTAACTTGTACATCTTCCGTAGTAGTGATGTGCGATGGATCCCCAATGTACTTGCGAAGCATCAAAACATGAAATACGGGATGAACTGCTGAGAGCTCTTGAGGTAGCTCTAACTCATAAGCAACTTGTCCAAATATTTGAATGATCTTGTACGGACCTATGTATCGTGGACTTAACTTTCCTTTCTTGCCAAACCTCATCACTCCTTTCATTGGTGATACTTTCAAGAATACCCAATCGTCGATAGAAAACTCAAGTCCTCTTCTTCTAACATCCGCATAAGATTTGTGTCGACTTTGAGCTGTTTCAAGCCGTTGTTGGATCACTTTAACCTTCTCCATTGCTTGATAAATAAGATCCGGTCCAAACCAAACCGCATCACCTGCTTCAAACCATCCTATTGGCGATCTACACTTTCTTCCATACAATGCTTCATATGGTGCCATTTTGATACTTGAATGATAGCTATTATTGTAGGCAAACTCGATAAGAGGTAGGTGATCATCCCAGTTGCCTTTGAAATCTAATACACATGCTCGTAGCAAATCTTCAAGTGTCTGGATGGTACGTTCCGCTTGTCCGTCCGTTTGAGGATGAAAAGCCGTACTTAGATTTACTTGTGTCCCCAAACTCCTTTGAAAAGACTTCCAGAAATTTGCGGTAAATTGGGCTCCTCGATTGGATATAATGGAAATTGGAACTCCATGTAACCGAACGATCTCCTTAATATAAAACTTCGCATACTCTTCCGCCGTATAAGTTGTCTTAACTGGTAAGAAGTGCGCAGATTTGGTAAGCCTATCAATGATCACCCATATGGAATCAAACTTCTGATATGTACGAGGCAAACCCGTGATGAAATCCATATTGATCTTGTCCCACTTCCAGACTGGAAGATCTATACATTGCATGTAACCACCGGGTTTCTGGTGTTCTACTTTGACTCTTTGACAATTCGGACATTCAGCTACAAATTCGGCAATATTCTTTTTCATGTCATTCCACCAATATATTGTTTTCAAATCTTGATATATCTTAGTCGACCCTGGATGGATGGAATACCTTGAACAGTGTGCTTCTGTTATAATTCTCTTTCTTAGCACAACTACATCAGGTACACATAAACGATTTTGACACTGAAGCACTCCTTCTCGCGTAAGCTCAAATGCCTTTGCCGTGCCACTCTGCACATCCTCCTTAAGCTGCAATAAAATTGGATCTGCATACTGTTTCTCTTTCACTTCAGCTATCAATGAAGATTCCGCTGCATTACGTACAATAACCTCTTCATTTGGAGTTTCGAGAAGTCGAACTCCCAAATTAGCTAGTTGGTGAAGATCCTTAATCATCCCCTGCTTTTCTATAGATGCCATTTTAGACTTACGACTCAGTGCATCTGCTATCACATTCGCTTTCCCTGGATGATACAAGATATCAACATCGTAATATTTCAACAATTCAAGCCATCTCTGCTGCCTCATGTTTAGATCTTTCTAACTGAAGATATATTGCAGGCTCTTATGATCGGTATATATGTCAACATGAACCTCATATAAGTAGTGGGGCTATATCTTCAGAGCAAATACAACTGCAGCTAGCTCAAGATCATGTGTGGGATAATTCCTCTCATGTGGTCGCAACTGTCTATATCCATAGGCTATTACTCTACCATGTTGCATTAATACGCATCCTAAGCCACTTCTCGAAGCATCACAGTACACTGCATACCCTTCTGTGCCTTCAAGAAGTACCAATACCGGTGTAGAAGTCAACTTGCTCTTCAGATCTTGGAAACTCTTTTCACAGGCATCATTCCATTGGAACTTGGAGGCTTTATGCGTCAACTTAGTCAAGGGTGTAGAAATAGAAGAAAAACCTTCAACAAACCTTCTATAATAACCCGCCAACCCGAGGAAACTACGAATCTCTGTAGGCGTCGTGGGTCTTGGCCAATTCTTCACAGCCTCAATCTTCTGAGTGTCAACTTTTATGCCTTCACTGGATACAATATGGCCCAAAAATGCCACTGACTTGAGCCAAAACTCACATTTAGAAAACTTTGCATACAACTTACGATCACGAAGAATCTGCAATGCCTGCCTCAAGTGATTAACATGGTCCTCTTCTGATCTAGATTAGACCAGAATATCATCTATGAAAACTATCACGAACACATCTAGAAATGTCTTAAACAGCCTATTCATCAGATTCATAAAAACTGCGGGTGCATTTGTCAGCCCAAATGACATAACCAGGAATTCATAATGACCATACCGTGTTCGGAAAGCTCTCTTAGGTATATCTTTATCCTTGACTCTCACTTGATGATAGCCTGATCTCAAGTCAATCTTGGAAAAACCCTGGGCACCCTGCAACTGGTCAAATAAATCATCAATTCGGGGAAGAGGGTATTTATTCTTGATAGTCACCTTATTCAATTGCCGATAGTCAATACACTTCCTCAGCGAACCATCTTTCTTACGCACAAACAATACTGGTGCTCCCCAAGGGGACATACTAGGCCTGATGAATCCCTTCTCTAGCAAGTCTTTCAGTTGCTCTTTCAATTCTCGCAACTCTGCTGGTGCCATTCTATAAGGAGGAATTGAGATTGGTTGTGTGTCTGGCAACATATCAATACCAAACTCCACTTCTCGTTCAGGAGGTAAACCTGGTAGTTCTTCAGGAAATACATCAGGAAATTCATTCACAACCGGAACGGTCTGAAAAGTTAGCGGCTCGGCCTCTATATCCCTTACTCTAACCAAATGGTATATGTACCCCTTGGAAATCATTTTTCTTGACTTAAAGTAAGAAATAAATCTACCTCTCGGCGCACCAACATTACCCTTCCATTCAAGGACTGCCTCATTTGGGAAATGGAAATACACCTTCTTAGAACGGCAATCTACTGTAGCATAATAAGACGCTAACCAATCCATGCCCCTAATAACATCAAAATCTACCATTTCTAACTCAACAAGATCGTCCATCGTATCACGACCACAAATATTCACAACACAATTTCGATAAACATTCCTAGCTATAAGAGATTCCCCTACTGGCGTTGATACTTCAAATGGCTTGGCTAATAATTCAGGTGTTCTCCCGAACCTTCCCACAACCAAAGGAGTAGCATACAATAATGTAGAACCAGGATCAATTAAGGCATACACATCAAATGCAAAGATGGACAACGTACCTGTAACCACATCTGGAGAAGCCTCTAAATTCTGCCGATCTGCTAGGGCATACACACGGTTCTAAGCTCCGCTAGAACTAGCTGCTCCTCTATCACCTCTACCGTGACCCATAGGTTGTGCACCCATACTTAAAGGAGGCACAGATGTTGATGCAACAGCTGATCTGGTAGGTCGTGTTATACCACCTGTGGTCCTGCGTGGGCAATCCCTAGCCATATGCCCCGGCCTACCGCACCAAAAGCAATTGTTCATTCTAAGCCGACATTCGCCAAAGTAAAATCTTCTACATATGGGGCACGGGTGTCGTGGAGGTCTCAATTGACTCATACTCCCTTGCCCTTGATACCCCACTGTTCACGAACTTTGATTTTCACTGCTTTGCCCGAACTGATTACCTCTGAACCTTTGAAATTGCGGTAGAGCACTAATTTCCAGATAAGAAGATAACGGGCTAGGCAATCTATGAGAGAACGAAGACCTAAGACCTCCCTGAGATGCCATAAACTGCCCTATAGCTTTGGCCCGCTTAGAATATCCTTTTTCTGATTCCTAGGTTCTTCTTCTTTGCCTCTGATCTTCCATCTTCTGAGCGAAAGCTTGTATCCTCTCTATATCTATGTCCTTGTTCAAAGCAGCAATGGTACAATCTCTAACCAAGTATTGTTCCAATCTATCCACATAGTGATGAACTCTGTCATCCATAGTAGCTACCACATTAGAAGCATATCGAGACAAGGAGTTAAATCGAAGACTATACTCTCTTACACTCATATTACCCTGACGAAGATTTAAGAATTGATCTGCACGGGCCTGACGAGTCTCAAATGGAAGATAATGATCAATAAATGCATATTTGAACTCTCCCCACGTAGTTGCAGGTGCATCAATACCCCTAGATCATTTCCAATCCTCGTACCACAATATAGCCTCTCCTTTCAGTCTATATGTTGCTAGCTCAACCATCTCTTTACCGGATATGTGCATAACATCTAGAGCCCTTTGGATTTGATCGACAAAGTCCTGCGGGTCTTCGTTAATATCTGATCCGGTAAAAGTAGGAGGATCCAATTTCAGAAAATCCTGTGTCCGAAGGCTAGCTGCTCTATCTGTACCACTAGAACCCGTGGTAAGAATAGCTTGCCCTTGAACTTGACCGGCAACTATACGCATAAGAAGTTGTACTGCATCCCTCAAATCTCGATCAACAGCATTAATAGATGGCCCTTACGGAGGAGAAGAAGCTCCTGATATATGCTCAGCTTGAGACTCATTTTGTTCAGCTTGTGCCGGTGGTGACTTACTAGTACCTTCTCCGGCCACTACATCCACTCGCTTCCACTTATTCTTTCTCCTTGTAACCGGCATCTTTACTATAATAAAAAAACAATTGGATTAAGCGATCGATTATGACTTTATCCCTAATATGGGCTCTATTGTACGATCTAAGAAATGGAGAGTGGAAATAATCCCTAAATGTCCAATAGCCTCCTGTTTATAGATGTGGTGCACAACACACCGATAAACGAGATTCTACATAGACACGGCTTTGTAGACTCACTAGGACGAACTTCTCTGATACCACTTCTGTCATACCCCAAATCTCATTGGAGCGGACTGGCACCTGTAGTCGAGGAGGCCCGGGAGAACCCGTTCATAACCTATACTTTCACATTTACATTACTTATAAAAATTAGAAATTTGGGCAGCACTTCGTTGTAAATAGAAGAAAATAGTACCTGTATCAGCCCAGTAGACATGCACAAATATATATATAAATAGTAATTGGTCGTCAGAGTCATCACGTCTATCAACCAAACACTCCTATGGCTGTACAATATGTCTACAAAAGCCTCTACATAGATACACCACTGAGTTAGGGTCGGGACAAACTCCCGCCCACAAAAGACTTTTATACAAATACCAAAAACACATATAGAAACGACTTGGGATGCCTCGAAACAACTGGAGCTCACCACTAACAACAGAATGTCCTGACTCTTACTGGGGAGGTGTACGACCTGAAGTACCTGTTCCTGCAGGCATGAATACAGGTCCCCCGTGAGGGACGTCAGTACGGAAATATGTACTGAGTATGTAAGGCAGTGAGTATCAAGATGAGATACAAAAGATCAACAGAACCCAGATACCAATGAATAAACAGTATGAGTAGACCACACTTAAAAGAGCTGATGGGATACCTGCACATTACTTTCATATCATTACTTCCCATAATCCTTATCAATACATAACATATGTCATACAATGGCCAACTGATCAGTGGTACTAATACAATACATCAGGGACCACCCCTGGAATAGCATATATACATAAACTTTATAATACAATGGCCAACTGATCAGTGGTACTAATACAATACATCATATCATCAATTTAAAATATAGACATTCCATTTCTTAATTCAATTAATCTTTGAGATTGGTTACTTTGTGGTCACACCTTATGGAACTTGAAACCATGATACCTCAATAGGAAAAACATGCAAATAGGTAATCAATATCATGAAAATGAAGTAGAGAATCATGGATACCTCATTAAACCATTTCGGAGTCAACAATAGTATATGGACATTTTTTTGACTAGCCGGACATCTTACAAGTGAAAACAAGTTCAATTGGTAGTGTCGAAGATCATATGAGGTTATTATGTGTCATGTGTCGTAGGACAGTGTTGGAAACTTACTTGAGAGTGCCATGGGTCATTATTCATGCCAAAGATTAGATAGAGTACGTCTTACATACCTTGATATAACCACTTCAATACAAGTCCAACTTGACTTCCCGTACTCTTCGAACACTTATCTACAATAAGTCATTTATGGCAAACTAGTATTTGCAACCAAACCTTACCATTTAGGTATTAACTTCACCAAATAATGTCTAGGAGGTAATCCTTTAACTCATCAATAAGAGTGCTACATACATCCTCTTATACTCTTATTACATTCACATATCATGCATTTTCTTGAAATATCCCTCAACATCACTCTTAGCCTTTATTTCCCTTCTTAATCACCATCCAATACCAACATGATCACTAGGCATACATAACCACTAAAATAATGATATATCACCACAATTCATCCTCCATAATCCAATACAACAACTTCCATAATTTACTACTAACAATTTATACAAAACAATTCATAACTATGTTTCTGGTTATCTTCCAACATCAAGACAATACTCATAATCCTTTATCAATACTTATTCATGGATAAGAACCAAGAATAAACAATATTCATACCTTAACAATGAACTCTTGACTTTAGAATCATCCTTACATAACCATGGGGTGCTTCTCGAAGCTTTCGAGATGGTGAACACAACTACGGAACCAATTCGAATTTTCTACGGTTAAATCACAAAATATTTGAAGTTGAAATTAGGCTAGGGTTTCACCTTCTCTTAATAATTTGATGATATATGATATATATGAGGCTAAGTGTAGGTTTATAATGACCCATTTTCGTCCAAGAGGTAATAGAAAATGACCATTTTGCCCTAAAAATTTAAATAAATCCGAATCTGTCCCCAGTGGACAGTTTTGACAGGCTGAAGTAAATCGATCATAAATCTTTGCTCCGGTATCAAATTTGGGTGAAACCAATTGCATTGGAAAGATAATTCAAAGGGATTTCATTTTCATAAAAAGTATACCACCCAGTTCTTCCTGTACAAGGGGTTATGGTCGTTTAAAGTTGACCCAGAAATCTTTCCCACAATTTTGTTTTTTTTTTGATAGGCTGTAGTAAAACAGGTATATCTCCTTACTCAGACATTGGATTTGGATGAAACCAATTTCATCAGAAAGAATACTCTCGGAGATTTTCGTCGATATCTAGCAGCTCATACAGTTCTTTTTGTACAAGGAGTTATGATCATCTAAAGTTGATCCAAAAAAATAATTGCCTAGCTGCAGTAATTTTCCTGCAGATTTACTGTTCACAGGCTTCCCAGCCACCGTTTTGAAATTTCGAATGTGCTCGCTTATATGAAATACTCCTCTATTTTGGGAAAACTTTATATCGTTGGAAAGCTTATTCCAATACCTACACATACAACTATTGACGGGATACTTTCGAACACCATAAACTTAATTTAACCCATACGCAAGCCTTTAGGACTCCATATAATCGCGATAAGTGTACGAAAAAATTTACGGGGTGTTACAAAGCCTTTAGTATAAGGTTACTTTGTGAATTAGTGAATGATGATGGTTTTCTTGGATTATGGTTAATAACTTGTAGCTATGATATGGCTTATAGATATGACATCCATCGTAGTTATAATATATGACTTATAGATATGATATGTCTCATAGTTATGATATATGGCTTATAGATATAATATGACTCATAGTTATGATATATGGCTTATGGATATGATTATTGATATGGGTTTCGAATATGTCTGTAGGCCTAAGGATGTGATTATGATGTTGTAATTATTCTAGATATATTATTAAGCCCGAGGCCACTTTATGATATTGGTTGGACATCCAGGAAGTGTTTATCCTTGTAAAGGATGTGGTTGTAGTTTATATATAGATATATTGATGCTTATGGTTTCATTGTTTGAATACTGGTGATGGCATGCATAGATTTGGTACATTCATGATCATTAAATCGGTAAATAATACGATTCAAACTAAAATATGATTTTATTACTGTTTTTCCTTAATAGGGGTTAAAGCCCACTTTTCACCTTAAAAATAATTTTATTGATAACAATAATTGCACTATCTTAATGAATAACCTATGCGTAAATAGATTGGAAATGATATTTTAAAGATTTGACTTACATAGATTCTAGTCTGTAATTCTGACACTATTATTTACTCCAATCATTTGAGTTTTCGACCCTTTCAACACTTTTATACGATTTAGTCTTAAAATTTACCCTGGGCAATAGATTTATGGATTTACACTCTTTTTAGTCATGGCTTAAGTCCGTTCACCTATTATATATCTATATACATATCTTTTTGGTATGGGATGAAGGAGGATGATGGTATTGATGATATGAATTTTGAGTAAAACCCGATGATAAATTATAGTGTTGTGTTATATATGTGTGTTGATGACATGAATTTTGTATAAAGCCCAATAAGTGATAATGGTATTGAAGATATAAATTTTGGGTCAAACCCGATGATTGGTTTGATTAAAATTATGATGATGATGATTATGATTACGATGGTTATGATATTAATGGTTATGATGGTGATTGTTATGATGATGATGTTTATAATAATAATAATTATGATATTGATTATACTTACCGGTTAAAGTCTAAATATATATTATGATACTGGATCGATTATTATATTGTTGATTCTATTGTATTCATCTTTGCATGTGTATTGCCTATCACTAGTATGATCCTATATCTATTAGCCTTAAGGGGTTTGCATAGGTATGGGTGATGAGTATGGCTTGTGGTGTATTGTATGTTGATTGAACCTTCTGAGCCTAGGGGGTGAGGGTTCATGAAAAGCTTGGTTAGGTATTATTTGTCCGGACTAGTTGGTTACCCATTTTGTCGTTGGTATTGTTATTGTTGTTATGATCATTGTTATGACTAGTTTTTGGTAGCTTGTTAACGATTCGTTATTGAGATTTGAGGTATGATTCTGACTCTTTGATCCTATGATTATATTATTATGCATGATTAACTCATGAATAGACGTATGGATTAGAAACCCGAAGTATACTAGCACTAGTTTCTGCTATGATTATGAGGTCTTAAGAGGCTAATCTGATGACTTAATTTGTACCTTGAATTAACCTTGGTTATACAAATATGTATATCTATTTATATGTAGCTATGGTATTACTGTATATGCCTCTCTCCCTTTATTTATTCAGATTGTATATTGATTTTTTGTCCTTGTATACTGATGTATATATCTTTATTCGCCCTTTATTCGTATATTTGCCAGTAATATAAGGTATAATATTGAGAATCCTGGGCATGGCTGGAATAGGATTAATCATCCTTAATACTTTCTTAGCCTTATTATATTATGTTTCTTGGATATGAGTAGGATAGTTTGCCTTTACTATCTCACTATCTTTATTATGCGGACTCTATTTTTGTTTACATATTGTATATATATGCATTATATTTGGATCTTAGTTGGCAGTTGCCTACTGAATACTATATTTTGGTACTCATACTATACTTCTACAACCTACATATCATAGTATGGGTTTTCACTGACGTTGTGTGCATCATGCAGAGCAGCCATTATTTGAATACATAGAGTGAGCTCCTGATGTTTGAAGTATTACTTTCCTCCCTCGTATGTACTAGACTCATCTCTATGTTGTATTAATAGATGGTTGTATATGTATATCCATTTCATACCTTATTTGTATCCTTCTTATGTTAGAAGCTCTTGTACTGATTCCACCAGGTTTTGGGATTATCTTTTGTATGTTAGTCTTTTATTACATCTATTCCATATTTTTCCCTTCGTTCTTTTGGTAGTCTATTACTAGCAATTCTGGACTACGGGTTTGGCTTACCTACTGGTGGGTTATTGTAGGCACTATCATGACTTGAGAAATTGGTCGTGATAAATTGGTATTAGAGCCTAGGTTCACCGATGTATTAGTATAAGATCTAAGTGTTTAGTAGTGTCTTACAGATCAGTGTGGAGATATACGTAATCTATCTTTAGGAAGCTATAGGGAATTCATAGAATATTCACTTCTTGACTCTATGTCATTTATTCATATTTCTATGAGCCTCATGCATATTCTTTAACTCTATTTTCTCCCAAATAGACTATACGAGATTATCGATAGATGCAGATAAGAATACAACACGTGTTTTCAGAATTTCAACATAGCATCGGACTAGAGAGTCAAGATAGATATCAAAGATCTTCAGCGTCAGCCAAAGGATTTTGGGCTAGCTTAGGCTCCAATAGAGCTCACAACTACTTCAGACCTTTGAGCTTCAACATTGGGGATCTCAGGTCTAATTGTTGATACCCCACAACCAAGGATGACATTCAGTTTATCGAGTAGTACTCAGACCATAGTTGGGACTATTAGTATTCATTAGGGTTCTTTACCAATTTCTGCATACAAGATTGGGTTTCTTAAGTGGGTCAAGCATATTCCTATAATATATTCATCTAATTAGGACATGATGTGTGTGGTTTATTGGAGAATTAGAATTGCCACTTAGTTTGGTGTTAGAGCAATTGATGACAGCTGGGTATGCCTTCTCTCAAGTTGTTGATTATGTGAGGGCCATAGAGAGAACATGCATTGAGACTTATGGAGGTGGAAGTAAAGGCCATGCCATCGGTAAAGTGCCATTGGTATTTCATTCAGGAGTAAGGATCCTTTTGATGGAGGTTAGCTTTATGTATAACCGATCGCTTCTATGCAAGCAGTATTTTAGACTATATTTGACTCTCAGGTTAGTTATGGTGATTATTTTGGATCATAGTGTGCAGCATCTCAAAGTATTCTATAGGCTTATTTTGCTTGTGTCAAGATGGGACATTAGATCAGAGAGTGCCCAGATGTGAGTTGGTTGATTAAATATAGTTAACATGTATTCCCCACCAGCCTAGAGTTCTTGAGGTGGGCTATGATTGTAGGAAAGATGATCATGGCAGTAAAGAGTTCTCTCAGTGTCAGTTGGCTAGCCATTTAGGCTCAGTTCGTGTTTCTCGCCAGGTTAGGGTTTCAGTAGTTTGCTAGGACTGCAGTGAGATTAGTCACTAGTCTAAAAGGTGTCCCTGATATGGGATTACTAGTCTTTAAGATCATTAAGATGAGCCTCGTGATGTTTTGGCACCTTCAGTTAGAGATAGTACTTGGCGCCCCCATTGATGATTCAATCGATAGGTCCGAGTTTGAACCCATTAAGACTTATTATCCCTTAGATCCATCAGGCATATGGTTGTGGATTTCATCATGATATATATGCTTTCATTTCCCTGCTACCTTTTTCATTTGTGTTTATTAGGTTCTTCTTGCTCATCGATGATTATATACCTTGATGAGTTCATATTGGTTGGTGTCTGCCTTGTTATTGAATTTATGATTATATGAATACCTCTGTGGTTTATTTCTTTTAGTAGTGGATGAGTAGATTTGTATTGATATTTTTTGTAACGCCCCGAATTTGGTACCCGAAATGCTACACGGTGCTCATAACCCCGAAGGACCACAAGCTAACCCATGACTGATATTTGTACCTGTATACTGCATAAATATTAAATAATATGGAAACATGAATTGAAAGTCCATAAGGTTCACATAACTAAAGTAAAACATAATATCTAAATGGGGTATGAAATACCCGAAACAACTGAAATAACTATTTGAACATAATAGTCTGGAAGCCTCTAACTGACTAAACTATCTGAGTAAGGAGTTGATGGGACATGTCCCCAACTAACTCTAACTAATAAACTAATTAATGAGATAATAAGGAAATAATCATTTCTTCAAAGGATGAGGACTCACTGCTAACTCTGACTGCTGATATCTGGGATCTAATGATGCTTTGGAGCTCGTGTCTCTGAACCTATGGTATAAGACACCATAGCGCAAACGTGTTATTACTTTGAATGTATTGGTATGCATGTGAGGTAAGCTGAATGCATGGAGTTCATATGCATGAACAAATATAATAATAGACTGACTATCATGAGCGTGAGAGAACATGCATGAGACATAAAAACTGACACTGATACCGTGATAACATGATTACTAAATTTGAATACTGATAACATGACATACTGATAACTAATATAATTGATAACATGAGTGACTGTATCTGATAGTCCTGAATCTGATGGGACTAGCTGAGTTCTATTTTGTATCTGAGTTGACGGTATCTGACAGTCCTGAAATCTGAAGAACTATCTGAATTCATGATTGATACTGATACTGAAACTATAGGAAGTAGTCATCTAACCGACATGCACCAAATGTGCTATAATAGCTGAGCTGGGGTCTAATCTGTACCCTTATTAGAAGGGTGTCAATACCACACCACTGGTAAGGAAACGTGTAAGTAACCCTAATATAACAGGTAACTCTAGTGAGAATGGTGGGAACCCTTATATAAAAGGTTAAGCCACCTCATCTACCTTCATATAGCAGGCTATAATGTCTCAATCTATGTTGGCTATATAGTTTTGAAATGCAAGCATTGCTTCTAAGAATCACAGCCTCATATAACAGGTGAGTTCCCATCCTTGGGTTCACTTGGTGCTAATTTCTACTCCCATCTGAATAGATACTGAACATGATTTATTGAAATGAACATGGACTAAGTTACTGAATTCTGTTGACTGATGGAATACTACTGATATCTGATAACTAACTGAGTTCATGAGATCATAGAGATTTCTTGAGTTATAAGACTGTCTGAAGTCTAAGGATCATAGCTTGACTGGGAGTATTGTGAAAACATGACATGGTTCTAGGCACACAGCTAATATTTTTGGTACAAGTACCCCCAGGACTCGATGGAAAGAAACTAACAAAGCATGACTTTCTTGAATCATGACTAACATCATAATCCATAATACATTTATTGAAGTATTTCATCAAATATGTGATCTGCATAAACTTTTACATACATAGGGATTTCATGATATCATGCTAGTTGGGCATTTTCCTTCATCTAGGCATTTAATCAAACATATGGTAGGCATAGTATGTGTAAACAACATTATACAGTAATTAAACATCATGATTCAATTCTAATTTCATCATTCAAAGGTTTAGACATAGGTTAGCACGAATCTATATTTGTACTAATCAAACCCACATATAATTTATCCCCCAACATAGAATAGAATTCAATTACTCATTATCAACATGAACAAGAGCAGCCCAATCATGAAATTCATAAAAGAAATCCATAAACTTAAACTTTGAAAAGAGAGTCCTGGGCTTCATGGATGAAAGGAGTCTATGAATGAACACTATGCATACCTGGGTTGAGTTTCTTAAAATTCTTGAACTTGAAGAATTTGAATCTCTTAGTTCTTGAAGAAGATTTGGATTTTGTTCTTGGAGAATAATGTTAGAGAGAAAACCCTATTTTTGTTGTTGTGAAAGAATAATGAATTTCTAAACTTTGGTCGAATATAATAGGGTATATAAATGTGTGGTAAAACACCAAAAATGCCTCTTTAAAAAAATGAATTAAAATAACTGAACGGGACCTGGCAACAGCTCGTGTGATGGTCCGTCACTGGCTCGATGGTCCATCATTTTGACCGTCGCACGTGGACCTAAATAGGGTGTCACTTCCTTGGCTGCAACATCTTGGGAGAAGGTCCATCGCAAGTTTGACGGTCTGTCAACTTGTCTGTCACACCTTATCCAGAAGGTGGCCTCATTGTTTCCCTTGCGACGGCCTGAGCGATGGTCCGTCGCTAGTCTGACGGTCCATCGGCCTAGGCCGTTGCTCCTAAGCAGAAGGTAGTCATACTTCCTTTCTGCGACGGTCATGGGCGACGGTCCTTCGCTAGTCCGATGATCCGTCGGCCTCACCGTCGACCTGGGCGATTTTACTGCCTTCTATATTTTGGCCATAACTTTCTCGTCCAATGTTGGATTTTGATGAAATTGGTATCGTTGGAGAGCTAATTCAAGTTTCCACATGAAAAGAGTGAAAATTTTAAAATACCATAGTTACAAAAGTGTATTCATATTTCAAAGTAAGTTTCTAACATGCTTGAGATGATTTTGGGATATTACAATATCTTCCCCTTGGGAACATTCGTCCTCAAATGAGACTAACTAAGAGGCAAGAAATGATAATCCAAAGTATATGCTGAATATAAACACTGAAAGATGACTACATAACTAATATTTCTGAGATTCATACCGAGCATGCATATCTGATGCATGACTTCATGACTGGGTTGATACATGAATGCATGAATAAGAGTACTGATAAGCTGATCACTTATATCTGATGCTTGAATACATAACTGAACTAACTCATGAATACATGACTAAGATTTTTACTAACTGAGTCTTCTCATAAGGAGAATGCATGTCTGATGCATGAACACATGATTGATCTGATATATGAACATATGATTGAATATGAAATGGTAAATGGATACCAAGTTTTCAAAATGGAAATCTGAGCATAAAACTGTTTTGTAACTAAAATCTGAATGTGAAACTAAACTCCTGCATGGACCCACTAGGTTTTTGATGCTCTATCTTAACCTGCTGACATGTAGAGCACTTAGCCATAAACTTTGCAACATTTCTCTTCATCCCACTCACCAATAGATCTCTCTTAAGTCGTAGTATAACATCTTTGTGGCCCCTAGATGAATAGAGTAGCGCGTACCATGCACTTCTGCAAGAATTCGCTTCCTTAAGTCATCTACACCTGGAACACAGAGATGACCCTGACAACACAATACACCATCTCTCCCTTCGGAGAAAACCTCTACTTTTTGGTCCTTAACTATCTCTTTCAATTTGACTAAACTGGGTCTCTATCTTACTTTTCTTTCACCTCAAAAACTAAAGATAATTCTGAACTACTCTGAACCCATATGTCACCCTCCTCTAAATCAACTAAGAAAACACTTAGTCTGGCAAGCTGATGGACTTCCTGATCTAACTTCTTCTTACTATCCCCAACATGAGTAATACTACCTATAGATAGTCTACTGAGAGCGTCGGCCAATACATTGGCCTTGTTCGGATGATAAAGGACACCCATGTCATAATCTTTCAAAAGCTCTAACCACATTCTCTGATGAAAATTGAGATTTTTCTGAGAAAAAACATACTAAAGGCTCTTATAATCGGTGAAAACATCTACATGAACTCCGTACAAGTAATGCCTCTAAATCTTTAAGAAAAAAACCATAGCTTCTAACTCAAGATCATGAGTAGGATAATTCTTCTCATGGGGTTTAAGTTTTCTAGAGGTGTAGGCTATGACCTTACCATGCTTCCTGAGAACACAACAAAAACCTACTCTGGATGCATCACAGTACACTAAAAACCTATCTAGACTATCTGGAAGATCTAAGACTAAGGCTGAGGTAAGTCGAGTCTTTAACTCCTAAAAGCTCTTCTCGCAAGGATCTGACCATATAAACTTGACTTTCTTCTGAGTCAATTTGGGCATAGGGGATGCAATAGAAAAAAATCCTTCAACAAACCGTCTATAATAAATAGGTCTAGGTCAATTTCTTACTGCTTTGTTCTTTTGAGGATCTACTCTAATGCCATCACCAGAACTAATATGGACAAGAAATGCTACTGACCTTGGAAAAAAATTGCACTTACTGAATTTAGCGAAGAACTGATGATTTATGAGAATCTGAAGTATAATTCTGAGATGGTCTGCATGATCATGCTCAATATGGATTAGACCAAAATATCATCAATAAAGACTATGACGAACATGTCCAAGTACTTTTTGAACACACGGTTCATCAAGTCCATGAAAGTTGTTGGGGCATTGGTAAGACCAAAGAACATGACTAGGAATTCAAAGTGACCATACCAGGTACGGATGGCTATTTTTGGAATTTCACATTCTCTGACTCTGAAGTCTATCTTAGAGAAATGACTGGCACCCTGAAGTTGGTCAAACAATCATCAATTCTGGGAAGAGGATACTTGTTCTTGACCATAACTTTATTGAGTTGACAATAATCAATGCATATTCTGAGAGAACTGTCTTTATTGCGCACGAATAAGACTGGTGCACCCCACGGGGACACACTGGGTCTAATGAATCCCTTATCTAAGAGATCCTTCAACTGCTCTTTCAGTTCTTTGAGTTCTGCAGGTGTCATTCTGTATGGCGGAATAGATATAGGCTGAGTATCTTGAAGAAGGTTAATGCCGAAGTCTATTTGTCTTTCGGGAGGAATTCCTGGAAGATATTTGAGAAAGATATCTGAATATTCATTTAGTATTAGGACTGATTCAAGACTGGGAGTTTCAGAACTAGTGTCCTTAACTCGAACAAGAGGATAGACACCTCCTTTAGATATCATTTTTCGTGCCCAATGGTAGGAAACAAGATGAACTCTGAAAGCTGAAGTAATACCCCTCCACTATAGGATGAGTTTATTCGGAAACTAAAAATGGACTATTTTGTTTCTATAGTCGACTATGGCATAGCAGGAATGAAGCTAATCCATATCGAGAATGACATCAAAATCTGTCATCTCTAATTTGACTAAATTTGTTGAAGTGACTTTTTGAAATATCATAATCGAGAAGTTCCTATATACCCATCAGGATATGATGGTTTTACCCACTAGGTTAGAGACTGAAAAGGGCTCTGCTAGAATTTTGCTACTGATTCCAAAATTAGCTGTTATATATGGAGTAACAAAAGATAAGGAAGCTCCTGGATCTAGCAAAGCATAAACATGCACATGAAATATCTATGTACCAGTAATCACATCAGGAGAATTTTCCTAATCTTGTCGATACTGGAGAGCATAGATTCGGTTTGGGCATTGCCTACTAGTAGCACTGGAAGTGGCACCCTACTAATTTGGGTGACCAGACTGAACTGAGGAATGGTTCTGCTGACCTTGATAACCTGACTAGGGACAATATCTGACTCTATGTTCTGGCTTCCCACATCTAAAATAGATATTGCTACCAGCTCTACAAGCACTCTTGTGGTTCTTACCACAAGTCTGACAAAGGGGATTAGTTCGGGCATTGCTGACACTGCCCTAAAACATAGAGCTTGGCGTCCTATCTCTATTTACATCCCTAAACTTAGGAGCTGGAGCACTAGATGAAGAAGGAGCTGGAACTTATGACTTAGGACAGAATTGAGCGCAGTTTGCTCCTTCTGATTTGGGTTGAGCAAAGTTAAAACTACCTATCTTTGCTCTCTTATTCTATTTCTTCCTCATCTTAACCTTTTGATCTTCTATCTACTAAGCATGAGTCATAATCCTAGCTAAAGTTATGTCACTATGTAACATTGCAAACCTATACTCATTGACCATACTATTGTTTACCCCAGAAACAAACTTACTCATCTTGGCCCTGTTATCTACAACTACATGAGGAGAATATCTGGCTAATTGAGTAAACTTAAGAGAACACTCTTTCACCATCATGTTTCCCTGCCTAAGGTTAATGAATTCTAACGCTTAGTCTCCACATATCTTAGGGAAAGAATCTATCTAAGGATGCAGTGACAAACTACTCCCACTCAATAAGCCCTACATCATTTATCCTTTCTGACTTCCACTATTTAACCTAAGTGTGGGCAATATCCTGCAACTGGTGTGCATCTAGATCAGCACTCTTAACAGGAGTAACCCACATGATATTTGTAATCTTCTAAACCAGATTGATGAATTCCTGAGGGTCCTCATCTGACTTAGACCTGATAAAGGATGGAAGATTCATTCGGATGAAGTCCCAAATCCTAGCTGTAGCTGAATTGGCCACTGGGTTAGCCGGAATAATGGTTGGTCATTTAGTGTGAGTAGCAACTGACTGAGCATGAGTAGTGAATGCTTCTCTGAACTCTGCATGAGAAACATGTTCGCCCAAAGTTCTTCGGGCTGAGGAGCTGACTAATTTCTGTTTTTACTTTTAGGAGGCATGTTCTGTAGAATAATGGGAGAAATAGATTAGACTGAGAGATTGACTTGAGATTATTCTCACTGGCATGAGATGAATACTGAAAGAAGGGAAAACTATTCCTAAAACATCTTATAGCCTCTTGTACATAAATGTGGCATGCAACACACCCATGTACAAGACTCTACTAGATGCGACTTTCAGATTTCCTAGGATACTATTGATCCTTAGGCTATAATACTAAGTTTGTAATGCCCCGAATTTGGTACCCTAAATATTACATGGTGCTCATGACCCCGAAGGATCACAAGTTAACCCATGACAAATATCTGTACTTGAATACTGTAAAATATACAATATAATGCAAAAATAAGGGCTGAAAGGCGATAAGATTCAAAACTAATAAACATCTGATAAAACCATATCTGAATAATATGGTATGACAATACCAAAACTAAAACAATGTCTGAAAACATCTAGTCTTAAAACACTATAGTCTGAAAGCCTCTAAAATGTCTAAATAAGGAGTTGATGGGACATGTCCCAAACTAACTCTAACTACTAAAATAAACTCTTAAATGAAGAAATAAAGTAAATGATAATGTCCTCAAAAGATGATGACTCACAGCTAACTTTGACTACTAAGATTGGAATGCTACTGGTGCTCTGGAGCTCGTGCTTCTGAACCTATAGTATAAGACACCATAGCGCAAATACATCAGTACTTTGAATGTACTAGTATGCATGGAAGGTAGGCTGAATGCATGGGGTTCATATAAATGAATAATACAGGCAAACTTACTAATATAAACATGAGAATACATGTATGAATACGTTGTAACTATATCTGAGATTATGATAACATGAATTTACTAATAACTAACATAACTGATAACTAAATTCTGATGACTAATATAACTGATGATATGAGTGACTGTATCTGATAGTCCTGAATCTGATGGAACTAGCTGAGTTCTATACTATTCTGAGTTGACTATATCTAACAGTCCTAAACTCTATAAAACTATCTGAGTTCTATTATTGAGACTAAATGACTATATCAGACAGTCCTAATTCTATAATTGGAACTGTGGGAAGTAGTTATCTAACTGACATGCCCCTAATACGCCATTATGACTGAGTTGGGGTCCAATCTATAACCCCAATTGGAAGGGTGTCAATACCGCGCCACTAGTAAGGACAAGCTGTGAGTGACCCTTATCTGATAGTGTCCCTAAAAGAGAATGGTGGGGCCCTCATATGACAGTACTTAATCACCTCATCAACCTTCATTTGATAGTGTTGATGTCTGAACCTATGCTAGCAACATAGTTTGGAATGCAAGGATGACTTCTACGAATCATACCCTCATCTGACAGTGTGTTTTCTCATCCTTGGGTTCACTCGGTGCTAATTCGTACTCCCATCTGAATAGACACTGATCATGGATTACTAAACTAAACTGTACTGAATTAACTAAGTTCCGTTGACTGACGAAATAGTACTGAGATTATGTATTACTAATCTTTCTTGATTCACATAACTGACTGAGTTCTACGGATCATCTTGACTTAAGATATAGTGAAAACATGACACGGACCCTAGGCATACAGCTATATTTTTTGGGTACAAGTACCCCCAGGACTCAATAAAAGGAAACTGACAAAGCATGACTTTCTTGAGTACAGGACCAACATTAATAATACATAATCCATTGCCTAAGATATTTCATCAAACACTTGACACACACAACTTGTACATAAATGGAGATTTCATATTATCATACTAGTATGGCACTTTTCAATCAACTTGTGATTGAAGGGTTTATCATGAATACCGTGTAATTCCTCACATACTAGAATCAATTCTTGTAATTAATAGTCTATAACTTGGAATGAAACCAAACAACCACATGAACATCACTTTTTAATTCAATCAAATCATGAACATTCATAAATATACTATGGTGTGACAATATTCCTCCTAAAGAGGGAAATCTCTTCTTGGAAGATGAGAGTCCTCTTAAGGGTAAGGAATGTGTAGTTGCGGAAGCTATTTCTTCTTCCACTTTGTGTGATTTCATTGTTGAGAGTACTCATGGTGATTATTGGGAAACTAGTAGTAAGTACACACATGAGAGAACCTTAGTAGAAGTCGATTTGAGTGATACTTTTCTCTACTCTCTATTTGCTTTGGATCATATATGTATGTTATTGTAGGGAGTATGTCATTTAGTTTGGGTGTAGACCACGGGAAAGGGAAGTATTGTCGAGACCCGTGTCTATGGCCACTTTTCCCATTTGACCCTGGTGCCAAATTTAGAAATGGTGATGTTGGTGCACCAAACTTGTTGCTTGGTCTACATGACAAGCAAAGTGTCACTCTGGATGTATCCTATAACCAAATCCTTTGTAAATTTTTTTATTGTGTTTTTAATATTCCTTGCAAAGTATTCTTGGTTATATTGTAAATATGTGCAACCTTGGCATGTTGAGATGATTTGTTATGCTAACCCTCACCCTCATGCCATGAGGAGTTTGTATTTGTTTGTCCTCTCTTCGGTTTTGCAAGGTTTTGATTCGAGGTCGAATCCTTTTCAAGAAGGGGAGGATGATACGGGACAAATGGCCATCTTATCTTTTGATGACATCTTTGGAGGCCAACACATAGAGGCTCAAGACTTGGTCACCTCGAGAATACAAGAACATGCATGGAGGACCCGTTTTGAGCGTAACTTAAAGCAATCTCGCGTATGGAAGATTGCTTGGAGAATTTAAGAGTGAGGACTCACGGTTTTGGACCTTAATTAAGGGCATTTTGGACATTACACATGGTGTATTTACACACCATGGCCGCACCTATCATTAAGGGCAAAGTGGTCTTTTGTCTTCTTTTTTATTACACTATAAATAGGTCATTTTAGCTCATTTCTTGGAGACTTGGCTGAATATTGATGCTGTATCACACTTAAAAACATTTCTCTCTTATGAGAAAGGCTCCCACAGCCGAAATCCATGTAACTAGGATTTTCAACTTGAGGGTGGAATCTCTCGTGTTGGATTCATGCTTGGAAACGAAGGTGCTTGAGGAGATTGATGTCCCTCTTGTGTCCACGTAAGAGTGTCGGTGTTGTTATTACATGTATTAAGGGTCTTAGTGTTGGATCTACACTTAGATTCATAGTTATTGTAGTAATCTATGTCACACTACCTATCTTTACATTTTATTGTTGTCATCTTGTTGTTGTTGTGTAGTGAACTGTTTTGGGTCCTTTGTTGAATCTGAAAATTTGTGTTATTGTTGTTCATATTGTTCTTCACGTTTTGTAGCTGTTTTGGTGTTGAAAACACACCTCTTTATCTTGTATTGTGTGGTTATAGCGAATCCGAGAGTGGTCTCCATCTTAGTCCTCGAATCCTTAAGATTAGTGGACTGTTTTGGAGTTGCTTCGTGTTTCCCTTATTAGTTCCGTATCATTTGGTATCAAAGCATGGCTTGATCTTGTTCCTACAAGATCAATCTTGGGCTTGCTTGTTAGAAAATTAAAAAAAAAAAGGCTGAAAACTGAAATTTTCAGAAAAATAGCAATCTGTCCACTTTGTGTTCTTGGCCGAAAATTGTGTTCTTGTTGTATCTTAGCCGAGATTTTTACTTGTCTTAAGTGTTTCTAGTGTTAGTATTGTTCTTCACTAACACTTTGAGTCTATATCTTGATTTGAGCCTTTGTTGTTGATGTTGTTATTGTGAACTTGAACTTGACAGATTGTTGTTGGTATTGTTGTTGCGGATTTAAAGTTTGGACTGTTTTAGACGTGTGGTGTGTTGTTGGTTCAAGGTTTGAACGTGTATTGTGGAGATTGTGTAGTGGATTTTAATCTTGGAAAAGTGTTTTTGATGTTTGGGGTCCAACTTGAACCTTAGAACTTCAAGACTCAAAGTTTGTGTTCTTGGTGTTCTTCACCATCTCTATATGTTGTTGAAGAAAAGGTGGTTGTTGATCTTATAAGTTGAAGAAAGAGAGTGTGAATTGATGTTAGTCTTGCAAGGCATAAATCCAAAATTTAAGGTGTAAGACTTGTGGCTCAAAGACTTTTCCTACAACCACAAAAGACTTTATCAACCATTTCCCAACACTTCCTAGACTAGACTTCTACTTTTTCAGCTTTTCCTCATTTCAAAGACCTTGTTTTGTGGGAGTACTTTTTTTTCTTGTTTCAAGAACTTTGTTTTGTGGGACAAACCACTTTTTCTTGTTTCAAGAACCTTGTGTTTTGGGACAAACTACTTTTCTTGTTTCAAGAACTTGTTTTGTGGGACAAACCACTTTTTCTTGTTTCAAGAACCTTGTGTTTTGGGACAAACTACTTTTCTTGTTTTAAGAACCTTGTCTTGTGGGACTAGTACAAGACAAAAGTCATCCTTTTAAGAGTGGACTTGTAGAGATTCAAGACTTGTGTTTTCCCTCCAAAACAATTGTCATCCTTCCTAAATTACAATGGGACCAAGACTTGAAATTGAAATATAAAATTGAGAAACCGCAACCAATACGTGACTGCCACATCATCATTTTTTTACTGTTCACATCATAATTTTGGCTCAAATTTTAGATTTCTTAGTTTCATTTAATTGTCTCTTAGTTCGTTTATTGGTTTGAACACTAATTGACAACATAGTAATTTCCTACTAGCTTGTAATTTAGTTTTGTATCCGTTTGTTCGTGTTTACGTTTGTTGTGTACTTTTATCTTTTTGAATTCGTTGTTAGTTCTTGACTCAAGTCCTACAAGATTTCGTTTGAGTTTCAAACAAAAATCCATTCCCGGACAAGAGTAGACTCGACACTCAATCACTCACGAAGTACAAGCCGGCTTTCAACACTTGTGAAACCAAGTGTGAGGTAAAACCAAGAGTGAGAGTGTGGTGAGGCATTTTTGATCTAACAAGTTTGTTTGTTTTCTTTGTTTGTTGTGTCTTTTTGTTAGGTACAATGACTGCCCATAACTTCAATGCCAGATGCGATCGTATCAATGACAATATTGAAGATATGAAACGACACATTGAAATTATACGCCAATTGCTACCCAAACTCTACCCACAAAATCCAATTGTCCAAGAACCTTGCGTTGAGAGCTTCCCGAAGGAAGTTGCTGCCCAACTTGTGAGTAAAGCTTGTCCACCACTTGAGGATATGTGTGATGTGCTTAATAGGACTCAAGTTAGTGAAGTATTTGAAAATGTTGGTCAACAAAGTGAGAATGAACCCGAGAGCTCTTCTTGGGGTAATATTGTGTTTGAAACATCCTTGAAACTTGATATTGATCATTTAGAGAGTGAGGAACTTGCTTGTTCCAAATCTGTCTGTGAGGTAGATCACACTCTTTTTAGGTACAATGTCTTGTTTGAAGATGATTTAAACATTCCTAATGAACCTAGTGGTGAAAATAATGGTATAGCTTTCCTTGGAAGCTATAGCCTATATGCTAACCCACTATGGTGTGACAATATTCCTCCTAAAGAGGGAAATCTCTTCTTGGAAAATGAGAGTCCTCTTAAGGGTAAGGAATGTGTAGTTGCGGAAGCTATTTCTTCTTCCACTTTGTGTGATTTCATTGTTGAGAGTACTCATGGTGATTATTGGGAAACTAGTAGTAAGTACACACATGAGAGAACCTTAGTAGAAGTCGATTTGAGTGATACTTTTCTCTACTCTCTATTTGCTTTGGATCATATGTATGTTATTGTAGGGAGTATGTCATTTAGTTTGGGTGTAGACCACGGGAAAGGGAAGTGTTGTCGAGACCCGTGTCTATGGCCACTTTTCCCATTTGACCCTGGTGCCAAATTTAGAAATGGTGATGTTGGTGCACCAAACTTGTTGCTTGGTCTACATGACAAGCAAAGTGTCACTCTTGATGTATCCTATAACCAAATCCTTTGTAAATTTTTTTATTGTGTTTTTAATATTCCTTGCAAAGTATTCTTGGTTATATTGTAAATATGTGCAACCTTGGCATGTTGAGATGATTTGTTATGCTAACCCTCACCCTCATGCCATGAGGAGTTTGTATTTGTTTGTCCTCTCTTCGGTTTTGCAAGGTTTGGATTCGAGGTCGAATCCTTTTCAAGAAGGGGAGGATGATACGGGACAAATGGCCATCTTATCTTTTGATGACATCTTTGGAGGCCAACACATAGAGGCTCAAGACTTGGTCACCTCGAGAATACAAGAACATGCATGGAGGACCCGTTTTGAGCGTAACTTAAAGCAATCTCGCGTATGGAAGATTGCTTGGAGAATTTAAGAGTGAGGACTCACGGTTTTGGACCTTAATTAAGGGCATTTTGGACATTACACATGGTGTATTTACACACCATGGCCGCACCTATCATTAAGGGCAAAGTGGTCTTTTGTCTTCTTTTCTATTACACTATAAATAGGTCATTTTAGCTCATTTCTTGGAGACTTGGCTGAATATTGATGTTGTATCACACTTAAAAACATTTCTCTCTTATGAGAAAGGCTCCCACAGCCGAAATCCATGTAACTAGGATTTTCAACTTGAGGGTGGAATCTCTCGTGTTGGATTCATGCTTGGAAACGAAGGTGCTTGAGGAGATTGATGTCCCTCTTGTGTCCACGTAAGAGTGTCGGTGTTGTTATTACATGTATTAAGGGTCTTAGTGTTGGATCTACACTTAGATTCATAGTTATTGTAGTAATCTATGTCACACTACCTATCTTTACATTTTATTGTTGTCATCTTGTTGTTGTTGTGTAGTGAACTGTTTTGGGTCCTTTGTTGAATCTGGAAATTTGTGTTATTGTTGTTCATATTGTTCTTCACGTTTTGTAGCTGTTTTGGTGTTGAAAACACACCTCTTTATCTTGTATTGTGTGGTTATAGCGAATCCGAGAGTGGTCTCCATCTTAGTCCTCGAATCCTTAAGATTAGTGGACTGTTTTGGAGTTGCTTCGTGTTTCCCTTATTAGTTCCGTATCACATCGGCCTTCCTCAGTTCAGTTGGAGGCCAGTTGGTGGTTGATGTTGATTTTAGGCTGTTTGGAAGTAAATTGATAGAGCTGATTAAAAAAGGGATACCTGTGGTAAGATCCCTTGGAAGTGTTCTCTCCTCCTTGACGTTATCTGAGAAATCGTGCTCAGAGCATGTGCGCCTAGTACCTCATCTTTTCTAGTTTTTTGGATCTTTCTATCCATTGAGTTTCGCGAATGAAAGTTCTTTTAGTAGTGGATATTGTAATGACCCTCCAGGTAATTTCCTTGATTTGCATGCATATTCAGTGTTGACACGTAATTTTGTCCTCCACAACTAAGTTTAATTTCTAGTTTCTTCAATTTTAAATAAAATTACAACATTTATTTTATTCAAATAAAAAACTTTTCAAAGTATTTATGTGTGTAATTTGTTCATTTTAACTATAATATATTTTTTATTCACATATATGAAGTCATATAATTATTACTTAAATAATCATTTTACGAAAAATTAAATTTAATCAAGAGTTATTTTGAAAGTTGATTCAAATGGTTAAAATATTGATTTAAATATAATTTATTCTCAAAAATAATTTATTTGAAAAATATTTGTTTGATTTTATTGAATCAAGAAGCTCGGGATTGAATTGGTTGTTAATTTATTTCAAAATGTTGCTTTAATTTAGTCAATTTATTAAATTAGACCTTAATTGAAATCAATTCGACCATAATTGTAATGCCATTAATCAAGTTTTTTTTACAATTGATCAATTGAATTTTGATTAGGTTAAAATTTAAATACAATTGTCTAAATTTTGACTTGCTGCCTATTTAATAAATAGCCTAAATGGATAAAATTCCTAAATCCCTAGCCCCTAAATACCCGACCCATTCCCCATCCAGTGGCCCAAACTTCTTTCTACATTCCACCAAGCCCAACAATGGCCAAACAGACCCAACCCACCTTTATTTTTCTTTTTCACTAAAAAAAGACAAAAACATTACGTACAACAAGAATAGCCAACATACAACACCACACAACGATAATATCAGCAAGCAACATCAACAACAATGAGCAAACAATGGCAAAACCCAAACCGAATTTGACTCGAACAACAATAACTTCAAACCAACGTGTAACACCTCGAGACTACCTCTAGACGTCACACGGTGCTTAGAATCACAAATGATCCCAAGATAACCCACAATACTGGCATAACTCATAAGCACTAAAATAAATATATAAAACTGGAAGAAATAAGAAGAAGAGATGTCTTTGTTGAATATATTCAATACAAAACTATTTAAAACATCTACACTTTGGTTATAAAAAACAAAACTTAAAATAAATACATCACTATGAATGGCTGTCTGTGAAGCCTCTGCTAATATTGACTATAGATAACTGGGATATGGCCCACAACTATCCTTAATCAATACGAATAAATAAAAAAATGCTACTAGAACTATAGTTGACTCGAGTGCTAGAATTAAAAGAACTCATCACCTACAGACTAGAAGTTGGGAACTATCTAATTATGATGTGTGAGCTACAACTGGTACCTATATTATGAGACAATGTAGCACGTAGACATATATGTAGGTCAATACTTCTAGAATGTACTGAATATGTGGGGAGAATGCATAAGTAAAATAAGAACTGACTATATATGTAAACTTTCAAATAATGGATACTAAGTACAAATGACTCACCTTGGACATGAGTAAAACTAAAGACCGCGAGATCATAAATAATGGATAATAAAGCATAAGAATAAACTTAGTGAGCCATAACACTTAGTTTCTAAAATCTTCACTTTTATTCTTTCTTATAGGAGATTCTTCTAATCAACATAAACCATGTGAGCTACCATGGAGTCCAACGTCTTACCCACATTGGGGAGAGTTGTTCTACCCTTGCAATTGGGACAAAACCTTAACTTAAGTAATCACTGATCTTCATCCATATTGGGAAAAGGCTTAACCAACGGTGGCTCGTAGTTTTAAAGAATTTAAGATACACTCATCTGCATTCTTTTCTCGGTGCTAAATACTACTCCCAGAATACTTATATGCTCATATTTTAAGAAATCCACCTTAAAATAGCATAAGGGTTTATAGAATGAAAACCAGTTATGCTTTTTTTTTATATAAATCATAATCAAGATGAATGGTTGTGGGTTTCATATCTTATCTTTATATCACAAAATCGGTCTTTGTTGAATCATGCTATAATGTGTAGGAATGAAGTTTCAAAAGTTTAAACTTTCTTGTAAAGTTAAATCTTATACTGGTACTTGTAATTCATGCTTTATTTCATAGGATTTCATAATAAATATCATGCTTAATAATCACCTTGAAATCTTTCAATGTTATCCAGTCAAGATGGTAAAATTCAAATCATAATACAAATCTTGCAAGTCAAAACATGAATATATGTAAACCTTGATGCACTTAAAGCTTTCAATCACAAAGTAGTATCATACTTCAAGAATACGTCATTTGGGTATGAACCGTAATTCAAAATAAGTAAATTAAATCTCAAAACCATGCACTTTTTGCACAAGTATTAAATAACAACCGTGTTCATAAACCTCACATACCTGGACTTTTTGACTTCCTTGAAGGGAACTTAGACTTGGGAACTTGAGAGATGATTTTGAAGAAAAAACCCAAGCCTTATTGTTTTTTAGAAAGGGGAGAAGAAATAATGTGTTACGTGATTGAGAGTGGGGGGAAAATAATGCCTTCTTATGTTTTTAACTCGTGGTTTTGGAGTTTAAAGAGGGGAAAGATCAAAAATCCCTTTAACTAAACTTTACATAAATTGCTCGCCAGTATTTATGAGTTAAACATAATACTCATATGGTGAGGGTACGACTAGGCCCATCAACTCGCAAGCTTGTCAAGATCAAGGATGGTATCACTATTTAACATATGAGTGGTAACATACAATTCATTACTTGTCTATACGAGTTGGAACCAACCCACCGTATCTTGGCCAAAAATTTAGGGAACCTATTTTGCTGAACACACGACTTCACTTCATACGACTCGTACCATGATCATATGACTTTTAGGGTCAACTCATATCTACAACAGACTTTATCGACTCCATCCTTCCCTATGTACGATTTACCATACATGACTCATATGGAGTCATTATAACTTGAGGGGGTGAGTCATAAGTTCTATAGTAGCTTGAGATTATAGGGTATAACATGATGTCAACAATTATGACAACCATGACTAGCTTACCCAATGATTTGTACGAATCAAACAACCTATCCAACATTGTACTAATTATTATCATATGTGGCTTCAGTTTCCTTAATCTCTCAAAGAAAAAAAATCAAAAATAAAATAAAATCCCCCCCAAAACCCTATGTAATCTATGGAATATTCTAAGAATTCCCACTTGAATCCTTCTCATTCGTTGATGGTACTAGCAAGGATGAGAATCGCCTCTCACCATCCATTTGTTGAGATTGATTAATACCCATGGGATTTGGATTTTTACCCAAAAATGTCACATTGATGGAAGCATCAATTGACTCCTACTTTCATCTTTTATATATGCCCATTATTGATATGAAATTTCCAAATCTCAAAGAGTTAAAAAACTTTGAGCAAAGAGTTGAAATTTTTAGAGAAATTTTTTTTCTCGACTAATCGAAAGTCTAAAAAGGTTGGTTCAAGTCATGGAGGATTTCGACAAAGATCAAGATCCTATTTCACTGCCCTAAGAATGGTTAGGCTTTGATTTTCCTCTTCTTAGAGCACTATCATAGTTGTATTTGTAGTATTTATAACTTTATCATAGTCGTAGTGGTAGTAGTTGATTCTAAATCTATATATTAGGATTGTTCGCTATATAGTTGTAACGCCCCAAATCTAGTACCCAAAATTCCACATGGTGCTCATGACCCCAAAGAACAACAAGCTAACCCATGACTGATATCTATAATTGAGAACTAAATACTACACTGCAGATATGCAGGATATAATTTGTAAGGCCATAAGGTTCAAAACTGAACTAATACTGAATATAAAACAATATCTGTAAGGGGGTATAACAATACCCAAAACTGAAATAAATTGTCTGAAATATGTTGTAGTTTGAAAGCCTCTAAACTATCTAAAAACTGTGGAGTTGATGGGACATGTCCCCAACTAACTCCGAACTATTGAAATAATAACGAAATATAATAATTATGTTATCCTAGAATGATGAGGACTCACTACTAGTATGGCTACTGAAAGTCTGATCTACTAAGGATGCTCGGGAGCTTGTGCTTCTAGACATATGGTATAAAACACCATAGCGTAAATGCGTCAGTACGTTGAATGTACTAGTATGCAAGTGAGGTAGGCTAAATGCAAGGGTTCATATGCATGAACAATAATAACTGACTGTATAACATAAATGTGAGAATACATGTATGAATACGTAACTGTAACTGAGATCGTGATAATGCTGACTCATGAATTCTGATAACATTGATTTATTGATATCTGAGTAGTGATACTGGGATACTGAATGACGGAGTCTATTGAGTACTGAGGAACTAATATCATAGTAATGATAAAGGAATGACTACTTTTGACAGTTTTGATTATGAAGAACTGGTATGATTGATTGTATCTGACAATCCTGAAATTTAATACTGATTAAATGAGTTTCATATAAATTAATATACTATTAACTGGGTTCGTGATAACATGATTACTGATTCTGATTACTGATAACATGAGTGACTATATTTGACAGTCTTGATACTGATGGAGCTAGCTGAGTTCCACTCTGTACTGATTTGACTGTATCTGATAGCCCTAGATTTTTGTAGAACTAAACTGAGTTCTATAACTGAGACTAGATCTGAGACTGAGACTATGGGAGGTAATCATCAAACCGACATACCTCGAAACTAAACTGGTGGGGTCTAACCTGTAACCTAGCTGGAAGGGTGTCAGTACGTGACACGGGTAAAGACAAGCTGTGAGGTAACCCTCTCTGATGGGAAGCTCTTCCGTCAACCCTCCTGTAGGAATAACCCCAAACGAGATATATTAGTAGCTCTACGCATAGGGGTACATCTCAACCTATGGTGGCTACGTAGTTCTGGAATGCAAGGATTGCTTTTAGGGATCACCCCTCCACTGAATAACAGGTGAGTCCCCATCATTGGGTTCACTCGATGCTGAGTCCTACTCCCAATTGAATAGATATTGGATTGATTATACTAAATTTAACTATTACTAATGGTATTGTTTAGCGGAGCTAAACTGAGTTCACTGAGTTCCATTGACTGATGGAATGCTACTGAGATATGAGGACCAATTGAGGGTACTGCAGTTAGTGAGGTTTTTGGGAATATTAAGGATACCGAGATTACTGAGTACTGAGATCACTGAAATTACTGGACTACTGAGATTACTAAGATTACGGAATGAGACTGAACTGATACTGAGTTTTCCTGAGTCACATGACTGACTGAATTCTACTAATCATGGCTTGACTGAGAGTATCATGAAAACATTACACTGGCTCTACGAACAAAGCTAAATTGTTAGGTATATGTTCCCCCAGGACTCGATAGCATGAAACTGACAAGACTTGACACTTCTTGAACACATGACCAATATGAACAATTCATTATACAATAAGTTGGGGATTTCATAAAGCACATGGTTATCATAATGTTGTACGTGGATGGAATTGAATATAGACATATCATACTTTCATAAACCTAATCTCATGGACATTCCCTCAACCATTCATAATGCACACAGTATCACGAAAGTCATTCTTGGTCATAGGGCAAAGAATCCATTTATCACTTGGGTCACAATTAAGCTATAGTGCATAGTTTCTATTCTCTTAAGAATTTTATCAAACACCTAGGATGCATGACTTAGGGAATAGGCATTACCATCAAAGTAACACAACAAAACTCCATATTTCAACTCAATTTCGTATGTTTTAGACCACATACTAGCATAGATTCATGAACAACACATAAAGATTCCAACTTGGAAATCATACAATCATAATCACATGAACATAATCAACCCACAACAAAATATTCACAATACTAGATTTAAAACTTGATTCTTGGGCTTCATGGATGAAAGGAATCCATTAATAAACACTGTGCATACCTTAGTTCTTGATTCTATGAAGATTGATGGAGAGATTCTTGAATTCAAGTCTTGAATATGGATCCCCAATTGAAAACCCTAGCTTGTTCTTAAGAGAAACTTGAGAGAAACCTTATATTTTGGATAAAATATGGCTAAATCATATGTTATAGGATTTATATAGGGTTGAAAAATTGACCCTTTTAACCCTTGGACGCGTATTTTTCTGAGAAAATTTCCTAATTTGGCTGGCTGGCGCGATGCGGTGCTATGACACCGTGTCACTAGAAATTGCCATATGGGAACTAGGCTAATAGTGTGACATGGTGAAATCACGTTGCAATACTGGATAGGACCTAGAAGTTCACCACAATGCAGTGGTATCACACTGAGACTATAGAAAAAGGACAATGCTGAATTTGAGCCCTAGTGCAACACGCCATAATCACGGAGGTTCACTGGATTTTGATGACTGCCATTTTGACCTGCTCCGCGACACGCTGATGGCTCAGGTGGGACACTGTCTTACTAAAATGGCTCTAACTCTTCACCCGGGTGTCGGATTTGAGCGAATTTTGTATCAATGGAAAGCTTATTAAATTTCTCACATGGCAAAAAGTGAAAATTTTGAAAATACCACATGTATAAAAGTGGATTCATCTTTGAAACAAGTCTTTGTTATTTTTGGGATGAATTTAAGCTAGGTAAAAGTATGGGGTATTACAATATCTCCCCTTTGGGAATATTCATCCTCGAATAATACTTACTGAGATGGGAGAAATAATAAGTTGAAGTACATACTAAACATGAACAACTGAAACATGACTACTTGACTAACATTACTGCAATTCATACTGAGCATGCACATCTGATGCATGATTTTATAACTGAGCTGATGCATGACTACACGACCGAAACTACTGATAAGCTGATCACGCATAGCTGATGCATGACTACATAACTGAATTGACTCATGAACATGCGACTGAACATTTAAGGATAAAGATACTTGGTTTGAAATGAAAACTGAGCATGGAACCGAATACCACATTTGTAACTAAAATCTAAGCATGAAACTGGAGAAGCTTAAGAAAAGCTATTACTTGGGCTAAGCCTGAGCTTAATTAGTAAATATGCATAAGCAGAAACATGAGAATGTAACTGGATCTAGAATGTGATACATGAGCTGAATATCGTGATCTGAACTGAGTACCTTGAACACATGGCATACGATCGAGATTTGAGCTAGAAGGTCAACCTATGGGTACCCACTACTCCAAACTGGATTTGTTACGTAAAGAAAGAATAGGATATTTTTGTCATGAATGTTTGGGCGTTCATAGTGTATCTCCCCCTTGGGACACTATTCCCTATAAGAATATTGACTTGACTGCGGTACTAAGAAAAACTGGGATGATGCACAAGGCACCTACAGATTGAACTAAGGCATAATACATGAACTTAGCTGATCTCACAACTACTGGGACTTTCTATCTTAGAATAGTTACATTCCTGAGATTTTTGATAGTAGGACTAGGTGGAAAGATAGGAACCACGCCATACAAACTTGATGCCTAATTTCTAAACTGGATTACTGGATAATTTATTTAACTCATATTGAAAACGTGTACTTAACTGAAGCAATTCTTCTTTACCTAAGACTACTAAAAATATTTGCATGAGCGCTGAGTGCGAATTCCCAAACATACTACCTTATCTGATTAACTGAATGACTAATAACTGAATACTGGGTCTGCAAGATGGAACTATACTTAGTCTTGAATAATTGGACTACAACTGTAGAGTGTTATGCTTAAGAGATAAGGACTGACTGAGTGACATGAGATACTGAGAATGAACTGAGGGTAATTATACAATTTGAGAATGTAACACCAAGAGTACAACATGTTTCTCGAACAGTCTTGTAAACTGAGGTACTGGAAGGTTGATAACTGAGTAACTGATAATTATACGTTATGGTTGAGTAAACCCAAAATTGAACTAAGTTATCGACCTAATTACTGTACTAGTACTGAGACTAAGATTATAGATAAGACGGTAATTGAGACTGTAATCATAACTAAGACTGTAGCTGGGACTGAATACTAGTTTCTGATAACTAAGGTTTAGACAGGTACTGAAGTACTAAATTCTAAGACTAAACACTGATTATAGAGTTCTAAACACTGAAACTGTAACTGACATGGTAACTGTGTTTTTGGATAGCCATGCAGTGATGACTAATATAAGTTGAGGATCTAAATGTATACTCTTACTCACACTTTGTATTTTCCCAACTTCTAATTACAACCTCTTGCTAGCCCTTTACTAGCACACTAACATGAAATTCAATCCTACCTTTATCATTATACCCACCCTCGTGTAAAATAAGCATGCAATAATCTTCCCTTAATCATGAAACATTTATTCTCTCCTATCTAAGTGACTACTCATCACCATACTATTTTCACAGGGAGTGCTTACTAAAGGATTAAATCAGGAGGACCTAAAACATGAATGGACACTAACTAAACTTGACACTTGACTGAAGCCTGAGGAATAGAATATAAATATCATGGATTTACCAAGAGATCTAAACTGAGAATATATATATGACATATTCTGAGCTTGGCCAATCACTAGGAGTGGAACATAAGTCATGTGGGCTGAACATATGTAAAACATGACATTGTTACATGAGTCATGAGTTGCATGACCCGAGTCTGAAATTTTTGAATTCGTGAGACATAATTTGTAACACTAAGTGAACTAGAACTGAACTCCCTATGCTGGGAACTGAGAGCGCACACGATTCTATGGAATATGTGTGAACATAAGATTTATTCATGGAACTGAGATGTGAAGCATACGTAGGCATCATGCTGTTTGAAGTACCAACTTTAATTGAGATAAGGATGGGTCGGGAATCATCTCCCCTTACCGCTTTTCTATACATACTGGCACTACTATTAAAATCTAAGAGCCTAAATTGGTCACTTTATCTATCATCTCCCCCTTAGCTTTAATCCATCATCATAAGTCTGTGAATACTTTACTAAACTATGAACTGAACTGCAATCATCATCACATACTTACACTTTGTTCGACACATGCTTACCTTACATATCATCTGCCTCTATTTCATCATAGACTACTAATACCACATCACCTAATTCACATCCACACCTTCATACTTACTATCAAATTAATAACTTAAGTGCTATCTTGCACTGGTCAAGCCTACTTATTTACTCTGGTACAACTATCCTCATGAATACATAATTTACTTAACCTGGATAATGTTATCCCAACTCTACTACTACTAAAGTCCTGAGTTCATGCTTCTAACTCTAGTTATATGCTATCATAGGATTCTGAGAAGGGATACGATGACATATGAGTTCTCATGATCATGAAAAAGAGTTGTACAACTTTGGAACATAACTGTACTAATGGGATACTTTTGATCTTGTGGGCAATCCCATACTAACTGTCTGTGGGGACTGTTTGAGAAATCCCTATCTCTAGGACTTTGAGCTTTACTGTTTCTATTACCTTAAAAGTAAGGTGAAGTTGACATGAGTTAAGCATGAGGATAATCTACATTAGTTTCCTAGAGAACCTTTCTATAGCATGACCTGAGACATGAAAGAAGGGAAAGTATTCCTAAAACATCTCATAGCCTCTTGTCCATAAGTGTGGTGCATAACACACCCATGTATAAGACCCTACTAGATATGGTTTTTCAAACTTCCTAGGACACTGTTAAACCTTAAGCTCTGATTCCAAGTTTGTTAGGCCCGAAACACCACATGGTGCTCATGAACCCAAAGGATAACAAGCTAACCCATGCTAATATCAATAACTGAGCACTAAATACTATACTGTAAATATGCAGAATATAAGTTGTAAGGCCATAATGTTCAAAGCTGAACTAATACTAAATATAAAACAATGTTTGTAAGGGGGTATAACAATACCCAAAACTAAAATAAACTGTCTGAAATATGTTATAGTCTGAAAGCCTCTAAACTGTCTGAAAACTATAGAGCTGATGGGACATATCCCCAACTAACTCTGAAATACTAAAATAATAAAGCAATAAAATATTCATGTTATCCTCGAATGATGAGGACTCACTGTTATCCTGGCTGCTGAAAGTCTGATCTACTAAGGATGCTCAGGAGCTCATGCTTCTAGACCTATGGTATAAAACACCATAGCACAAATACATCAGTACGTTGAATGTACTGGTATGCAAGTTAAGTAGGCTAAATGTAAGGGTTCATATGCATGAACAATAATAACTGACTATATAACATGAACGTGAGAATACCTACATGAATACGTAACTGTAATTGAGATCATGATAACGCTGACTCATGAATCTGATAATGTGGATTTACTGATATCTGAGTACTGATACTTGAATGCTGAATGATGGAGTCTACTGAGTACTGAGGAACTGATATCATATTACTAATAAGGAATGACTGTTTCTGACAGTTTTGATTATGAAGAACTAATCTGATTGATTGTATCTGACAGTCCTAACATTTAATACTGATAACATGAGTTTCATATAAACTAATATACTATTAACTGGGTTTGTGATAACATAAATATTGATTTTGAATACTGATAACATGAGTGGCTATATCTGATAGTCCTGATACTAATAGAAATAGTTAAGTTTCGCACTGTACTGATTTGACTGTATCTGATAGTCCTGGATTTCTTTTAAAATAAACTGAGTTATTTTCTTGAGACTAGATTTAAGACTGAGAATATGGGAAGTAATCATCTAACTGATATGGCCCAAAAATGAACTGGTGGAGTCTAACCTATAACCCCAGCTATAAGGATGTCAATGTCGTGCCATGGGTAAAGATAAGCTGTGAGGTAACCCTATCTGATGGGAAGCTCTTCTGTCAACCCTCCTATAGGAATAACCCTAAATGAGATGTATTAGTAGCCCTACGCATAGGGGTACATCTCAACCTATGCTAGCTATGTTGTTTTGGAATGTAAGGATTGCTTTTAGGGATCAGACCCTCCCTGAACAATAGGTGAGTCCCCATCCTTGGGTTCACTCGATGTTGAATCCTACTCCTAACTGAATAGACACTTGATTGATTATACTGAACTAAACTGTTACTGATGGTATTGTCTAATGAAGTTAAAATAAGTTTGTTGAGTTCCGTTGATTGATGGAATGCTACTGAGATCTGAGGACCGACTGAGGGTACTAAAGTTACTGAGATTTCTAGGAATACTGAGGTTATCAAGATTACTGAGTACTGAGATCACTGAAATTACTGGACTATTGAGATTACTAAAATTACTGAATGAGACTGGACTGATACTGAGTTATCTTGAGTCACATGACTGACTGAATTCTACTGATCATGGCTTGACTCATAGTATCGTGAAAAGATGACATTGGCTCTAGGCACACAGCTAAATTATTAGGTAAAAGTACCCTTAGGACTCGATAGCATGAAACTGACTAGACTTGACACTTCTTAAACACATGAACAATATCAATAATTCATAATACAATAAGTTGGGGATTTCATGAAGCACATGGCTATCATAATGTTGTACGTGGATGGAATTGCATATAGACATGTCATACTTTCATCAACCTAATCTCATGGACATTCCCTCAACCATTCCTAATGCACACAGTATCATGGAAGTCATTCTTGGTCATAGGGTAAAGAATCCATTTATCATTTGGGTCACAATTAAGCTGTAGTGCATAGTTTCTATTCTCTTAAGCATTTTATCAAACACCTAGGATGCATGACTTAGGGAATAGGCATGACCATCAAATTAACACAACAAAACTCTATATTTCAACTTAATTTCATATGTTTCAGACCACATACTAGCATAGGTTCATGAACAACAAATAAAGATTCCAACTTGGAAATCATACAATCATAATCACATGAACATAATTAACCCACAACAAAATATTCACAATACTAGATTTAGAACTTGATTCTTGGGATTCATGGATGATGCACTATCAAGTCCATAACAGAAGAATCTAGCAACAACAACAAGATGAACAAGCTAACACAAGAACTACAAGATGAGCAACAAGGTGTTAGTGAATTGAAATAGGCCACAGTCGACTTCACTAGACTTTAAAATTACAATAACAATAAGATGAAAGATTACAAAGAGTACAATGTTAACAACAAGAACAACAAATGGCAGGAACTATAGTGAGTCGAAATCAGCCCCACATAGCTTCACCAAGTTACTGCAATAGTTTCAAGAGTACAAAAATGAAATATAGTAACTTGACTCAAAGATATCCTAGAATCTATGGACCCTAACTTGAAGAAAGGACCCTAATACCCAAAGATTTCAGCACCAAGTTCTTACTTAGACCAAGATGAACTCATGAACCTCAAGATCTCAAGTTTCTAGCCAAGAAACAACACAAGTGTAACTACACTTTGTTGGACAGATTTCAGGTTCTACTCTCAAGAAAAAGAGAGAGAGAAATGCTCAATGTTAAAAGACTTGTTGTTGTGAAATATGAAGTATGAACTAAGTGCTGAAAATAACCCTACTAGCATCTATTTATATTACACACAAAATGAAGGACAAATGACCCTCATACCCTTCATTTATGGGGCGCCCTTGGAGTGTAATTTATTACACTTCAAGGCTCCTCTTCACACTTAAAAACATTTAAGGTCTTTGGCGGATCAAGTACCAATTCACACACGGCCATTTGCATGAACATGGCTTATAATTTTTGTAATTCCCGAGCTTGGCTTCATGTGAATGGTCGAGAACGTATTGGACAGCTTTGTACACCCGTATCATCCTTTCCATCTTGAGAGGAATTTGACCTCAAATTCAGCATTTGGTCATCCTCAACTGCATCCATTAACGAAAGATCACAAACATTGAAAGTGTTATGCACTTGGTATCCAAGGGGAAGGTCAATCTTGTAAGCATTATCATTGATCCGTACAAGTACTTGGAATGGTCCATCGCCTTTTGGCATCAATTTGGATTTTCTTTGAGATGGAAACCTATCCTTTCTAAGGTGAACCCATATTCAATTTCCTGGTTCAAGAATGAGTTTTTTTCTTCCCTTGTTGACTCTCCTTGCAATGTCTTGATTTTTCTTCTCAAGTCAAAGCCACGCCTTATCATGTACTTCTTCATTGAATCTACCCACTAGCTTACATCTAAGCTAATCATAATATCAGTAGGCAAAGGAGTTAAATCCAAAGGGGTAAGGGGGTTGAGGCCATATACGCACACAAAGGGAGTTATTCCCGTACTTGAGTGTATGACACGGTTATATGCAAACTCAATCAATGGTTGGTGTTCCTCCCAAGAAGTCAGTTTTCCTTGAACCATGGAATGTAGCATAGCACCCAAAGTCCTATTTACTACTTCTGTTTGGCCATCGGTTTGTCGGTGGCAAGATGTGGAGAATAACAACTTGGTTCCAAGACTACCCCACATAGATTTCCAAAAGTGACTTAGGAACTTAGAGTCCCTATCACTCACAATGGTCCTCAGAACACCATGAAACTTGACAACATTATCAACAAACAAAGAGGCCACACTAGGTGCATCATCACATTTAAAACATGGAATAAAGTGTATCCTCTTAGAAAACCAATCCACCACTACAAAGATACTATCCCGAACTCATCTAGTCCTTGGCAAACCTAACACAAAATCCATAGATATGTCAAGCCAAGGGCATAAAGAAGTGGGCAGCGGGGTGTACAACCCGTGAGGTAGGAGCCGCGATTTGGCTCCTTTGCAATCTGCACATTGCCCACAAATCTTGGCCACATCCTTGTGCATTTTTTGCCAATAGAATTGCTCCTCCAATATTCCAAGGGTCTTTTCGATCCCAAAGTGACCCATTAGACCGCCATTATATGCTTCCCTCATAAACAACTCTCTCCAAGAATTGGAGGGTACATACAATCGTCTACCTTTAAATAAGTATCCATCAAACTTGGCGTAGGGATTTAGACCCTTAGCCGAATCCCACTTATCCCTACCCATTTCTTCACATTCCCTATAGATAGGAGAAAAGTGAGGTTCCTCAATATACCATTCTTTCAAACTCTCAAAACCTATCAATTTTGAAGATAATATTGACACAAGAATGTGTTTTCTAGACAGAACATCGGCTACTACATTGTCCTTACCCTTTTTGTATTGAATAACATAAGGGAAGGTTTCAAGAAACTCAACCCATTTGGCATACCATTTGTTAAGCTTGTGTTATGCCCAAAGATGCTTCAAGGATTCATAGTCTATTTGGATCACGAACTCATTGGGCCATAAATAGTGCTGCCAAGTGGCCAAGGCTCGAATCAAGGTATACAACTCTAGATCGTACGTGGACTAGTTTAGAGTTGCTTCTTTAAGATTTTCACTAAAATAAAAATAGGTTTTAAATCTTGCATCAAAAAAGCCCCTATGCCTTCTTTACTAGCATCGCACTCAACTTCAAACGTCTTATCAAAATTGGGCAATTGTAATAAAGGTGCAGAAATGAGCATAGATTTTAAGGTTTCAAAAGCCTTAGCTTGCTCTTCACCCCACTTGAAGAGTTGGTCTTTTCGAATGACTGCAGTCAAGGGTGCAACTATGGTGCTAAATCCTTTGACAAACCTTCTATAAAAACTAGCCAACCCATGGAAACTTCTTACTTTGCTAATGGTTTGCGGGGTTGACCAATTTTTGATAGCGTCTATGTTGGACTCATCCACTTTGACCCCTTTTGAACTAACAACAAAATCCAAGAGAACAACTTCATTAACACCAAAGGAGCACTTTTCTAGATTTCCATACAACCTTTCCTTTCTAAGGACATCAAACACACATTGTAAATGCTTTACATGCTCATCTATTGACTTACTATAGATTAAGACATCATCAAAGTATAAAACAACAAAATTTCCAATAAATGGCTTCATCACATAATTCATTAGCCTCGTGAAAGTACTTGGAGCATTTATTAGGCCGAATGGCATAACCATCCATTCATAGAGACCAAATTTGGTTTTGAAAGTAGTTTTTCATTCATCACCGGGTTGCATTCTTATTTGGTGATAGTCACTCCTTAAATCAATCCTGGAAAATAAACATGAATCATTCAATTCATCAAGCAGATCATCTAACCTAGGGATAGAGTGACGATATTTTACCATAATCTTATTGATGGCTCGGCAGTCCACATACATACGCCATGTTCCATCTTTCTTAGGCACTAGTAATACCGAAACTGCACACGGACTCATGCTCTCTTTGATATACCCTTTTTTGAGGTGTTCCTCTACTTGACATTGTAATTCTTTGGTGTCCGTAGGGTTGCTTCTGTAAGCTGGCTTGTTTGGCAATTGTGATCTGGGCACAAAGTCAATTTAATGCTCAATTCCCCAAAGCAGGGGCAATCCTTGCGGAAGTTCTTTGGGAAATACATCTTCATAATCCTGCAACACACATAAAATCAAAGGAGAAATGGAAGAATTAGTGGGGTTAGTGTTAAAACAATGAGCCAAAAGGAGCATAGGCGTGTCCACATTATAATCCAAGAAGAGTTCCTTTTTTCTAGCCAACATCACCATGTTTTCTTGTCCATTTGACGTTGAGGCAGTCCCGGAAAACCCTACTGCTTCACTCATGGTTTTCCCCTCCATTTTACCATTTTTGGTTTTCTTTTCTTTCTCCTTCAACTTCCTCATCTTTTGATGTAATTCGTTCACTTGTGGTGGCAAAAGAGGATAAAGAGTAACCTTTCGACCATCCTTCTCAAGTGAATATCGGTTAGACCTCCCATCATATTTGGTAGACCTATCATATTTCCAAGGTCTACCTAACAACAAATGACATGCTTGCATTGGTATCACATCACAAAGTACTTCATCTTGATAGTTTCCTACCTTAAACCATATCACACATTGCCTCATGACCTTCAATACGCCATATTCATTCAACCATTACAACTTGTAAGGGCTAGTATAAAGTGTAGTTGGTAATTTCAGAAAGTTCACCATAGCAACACTAACAACATTCACACAACTACCACTATCAATCACCAAAGTGCACACATTCCCCATTACAAGGCATTTAGTATGGAATAGATTTTCCCTTTGGCTAGGGTTGTCTATTGCCTTACTAATCATAGCGCGTCAAACTACAAAGTTTGGAACCTCACACTCCCCTTCTTATGGCTAATAACTTCACCATCATCATCATCATCATCAAGTGGCCTATTTTTAGTTTCCTCTCCATCTTGAGGCTCGTCCTCATCCTCATCTTTTTCAAGACCCACCTCTTCATCAAGGTAATACAATATCCCTTCCCGTAGGATCACGTTGTGTTAATTTGGACATTCATTGGCTTTATGTCCTCAACCTTGGCACTTGAAACATTGGAATCCTTTTGGGTTAGGATACTTATGAACTTCTGGTTTTGGAGGAATTTTGTGACTGTTTTGGGCTCGAGCAGCCTTGTAGTGGTCGGTTGGTCCTTGTTTTTGGGCAAACCCAAAGATGATTGAACCATATCCTTGCTTCTAGGACAATCTAAGGTGGATTGTCCCCTTGCCTTGAACGACGACCTCTCATTAAGTCCCTTTTCAATCTTAAGAGCCGCTTGAAGAATACCTTCAATGGTATCAAACTTGTGAAGTGTTAAATGAGTGGAGATCTCTTTGTTCAACCGACACTTGAATCGGATAATGTCATGACTGATTTGTTCCCCACGATGATCAAGTTTCAACATGAGTTTTTGAAACTCATCATAATATGTCATCAAACTTTTATTTCCTTGACGCAAGTTGTACAATCTAGCAAGTAATTCATGGTGATAGCTCTCAGGAAGGTAGCGTTGCCTCATCAAGTACCTTAACCAAAAACAAGGTGGTGGCTGCCCATCCACTAATTCATCACCAAAATGCTTGACGTACTCCCACCAAATGTTGGCATAACCGTCAAAATGAGCTATGGCATAACAACTTTTCTTTTCTTCCGAGATATCATTAACTTGGAAAACTTTGTCACAAGCTGATTCCTATGCTAAGTAGGCCTCGGGGTCACTTCACCCTTAAATATAGGTAAGCTCAAATTGATGGTATTGAGGCCTACATCTCTTTCTTGGCATCGGTTTCCCCTTTCTCCATACCTTCGGTACCTTCTTGGATCAACACGGATCCCTCGCAGCTCCCCCTCCCCCATGTAAGCATCATCAAAGGGTCCATATCCATCATACTTCTCTCTACCATGTTCCTCAAAGTGAGCTAGTCAATTTTGGTGATTTGGAATCTGATTTGAAGGAATTGGGATCTGTGGAGAAGGTGGTCTTTGATTTGGTAGAGTTTGGTAAGGTAGGTTCAGATTTTGTGGGGGTAATATACGGCCAAATCCTTCTTGTGGGACTGGAGGAATTTAGGAATGGCGAGGCCTATTCTCTTCTTGGTTTAGAGGGAAAGTAGTGGTATGATTTATGGCATTTAGCGGGGCTAGAGGCGGATTCATTATTTCGTGCAATATTTTGGGTGAGACAGAGGTGGATGAAGTTCTTTCATGCCAACTTGAAGGAATATGATGAGGAGTATATGGACGAGAGTTTCTTTGACTCTCCACTTGCTTCAATCTCCTACTTATCGTATTCAGATCTCCCCTCATTGCCCCAACTTCCATGTTCAACCTCTCTAAACTTCTAGTAAAAGCCTCAAGTGTGGCCTTCATAGTTTCTTGTTCAGTAGTACTCCTACTTTGGGATGTGCTTCCTTCCATGTCAATGTGTCACCTACACAATCAACAAACAAATTAGCATTAACCTCTCATCACTCACACTCTCTCGGTTCACTCACACTTGAGGTCCGCAAGTGTTGTAGATTGTCTAGTAACCATGAATCCTTAAGATATGACTAAAGCTCTTGTCCGGAGTAGATTCTTGTTTGAAACTCAAAGAATTCTTGACAGACTGGAGTTAAGAAGTTACAACATATTCAAACGAATAAAATCACCCAAGTAAACGTGGACACGAACAAAGGAACTCAAAAGGACTAATTGACAACCTAGTAAGAGTGTACTAGCTTGTTAATTAGTTCAGGAACCAAGTAATGAAACTAAGAATCAACAATTAGAAACTAGAAAAGCCTAAATTTGAGCTTATTAATGATGTGAACAGTATTGACATCTGGTCGCACAAATTGCATAGTATCATAAATAGCCACCCCAGGTATTACCCAACCCCCAGGAGAGTTTATAAACAAATACAGCTCTTTGGTCTCATCCTCGATACTGAGATATACCATAAGACCAATAAGTTGATTCGAAATCTCGCTATTAATACCTTGGCCTAAAAAAAGTAATCTTTCTCGATAAAGTCGGTTGATTAGGGTAAAGTAGCAAATGGGTGATGTGAACAGTAGAAAATGGGTGATATGGCAGCATGCAATTGGTCTTGGTACCACACAATTTAAGCACCAATTCTGAAATTTAATTATTTACACAACTTGGAAAGGATGACAATTGGTTTTGGAGGCAAAACATGTCTTGGAATAATAAAAGTATCTTGTCCCACAACACAAGGTTCTTCAAATAAGAAAAAGTTGCTGAAAAGTAGAAGTTTAGTCTAGGAAGTGATGGGTTCAAGGCTTCTCACAACAATTTTTACAACTTTCAGCTTCACCTCTTGAATTTATATTGCACTTTTTGATTGTGTTAAGTTGTAAGAAAATATAAAGAACTAGATGAACACCATAAAAACCTTCAAGATCACAACAACAACTTCTTCAAAAACATGACACAACATCACCAATTGTCAAAACAAGTCACAACATATGGCCAATATTTTAAGCTCAACTTTAGATTTAGACACCTTTAGTGTTGGTGAGAAAGAAACCCACACTAGGAACACTCTAAACAAGCAAAATACTACAATATCTAGTAAAGAAAATAAAATCTCGGCCCATACATCAACAAAACACAATTTTCGGCCAAGAACACTAGGGTGGCAAATTTGACTGTTTCTGGAATTTTCAAATTTCAAATTTTTTTTTTTTTAGTTTTTAAGGTCTCAAGCCCAACATTGATCTTGTTAGAAAAAAATCAAAGATGTCTTTGATACCAAATGATGCACTATCAAGTCCACAACAGAAGAATCTAGCAACAACAATAAGATGAACAAGCTAACACAAGAACTATAAGATGAGCAACAAGGTGCTAGTGAATCGAAATAGGCCACACCCGGTTTCACTAGACTTCAAAATTACAATGACAAAAAGATGAAAGATTACAAAGAGTACAATGTTAACAATAAGAACAACAAATGGCAGGAACTATAGTGAATCGAAATCAGCCCCACACGGCTTCACTAAGTTACTGCAATAGTTTCAAGAGTACAAAAATGAAAGATAGTAACTTCACACAAGGATATCCTAGAATCTATGGAGCCTAACTTGATGAAAGGACCCTAAGACCAAAAGATTTCAGCACCAAGTTCTTACTTAGACCAAGATGAACTCATGAACCTCAAGATCTCAAGTTTCTAGCCAAGAAACAACACAAGTGTAACTACACTTTGTTGGACAGATTTCAGGTTCCACTCTCAAGAACAAGAGAGAGAGAAATGTTCAATGTTAAAAGACTTGTTGTTGTGAAATATGAAGTATGAACTAAGTTCTGAAAATGACCCTACTAGCATCTATTTATATTACACACAAAATGAAGGACAAATGACACCCTCCTACCCTTCACTTATGGGGTGCCCTTGGAGAGTAATTAATTACACTTTAAGGCTCATTTTCACATTTAAAAATATTTAAGCTCTTTGGCGGATCAAATGCCAATTCACACATGGCCATTTGCATGAACGTGGCTTGTAGTTTTTGTAACTCCCAAGCTTGGCTTCGTATGAATGGTCGAGAACATATTGGACAGCTTTGTACACCCATATCAATGGATGAAAGAAATCCATGAATGAATATTGTTTATACCTTAGTTCTTAATTCTATGAATATTGACGGAGAGATTCTTGAATTCGAGTCTTGAATATAAATCCCCATTTGAAAACCCTAGCTTGTTTTTGAGAGAAACATAAGAGAAACCCTATGTTTTGGATAAAATATGGCTAAATCATGCATTATAGGGTTTATATAGGGTTGAGAAATTAACCCTTTTAACCCTTAGGTACGTATTTTTTCTGAGAAAATTTCCTGATTTGGTAGGCTAGCGTGACGCGGTGCTATCATGTCGTTTCACTGGAAATTATCAACTGGGAAATAGCCTGATAGTGACACATGGTGAAATTATATTAAAATACTGGACTAGACCTGGAAGTTCACCGTGACGCGGTGGTATCACACTGAGACACTGGAAAAAGGACAATTCTGAATTTGAGCCATGGCATGATGCATCATTATTATGAAGGCTTACTAGATTTTGATGTTTGCCATTTTGACCTGCTCTGCGATGCCCTGATGGCTTAGGTGGGACACTGTCTTACTAAAATGGCTCTAAATCTTAACTCGGGTGTCGTATTTGAGCGAATTTGGTATTGATGGAAAGCTTATTAAATTTTCCACATGACGAAAAGTGAAAATCTTGAAAATACCACATGTATAAAAGTGTATTCATCTTTCAAACAATTCTTTGGTATTTTTGGGACAAATTTAAGCTAGGTAGAAGTATGGGATATTACAATAGGCCTCGAAGGCTGTAGGATTTTCGTGGTTGTAATATTATTTTGTTGAACTAATACTTTTTCACTAGTATTTTGTTCACTATTTAGCTTCATGATTTTTCTTTTAATTTTAAAAATTCTTTTTTTTAATCTTATTAACTCACTATTTTATTTAGTGGTTCTTGTATTAAGTTCCTTTTTTTTCACAATGCCTCTTGCTTTTGATTTCAATCCACTATGTTAGCTTAAGTGATTGTTTATTGAGGTTTTAGTTTACTATTTTAGCTCGTTGATCCTTGTTTTAGTTGCTAATCTATTCTTTTGGGCTTAAATGTTGTTTGTTGTTTTTTTTGGATTTAATGAATGGTTTTTATTTTAGATCTCAGGTTATTCTTTTATGTTAATGTTGCTTATTGGGATTTTGGTTTATAACCTTGGCTCACAATGTCATAAATAAAATACTCTCAAATCTCCTTTGACTCTTAATGTCAATAAGAAGGAATCTGGGTTATGTCATATTTAAGTTTCAATTAATCCTATGACTCTTCTAGGATATGTTTTGGTCTAAAGCTCTTTTGACCTCGTCAAAGGGAGAAGTAGGATGATTTTATGTGTCTTCCTTTAAATTTTGGTCATGTTTACGTTTGGAATTGTCCAAATAGAAATTGATTAACTCTAGAATCATTTCAATAAGACACACACCTTATGTGATAATTATTGATCAGTTTAGTTGTGTGAACACTAGATTATTATTATCGCGAATTAGCCTGTTGTTGGACTTTGGATTTGGAATTTAATCAATGTTAAGCTTTTATCAGTGAAATATTCCCTATGTAACATTCACGGGACTAGAAGCATATTAGTATTTCATTATTACTTGTACACAATTACAACTTCGAGTGATGATTCTTAGATTTGAGCATAGGAATCATAGTCATGTTATTTTAAGCTTGATTGTGGAGAGTTTTTGTTCTATGGTTAATTATACAAGTATCCACTTATGCTGATTTTTCCTAAAAATTGAAGGGTAGCTAGTTCAACTAGCTTATGTAACTAGATTTGAGGTGTATTTAAATTACTGGCAAATATGGATAGGTTATGTGACAAGTTTCATGTTTGTTTGATTGTTTGAGGTTGTCTTCATATATCATCTTTAGTTTGTAAGATAGAAATGTATTTGAATCTAATATGTTCATTACAACACCATCATTTTAGTTTAAGCAGTAATAACAGGACACCAAACAACACTTACCTGTAAATCGCAATTATCTTTTATTTGGCCTTGTTGTGTTAAATTCATTTACCCCATCAATGCATAGAATATTATTGGCAGATATCAATAAGTTCTACATGAACTTTCTTTTTTCTTAAATTGATCTCATTTTTAGCTGGAATAATTTTATCGTTAGATGTAAGGGGTCATTCTATTTTCTACCCTTATTTATTTGGCCTTAAATAGGAATAAAAATGTTACTCCTTGCTAAAAAAATCTATTTTTATGTTCATTGTTAATAATATTTGTTTTTTTTGACTGAATTTAAATTGCACAACTTTTCTTATAAATTATCCACCTGATTTAGAATGTAGTATTTCATTAGACAAAACATGAGATTTTGTCTAAAATTTACACTATTATTCCTTCCGACATTCGTGTTGTATTCTTGTATGTGAGTCTCATCCATGTTCCCGTGTTCTCTTAATTATTTCTTTTTCAACCATGTATTAATTTTCTTTATTTCTTCTTTCACATATGAATCTCTTTCAGAGTCCAAATGGACTCCTTCCCTCCTTGTATTAGCTCCACCCCTTCTAGCCAATCATTCTTGGATAAAAGAGGATATTGTTGTGGAAGAAGAAAATAGGTCAAGCCCATTGACAAAGATAATAGACTTAGGAGATTTGAAAAGTCTCATTTTTCTATTTTCTATTTTGTTTATTTATTTATTCATTCATTCATTTGGGGCATCAAAGCCAAAGTTGTATTCTAATACAGGTGAAGTAGATTTTGGGCCTTCAAGGTCTGAAAACTAGTTTAGAAAAGGTGGTGATCCAAAGGCCCAAATTGATTAGATTTGCATAAGTTCAAGTGGGCCAAAAGCCCAATTAGATTAGGACAGGGTTGATGGATTTGGGCTTAAGAGTCTAAGCCTTCTAATTTTCTCATTTCCCCTTTACAGATACATGATATTAACTTTCTTAGACTTATTTAAAATTTCTGCTATGTCGGAAAAACTTATTTTGCACAAATCTTGAAAAAAATTGATTTCTTTTAAAAAAACAAATCTTTTTTTAAAGTTAGTCAAAAAAGTTATTTTCAAATAGCTCAGCTATTAGCAAGTTAGCAGATAATCTTGGTGCCTTAACAACCTTCCAAGAGTACAAATAGGAACCACTTACTCAAAATTTTCAAACTTAAATGTTTTTTCTAGTTTGAATTGTTTAAGTAATTTTTAAAGGTTTTCTTGATTTTTCTAAATAAATTAAGTGGCGACTTTGTTTTCAAAAAATTGGGTTTGAAAAATTTTTTGAAAGTATTCAAATTCATAAAAGAATCCAAGGTCATCTTTTCTCCGTAAAATAGAAATGGCGACTATGTTGGAGAATTTAACTAGGTTCTAATCAAATATTTGAATTAGCTTCTTTGACTAACTATTGTAGTGTTTAAACTATTTATGTGCCTATGTGTTTATTTTGCAAAATTAAATTGTTGCATTTCATAACATACTTCCATTTGAAATATATAAATTGTTTGGGGTTTCGTGGATGCCCCGCCCTCTATTGTACAATTTCAAATCAAGTGTAAGGAGTACGACAGTTTACTGAAATGATAGGTGTTCGATGGTTGTTTGTATTTTCAAACCCAAGTCGTCTGCTTGGGAACCTAGTCCAAACCCAATCTAGACACCCAAGATAAAGCAAAACCAAAATCCTCTCTTTTAGGCATGAGCTTAAGAAGACCCAATACCTAGAGGGTATTGGGTCCATTAGAAAACCTACCTTGTTTTTATTGGCTACAGGCCAATTATAGATGAATCGTATTTATGATTTTAAGAAATATATGTTATTTAATCCAATCCATTATCCTTTGGAGTAGAGAAAAGTCTTACTTTGTTTGCTTTCATATAAGAATGCCTCAACCATACATCAATTGAGAGAAGAATTAAAACAAGTCAGGAAAGAGGTTGATGATAAGCGAGTTAGTCAAGAGGTTGATAATACTAGGCGGTGTATGATCGATTTGAACGATTGCATGGTTTCCCAGATTGATAGCATAGAAAGAATAACCTATGAGATTATAGAAAAGTTATTCAGGAATCACTTGATCACCAATAAATATCGCATATGGCAAGAGGAAGAGAAAGCTAAGAGGGCAAAGACCGATGAATGAGCATCTAGGAGCTAGTTTTTCTATCCCCTACATTGGACCTTGTTCTTTCTTTCATGTTATTTTCCCTTTACCTATAAATTGTATCCCTTTTATGCAACTTTTGTAAGCATTTATTCCCTTTTGTATATCTATAGAGATTTTAGGGGATAATGGATTGGTTTTACAAGCATATACTTCCTCCAAATATATTAGGCCAATCTTTGGCTCAAAAAGGTCACCCAAATACGATACACATTTATTATAATGTTTTATGTGATATAACTATCTTATGTAGTTATGTGCGCTTGTTCAAATCAAAGACGAATTTATCCACTACACCTCATGTGGATCAACTTTCCTATGATGAAAACAACTCTATGTATTTACTTCTTGTCAAATATCTTGCATTATTAGTTATGTATGGGATCTAACACTTCAGCATTTGAGTTATTTTACTTTGCGGATAATAGAAAACTACTTCATATTGAAATAAGTTGGCTGAATATCCTAACTTCACCCAATAGAAAGCTCGTAAAATCCCATCCCCTAACCAGCACTCAAATATGACTGGACTTGTGATAGCAGAACAAAGCAAGATGATTGCTGAACTTGTGATAAAACTAGAAAATCTCTAAGAGGATATGAATCGTACTAGAGAATTGGCTAATTTATCCATCACCGTCAATGCTCCAATCGCGGGAGGACACGGGCTTTCACTCCAAATTTCTCCACTCAATCCTTTTATTCTCGAGAATCATCCAAACAACATATTGTCCTCCTCCATATCCCAATTGACCATAGATACCATAATCAATAATCCACCAATTCACATTGTCCAAACCACCAATCGAGAGAATAACCTAGATGCTTACCATCCATAAAATCCATCCTTAACCCCACAAAATCCATCTCCAACACAATAAAATCCTTCTGCAACACCATAAAATTTGTTACAAATCCAACAACTCTATTTATAAATCCATAAAATCCGAGCCTAACTCCACAAAATCCATCCCTAATTCCATAAAATCCCTTTTAGATTCCACCAAACCACTCTCATATTCCACCAAACAATTCTCAAATTCCACAAAGTATCCTCACTTTCTAAAATGTCCTCTCTACCTACCACCCAACCTCTTCTCATCCTTAAAATGAATCTACCACCCTAAAATCTTCTCATGTCATTAGATCCCCTGACATCCACAACCTCTTTCCTAATCCTGAGGTAGACCATTATAAGAAAAAATAAAAGGAATAGAGGACTAAGCATAAAAGAAGGTTGTTGGCCATGAATGAAGAGATCATAAGGATCAAGAAATTTCATGGGGTAGGGGATACTGATGGTTTGGGGTATGATATTTTGTGTGTTCACTCTGGGGTAGATCTACCAGAAGGGTAAAACATCCTTAAATTTAAAGTGTTCAATGGCACTGGAAACCCCATGGCCCACCTAAGAAGATATTGTGATCAATTGGTTAGGGTAGGGAGAAATAAGGATTTACTAATGTACCTATTCAGCCAAAGCTTAAGTGTCAAAGCCTTGATTGGTTTACATCTCAAGAACTGAATAGATGGTTTGGATAGAGGGCATTGGCTAAAAGTTTCCTTAATAGGTTTGCATATAATGTTGAAATAGTTTCTGACCGATACTTATTAAACCAAATTAGGTATAAGAGTGATGAGCATTTCTAAGACTATGCCTACTGTTGAAGGAAAGAAGTTGCTATGGTATAACTTCCCATGACATAGAAAGAGATGGTATCAGTGTTCTCTTATACTCAAAAAGGAGAATTTTATAGCAGGACGGTATCAGCATTCTGAGAAACATTCATAGATTTAGTAAAAATTAGGGAATCATTAGAAGAAGGTATTCAAATAGGAAAGATTATCAAGACCCTAACATCATTTTGTGTTTTCAAAGAAAAAAAAAAGATGTGACTTTGGTCTCTACTAAATTTGCTGCTAAATTGAAGAAGAAATCCAAACCCAGGATATTCCTTCTTCGTTGTCGCTCCCAAGTCTTCAATCCGTCTTCTACACCAAACCCCAATACCAAGCTCCCCAACCAAATTTTCAACCCCAATACAAAGCTCCACAGCCAAATATCTAACCCCAATACCAAGCTCCACAACCAAATATCCTACCCCAATACCGAGCTCCACAATCAAATATTTTACACCAATATCAAGTTCTATAGCCAAATTATTAGCCTCATGTTCAAGCTACCCTTCCAAACCATCAAATGAATGTTCAAATGCCCCCAAATATTATCAAGTACTTTCTCTTACTAATCAAAATAATTACAATCTCCTTCATCCAAAACTCAAAAAAAAACCTTCCTGAAACTTCACGCCATTAGATGAAAGTCGCACCCAACTCTTTGAAAGATTAAGAGAAGTCAGTCATCTATAGCCTTTCTATCCAAAACCTATCAATCCTAATTCCTGATACTTTTATGCTGATCAAATTTGTGCCTATCATTTAGGAGCGACAGGGCATAATACCAAAGATTGTATTAACCTGAAATATAAGATCCAAGTTTTGATTGATCAAAAGGTTATTACTCTCTAATCTCCAATGTAAAATATCAACAGTATTCCATTTCATAATAATGGGGGATCCATGGTTAACATAATCAAAATAGAGGATGAATGGGTATCTTGTAAGACTACTACTAAAGTGGATGCAGAAAAGCCCAAAAGAATAGAAAGAGTAGAGAATATAGAGAGAGTTATGGCTACTTTAACAGTCAATGAAAGGACCTATATATAATGATGATAGCCTCGACTTAGGTAAATGCTCTACCACCTCCTAGAAAGGAATGTATTGTAGCGATAGTCGTCGCCCAGGGAATAACATAGTCTGAACGATGAAATATTTATGAGGATTTGACTAATAAGAAGAATTCACTAAAAGGGCCAATTACTGAAGGGAAGGCCAAAGAATTTTGGAGGCGTATGCAACAAAAGGTATATTCAATTGTCAAGCATTAGGAAAAAACTCCAACCTAGATTTTTATTTAGGCATTGTTAATGAGTTTGCAATACCACCAATAAGATCTATTGAAAGTCCTAGATGAAGCATATGTTCCCCCAGGCATGAGTGTTGACTATCTGGTGGCAATGATAGCAAATTTTTTGGTAAGTCACCGAATATCGTTTATTAATAAAGAGTTGTCTTTTAAAGGAGTAATGCATAACAAACCCTTGCGCACTACGGTCAATTATTGTGACTATGTTAAGAATTAGGTATTGATAGATGACGGATCTAATCTGAATATTTATCCTCTTTTCATATTAGTTTAACTAGGCTATGACTTGGGAAAAGTTTGAAAAATCCATGTTAATGTACGAGCTTTTGATGGAGGGCAAAGAGATACTATAGGTGAAGTTGACTTGTACATCTAGATGTGACCCATTGTATTCAAGGCTAAATTTTATGTTATGGATATCCATCCTAGTTACAACCTTCTTCTAGGAGGTCGTGGATTCATAGTGCAAAAGCAGTTTTGTCCACTCTTTATCAATTATTAAAGTTCATTTATGAAGACTATGAGGTAGTCATTCAAAGAGAAGGAAGACATTTGAGTCATCCCAATGGTTATGTACTTGTGATTGAAGATATTCCAAGGGGTAATGATTTTTATACAGTGTAAATTTGAATGCCACATAGAAAAATCCAACACCCCAAATGCCAATGCCCTCTATCTATAAGATAATTGCAACTGTGATGTTAAAAAGTGGGTTTGAGCCCGACCGTGGTTTGGGTAAGAATTTGGAAGAAATTATTGAGATAATTATGGTCCCAGATAAAGACTTTAAGTATGGTTTAGGGTACAACCTAACAAAAGAGTATGAGAATGAAAAGAAGTCAAAGATGTGTCTACTCAAACAATTGCCACTCTTGTACCAGTCAATTCCTATGTACAAGGTGTCAACAGATTATAGTCTGGGAATAGGATAATAAATCTATTTGAAGGATGCAATGCTATAATAGAAGATTTCTCGGAGACTAATGGGGTGAGAAAGGTTCCACTCAACGATACTTCGCAAAATTGGACCTCCACTCACCTCATGACTTGTCACCCATTGTGGCAGATGCAAGGGCAATTACTAGACCTTATAAAAAATCAATGATGATCCAGAGGAAGCCTTGTGGTCCATATTTTTATGTCTTAAATTTCTTTCTCATGTTTTATCATTTTTAAAAAAGACATGGGCCCATATTTGTGCGGGCCATAAGCCATAGTTGGTAAATATTTCCCAAATTTCAATGAAAAGGCCTCTCTTTCTCTAAGAAGTTATTTTGAAATATGATTGTATTTATTTTACTATTTTTATTATGTTTTTATCATCTAACTTGGTTTGTTCATTTATTTCAGTAATAATAATTTGAAACCTGCCAATGTGATATCATGTCAAGGGCTACATGAGCAAAGCGAGGTGCATGATGATGAATGGAAAAAATATGATAAGGAGCGCTTAGTGGAAGATATAGAAGAATTTGAAAATCAAGATAAGCTAAACCTATAGGAAATTGAAATAGTCAACCTAGGAGACCATAATAATGTCAAGGAGACAAGAGTTAGTGTTCACCTAACAGAGGCACAGGAAATAAAACTCATCTACTTGTCATGGGAATATATTGATATATTTTCTTGGTCTTACAATGATATGTCGGGGTTAAGCACGAAAATAATGTCACATAAGTTACCGATCAATCCCGAGTTTGACCCAGTAAAGAAAAAATATGGAAATTCAACTCGGACTTAAGTTTGAAAATCAAGGAAGAAGTAATGAAGCAAATTCAATGTAAGGTTATAGAGGCCATAAGATATCCAACATAGCTATCCAAATATTGTGCCAGTGCCATAAAGTGATACAAGATTAGAATTTGTGTTGACTACAAAGATTTCAATAGATCCAGTCCTAAGGATAATTTACCGCTACCAAATATCCACATCTTCATCGATAATTGTGCGAAACATAAAATGCAGTCTTTCATGGATTGTTTTGTTGGGTATCATCATATATTAATAGAAGATAAAGACACAGAAAAGATAGCTTTCATTATGCCCTGGGGTGTTTATCATTATAGGATGATGTCGTTTGGCCTCAGAATGCTAATGTGACATACATGAGGGCTATGACAATGATTTTTCATGATATGAATCATAGAGAAATCGGGGTGTATGTGGATGGTGTAATTATCAAATCTCGCAAAAGCTTAGATCATCTGATATATTTGGAAAAGTTCTCCAATCAATTATGAAGTTGAACCCTACTACATGTGCCTTCGGTGTGCCAGCCATAAAAGTACTAGGGTTCATAGTCAGTAGAAGGGGCATTGATGTCGACCCTTCCAAAATCAAGATAATTAAGGATTTACTGCCGCCAAGGAACAAGAAAGAGGTTATGAGTTTCTTTGATTGTTTGAATTACATTAGCAGGTTTATTTCCCAATCAATGGTCATATGCAAGCCTATTATCAAGTTGTTAAAGAAAGATGCATTGAATGAGTGGACAGAAGAATGTTAGAAGGCTTTTGACAGAGTCAAGGATTACATATCTGCTTCGTCGGTTTAGGTTCAACCAAGGGAAAAAAGTTGTTGTTTCTTTACTTGTCAGTCTCAGAAAATGCCTTTGGGTATGTCCTCGAGCATTATGATGAGAGTGATAAGAAACAGAAAATATTCTACTACTTGAGTAAAAAGTTCACGCCATATGAGGCTCGTACACTCTTGTACAAAGAAGGTGTTGTGCTTTGTCCTGGGTGGCACAAAAGTTGAGGCATTATATATCCTCATACACAATATATATCATTTCAAAAATGGATTAATTAAAGTATATATTTCAAAAATTCATACCCATGGGAAAGTTAACTAAGTGAAAAATATTATTGAGTGACTACGATATCATGTATGTGACTCAAAAGGCAATTAAAGGGCAAGCCTTAGTGGATTATTAGCTGAGAATCCAGTCGGTAATGAATAAGATCCCCTTCGAACTTACTTTTTAGATGGGGATATTTTATTCGTGGGAGAAGACATTATAGAAACAAACCCAAATGGAGAATGTTTTTTGATGGAGCAGTTAGCTTCAAGGGTTTAGGAATTGGAGTAGTTTTGGTGTCAAAAATAGGCCAGCATTATCCAGCAATCGCTAAATTATGTTTCCCATACACCAATAACGTGGCTGAATATGAGGCTTGCATCCTAGATCTCAAGTTAGCACTTAATATGGGTGTTTGATAATTGTTAGTCATTGGAGACTCAAATTTGCTAATTCACCAAGTAAGAGAAGAATGGGTCATAAAGAAATCCAAGTTTACCCTAAACGTAGAACTGGTACAGGATTTGTGTTGAAGATACAAGGAATTTGATTTCATACATATCCTGTGAATGCAAAATGATTTTGCGGATTCTTTGGCTACTATATCCTCCATGACTTAACACCTAGATCAGAGTTACATCAATCCTTTGGAAATAAGTTTGAAGGAATAACCCGCATATTGCAAACATGTTGAAGAGGAACCTTGGGGAAAGCCATGTTACTTTGATATTAAAAGGTAGTAGAATCTGGAATATATCCTAAAGAGGCCAGAAACAATCAGAAAAAGACAAGGAAGCCAAACTTAGGAGGACCCCAAACTTAGGATTTCTAAGATATGTTGATACTAAGAAAGCTACGAAACTAATAAAAGAAGTATACGCTAGAGTCTACGAGTCCCATATGAATGAATTTTCCATTACTAGAAAGATTTTGAGAACTGGTTACTTATAGATGACTATGAAAAATGATTATAGCAAGTATATGCAAAAGTGCCAAAAATTCCAAATACACAGAGGTTTGATTTGAATGCCTCCACACGAGCTTTATGCGATGAGTTCACCTTAGCCTTACGTAGCTTGAGGTATGGATATTATCGGACCAATAGAGACACCAACATCAAATAGGCGTAGATTCATTTTGGTTGCAATTAATTACTTAACCAAATGGGTAGAAGCTACCTCACATAGTGTCGTGACCAAGAAAGTAGTTGCAAATTTTGTCAAGAATAACCTAATTTGCTAATTTAGAGTGCCAAAATCAATCATTACTAATAATGGGGATATTTTGAATAGTCACTTGATGAATGAGATTTGTGATCAATTCGAGATTGTTCATCACAACTCGGCCGCATATCATCCACAAATGAATGGAGTTGTGGAAGATGCCAATAATAATATCACAAAGATTTTGAGGAAAATGTTCAAAAATGATAGATCATTGAATGAGATATTGCCTTACGCTCTGCTAGGTCGTCGCACAATAGTTCAAACTTCAACTGGGAAAACTTTTTATCTTCTTATATATGGAAATAAAGTTGTGATCCTGACAAGGTTGAAATACCTTCCTTAAGGATTATGCAAGAAGTCAGATTAAGTAACAAAGAATAGGTTAGTGCTCTCTATGAACAACTTATGTTGATTGATAAAAAGAGATTGGCTGCTATGTCTATGTGTAGTTGTACCAACACAGGATGATCTATGCCTTCAACAAAAAAATATGAGTTAGAACATATGAAGTTGGGAAATTGGTTCTCACGCGTATATTTCCTCATTAAGAAGAGTAAAAAGGCAAGTTTGCTCTAAACTAGCAAGGACCATACATGGTTCACAAGGTGCTATTTGGAGGAGCTCTAATCCTATCTGATATAGATGGTCAAGAGTGGACCAAGCTAATTAATTCTGATACATTAAACAGATACTATGATTGAAAAATGTTTTTCTCTTTTGTTTCCTTTGTTTATTTGTAATCGCTTCTCTAAAAGTATTTGTTTTTTATGATATGTAATTGCCTAGAATCCCTTTTCCTTTATATACGAACTATATTTGACCTGAATTCCCAATAAAGGGATACATAGGCGGCCTATGTCGGCTTCGGTCAAACCCTTAGGAGAATTTTCCCTTTCCTTTTATGTACGAACTGCATTTGACCTGAATTCCCAAGAAATGGATACGTAGGTGGCCTATGTTGTCTTCAGTCAACCTATTATATTTTTATATATATCGCTAGCATAATCCTAAACTATATTTGACTTGATTCCTGCTTCAATAGGATACGTAGGCACCCCACCGACTCGTTCATATCACCCCAGTAAATAGAAACTGGGGCAGAATTTTATAGGAGGAATCTCAAAAATTCAAAAAAAGCAAATCATCATAGAGTAAAGAGGATGAAGACCAGCAAAGACTTCATATCCTGTCAAGCCAAGGTCATCTCAAATAGTATTAAACTGGGAAAGAAATTTTGAGGAAGTCCTCAAAGTTTCCAATAATATATTGGAATATTTTTCAAATTGGGCAGCACCAGAGGTCAAAGTCAAGGTTTAGAAACTACTAGTTGCGATAAAGTCTAGATAGACTAAATCTCCAACTATGACAAGACTTTTGGAAGAACTCTCTGCCAATGATGATGAGTTTTGAAAATCCTCCATCGAATGTCGAACATAGTCAAACCTCAAGAGAAAGATGTCCGTTGAGTTAGTAAATGACATGACTCACAGAGATTTTCTGAAAGCTTTTACAAAAGTTTTTGAAATTAAGACTATTTTTGAAAATCTCTACATATTTTTTTACTTAGTGATTGCCCAAGCATCTATTGGAATGGGGATTCAAGGCTGAAGTCCAAGCATGATGGAGCACCCAAAAGATGACAAGGAGGAAACCAAAGATCTAAGGAGGTCAACACGAAGTAGTTTTCATCAACACTAACCATTTTTTGTGGATGCAGGGATCAATGCACAAAAATGGGAATCTTTGTCAAAAATTCCCAAGCGAATTGGGAACTTCACCAAAGCATATAATGCTTAAGAATGGTACTTTTGGATAGTCCCAAAGACGGGTTCAACACCCATTTATCAAAGACCTTTCGAATTGTCTATCTTATAGCAAGAGATTGTGAATGAAAAACAAAGGAGTCTTATCCTCTTTATGAATACTTTATTTAGAGATTTCCTAAAAAATACTTGCTAGCAAAAATGATTTGTGTCTAGTAAACACTAACTTTGAGCACAGGTAAATGCAAAGGAGTCAGCACAATAAATACACAATCAAAATTTGACATGAAGCAAAGTGAATGGTATTTGAGTGACCCCCAAAAAGGGATTTTACCCATTTATTTGCATCTGGTGGATCTTCTATTTAAATATTTTTTCAAAAAGAGATAATGAATAGAGGATTAAGTTATTAAGATTATGATGCCGAGAATTTGTCATTTAAACAGTCATAAAGTTTGGCTATGGTCGCCAATAAGAGCAACATTATGTCAACTAACTGTCTACCTCGAGTACAAGTACACACAGAAACCAAACATGACAACTAACAGACTAGGATAATCTCCTCTTCAAATCATCGAGAGGGCCATCCCATTTCATATCATACTATTCCAAGAAGGCTATTCCATTTTATTCCATTGTCGAGAGGGATATTTTATTCCATTACCAAGAGGGTCATATCGAGAGGTCCATTTTATTCCATCTCATTGGCAAGAGGGTCATTTTATGCCATTGCTGAGAGGGACATTTCATTTCATCGCCAAGAGAGCCATTATGACATTCAATTAAGTCTCTATAATCGTTCGCCATGCAAGATGATAAGGTCTGGCCTTGGAAGATGCTTCAGAGCATTAATATCTATTGACCATGCAAAGATAACATGATCTGGTATTGAGGGCACAATATTTTATATTTGTTAACCACACAAAAGGTAATGTATCTTTACGCCGAGGGAATTTTAGCATTTTATGGGTTAGCATGCATCGACATATCAAGTTGAAAAGCACATAAGTCAAAGGGAATTCTTTAAGTCACTCTCTAAATCGAATGACATGGGATTTTCTAGAAATTGATAGTCCAAGGGTCATCTACAAGTCACATTATTTGAAATAAGATAGTGTATGAGATTATCTATCAGTTGATAGTCTATAGGTCATCTGTAAGATGCAACAACATCCTACCTGGATTATGTGCAAGGTTACCCAAAAATTAATAGTCTAAAGGTTATCCATAAGTCGCAATTAAAACTTTGTTGGAGAATATGTGAATTACCAAATTGATATGTCCAAGGGTTTTTTATAAGATTCATCACATCCAAGATTGATTAAGCACAGGATTACCTAAAGACTACTGATTTGAAAATATCTATAAGTCATATTGTATCCAAGGTTAGATAATGTGTAGGAATACCTGAGAGCTAGTGATTCGAGGGATATCTATAAGCCATATCTTATCCAAGGTCGTATAATGTACAGGATTACCTAAAAATATAGAAACTAAAAGGATATTTATAGGTCTCCTCGTATCCATATCAAATGATGCACAAGATTACCCAAAGATTGATGATTCAAGGGAAATCTATAAGTCGTATCAGTACGAAAGATGCATAAGATTTACCTGAGTTCATATACAAAGGATCATTGTCAATAGCTAAAGAGGTTGTCATTCCACATACAACAAGAATTATAGGTGACCAAAAGGGTTGTTGCATCAGCATACATGTTTGCAGGGACCATTCTACATAAAGTGTCATCGGTGACCAAAGGGCCAACCCACTTTAAAGACATATTCAATCAAAAAAAGAGCTATTACTCAACAATCAAGATGGTTGTTGTGTATTTTATTGCAAGTTATTACCCTTTAAATAAGCACATGAGAGGATGACTTTACTTTTCAAATAACAACTCATACGAAGATAGTGTAAAAAGACTATATACCTCTTTTGTGAATTATGTTTATTACTAACAATTTTTGTTTGAGATATTATTGAGAGAATCTGAGATGATGAAAATCTCAAATCAAAACCACAAGTGCAGACGGCTTCAAAAAGGATGCAGTACAATGTGGAACTTTTTCGTAGCAACAAAATAGGACATAGTCTAGAGAGGGACATCAAACTCCTTGACGGGAGCTGAAGGATGATTTCCACCACAATCAAGCCACACCTATATTTGAAGGAATTTGGGTATTTTGGGATATTCTAGTTTTAGTTTTACTTCCCAGGATATTTTTAAATTCATACCTAAGGTGATCCTCTCTTTTCTTCAAATTCGGGTGACAACATACCTAGAGTTTTTGAAATTATATCTGGGTAGATTCTTACCTGTGGATATGAGGAGCTCCACATTCATGGTTAAGAGGCTACACGCCTCTTTTCCATAACTCAATTGGCTTGTCACTCATACTAAACCAAAGATCGTCTAAAATAAAAGGCTATCTTTTCTACCGATCGATTCAAACTACAAGAAGTTTAATTTCTTGAATCTCGAAGATATGTAAGATGAAATCTATGTTGAAAACTCAATTGTACTCCAGTATCCCCCCAATTCTTTTATTCCCCCAGCTTTCCAATTTCACTAAAATTCAAAACTCAAAATAGCCTGTGAATTCTGTAAAATTATGCTTAACATAACGCTTTATGAACTACAAATGGATTGAATTCTCATGTGACCTAAGATATGGAGAAAACCTAATATCGAGTCTGTCCATAACTCTATCAAAATCATACAAAAATCAACCTCTTTCAGAAGTAAATCTATTGTCAGACAAAACTTAGGAGCGTCAAACTCTCTTTGCCCAGGGTTACTTGCATCCACCCTGCCCAAAGAGAAGGGAAAGTTACTGACACATAATTTTGGCCCTCCACAACTAAGTTTAATTTTGAGTTTCTTCGATTATAATATTTATTTTATTTGAATAAAACATTTTCAAAGAATTTATCTGTGTAATTTTGTCATTTTAAATAACTATAATGTATTTTGTATTCGCATATACGAAATGGTATAATTTTGTTACTTAAATAATTATTTTACAAAATATTAAATTTTAATCAAGGGTTATTATAAAAACTGATTCAAATGGTTAAAATATTGATTTTTATATTATTTACTCTAAATAATTTATTTGAAAATATTTTTTTGATTTTATTGAATCGAGAAGCTCGGGGTTGAATTGGGTATTAATATATTTCAATTTTTTTTTTAATTTAGTTAATTTATTAAATTATAACTTAATTTTAATCAATTCGACCATAATTGCAATGCAATTGATAATTGAATTTTGATTAGGCTAAAATTTAAATAAAATTGTCTAAATTTTCATTTGCTGGCTATTAAATAAATCTCCTAAATGGACAAAATTCCTAAATCCCTAGTGTAATACCCCACATATTTCTAAGCTAGGAAGTAAATAAGTATTCCTACGTATGAAATCTCCTATCCTGTGATTCATACTTGAGTACATGACTTACAATGAATATCCTAGCAATAGGATAGCTTATGATGCATTAAGCATGTTCATATGGGTCACTTAAGGTAATACAAGCTAAGAGTTTTTGAATCCATCAAGTTTTAGTGTTCGATTTTGCAAGGGTCATCTTTGAACGAGTATAACTCAATGTTAATGTGGTATTTTGGCTGATTTATACCCACCAAATTGTAGAGAATCGAATTAGCATTCCAACAATACCAATTTTGCCTTAATCCAATACCCGAGCGAAAAGTTATGCCCATTTTTGTGAGAGACAGTAAGCATAGGCGATTGGTTAGGCACCGCGCAACCCAAGCATAGGCGATTGGTTAGGCGCCGCCCAACCAAGCTTAGGCAATCACTTGGGCGCCGCCTAAGTCAGTTCCAGGTGCCAAAAACACTTCGTTTTGAGTTATTTTAAGGGTAATTAAGTCTTTTAACACTCCTTACATGTCCCTAAACTTAACCCTATGAAATATATAGCTTCTAAACATATTACAACCCTATTATCATCTCAAAGCTCATCATCCAAGAGAACTAAAAGAGAAAAACAACTAGGGTTGCATAACTAATCTTGAAGATTCGATTTCAAGGATATTCCTTCATCAATCATCAAGAATCTTCCTTCTAAGGTATGAGTGAGTTGATTTATGGATCCCTTTAATCCATAAAGCTCAAAAACCCTCTTTTTCATTATAAAGTATGATTTCTATATTGTTGGGTATTGATGATCATGTTGTTGATATTGGGTGATTCCCAAGATGGAATCTTTATATGTTTTTTCGAATTTCATGATATCATATGAGTTGGAAACATGAAAATTTGATTGTTCATGAGGTATAATTTGATGATTTCACCTATGCTTAAGATGTGCATGTAAGGTGTTTGATAAAATGCCTAAGAAAGTAGAAATCATGCAATATAGCTAAATTGTGACTAAGTGGAGGATTCATGATATGCTCTTACATTCCAATGACTTCTATGTTGATAATGTGCCTTGTAAATGTTGTTGGAATACTCATGAACTATTTTTATGATATTATGCTATGTTTACTTGCAAATCCTACTTATGAACAAGATGTCGGATAACCATGCAATCCACATGAACTTCCATGCTATTGGTATGTGTTTCCAATATGATTATGCAATGAACATGATATTAAGATTGTGCAAGTACTTCCATGTGATATGAAATCTTTTCCTTCCAATACATTGTTGATAACCATGCTTAGTATGAGATCCCTACTTATGATATTATAAATTATGGACTCTACTCTTATGATCAAGTCAGTTATGTGTGTCAGTTTCCTTTCATCGAGTCCTAGGGGTACTTGTACCTGAAAACTATAGCTGTGTGCCTAGAGCCATGTCATGTTTCACGATATCCAAACTCAAGCTATGATTCCATAGACTTTAGTCAGTCATGTGACTCAGGAAAACCTCATGATCTTAGTCAGTTGTCAGATATCAGTAACATTCTGCTAGTCAATGGAATTCAATAAGATTAAGTCATGCACAGTCAGTTATTCATGTCCAGTCCCTCCAGATAGGAGTAGAGGTTAGCACCTAGTGAACCCAAGGATGGGAACTCACCCGCCAGTTCAGGGTGTGATTCTTAGTAGTTATCCTTGTGTTCCAAAACTATGTAGCCAGCGTAGGTTGAGATATCTTAACCCGTTAGATTAGGGTTGATGAGGTGACTTAACCCATCAATTTAGGGTTCCCACCATTCTCATTGAGTACCGTCCAGATAAGGGTCACTCACAGGCTATCCTTACCCGTGGAACGGTATTGACACCCCTCCAATCGGGGTAGAGATTGGACCCCAGCTTAGCCATAACGGCATACATATGGCATGTCGGTTAAACACTACTACCCACAGTTTCAGTATCAGTCTCAGTAAAAGAACTCAAGGCATTCTTCAGATTTCAGTATATATATAAGACTGTCCGATACAGTCGTCCATGTTATTAATTTTAGTATCAGCCATGACAATTATCAGTAAACCATGTATTATCTTACAGGTCATGCTATCACGTATTTACGGTCCCAGTTTCTATATATGTGTGTTTGCACTCCCACATTTATATTAGTCAGTCAGTGTTGTTCATGAATGAAACCCTTTATGTTCAGCCTACCTTCCTCGTATACTTAGTACTCTAGTTGTACTGACGCATTTGTGCTATGGTGCTTTCTTTTCATGTTACACCATAGGTTCTGAGGCACGAGCTCCATCCCAGCAGTAGCGGTAGCATTCCAGTCGCAGAGACACAGTGAGTCCTCATTGATTCGAGGACAATATGATTTGATTCATTTATTTATTTCTTCAGTTCAGTTTTATGGAGTTAGTTGGAGACATGTTCCTTCAACTCCTTATTAAGATAGTTTATAGGCTTTCAAATTTATGTTCAGATTTACGTTCAGATTGAGTTGTTTTGGGTATTTTCACCCATATTATTGTATTCAGTTGAACCTTATGGCCTTACAGTTCTATGTATTCCGCATTATTATATCATGATTTGCAATATACAGGTACAGATATTAGTCATGGGTTAGTTTGTGGTCCCTTAGGGTCATGAGCACCGTGTAGCATTCCGGTTCAGTAAATTGGGGTGTTACAAACTTGGTATCAGAGCCTAAGGTTCAATAGAGTCCTAGGAGTCTGAAAGACGCATCTAGTAGAGTCTTGTACATGGGTGTGTTGCGCGCCACATTTATGTGCGGGAGTCTATAAGATGTTTTAGGAACAGTCCCCTTTCTTCATTATTCATGTCATGCTAGTGAGCATAATCATAAGTTAAACTCTTAGTCTAATCCATTCTTCTCTTATTCCAGACCATGGCCCCAAAGAGAAGAAACCAGCCAGCTCCTCAGCCCGAAGATCCATTGGGCAAAATGTTTCCCATGCGGAGTTTAGAGCTGTATTTACCACACTTGCTCAGTCCATGGCTCCACAAAATGAACGTACACCAGTCATTCCGGCCAATCCAGTTCCTAATCCTAAAGCAGCTAGGGTTTGGGACTCCACCTAGATGAACCCTCCATCTTTCCATGGGTCTAAGTCTGATGAGGACCCTCAGGAGCTCATTGACCAAGTCCAGAAGGTCATTGATATCATGGGTGTTACTTTTATTGAGAGTACTGAGTTAGCCGCCTACCAATTATAAGATGCTGCTCATGATTGGTACAAACAGTGGAAGTCTGAGAGGTTAGATGATATAGGCCCTATCGAGTGGGAGAAATTTGTCACGGCCTTCTTAGACAGATTCTTTCCCCAAGAGCTGGGGGAAGCCAAAGTTTTTGAGTTCATCAACCTCAGGCAGGGGAATATGATGGTTAGGGAGTATTCTCTCAGATTTACTCAGCTAGCCAGGTATGCTCCTTATGTGGTTGTAGACAATAGAGCTAAGATGAGCAAGTCGTGTCAGGGGTCAATGATAGCATGGTAAATGAGTGTAGGTATGCGATGTTGATCGGTGATATGAACTTAGCTAGACTCATGAACCATGCCTAGCAAGTAGAAAAGTAGAAGTTTAAGACTAGGGAGAGGCAGAACAAGAGAGCAAGGTCAGGAAATTTCAACTTTGCCCACCCCAAGTCAGATGGAGAAAACCGTTCATAGTTTTACTCCAAGTCAGCTGTTCCAGATCCTTCCTCTGCCAGTGCTCTAGTTCCAAAGTTCAGATACGGTGATAGAGATAAAACGCCAGGCTCTAAATCTCAGGGCAGTGTTAGCAGTGCCTGAATGAATCCCCTTTGTCAGACTTGTGGTAAGAACCATAAGGGCATTTGCAGAGCTGGTAGTGATGTTTGTTTTGGTTGTGGCAAGACAAGCCACAGGATTAGGGAGTATCTGTAGTCAAGTCTTCAGGGTCAGCAAAATCATTCTACAGCTCAGTCCAGTCGCCCGAACCAACAGGGTGCCATTTTCAGTGCTACCAGTAGGCAATGCCCAAACAGACTCTATGCTCTTCAGTCCTGGTAGGATCAAGAAAATTCTCCTGATGTCGTTACTGGTACATTACAGATTTTCCATGTTTATGTTTATGATTTTCTAGACCCAGGTGCATCTTTGTATTTTGTTACTCCATACATAGCAGGCGATTTTGGAATCAGTCCCGAAGTCCTAGCAGAGCCCTTCTCAGTCTCTACCCCAATGGGTAAAACCATCATAGCCCGGCGGGTATACAGGAACTGCCCGATCATGATATCTCAGAAATCCACGTTAGCAGATTTAGTGAAGTTAGAGATAACTGATTTTGATGTCATTCTCAGCATGGATTAGCTTCATTCCTGCTATGCCACAGTCGACTGTAGAAATAGGATAGTTCAATTTCAGTTCTCAAATGAACCCATCCTAGAGTGGAAGGGTAGCATTTCAGCGTTCAGGGGTCAACTTATTTCCTACCTTCGGGCAAGGAAAATGATTTCTAAGGGGTGTGTGTATCACGTCGTGTATGTTAAAGATTCTAGTTCTGAATATCCCGGACTTGAAATAGTCCCTATTGTTAATGAATACTCAGATGTATTTCCTGAAGATCTTCTAGGAATTCCTCCCGAAAGGTAAATAGACTTTGGCATAGACCTTCTTCCGGATACTCAACCTATTCTATTCTGCCACCAGCAGAACTTAAGGAACTGAAAGATCAGTTGAAGGATCTCTTAGATAAGGGATTCATCAGACCCAGCATTTCCCCATGGGGTGCGCCAGTATTATTCATGCGTAAGAAAGACGATTCTCTCAGGATGTGTATTGATTACCGTCAACTCGACAAGGTCACGGTCAAGAACAGATATCCTCTTCCCAGGATTGATAATCTATTCAACCAACTTCAGTGTGCCAGTTACTTCTCCAAGATAGACCTCAGATTAGGCTATCATCAGCTCAGAGTTAGAGAATGTGACATTCCGAAGACAACTTTCCGTACTCGGTATGGTCACTTTAAATTTTTAGTCATGTCATTTGGTCTTACCAATGCCCCTACAGCTTTTATGGATTTGATGAACCGTGTGTTTAAGCAGTACTTGGACATGTTTGTCACAGTCTTCATAGATGATATTCTAGTCTATTCTGGCACAGAGCGTGATCATGCAGACCATCTCATGATTGTTCTTCAGACTCTCAGGGATCACCAATTATTTGCTAAGTTTAGCAAATGTGAATTTTGTCTAAGATCAGTAGCATTCCTTGGCCATATTATTTCCGGTGATGGAATTAGAGTAGATCCTCAGAAAACCGAGGCAGTAAAAAACTGGGCCAGACCCGTATCTCCATCAGATATTAAGAATTTCTTGGGTTTGGCTGGCTATTATAGATGGTTTGTTGAGGGATTTTCTTCTATTGCATCTCCCATGTCCAGATTGACTCAGAAGAAGATTAAGTTTCAGTGGTCAGATTTATGTGAGAAGAGCTTTCAAGAGTTGAAGTCTCAACTCAGCTCCGCTCCAGTTCTAGCTATTCCAGATGGTTCAAATGGTTTTGTAGTCTATTGTGATGCATCCAGAGTGGGTTTAGGTTATGTCCTCATGCAGCATGGTAATCCTCAGATAGATGGTCAAGGAGAGAGGACCATTCAGACTCTTAAAGATATGCTAAGGGCATGTTAGCCTCATGATCAAAGAAAGATACCTGGGATGACTAGTACATCCCAGAAATATAAAGTGTGACATCATGCACAGGGCCACCAAGACCACCCTCATATTGGAAAATATGAGTTTCTAATGTCGGTTCCCCCGAGACCTCTACCTTCCACAGATTTGCTAATCGACCCCCTTTAAGCCCAATTAAACCTTTTTACACAACCAAACCATTTACCAAGGGGTCTTTTAATTACGCACTAACCGTTGGTATCGTCATAAAAATTAGATCTTGCAAGTCTATTACCATATGCCATATAAACCATTTAACCAAATTAGACTCCACTATTTCCAATTAAACCAAAACTATTTATGATTAAATTATGGCCACCAAGGCCTTTCCAAAATCATATGAAACCAACCAAAACTAATTCATGTTCCATTTACCATTTATTCAAAGCAAGAGTTCCAAGAATAGTTAAAGTATGTGACAAAATCATTCTCATTGACAATTTCACAAACAAGTTTAGGGAAAGCTATAATAAAAACAAAAATCATCCAATTTGGGGCTCAAACATGACCCGTAAAGTAAAGCACCATTCTCATGCACCCACATGTGCAAAACCATAATTAAAATAAGGAAAACCATTATTAAACAATGAGAAACAATATTCATCCCTGAACAATCAAAACCCCAACCTTTATTTTAAAATCATAACAAAACCATGAAAACCATACATTAAAACATATTTGTTTAGTAAAATAACAATGAGGGAAGATTCACATGCCTTAGACACCAAGAAGTATGAAGAAAAACCACCTTTGAAAGCCTTAATTGATTATATTGAAGAAACTGTGGCTTTTGCTTGAAGAGAGAGTTTAAGATAGAATTTGAGAGTGTTTGATTGGGAAAAATAGGTTAATGAGGTCACAAAAAAAATGTTTTAAGTGGTGGCCTCAAAGATAGTTAAAAGGGGAATTGTCCAGAATGCCCCCCACTTAAAACTATAAAATATCGCAGGTAGTTACGAGTTTGTGACCATAACATAAGACTCATACCCTCGAGTCATCATGAAGATAGTGAGTTGGACACCCATACAATGTCCATCATATGACTCTATGGCCCTACTTCTTACCATACCATACGATTTATATGGTCTAGTCGTATCCCAGACAGAATCCAAAAGGATTGGACACTGGACAACATACGGATCACCCTTACCATCTGTAATCTATCCTCATGGCTCTTAGTGATCCACTTGTACTTAGAGCCAAGTCAAGTCACTAAGTTACTAATTTGATTAAGGATTGATCCAATAAATCATCACTACCCCTAATGACTCATACCACCCCAATCATAACCATAGAAGAATCTTAACCACCATCTACTAGACTCCTAATGGCTAGGGTCTCCCAACCTATACCCACACCATCCATCTTATTTGGTGAGTTGTTACTAGGATAGTGAGTTCAAAACACAAGAAATTCCAAGGTCTAAAACCTAAGGTATTTCAGAAACCTACCAAAACTAATTCATGTTCCATTTACTAGTTATGCAATGCAAGAGTTCCAAGTATAGTTAAAGTATGTGACAAAATCATTCTCATTGACAATTTCACAAATAGGTTGAGGGCATGGCATTATCAAAACCAAAATCATCCAATTTGAGGCTCAAACATGACCCGTAAAGTAAAGCACCATTCTCATGCACCCACATGTGCAAAACCATAATTAAAATAAGGAAAACCATTATTAAACAATGAGAAACAATATTCATCCATGAACAGCCAAAACGCCCAACCATTATTTCAAAGCCATAACAATTTTAGGAAAACCATATATTAAAATGCATGCCTTTAGTAAAATAATAAAAAGAAAAGATTCATATGACTTAGACACCAAGAAGGACAGATAGAAACCACCATTGTAAACCTTAATTAATTATCTTAAAGAAATCCTAGCATTTTCTTGAAGAGAGAGTTTAATAAAGAATTTGAGAGTGTTTGATTGAGAATAACAGTTTAATCAAGTCTCAAAAGGTGTTTTAAGTCGTGACCTCAAAGGAAGTTAAAAGAGAAATTGTCTAGAATGTAAAATATCGCAAGTAGTTACGAGTCAATCCCCATGACTCGTGACCATAACATATGACTCGTACCCTTGAGTCATCACCAAGACAATGAGTTGGACACCATACACTATGCATCATACAACCCCATGGTACCACTCATTACCAAACTATACGACTCACATGGTCCAGTTGTACCCATGAGAAAAACCAAAGGGATTGGACACTAGACAAAATATGACTAAACCTTACCATCTGTAACCTATCCTCATGGATCTTAGTAAGCCACTCATACTCAAAACCAAGTCAAGTCACTAAGTTACTAATTTAACTAAGGGGTCAACCAAACGAACCGCTACCACCCCCAATGACTCATACCATCCAAATCATAACCATAATAAAATCCTAACCACTATCTATTGGACTCCCTATGACTAGGGTCACCTAACCCATACCTACACCATACTAATCATATAGTGAGTTGTTATAAGGAGAAAATGTCCAAGGGCTAAAACCCAGGGTATTTTAATTAAGTGGCAACCCTCTTTTCAAAAAATTGTGTTTGAAATTTGTTTGAAAGTATTCAAATTCATAAAAAATCCAAAGTCATCTTTTCTTGGCAAAAAATCTGGCATTTTGAGCCTTCCTATAGTGGCAATAGGTCATTTATGACTTAACGAAGTTATCAATTCTATGATCGGATGATTCATTTGGATTTTAGGCTCATTTCCTTGTTTGGAGCCTTCGTAGTTTAGAAAGAAGATACTAAAAGAAACAAGGCCAAAGTATGCTAAGGTTGGGAGAGAATATTTTCTTAGATTGGCTGCATCTCAAATTACATAGAACGATTATTAGCATTTTCATAAGAAGTGATCTATCATATCACCCATTTTTAATTTTAATAGTCTATAGAGAATTCTACCCATATTTTCCCCTTCAAATTTATGCCAGCGAGGTAAGAAAAAAGTTTGATTGAAATTTAATACATGTGATGCTTTGTATGGAAAATAATGGATTCTAATTCGGGTACTATGGTAGCAGATTGCGATCTGGAAAAAGTGGACCCCTTATACTTCCTATGGTTAGCTACTCAACCTATTAAGGTTAGCCCAAAATGGTCTAAAGGGTGTAGTAGATAGAGAAATGGAGGTTGAGATGAGAATCAAGACAACCTAGCTCAAGGTTGAAAGAAACTTTGTCCACCATTCAAACCTTTATTAATGACTTGTAAAGAGCTAGGGATATAATTGATAAGCAAATATCGAAGAAAGAAGAGTCGGATCAGCCTATATTGAAGCAACACTCTAGGGAAATCTTACACTGGCAATAACCAGAGACGCATAGATTGAAAAACTAAATGCATCTCGTCAGTGACAATTGCAAGAATATGATCAAAGAGTTCAGGCAGATTTTGCTTAAGAGAGAGCCCAATGGCTAGGGATACCATGAGAAGAGTTAGAGTTAACTTTGAATCAAGAGCGATATATAATAAAAATAGTCACCACTCATGATAACAAGATATGGGGATAGGATTAGGTTTTTAATTCACTTAAAGAAAAGGTCTATTATTTGGCTAGGCCCTCTGCTTAAATGGTCCTGGATTACCAAGGGTTGGACTATGAAAAAATTTCTTGCATGAGTACTTGCCTTTGTTCATCACCTCACAACCTCATTGCAAAATATATACCTTGGTTTGGGAGGTAATTTAAGATCGTAAAATCCATGAGCAAGTATGATGAGATCTTGAGCATAACCAACAAATCATGGGCTATTGAATCCCAATTACTAATGATATAGGTCCTTGTTTCTTTCTGTTGCAATTTTTCAATTCAAGTCTTTTGTCCCTCTGTCTTAGTCTAAGGATTTCAGTTAGTTGCATCTATTTAAGTTTGTTTCAGGTCAGTTATCAGTTTGTAAGTCCTTTAAGTGATTCTCTATTTCGTACTTGTATTTAAGAAATGAATGAATGGTGAATGAGAAGTCATTTTACTGTATTTTCATTATCCTGAGTTTGTTTCTTTATTTTTTTGACTTTCATAAAAACTTGTTAGTTTTCTCTGAACTATGCCAAGATTAAATTCATGTCCTGACATAATATGTAGGTATTCCCAACAAGTTCGCCAACAATTTTTTAAAAAGTATAAAAGATAGGAAAAAGGGTTGTGCCAGGATGAAACATAAGGCTTTCCATTCTAGAAATAGGGAATGTATTTAGTTGCATAACATAGTGCAAGATTATAATATACAAGATGTATTACACTAACACATTTTGTTGGTTATTACACACAGAGAGAAAGTTAGTTTAAAGGTAATTCATTTGTGGTCATAATGGTAAGTCATCATTACTTCATAAGGTCAAAGGCATTGTTCCAATGACAGAAGAAATTACACTCCCAATCATTAATGCTGGGGACCCAATAGAATTAGAGGCTCAATGATAGTAGGTTGTTACTGAAGAAATAGGTTTGCTTAAATAAAGAATGATTGAGATGCTACAAGGATGGTCAAATGGGTAGCAACTGCCTCAATCAATCCCTGATTTCCCTTATATCAACTTTGTTGTATAGGTATACTCACAAACACCTCTCTCTACCAGCATTCAGGATTATATTCATATTATCACATAATACAATGATCCAAACCTGAGCCCTTCTTACTGTATATGGCTAATGTGAGTGCATCATGTTAATTATTTAGGGTCAATTTTAAATTGAAAAAGGAGTCAACTCCAGTGACTACCACTGTTGCAATTTTCTAAGGTTAACTTTGAAGTCCAATCGTGCGAGTTCTTCTTAATTGTGCAACTACCACTACTGCACCTTCTTTTTCTTCACTTCTTTACTTCAATGATGTGCTCACATCATTTGATGCTTTGTGTAATGCATGATGCAGAGCCCTATTCTTTTACCTACTTCATACTTCCCTGGACACTACTCTCTACTGCAGAAGACCTAATATATCTATTCGAGTTTGGCCCTTACATCAATATGCTCAACATTGTTAGAAGCTTCTTAAGCCATTATCCAAGGGTACAAATCAGGACTAATTTTCAAGTTATTACAACTGAGCCACTTGTTTAGTCATTTGAATAGCCTAACTCTATAGTTGTCACAATTGATGTGGCTATTTATATTGTTCCCCAACTATTAGTGGTAAAAAGGCCAAGTCACTATTCATAGTTTGTTATCCATAAAGATCATTACCACTTGCCAGATTTCACATTCAAGGCCCGAGATCCTTGTCATCTTAGTCCATATTTTAATATACCTGATGATATTGAAAGACCTATTAAGAATGCAAAAATTCCAAGAAAAATAAAAAACAAGGAGCATACTGTAATATCCAGGGATTAGGAGGCCAAAAAACCATATCATTCAATGATTTGTGCATATTTTCCTACGTTCATTCACCTATCTATTTTAAAACTCCAAAGTTTGAGAAATTTGATGGTCATGGGGATACTATAGCTTATTTAGTAGCTTATTTGAATAGATATTGAAATCAACTAAAAGGGGTTGGAGGTAAAGAAGAATTTCTCATGGTTTATTTTGGGATGCATGGATTAAGGGCCCATCACGCTTCTGTTGTGCTATATATTAGTATAACATTTGCAGCGGTTCTAAGTGTTGAATCACTCTGGTATCAATTTAACTTTTTCAATTCCTTGATGGAATAATGGACCAAGTACTTGTGTTTTACCCAACACAAACAAATCGACAGGTGATTTTCAACGACTTTCATATAAGGCTTCAAGTGGTGTCATTTTGAGGTTTGAATGATAGTTGTTATTATATGCAAACTCAGTAAGGGTAAAATGATTATCTAGGTTACCTTTGAAGTCTAGTACATTTCCCTTGACGTATCTTTGATCAAAGAGAGATGAAGGCATAAGAGATAGCTAGACTTGCTTAGAGACTATGATATTGATATCCTCTTAGTGTTATCAAAGGTGCTCTTAAGCCCTAAAGCAATTCTCAGAATGCATTTAGTGCTTTTCCTATTAATATCATCATCAATTTTCCAAGGCATTATTTTTCTCATTAATGAGCCAATTTTGAAGGGTGACATTAAGTAGATGATAATTCACTTTATTTTAATATATTTTAAATTTCTTTGTTCATATATTTGTCATTAATTATTTATAATTATTAATCTTGGATTGAACATATATATTTGTATTTTTCTCCCTTTTCACTTTTTCATTAAATCTCACATTTTATTCGCATTTTACTCTTAAAGCCCATTGGACCTTATGGAGCTTTTTTGTGCTTTTTGCTTTTGATGACACTGCCCTCTATTACCCAAGTAAAGGTAATGTTGTAAATAACATCCTCAACCTACATCCACGGACATCCACGGGCAGTACCACACTTACATAAGAAAAGCAAGAAGTATCTTGAGATACTCACTGGTTAGCCAACCTAGGGAACCAACTCCTAGCCCTTGAAGAAAGTAGCATCAATGTTTAGAACACTACGAAGTCATCTGAAGTGATACCAATGAATGAAAGGAAATATGATGATAGTCACTTTAAGGCAAAAAAGGGACCCATAGGGTCACATCATTTGAACTTAATGAGTGTTACTTCAAGACAAAAAAGGGATCCACCAGTATAGGATCACATCATTTGAACTTGCAGGAGATGACACCTTAAGATGCCAAGTTAGATTATGTATCCCAAATATTGAAGGGATACGAGAAAATATTTATGGCTAAAGCACATTGTTCATTGTTGGGGAGGCAAAATTAGCCCAAACCTATAAAACACGTGCAATCTACCCAAATTTAAAAGGGTTTGGGCTAGAGTGGTTTTATGATGGGTTGAATTGGGCGTCCAATTCCCCCATCATATATCAACACCCAACCCATCGAGATGCACAACCTTGACCTATAAAAATACTTAAGCTTAGCCTCTAAGGTTGTACTATATATTAAGATTTTTGCATGTGAATAATTATTTAAATTTTTTTTATTATCATAGATTGTTATAAATAATGAAAACTATAGTTATTACTATTAGGTAAAATATTATCTATTTACTTTTTATGAAGGATTGGACATCAGACAGATATAAGAATTTTAATTAGAATCTACAAATTAGTTATATAAATATAATTTGGTACATCAGTAGAACCATTACCTTACTTTTAGAGGTGCAATAATCATTTTTACAAGATTCATCTTCTTTTTACCCTAAATTTCTCATCAACAAAGGACTAAACCATAAAAGAAGTTTGAAATAAAACCACCATGATGGATTATTAAATATTGTGGTGCCAAATGTAAAATTTTGGTTGAAATTTCTTTTTTATCTAAAGGTCCGGAGATACACGTATTTTTGGAAAAGAGTGTTGTGCATGGAGCGGGGGGATAAGGTTGTCACATAATACGTTGAATATTAGTTATATATATAAAAATAATGGATCAAGTAGGGTATGTTAGGTTATGACCCATTGTTTACCTCATTTTTAGCCAGCCCATCTCAACTTTAGGCAGGATTAGACAATGACCCATTTATTTCTTTCGCCCATCTTGATTAACCCAAACAACCCATTATCCATTTTATTCACTATATTATATCAACTCTGGCTACACTAATATGTATCACGACCTTACAAAGGTCTTCTAGTATAAAATATGGAAAGCAACATAGCATATTATATGACTCATTGTCCTAATTATCAACAGGTGAAAACACAACATCATAAATATCCCAATATGGAAGAGGGAGTCCATTAATATACCCTTCTATAATACCCCGTATTTTCATGCTAGAATTTGAACTGTCATTCCTACGTCTATAAACTCTAATCCCATGATTTACATTTAAATAAATGTGTCATGATCATTATCCTAGTGAGAATAGTTCTTACTAGGTTAAAATTATCATAGAAAGCACTTAGTGCAAAGTCCAGTTGAGAACACTTTTATCGATTGAGTTTTTTTGTATTCGATCCTACAAGGGTCAACTTTAAATGAGTGTATCTCCTAGAATATATTGATTCAGGTTTCTTACTATATATTAAATGAAAGTTCTTTGAGTATTCTTTCCAATACACTTGGTTGCACCTTATTCCAATATCGAAGTGGAAAGTTATGATCATTTTACCTTAGCATGTCCGTCTATCATCAAGGTGACGACTTGAGGGGATAATCCATCAACTAAGTGATGAATTATCAGCCAAGCCATCAGTCTTAACCAGAATGTTTTCAATTTCAGTTACAAAGTGATGACTTGGGGTGATAAGTCATCAACTAAGTGACGACTTATCAGCCAAGTCATCACCCATAACCGTCTCAGCTACAAAAGTAATGACTTGAGTTGTAAGCCATCAACTAGTTGATAATTTATCAACTCAATTCATCAACTAAAAATTTCTTCAATTCTTACTTAGTTTTTATAGGGGTATTTTGGTCTTTTCCTCACCTCAAACCCGACCCCTCTCATGACTTAAAGCATCATAAGGCATTATTTTCCCTCATATTCAATTACTTAATACGTTATTTCTTCTCCACTCTCAAGAAAAACAAGATTAGGGTTTCTCCCCAAGAATAAGAAACTCAAAGTTTCCTCCCCCAAGAATCCAAGAATTCAATTTTCCTGTTCAAGAAAAACCAAGAATCTAAGTTCCCTATTCAAAGAAGTTCAAGAAACCATTCAAGATTATATCCAAGGCTTTCAAAGGTCAAGTTTTCTGCAATAAATCAAGTCTATTAAGGTATGTGGGGTTATGAACAAGAATACTCTTTTCGTTCTTGTGCCCAAAACTAGTTTTAAAGTTGAATTTACTTGAATTTCAGTCTAGGGTTCATACCCAAATATCGTTATTGAAGTTCATGAAATTACAATTGATTTAAGTGTTGAATTGCATAGCTATTTTTACACATTGATGTATGTGACTTGATTTTATATATGTTGAGAATTGAATTTCATTGTCTTGACTAGAACTATTAAGAGTATTTTAAGATTATTTTCTTTGAGTATGAATTCGGTTATGATTTGACGTGATTTTCAAGCATGGGTTATAAGCCCTAAGTTTAGCCCTTGATATTTCAAGGAAGATGATGTTTGAGAATTCTTTGACAAGTATATTTCAGATTTTAAATAAGATTTGATCTTTTGATCCTCAGCTAAGATAAGGAATCCACATTGTTCATACAGTTTGAGATTTAAAGAAAGAGAAGCATAATTGGTTTTCATTATAAACCCTTGTGCTATTTTAAAGTAGATTTCCTAAAGTCTGAGAGAAAGCATGAGAGTAGTATTTAGCACCAAGTTGGGTATGATTCCAAGGTATCATGCCCCAAAACTATGCGCCACCATAGGATTAAGATTAAGTGCCCACTATGGGCTAAGTCAGTGATCACTTAAGATAAGGTTATACTCCTTGGAAAGAGTATGACACCTCTCCTAATCATGATGTTTTCCCCATAGGGGAACAAGACATTGGACTCCATGACATCTCATATGGTTTATGTTGGTTAGAAGAATCTTTCAAATTCCCTAAGTTCTAAAACAGAATAACAAAACAGCTTTTAGAAATTAAGTGTAAAGGCTCACAATTTTACTAAGATATTGTTTTACATAAGACATTAGCTATGAGATTTTCAGCTTTCAGTTTACAAATGATAAATGTGAGTCGTTTTACACTTAGCCTGCATGATTTGAAAATAGACTTGACGTCAGTCCTACTTTTTCCACTAATAGAAAGAGTAAAAGTACAGCTTTTCTAATTAAGTATTATGGCTCAAAATATTTATATAGTATGCTTTATTATTCATGATTCATGATTTTTAGCTTTTAGTTATTCAAGTCAATGTGAGTCATTTACACTTAGCATGCATTTTTTACAATTTATATGCAAAATTAGTTACAGTTTTTACTTATTCATTCAACCCCACATGCTTTGTACATTTCAAAAGTACTGATTCACATATACGTCTATATGCTACATTGTTTAGTAATGTAGGTGCCAGTTGTAGTACACCATCATAATCAAACAGTTCAGCTTTCAGTCAGTAGGTGATGAGCCCTTTTGATTTAAGGGTTCGAGTCAGTCATAGTTCGAGTAGTATTTTGATTTCTTTAGTCAGTCATATTGGTTTGGGATATTTGGGGGTCATGTCCCGACTATCTATAGTCAATTCTAGTAGAGGCTTCATAGATAGTTAGTTGAAGTTGATGTATTTGATTCCATTCTTGTTTTCTATAATCAGAGTTGTAGTCATTTCAATATAGTTTTGTATTGATCATATTCAGAAAAGATTTATCTTTTGCATTATTTTTTTGGACTTATGTATTTATTTTAGTTGCTCATGAGTTATGCCTAAGCACCGTGTGATGACTATGGGTAGTCTCGAGTTGTTACACCTTTTTCACAGGTTACCCTCTTTTCTTTAATAGACATAATTCTATTTGGGTGATTGTCGATAGGCTAATGAAATTAGCCCATTTCTTACACTTTAAGACCACCAATAGAGCACAAAATTATACAAAGCTATATGTGAAATAAATAGCTCCTTTCATGTGACTTCGTACCCATTATCACTAATAAAGGTACCTCATTCATAGCACGCTTCAGGGGTCTTTCTAGAAAAGTTTGGATACCTGGGTGAATATTAGCACTGCTTTCCACCCATAGATAGATTATCGAGCTGAACACACTACACAAAGTGTCTAGAATCTACTACCATGTAATAATGCTTTCGCTACATTATTAAAATAAATTTAATTTATTTATGTAATACCTCATATTTCCTTAGCATAATTAAAGTCCCAATACATGAGTATTCATATATAAAATTTTCAAAACACTCATTATTTTCCCATTTAGAGCCTGCCATTGCATAGGAAATTCAATTAGCTTTCCAACAATATAAAATTTTCCCAAATTCAATAACCAGGTAAAACGTTATGGCAATTTTATGTTTTCGTCATTAAACCCCATCATTTTAACCCTTAGCGCGTCGCGAAGTAGGCCAATTTTCCACTCGACAAATTCTAGTGTGCCTACATGATGTTGGTGCATCACGCCATAGGCTCAGGTCAGAATTGTCAATTTCCAGTGATCCCACACGATACCACCGCGTCGCGGTGAGATTCCATGTCACAAGAAAGTTGTCAATGCGATTGTAGTGTGTCGTGCCACTGTGCATTTTCCTAGTTGTCCAATTCTAGTGACACGACGCAATAGCACCGCATCGCGCCAGTGGTGTTTTTTGGAAAATTTGATGAAAATTAAAACTGTCGCCCAGGGTTAAAACAGTCCTTTCCCATTATTTTAATCTGCCCATGTGTGATATTTAAGCCCTAAAAACGTTTCAAGTCCATTATTCACTCAATTTTCCCCCAAAATCCAAGAGTTTTCTCTCTAAAATACAACCCTAGCTCTTAAATTCAAGGCCAACCCTCAAGAATTTACCAAGAACTTCAAGAAATTCATCAGTTAAGGTATATTAGATATTTACCCATGGATTCCTTTCATCCATGGAGTCCAAGTAACCTATTGAAATTTCAAGTTTTGATCTTTTCAAGTTATTTGATTTTAAATTATGATTTCATCCATGAATCTCTATGTACTATTAATTTTATACCATGTTACCATAAAATTATTATTATTATTCAATTCTCCATATTTTAATATTATTATCTATTGAATTAAACCGTGATTTAATATCATTATATCGAATTTATGCTATTTCTATAAGTTCCATGACATTCCTATGATTGTATTAAGCCATGAACTATAAGTGTTTGATAAAATGCCTACAAGAGTAATTAATTTAATAAAAGCCTTCATGTTTTGTCCCCCAAGCTTTAGTGTCATTTTTCTATTGTTATTTTGAGTCCTGGGGGTATTGAATACCCAAAAATCATAGTTGTTTATTTTGTCTAGTCTCAGTACATTATAGAATAGTCTTCAGAATATACTATGAGCATTATCAGGATAGTCAAATATCAGTCAGTTAAACTTAGAACAGTCTAGTATTTCAGTGTCTTTTAGTTGGGAGTAAGATTTAGCTCCGAGTGAGTGTAGGGATGGCGGTATCCCAGTCAAATAGGTAGAGTCATTAGTAGCTTTCCCTCTACTCCAGAACTACGTAGCCAACGTAGGATATGAGAAGTCACTTATTAGATTAGGCTTGACTATCTTACAGGGGTCACCCGTCAGTTCAGGCTTGACACCCTTAGTCCTTTGGACATTATATCAATTTAGTGGATCCACACAGCTAATGTTAGTACCCTTGGCATGGTATTAACACCCTTCCAACTGAGGTTACAGGTTGGGCCCTGGTTAGCTTAAATTAGGGAATATCGGTTAGATGATACCTCCCACAGTCTCAGATACAGTCTCATTTATAGTCGTAGTTCAGTTATTCAGTCTTAGTGTTGTTTGACCCAAGCATACAGATTTCGGTTATTTTAGTATTTTAGTTTACATATTTTACTCAGTTCATGTTATACGCTTGATCATGCATCCTCAGTATCTACAAATTTTCACGTATCTTCAGTATTTATGAATTTTCATGCATACACAGTATTTACAGATTTCCACATATTCCCAGTACCTACAAATTTCATGCTCTCTATTTAGTACTCTATGTTTTACATGCATATTCAGTTAATTATTAGTTCAGTTCATGAAACCATGCATATCAGCCTACCTCATGTAGCATACCAGTACATTCAAAGTACTAATTGCATACCTTTTCTTTAGTTCTATGACTTTTTATCATAGGTTTTAATGCTCAGTTCTTGACTCATGATTAGACTTATCAGATCCTCAGCAGTAGCAGTTGTGAGTTCTCATACTTCGAGGACAGGCTTACTTTATTTCATGTCTCAGTTTAGTAGTTAGTTGGAGTTAGTTAGGGCCTATCCCATCAACTCACAGTCATTCAGTTTTAGAGGCTTATCAAACATTAGAGTTAGTTATTCAGTATTCTATCATTTCAGTTAGTTATCCAGTTTATCAATATTTTATCAGATTCAGTCAGTTATTTCTATAGACTCGTATTTTAGTTTTGAATTCAGTTGTTAAAACCTCATGGAATATCAGTTGTTCTTCCAAAATTATAATATTATCATTTAGTGTCACAGTAGTTACTAGCTCATGGGTTAGCTTATGGTCCCTCGGGACTGTAAGCATCGTGTGATACCTAGGGTGTACTCTCAAGGTATTACAAACTTGGTATAAGATCCTAAGGTTTTAAAGTGTCCTAGGAAGTCAAAAATCAACATCAAGTAGAGTCTTGTCCATGGGTGTGTAGCGTGCCACACTTATGGATAAAAGGTTACAAGGCATTTAGGAAAAAGTTTCCCTTCTTTCAGTATTTATGTCATGTGAGTGATTATGAGCTCAAGTAAAACTCCTTATCTAATCTATTTCTTTCTTCCATTTATAGTGAACATTTCTCCCAAGAAGAACAGAATAAGAATAGGAAACCAGCCAACCCCTCAGCCCATCCAGATAGATCCTCTAGACGAGTATGTCTCTCACATAGAATTCAGAGTTGCGTTCACTACTCTAGCCAATTCTAAAGTAGCACAAAATGAATGGATAGTTGCTATTCTGGCCAACCCAATGGCCAATACTGCTTAAACCAAAATTTGGGATTTCACCCGAATGAATCCTCTTTTTTCATGGGATCCAAGTCTGAAGAGGATCCACGGGAATTCTTAGATATGGTTTAGAAGGTGACGAATGCTATGGGGGTAACATCTAGTATGAGTGTTGAGTTAGTTGTATACCAGTTGTAGGATGTAGCCCATACTTGGTTTAAGCAGTAGAAGGTTGATAGGGGTGTAGATGCAGAGCCTGTAGAATGGGAAAGGTTTGCCACAGCTTTCATAGACAGATTCTTCCCATTAGAGTTGAGGGAGGCCAAGGTATTAAAGTTTATTATCTTGAGGTAGGGCAGCATGAGAGTGAGGGAGTATTCCCTCATGTTTACTCAGTTAGCTAGATATGCTCCTTATGTGGTAGTGATAACAGGTCCAAGATAAGTAAGTTTGTGTCTGTCATATCTGATAATATGTCAAGGAGTGCAAAACCATAATGCTGATTAGTGAGATAAACTTGTCTAGGCTGATGGTCTATGCTCAATAGATAGAGGAGCATAAAATTAAAGAGAGGGAGAGAGGAAGCAAGAGGGCTAGGATGGGTAGTTTTAACTTTAGTTAGCCAAAGTCAAAGGGTGGTAACCATTCTCAATTTTATCAGAGGTCTTCATCCCCATCACCTTCTTCATCCAGTGCTCCCATACCCAAATTTAGAAATGATAATAGGGATAGAGCATAAGGCTCTAAGTCGTATATCAGCGTTAGTAGTGCTCGTACAAATCCTCCATGTTAGAAGTGTGGAAGACACCATTAGAGTGAGTGTAGAGTGGATACTGATGTGTGCTTCGGGTATGGAAAGCTAGGCCATTGAATTTGGGAGTGTTGGGTAGTTTCTCAGAAAATTAAGGATGTGTGCCAACAGGGACAGTCCCATCAGTCGTCAGTTCCATCCGATCATCCAACTCAATAGGGTATCGCTTCCAGTGCTACTAGTGGTCAGCGTCTAAACAGGTTATATGCTCTTCAGTCCCACTAACATCAGGAAAATTCTCCTGACGTAGTTACTGGTATGTTGTAGGTCTTTCACTTATATGTGTATGCCTTACTAGACCCTGGAGCTTCTCTTTCTTTTATAACTCCATATATAGCTATCAATTTCAGATTCAGTCCTAAAACTCTATCAGAGCCCTTTTCAGTGTCTACCCTAATAGGTGTTTCCATTATAGCCAGACAGGTATACAGGAACTGTCTGGTCACAATATTCAAAAAGTTACTTCAGTTGATCTCGTGGAGTTAGAGATGATGGACTTTGACGTCATTCTCAGCATGGATTGGCTCCACTCATATTATGCCTCAGTAAATTATAGAAATAGAATAGTTCATTTTTAGTTCCTAAATGAACCAGTCCTTAAATAAAGGGGTAGTACCACAGCTCTAAGAGGTGAGTTAATTTCATACCTTAGAGCGAGAATGATGATATTGAAGGGGTGTATTTATCATCTCATTTGAGTCAAAAACTCAAATTCAAAAACTCCAACCCTTGAGTCAATTTTAGTAGTCAAGGAATTTCCAGATGTGTTTTCTAAAGATCTTCTCGGAGTTCCTCCCAAAAGGGAAATCGACTTTGGAATAGACCTTCTCCAAGACACTCAAACCATATCTATTTTGCCATATAGAATGGCTCCAGCAGAACTCAAAGAGTTAAACGAACAGTTAAAGGATCTTCTAGATAAGGGATTCATCAGACCCAACATCTCTCTATAGGGCGTACCTATTCTATTCATGCATAAGAAAGATGGTTCTCTTAGAATGTGTATAGACTACTGTCAGTTGAACCAAGTCACAGTCACGAACAATATCCACTTCCTAGAATCGATAATTTACTTCACCAACTTTAGGGTGCCAGCTACTTTTTAAAAATAGACCTCAGATCAAGCTATCATCAGCTTAGAGTCAGGGAATGTGATATTTCAAAAATAGCTTTGCGAACCCGATATGGTCACTTAGAGTTTCTAGTTATGTCCTTTGGTATCACGAATGCCCCAGCAGCCTTCATGGACTTTATAACCCGAGTGTTCAAGCAGTACTTGGACATGTTTGTCATAGTCTTATTGATGACATTCTTGTCTATTCCCATAGCAAAACTAATCATGCAGACTATCACAGAATAGTGTTACAGACTCTTAAAGCTCACCAGTTATTTGCTAAATTTACTAAGTGTGAATTCTGGTAGCTTTCCTTGGCCATATTATTTTCAGTGATAGCATTAGAGTTGATTCTCAAAAGACTAAGGAAAGAGAAACTGGCCTAGACCCATCTCCCCATCAGATATGAAGAGTTTCTTAGGTTTAGCTAGACCATCGGTTTGTTGAAGGATTTTCATCTATTTTATTGCCCATGTCCAAATTGACTTAGAAGAAAGTTAAGTTTTGGTGGTCAGGTTCCTGGAAGAAGAGTTTTCAAGAGTTGAAGACTCGACTAACCACAGCGCCATTTCTTACCTTGCCAGATGGTTCAAATGGGTTTGTTGTGTACTGTGATACATCCAGATTAGGTTTGGGTTGTGTCCTCATGCATAGAGGTAAGGTCATAGCCTATGACTCCAGGCAACTCAAACCCCATGAGAAGAATTATCTGACTCATGATCTTGAGTTTGCAGTAGTAGTATTTGCCTTAAAGATTTGGAGGCATTAATTTTATGAGGTGCACGTTGATGTGTACACCGACCATAAGACCCTGCAGTATGTGTTCTCTCAAAAAAATTTAAATCTACGTCAAAGAAGGTGGTTAGAGTTATTAAATGATTATGACCTGAGTGTTCTGTATCATTTGGGTAAGGCTAATGTAGTGGTTGATGCTCTCAGTAAAATGTTTATGGGTAGTGTTGCTCATATTAAGGATGGTAAGAAGAAGTTATCTCAGGAAGTTCATCAACTTCCCCGACTAGGTACGCCTACTGAATTCAGCAAAAGTTTGTGTATAGGCGCAGAGTAGTTCAGAATCATCTCTAGTTTCCGAGGTAAAGGAAAAGCAGGATAGATATCCCAGTCTAGTTAGTTATCTCCCAAGGGGTGATAGTGTGTTGCGCTGTCAGGGTAGTTTGTGTGTTCTTGGTGTAGATGACTTGAGGTAAGGTAGCTTACAAGCTTGAGTTTCCTTTAGATCTAGCCTTAGTAAACCCAGTGTTTTATGTCTCATTGTTGAAAAAGTGTATTGGTGATCCAGCCGTAGTTGTTCCCTTAGAAAGTGTAGATATTCAGAACAGTGTTTCCTTTGAGAAAGTTCCAGTCAAAATTCTTGATCACCAAGTTCATACACTAAGGAACAAAGAAGTTCCATTGGTCAAAGTTCTTTCACAGAATCAATCCATTGAGGGAGCCACTTGGGAAACAAAAGCAAATATGCAAACCAAGTACCTTCATCTCTTCTCTATGAATCCAGATTCAGTATAAGGTACTAATCATTTTAAGATTTCTCTCTGTCATGCTCAGTTTCAGTTGCACATCATGTTTATGTTAGTCGTGCCTTTATAAATTAGTTCAGTCATGCATTCCATGCATCAAACATGCATGTTAAGTGTGTAAGCTCAGTCCATCAGTTTTCCCTCAATTTAACCAGTGTCATTCGAGGATGAATGATCCCAAGGGGGAGATATTGTAATACCTCACATTTCCTTAGAATAATTTAAGTACCAATACTCAAGTATTCATACATAAAATTTTTGAAACACTTATTATTTTCACATTTAGAGCCTTCTACTGTGTAGGAAATTCAATTAGCTTTCCAACGATATAAAATTCACCCAAATCCGATAACCGGGTAAGAAGTTATGGCAATTTTAAGTTTAAATCATTAAACCGCATCATTTTAACCCTTAGAGCGTCTGGAGAAGGCCAATTTCCCATTTGGCAAATTCTAGTGGGCCTCCGCGATGTTGGCATGTCGAGTCATAGGCTCAGTTCAGAATTGTCAATCTCCAGTGATCCCATGCAATACTAGCTTGTCGCAATGAGATTCCAGGTCATTAGCAAAGTGGCAACGTGATTGCACCCTATCGCGCCACTATGTATTTTCCCAGTTGTCCAATCCAGTGACACGGTGCGATAGCACCGCATCGCGCCAGTGGTGTTTTTTTGAAAAATTTGACAAAAATTAAAAGTGTCGCCCAGGGTTAAAATAGTCCTTTCCCATTATTTTAATCTACCCAGGTGTGATATTTAATCCCTAAAAACATTTTAAGTTTGTTATCCACTCAATTTTCCCCCAAAATCCAAGAGCTTTCTCTCTAAAACACAAACCCTAGCTCCCAAATTCAATGCCAACCCTCAAGAATTCACTAAGAACTTCAAGAAATTCATCAGTTAAGGTATGTTAGATGTTTATCCATGGAGTCCAAGTAACCTATTGAAATTTCAAGTTTTTATCTTTTCAAGTTATTTGATTTTAAATTATGATTTCATCCATGAATCTCCATGTACTACTGATTTTATACCATGTTACCATGAAATTATTGTTATTATTCAATCCTCCATATTTTAATATTATTATCTATTCAATTAAATCATTATTTAATACTATAATATCAAATTCATGCTATTTCTATAAGTTTCATGACATTCCTATGATTGTTTTAAACTATGAACTACAAGTGTTTGATAAAATGCCTATAAAACTGATTGATTTAATAAAAGCCTTCATGTTTTGTCCCCTAAGCTTTGGTGTCATTTTACTATTGTTGTTTTGAGTCATTGGGGTATTGAATACCTGAAAACTACAGTTGTTTATTTAGGTTAGTCTCAGTACACTACAAAATAGTCTTTAGATAATACTATGAGCATTATCAGAATAGTCAAATATCAGTCAGTTAAACTCAGAACAGTCTAGTATTTCCGTGTCTTTCAGTTGGGAGTAAGATTTAGCATCGAGCGAGTGAAGGGATGGCGGCTTCCCCGTCAAATAGGCAGAGTCGTTAGTTACAGTCCCTCTACTCCAGAACTACGTAGCCAGAGTAGGATATGAGAAGCCACCTGTTAAATTAGGCTTGACTATATTGCAGGGGTCACCCATAATTTCAGGCTTGACACCCTTAGTCCTTTGGACATAATATCAGTTTGATGGATCCACACAGCCAGTGTTAGTACCCGTGGCACGGTATTAAAACCCTTCCAATTGGGGTTACAAGTAGGACCCTGATTAGCTTAAATTGGGGAATGTCGGTTAGATGATACCTCTCACGGTCTCAGATACAGTCTCATTTATAGTCCCAATTCAGTTATTCAGTCTTAGTGTTATTTGACCAATGCATACAGATTTTAATTATTTTAGTATTTCAGTTTACAGATTTTACTCAGTTTATTTTATATACTTGGTCATGCATCCTCAGTATCTACAAATTTTCACGTATCTTCACTAATTATGGATTTTCATGAATACTCGAGATTTACAGATTTTCACATATTCCCAGTACCTACAGACTTCATGCTCTTTATTCAGTACCCTATACTTTACATATATATTTAGTTAATTATTAGTTCAGTTCGTGAAACCATGCATATCATCCTACCTCATTTAGCATACCAGTACATTCAAAGTACTGATCTCATACTATTTCTTTTGTGTTATGATGTATTATATCATAGGTTCTGACGCTCAGTTCCTGGCTCGCAATTAGACTTATCATATCCTCAGAAGTAGCAGTGATGAGTTCTCATACTTAGAGAATAGGCTTACTTTATTTCATGTCTCAGTTTAGTAGTTAGTTGGAGTTAGTTGGGGCCTATCCCATCAACTCACAGTCATTCAGTTTTAGAGGCTTATCAGACATTATAGTCAATTATTCAGTATTCAGACATTTTAGTTAGTTATCGAATTTATCAGTATTTTATTAGATTCAGTCTGTTGTTTCTATAGACTCATATTTCAGTTTTGAATTTAGTTATTAAAACCTTATGGCATATCATTGTTTTTCCGCAATTATGATATTATCATTCAGTGCTCACAGCAGGTACTAGCTCATGGGTTAGCTTGTCATCCCCCCAGACTGTAAGCATCGTGTGACGCCAAGGGTGTACACTCGGGGCATTATAATTCAAAATAAAGCAAAACATTTAGATGAAAAAAATATACTTTATTAAGAAGAAATATTTTTGAATTAAAAACAAAACAAAATACTAACAAAACACAAAAGGCTTTACTTACATATTACTGAAGAGGAGTAACAAATTTAGCTTAGAAATAAAGCCTCCTTTTTTCGCACTTAATTAAATGTCTTAATATTAATTATCAAATTCAGCCATTAAGTCTACTCATTTTTAGATTTGAGCTTTAGTTATTTAAATTTTTATCATTAAATGTACTTCTTAATTCTAAATTTTAATTTGACCAACTTATACATTTATGTATATAGACCTTAAAGGGGTGGGGTAGATGGGTCATGGGTTGCCCCACCTCATCGGTCGATTCGTTGACTTAGTTATTCTAAGCCATGTAATTTGATGCAGGTGCATCACATGATTGGCATTTGTCTTATCTAAGATCTCTTTAATATAGACCAAGTACATATAAGTAGGTCCATCGCCTACTTGACTTTTGGTTTATACTTATTTTTCTTTACTTTTATTATGGGACATTTATTAAGTATGTGTATCACCTACTTAGACTAGTTGGTCATTAATTTTACTTAGGCACGTAGAGTATTAGTTAAGCAAGTAGGACGTAAAACAATTATCTCAAATAACTAGGACGTCAAGTAAGTAGCTTAATCAAGTAGGATGTCCCAATAAGAAGGTGAATCACCCAACCTCAACTATTCAATAAGATGTGTCATGGGACCCAAGATCCAAGTCTCAACCCCCACATATGACAACCAACTCGTAACCCTGAACCTAATTTGAAAATTAACACTAGACCACAATTCAATATTCAACTCTAAAACAAAAATTTGAGACACAAAATCTGACCTCAACCCAAGACTCGACTTTTGATCCCAACTAGTTATCAAAATACCATCTTAGCCTGCTTTTAACACTCACAATATGAGACCCAATTTTGACTTCCACTCTAAGACCCAATCCTAACCTACAACCTAACATCAACCCAAGGACTCGACCCCAAACTGAGATCTAACCCCGACTCTCGAGTCCTAACTCAATACCCAAGACATGAGACCTGACATAGACTGCTAACCCGACCCCAAATGTTGACTCGAGAACTAGTCCCAACTACTAACTTGGATCTAACACAAGATCCTAACTCCTAAACCAGGAGTTGACCCTGACTCTCGATCCAATACCCAACCCCTAATCTTGACCCAAGACAAGCTCTAAATTCTGACTCAGGACCTGTCATTAACACCCTATCTCGACTCTCGACTGTAATAACCCTTTAAGTTATTTTCTTAGTTTTTGTGTATTTTTTGTATTTTATGTTTTCTCCTAGTAGTTACAAATCATTTATTAATTACTGGAATGGTTGATTCAGTTTTGGGATAGTTCATTTGCGCTTTAGGCTTATTTTTCTATTTTAGAGCTTTCACTATCAAGGAATTGGTCTCAGACCAAAATTCATGGTAAACAACCTCAGATGAGAACTTGATAGCACCATTAGCTCTGTATTATTAATTTTAGACTCAGGGGACCCTTGGTTAGGTTCCAACTAAAATCTTGATTTTACTACTACTTTCTAAAAAGAGATTTATTACCATTTTTTAACTTGAAAACAAATTCTTTAAATGCATGTTGTGCCACTCTTATTAATAACTTATAAGCTTTTAGACTAAAAATATTGCTTTGGAAACTTAGACTGAGGCTGTTTTGATCCATTTTTGATCCAATCTCTTTTTCCACTACTTTTTCACTTTGATCGAGGGAGATTCTACCCCTTTCTACATTAGTATACTATTTTAGTCCCATATTAGATCTCGGGTAATAAATTATAGATATTCACTCATTCAACTGTGGTTTGAGTCTAGCATTTCTTATAAAACTATATATATATAGATATATATGGTACTAGATGAAGTATATTTATGGTGATGGATTATGGAAGTCTTGATTCGAGACCAGGCAGTGTATACGGATATCCACGAATTCCTTATGGTCCCACCTTGTCCAACGAGCCATAGTACTAGAGAAGGATAGTTATTGTAGGTCCTGGCTTTTTTAGCTACAGAGCTGGAGGTGTATACATTAGGTAAGTTATGGTAGTTGATTGGATATGGTTCTTAGATCATCTTGTATCATCCATATTTTATGAATTGAATTCATTTATATAAATCTCCTATAACCAACATAATTATTTGGCACCTATATCTATCAATCTTATGCAGTTACATAGGTACATATTATAGTTATAGTTTGTTGAGTGTTTGATTGTACCTTCCTGGACTATAAAGGCTTGATTAGGTTATTATTTATTCGGACTAGTCATTAAGATTATTATTGTCTGGGTATTATTGCATAACTCATGGCAGGCTATTATGGACTAGCTTCTAAGGTTGTCGGTACGTTTTTTATCCTTAAATCTTTTCATGGTAATATTTAGTATTGCGAGGATACTTTATGATTATTCACTTCAATTAGAGACCCTAATTATGCTAGAGAGAGCTCCCACATAACTTATGATCCTTGAGATGTTAGAATAGTTCCTTTAAATTTGTATCTTTGGGTTTGGTGGTTAGTGTAACGTTGTTATGCATACATATATATATATATATATATATATATTCTTCCCTATTCATGATTTATGTGTTAATTCCTTCTCTCGTACTACTATAATACATTGTATATACATTTGTTCATTCTACTACTGTACATGGTATATCTCTTCCTCCACTTTACTATTGTATGTTGGCTAGATACTTATGGTATCACGCTTGTCCCAAATTATAGGTAGCATATAATAGGTTATCCTTATCAACAACAACAATAACAAACCCAGTTTATTCCCACATAGTGAGTTCTGGGGAGGGTAAGATGTACGCAGTCCATACCACTACCTTCGAAGAAGTAGCAAGGTTGTTTCCGATAGACCCCGGGGTGTATCCTTATCACTTTATTAATACTATTGATCTTATATTTGTAAATAGATACCTCTAATATATATTCGTGCTTTACATATTATTTATATATGTATGTTCTTTGAGATTGGTCGGCTGATGCCTATTAAGTACCCAGTGATTAGTGCTAATATTACACATCTATAGCCTACAGATCATAGTACGCATTCTCTCCATTGATTTGTGCATCATGAAAAGCAGCCATGGATTAGAGATTAGGAGTGGGCTCCCGACATCTTGAGTATTCCTACTCTTTCTCTCTCTCTTATTGTTGGATTGATCTTTATACTTTGGAGACAGTTTTATATATATTTATGTGTCATTATTACTATATACTCTTTTTGTATTAGAAGCTCTTATACTAAATTCACCAGATTTTGGGGATATATTTACTTCTTCGTACACCTTCTTTCTCTTTTATTTAGTTTTTCTTCTACTTTTTTTATTAGTCCATTACTAGTTATTCTAGACTACTGATTGGCATACCTAATAGAGGGTTATGGTAGGTGCCAGAGCTTAGGTTTACCATTGTTGTTTACGTAATACCCCGCATTCCCTAGCCTAGATTTACCCTCAGTACATGGGTTATCCTAAATAAAAATTTTGAAATACTCAGTAATTTTCAAATTTAAGCCTGCCATTGCGTAGAAAATTCAATTAGCTTTCCAACGATACAAAATTTGCCTAAATTCGACAACCGGGTAAGAAGTTATGGCGATTTTAAGTTTCAGTCATTAAATATCATCATTCAGGCCAATAGCGCATCGCAGAGTGTGTTAGAATAGCAATTGTCAATTTCCAGTGTTTCTCCATGATATTAGTGTGTTGCGCTATAGACCCAATTCACCATTGTCAATTTCTAGTGTACCAATGCAATTCCACCTCATCGCGGTGCACTTCCAGTTCGCAAACAAAGTGACAATGCGATACCACCACGTCGTGCCACCATGTAATTTCCCAGTCGACATTTTCCAATGGCCTAGCACGATAGTGGCACGTTGCTCCAGGGGTCCAGATCGAGAAAACTTCATGAAAAATTAAAGTTGTACCCAGTGTTAAAATAGTCTTTTCCCATGATTTTATTCCACCCATATGTGGGATTTAAGCCCTAAAATGTGTAAAACCCTTCATTATTCACTTTTCCCTAAAATCAAAAGGCAATTCTCTCTCAAGAAAACAAACCCTAGCTCTCAAGAATCAAGGTCAATCCCAAGAATCGCGCTAAGAAATCCAAGAAACTCTCAAATTAAGGTATGTTAGATGTTCATCTATGGGTCTCTTCCAACTATAGAGTCAAAGGATCCGTTTTTAAAGCTTTAAGAATTATGATTCATGATTTATATGTGTGAAATTGGATTGTGTTCATGTTTTGACATTTATTGAGTTTCAATCCATAATTAATGGTAGATTCCATGAAGTGGTATAGCATGTATGTTGAATTGAGTAATCCCCATGTTATAATCCATGAATTTGCAAGTTGATTGTTATATCCATATAAACCCTAAGTGTTTATGATTTAATGAACCAAGAATGCTTCCCATATGTTTGATAAATTGTCTGTGAGAATGAAATAATGCCATTATAGCATGCTAACATGTATTCCCCATTCGTGTACAAGTTAATGCATTACAAATGTTTGATGAAATGTCTCTATGAATGAATTGTGACCAAGTGAGCATCGTTATGTTATTCAAGATTATGTTTTTCTTTACTTTTCATGCTATCGAGTCCTGGGGGTACTTAATACCCGACAATTTAGCTATTACTTAAAGCCAGTGTCAGTTACAAAATAGTATTAGTCATGTCATAATCAGTAGTACACTCAGTCCCTTATAGAATTCAGTAGAACTCAGTCAGTTATAGAACTTAGGAAAACTTAGTAATCTCAATTTCAATCCAGTCTAGTTCAGTATACTTAGTTTAGTGTCTTTTAGTTGGGAGTAGGATTCAGCACCGAGTGAGCCCAAGGATGGGGGCTCACCTGCCAGCAGAGGGTGTGATCCTTAGAAGCTATCCTTGCATTCCAGAACTACATAGCCAGCATAGGTTGAGACATCAAACTTCCCAATTGAGGGTTGATGGGGTGCTCTACCTGCTAGTAGAGGGTACCACCATTCTCGTTTAAGAAACCTGCCAGTAAAGGATTACTCTTCAGCTTGTCTTTAACCATGGTATAGTACTGATACCCTTCTAATTAGGGTTACATATTGGACCTTTATTAGTTCAGATTGGGGCATGTCAGTTAGATAATTACCTCCTACAGTTTCAGTTTCAGTCCTAGTCTTTAGAATAGAACTCAGTTCAATTTTACAAAATCAGGACTATCAGACACAGTCAATCAGTATCAGTAAATCTCAGATTATTAGTATATTTAGTTATCAATTATTAGATTCAGTTCCAGTATACTCAGTTATAGTATGCACAGTATGTTTAGTAGTTGCAGTTCCTGTGTATGCTAATCCAACTCTTGCATATCATTTAGTTAGTTATTGTTCATGCATATAAACCCTTGCATTCAGCCTTACCTCATCTAGCATATCAGTACATTCCCACATACTGACGCATACTTTCCTGTGCTATGATGGTTTTTATCATAGGTGTGGATGCTTAGGTTTCTGACCACGCTTAGCCAGATTTAGCCAGCAGTAGCAGATTTAGCAGTGAATCCTCATCTATCAAGGATATGCTTTCATTTCAGTACTTCATCTTAGCAGTATTTTAGTAGATGGAGTTAGTTGGGTAATTGTCCCATCAACTACACTTTTAGATAGTTTTAGTTAACGGCTTTTCAGACTAGATTCAGATAGTATTTTAGATTCAGATGTTATTATTCATTATTATTATTTTAGATGTTTGAACCTTATGGCATTTTAGCCTATTATTCTGCAATTATTTCTGTATTATTATTCAGTGCTCACAGCAGATATCATTCATGGGTTAGCTTATCGTCCTTCAGGGTTGTAAGCATCATGTGACGACTATAGGGTAGTCCTAGGTTATTACAGTTTACAAGATCTAAGTACCTTATAGAGTTATGTATATCCGTAGAGAAACTTTCTATCCTATTTTTAAGAGGATATGGAGCATTCTTAGAAAAATCTATTCTCGATTCCTCAGTATGTGTCCATACTTCAATAAACCTTTAGTAGTACTTTTTTTGAATCCACTCATTCGTAGATGGGATAGATCTAGATGGGACTTCTATGTGTGTCACCAGAGTTTTAGCTCAGAGTTAGACTAGGGAGTTAGACATTGATATCGAGGATCCTCATCATCAACCAAAAAGTTTGGGTCCAATCCAAGCTCTGTTAGAATTTGTGACCACCTTAGATTTTTACGATACCGTGTAAGGTATTTCAAACCTCTTCATGGATATGTCATAGCTAGTGTTGGTGTCTGGTACATCGAGTGGTTCTCAGGATAAAGTTGGGTTTATTGGTGTTCAGCAAGGCTCTTTATCAATTTTTGAGAATGATATTAGGTTTCTCGAGTTGGCCAGACATACTTCTATGTTATAGTTTATAGAGAATGGGATGGTACAAAGATTTATTAGAGGATTAACTTTACCACTCCATTTAGCGTTGGAGCACTTGATAGCAGCTGAGGCTTTTTTTTCTAAGGTTGTTGACTACATGAGGAATACAAGATAGGCATTTATTGAGATATATAGAGATGGACAGTACAGAGTTAGTGATATTCCATTTGGTGGTAGGGATCTTCCAGAATAGGTCAACATTACATAAAACTGATCAAACATATACAAATAGCACCTCTAAGTATAGGTCGCCTCAAATTGGTCATGGTGGTCCTAGTGGATAGAGTTATGGTCAGGTATTACATGTTATTTGATCTAGGTCTATAGATCATCGCAACCATTCTATATCAGTGGTTACAGTGCATTAGAGAGTTCCAAGGTCATATTTTAATTATGAAGTGGTTGGCTATGGGTCTAGAGACTGCCCTGGGCATGAGTTGGTCATTCAGTTGGGGTCAGCTCATGTTTCTTTCCAGTTTAAAAGCTTTAGGGGTTTTTTATGACTATAGATAGATCGACCATTGGTCCATAGAGTGTACCCGGCATGAGATTATTTTTCATCTACCACAGTCAGATCAGTCTCTTAGGGTTGTGGCACCTTCAGCTAGAGACAGTGCATATATTGTTTCAGTTGATCACTCAAATACCCATTTTAAGGTTAGACACATTTAGATTCATACTTCTTTTGGCACATTAGGACTATGACTTTGAATTCCATTGAAATAGATTTGAATTCCATTGATATAGATATGGTTTGATTTTCTATCCTTTAGTTCTATTTGAATTATGTTGGGGTTTTCATACCCATCGGTGGTTACATACCTTGATATTACTATGTTGATTATTGTAGGTCTTTATGTAACTTTATGCATACATGACTACCCCTGTAGATAATTTCTTTTAATAGTGGATTGAGTGGACCAATATGGTATTTTCTTAGGGTGTAACATTTGGGTTATAGTCCCTTTTCATTGGCATATTAGCCTTGGTATGTTATTTGAGTGGTATTGGTTGTGTTTTTCATTTTCTTGTGCCGCCTGCACTTTGTACTGTTGTTGTTAATATTATTAATTTGACTTTTATTGATTATTGCTTGATAGACAACTAGACTAGAATTATCTGGTTAGTGTTTCATTGCAATTTTTGCCCACTGGCATAGACGACTACCTTGGTTGGTTTGTTTTCTCCTTATTTATAAAGTGAGGTCGGTTATTTAGTTGGTTGTGAGAGTAAGGATAGGTTTGGCCTTCCATGGTTCTATGCAATTCTAATATTGGCATGTCATTTTTATGGTCCATTCCTAAGGTTGATAAGTTTGAGGTTATTCTTTTGGTACGTCTAGTTAATCTCCATTGATAATCTTAGTCTTAATTTTTGTGTTGATTTTGGTACTCCATTCTTTCATCGATGTCATTTAGAGTTCAGTTGAGTTGAGGGATGTTCAAATGGGTGAATTCAAAAATTCTCATTTTAGGACTTGTTTGGCGTGATATGACTTTATAGAATGCTTGGGATTAAAGATATATGCTTGTGTATGAGTTGTTGGTAACCAAAGAAGGTGTCTTTTGGGAGTGAGTATTCATTGCCATTGATTGAGTTTTGATTTTGCCATATTCAAGCTAGGATTGTATTTTTGAGTTGCTCAAGATTTGACTATCATTGGTAGTATTTGCAGCCTTGGTGAGTTCTTGGACATGCCTTGATGTGTTATGCCCTAACCGAATGTGGATTTGATTGCTCATATTCTTTAGCATATGGTTTCCCTCAATTGTGGTTGTTTTTTTTTGCAATATTTTGGTTTCAGCCCTTGCGGGAACCATTGTTATGTGCTTGATTTTTCATAGTAAGATTGATTTGGGTATTTTACCCTAGTAAAAACTTGTTGTCTCCAATTGTAGTTTGACACTTTATTTGACAGCCTGGGAGTTGTGATAGATTTTGCTAAGTGGTTGTTTGCTCGCCAACAGGATTGATTTGATTAGTTATGGTCAAGTATTTTATCCTTGGTGTTTAGATTATTGATATGGATTGTGTAACGTGGTTGAATCCCTATTTCGAGTTTTTGATTCATTTGGGTGTTCATTGACAGGTTGAATAGGACTACTTATTACCTACTGGCTCAATTTTCATCAATACAAAAAATAGTCCATTGTTACATGGTGTTTGTTTATACTGATTTTGACCCTAGTTCTCAATTTTCATCAGGAATACTTAAATATCTACTTAATGGGAGAGATGTATTCTACTTAGACCTAGTATGGTTTCATATACCATTGGTGGGGCATTCTGGAGTGGATCTGTAATACCCCGTACGTTCTTAGCTCAGGTTAGCCCTTAGTAATGTGCCTATAGCACTTAGAACCTAAAAATAAAGCTGGGTTGAGGGATTTAGTCATTTTTGACTCCCTATAAACTTCGATAAATTTTAAGTTGACCTTTCGGGCTCCGAGTTGATTTTTTAGTTGAATTACAATTAGGGATGTAAATAGCATATCTCGGGTAAGTTTTAGAATTTTTGGTGGAGGGTTGGATCACATTTGGAATTGCAAGGCAGCAGCTCATCGCTATTAGGCCGCGTCGTGGTGAGTATAGCGGTGGAAAGGCCACCGCATCGCAGTGGAGGCCAATTTGGCATTTGTCATGGATCCAAATGTCACCGCGACAGCACTGCATCGTGGTGAAGCCCAAATCAGCAATGGCCCTTTTCCAGTGAGTCAACATGATTCCACCACATCGCGGTGGGTATCATAATGACCCACTTACCGCATTGCGGTGAGGCCTCAATGGGCAACCCAGTTATGGATTTTAAATCCCAAGGGTAGTTTAGTATTTTGCCACATCCCCAAATCGTGAAAACAGATAAGTGTATTTTGAGAAAAATATGCTCATTATTCATCAAATCCTTCTCAAAGAAAATCCTAGTCTTCAATATTCAACTTCAAGAATCACCAAATTCCACCATTCTTTTTCCAAGATAGTTCAAAATTCAAGGTTCCCAATCAAGAATTTCAAGAATCAATTCTCAAGAGCACCAATAGGAACTCAAAATCAAGCTTTTTCATTTAGTTCATCAATTAAGGTATGTGGGATTTTTTAACAAGGATAATCCTTTCATCCTTGTGCCCAAAACTAGTTTTAAAGTTGATTTTTATATGAAATTACATGAATTTCAGTTTGGGGTTTATACCCGTTTATCACTAATTAAATATTATAAGTTTCAAGTAATGTAGATGTTGAATTGCATGTCTTCTTTCATATTTTTATGCGTACTGTAGTAATTTCCAGATTTTAAATTAAATTACCAATATTTACATTATCAAGCATGAATATTATGATGTTTTGACATGAATTTGAAGCATGGGTTACTATGCCCTAGTTTGTATGTTGATATTTCAAGAATGACTATGTTTTAAGCATCCCATGATTAATTATTTTCAAATTTTGATAAAGATTTGATCTTTTGATCTTAGCTTCAATATAGAATCCATTTTATAATTTTAGTTATAGAATAGATTAACAGATACACAATTGGTTTTCATTATAAACCTTTGTACTAGTTTTAAAGTGGATTTCCTACAGAATGGGCACACAGATTAAAGGGAGAAGTATTTAGCACCAAGTTGGGCATATTTACATGCCCTAGAACTATGAGCCAACATAGGTATAAAAGTGAGTCCTTTCTACACTTAGGCAACATGATTTACAGATAGAATACAAGTACATCTTTTAGAAACTAAATGTTATGACTCACTAGATCTATGCAACATGTTTGGCTATTCATGATTATAATTTTTAGTTTTCAGATATTCCAGCTTATGTGAGTCATCTACATTTATTATTTATGTTTTTATAAATTTATAATAATATTGAGATATTGATTTACTTGTGCATTCACCCCCTTTTACTCAATACAATCTAAAAGTACTGACCCACATATACGTCTATGTGCTACATTGTCTCGTAATGTAGGTTCAGGTGCTCAGTTTCAGCAGTGTGAGTGATTTCGAGCATCTCCATCTACATCTCAATAGTTGGTGAGTCCTCATAGTTAGGGGACTGAGTCATTCAGTTTTTCAACTTATTATTATAGATGATTCAGTATTTTCAGACAGTTCAAGTCAGGTGGGGGTTTGTCCCAGTGACTCTCTAGTTATTAGTAGTAGAGGCTTGTCAGACAGCTAGATATAATCAGATTTCCACTATTGATTGATCAGACTATTGATTTTAGCTTTTTTATATATTATATTCAGATAGTTTCAACTTATCCCATATAGAATTCCATATTTTAGCTTTGATTATAAACCTATACTTCTTTATTATGAGTATCAGATTTAGTAGAAGGCTTATAGGGTTAGCTTATGGCTACTAGTAGTTTTGAACACTGTGTGACATAATGGGACCCATTTTCGAGGCATTACAAAATTGGTATCAGAGCCTAAGGTTCTAACAGTCCTAGTGAGTCAGACAAACCGTGTTACGTAGAGTCTTGATCATGGGTGTGAAGTGTGCCACATTTATGAGCAAGAGGCTTTGGGATAGTTTTAGGAAATCATCTTTTTCTTTTATGATCTATCGCGCTACAGTATCTCTATCTGCTTTTACCTTGTGCTCATACATGACATTGAATATGCCTCCTTGTCGAGCTAATGCCCGTATAAGTGATAACCAACCACCCCAGCCTATTGACCCTCTGAATGAGAATGTATCCCATGCTGAACTTTGGGCTGCCATTCAGGCGTTGGCCCAAGCTGTGACCGCTAATGTTTAGGGCAACCATTAGGTGGCAGTCCCACTTAAGCAAAATGGTGATTTAGCAACAACCAAAATCTGAAACTTTATAAAAATGAATCTGCCAAAGTTCTTTAGGTCAAAAGTAGGTAAGGAGCCATAGCTTTACTTAGAGGAGATAAGAAAGATCACTCAGATTATGCATGTTACTAAAGAAGAGAATATATATTTGACATACTATAGATTGAAGGATGTAGTGTATGATTAGGTGGTTATGTGTAACGACCCAATTTGCTGAACCAAAATGCTACACGGTATCCATGACCTCGAGAGACCACAAGATAACCCATGACTGATATCTGTACCTGCATACTGTATAAGATAACTTAATAATACAGAAAGATGCACTGAAAGGCCATAAGTTTTGATCATAAACATAACTGAATAACGTAACATCTGTGTGGGGTAATAGAATACCCAAAACAAAATTGAAGTCTAAAACATGATAGTCTATATCTATCTGCATCTAGTCTGAAAGCCTCTACTGTCTGAAGAATCTGAATAAGGAGTCGATGGGACATGTCCCCAACTAACTCTAACTAATAAGCTAATCAATGAGATACTAAAAATTATTATGTCCTCGAAGGATAAGGACTCACTTCTACTCTGACTGCTGAATCTAGAATCTATTGCTTATATAAACTCGTGTCTCTGAACCTATGGTGTAACATAAAAAGAAAGCACTATAGCTCGAACACGTTAGTATATATGTATCGAGTATACATGTGAGGTAGGATATATGCAATGGTTCACATGTATGAATAATGCTAACTGACTGTCTAACATGAACGTGAGAATACATGCATAAATACTTAATTGTAAATGACAATGTGATTTTGTGATTTCTAAGTTTGTATACTGATAACGTGATATGCTAGTAACTGATATGACTGATAACATGAAGGACTATATCTGAATAATATTGATAACATGGGTGACTATATCTGATAGTCCTAAATCTAATGGAACTACCTGAGTTCCGTACTGTATTTGAGTTGACTGTATCTGACAGTCCTGAAATTTGAAGAACTATTTGAGTTCTATTACAAAGACTGATTGACTATATCTGAAAGTCCTGATTCTGTATCATGAAACTATGGGAAGTAGTATCGAATCGATATGCCCCAAAGATGTTATGATAGCTAGCTAGGGTCCAATCTATGCCCAAATTGGGAAGGGTGTCAATACCGCGCCACTGGTAAGGACAACGTATGAGTAACCCTCATATAACAGGTAACTCTAGAGAGAATGGTGGGAACCCTTACATAATAGGTTAAACTATCTCATCTACCCTCATATAGTAGGCTACGATGTCTCAACCTATGCTGGCTACATAGTTCTGGAACGCAAGGATTGCTTTTAGGAATAACTCCCTCATATAATAGGTGAGTCCCCATCCTTGGGTTCACTCAGTGATAATTCCTACTCCCATCTGAATGGACACTGAACATGATTTAATAAACTGAACTGAGTATGGACTGAATTACTGAATTTTCATGGCTGACGGAATACTACTGATATCTGATAACTGATTGAGTCATGAGATCATGGAGATTTTTCCTGAGTCATAAGACTATCTGAAATCTAAGAGTTCATAGCTTGACTGCGAGTATTATGAAAACATGACATAGATCTAGGCACACAGCTAATATTTTGAGTACAAGTACCCCCAGGACTCGATGGAAGGAAACTAATATGACTTGATATTCTTGAATACATGATAATCACCATAATACATTTATTGAAGCATTTCATCAAACATCTAATGGGAATAAGCTTGTACATTTATGGGAATTTCATGATACCATGCTAGTTAGGCAAATTTCCTTCATCTAGGCATTTTATCAAACATATGGCAGGCATAGTACATGTAAAAATTACGGTATAGCAATTAAGCATCATGGTTCAATTCCAATTTCATCATAAAAGGTTTGAATCATGAGATTCTGTAAATCTTTATCTATACTAATCAACCCACATGGAATTTATCATCAAATCATGGAATATAAATCAATTCCTCATTTATCAACATGAAAGAGAACATACAAAGCATGAACACATGATGAACATCCATAACTTGTAGTTGAAAAGGGATTCTTCGACTTTATGGATGAAAAGAGCACATAAATGAACACTATTCATACCTTAGTTCATGATTTCGTGAAGATTGATGGTGAAACCTTCTTGATATTGGACCTTTTATGAAGACCTAGCTTGAGTTCTTGAGAGTATTTGAGAAAAACATCAATGTTTCTGATGAATAAGGGCTAAATCCCATGTTTGGAAGCTTATATAGGGGATAAAATTGAACCTTTTAACCCTGGACATGTAATTTAATTTTTAGTAAAATTTCCCAAAATAGGCCCTTGGCGCGATGCGACGTTATCGCATCGTGTCACTGGAAATTGACAAATGGAAAACTGCATGGTGGCGCGATGCAGAGCTATAAAACCATCTGGAAGAGCTAGAACTGGAGCTGAGGTGAGTCGAGTCTTCAATTCATGAAAACTCTTCTCGTATGAATCTGACTACTGAAACATGACCTTCTTCCGAGTCAATCTAGATATAGAAGATGCAATAGAAGAAAATACCTTAACAAACCGTCTGTAATAGCCAGCCAAACCCAAGAAACTCCTGATATCTGATAGACAAATAGGGTGAGGCCAGTTTCTTACTGCTTTGGTCTTTTGAGGATCTACTCTAATGCCATCACCGAAAATAATATGGTCAAGGAATGCTACTAGTCTTAGCCAAAATTTGTACTTACTGAATTTTGCGAATAACTGATGATATCTAAGATTCTGGAGTACTATTTTGAGATGGTCTGCATGATCGCGCTCAGTGTGGGAATAGACCAGAATATCATCTATGAAGACTATGACAAACATGTCCAAGTACTGCTTGAGCACACAGTTCATCAAGTCCATGAAAGCAGCTGGGGCATTGGTAAGACCAAATGACATAACTAAAAATTGAAATGACCATACTGCGTATGGAAAGCTGTCTTTGGGATGTCACATTCTCTAACTCTAAGCTGATGATAGCTGGATCTGAGGTCTATCTTAGAGAAATAACTGGAACCCTGAAGTTGGTTAAACAAATCATTAATTCTGGGAAGAGAATACTTGTTCTTGATTGTAAACTTATTGAGTTGACGGTAATCTATACATATTCTGAGTGAACTGTCTTTCTTGCGCACGAATAAGACTGGTGTGCCCCACAGAGAAATACTGAGTTTGATGAATCCCTTATCAAAGAGATCCTTTAACTGATCTTTCAGTTCTCTAATTTCTGCTGGTGTCATTCTGTATGGAAGAATAGAGATAGGCTGAGTGTCTGAAAGAAGATCAATACCGAAGTCTATTTCCCTTTCAGGAAGAATTCCTGGAAGATCTTTAGGAAAGACATCTGAATATTCATTCACCACTGGGACTGATTCGAGACTGGAAGCCTCAAAACTGGAATCTCTAACATGAACAAGATGATAAACACATCCCTTAGATACCAATTTCCTTGCTCGAAGGTAGGAAATAAGCTGGCCACTGAAAGTGGATACACTACCCTTCCACTCTAGGACGGGTTCATTCAGGAACTAAAACTAAACTATTCTATTTTTGTAGTCGACTGTGGCATAGTAGGAATGAAGATAATCCATGCCGAGAATGATATCAAAATCATTCATCTCTAACTCGATTAAATTACTGACATGACTTTCTGAAATATCATAATCGGGTAGTTTCTGTATACCCATCGAGCTATGATGGCTTTACCCACTGGGGTAGATACTGATAAGGGCTCTTCCAGAATTTCAAGATTGATCCCAAAATCAACTGCTATACAAAGAGTAACAAAAGGCAAGGAAGTTCCTAAATCTAGTAAAGCATAAACATGTACATGAAAGATCTATAACATACCAGTAACTACATCAGGAGAACTTTCCTGATCTTGTCTAGTAGGAAGAGAATAGATACGATTTGGGTGTTACCCGCTAGTAGCACTGAAAGTAGCACCCTATTGATTTGGGCGATCGAACTGAGTTGAAGAGCGATTTTGTAGACCCTGAGGACCTGGCTGCAGATAGTCTCTAACTTTATGGCCTGGCTTGCCATAACCAAAACAACTACCACTACCTGCTCTACACACACCCTGATGGTGCTTATCGCAAGTCTGGCAAAGAGGATAGGTGTGGGCACTACAAACACTGCCCTCAGTCTTAGAGCCTGGCGCTCTATCTTTGTTACCCTCTTTAAACTTAGAAACTGGAGCACTGGCTATAGAGGGAGCTGGAACTGATGACTTAGGATGAAACTGAGAATGATTTCCTCCTTCTGATTTAGGCTGAACAAAGTTGAAACTACCTATCTTCATTCTCTTATTTTGCTTTTCCCTCTGCTTAATTTTCTGGTCTTCTATCTGCTAAGCATGGGCCATAAGTCTAGATAAGGTTATGTCACTGTTCAGCATGGCAGATATACACTCATTAACCATGTTATCGTTCACCCCTGAAGCGAACTTACTCATCTTGGATCTACTGTATGCAACCACATAAGGGGTATATCTGGCTAATTGAGTAAACTTAAAAGAATACTCTTTCACTGTTATATTACCCTGCCTGAGGTTGATGAACTCTAGCACCTTGGATTCTCTAAGCTCTTGGGAAAAGTATCTATCTAAGAAAGCAGTGAAAAACTCCTCCCACTCTATAGGACCTGCATCATCTGATCTTTCAGACTTCCACTATTTGAACCAAGCATAAGCCACATCCTGAAACTGGTATACAGCTAGCTCAACACTCTCACCAGTAATCACCCCCATGGCATCTGTCACTTTCTGAACTTGATCAAAGAATTCCTGAGGGTCTTCATCTACCTTAGACCCGAGGAAGGTTGGACGATTCATTCGGGTGAAGTCCAAATCCTTCTGCAGTTGAGTTGGCCACTGGGTTGGCCGAAACAACTATTGGTTGTTCATTATGAGCAGTGACTGATTGAGCAAGAGTGGTAAATGCGGTCCTGAACTCTGCATGAGAAACATGATCTCCCAAAGGTTCTTCGAGATGAGACGCTGACTGATTTCTGCTCTTATGAGGCATATTCTGAAATAAAGGAAGAAGTAGATTAGACTGAGAGACTGACTTGTGATTATGCTCACTGGTACGATATGAATACTGAAAGAAGGATAACTGTTCTTAAAGATCTCATAGCCCCTTGTACATAAATGTGGTGTGCAACACACCCATGACAAGACTCTACTAGATACGGCTTTTAGACTTCCTAGGACTCTATTGAACCTTAGGGTTTGATACCAAGTTTGTAACAACCTGATTTGCTGAAGAGATATGCTACATGATGCTTATGACCCCGAGGGAACACAAGCTAACCCATGACTAATATTTGTACCTATATACTGCATAAGATAACTTAATAATGCAGAAACATGCACTGAAAAGCCATAAGGTTCGATCATAAACATAACTGAATAACATAACAACTGTGTGGGGTAATAGAATACCCAAAACAAAACTGAAGTCTAAAATATGATAGTTTGTATCTAGTCTGAAAGCCTCTACTGTCTGAAGAATCTGAATAAGGAGTTGATGCGATATGTCCCCAACTAACTCTAACTAATAAGCTAATCAATGAGATACTAAAAATTATTATGTCCTCGAAGGATGAGGACTCACTTCTACTCTGACTGCTGAATCTGAAATCTACTTCTGATCTGGAACTCGTGTCTCTGATCCTATGGTGTGACATAAAAAGAAAACACCATAGCTCGAATGCGTCAGTACATATGTGTCGAGTATATATTTGAGGTAGGCTATATTCAATGGTTCACATGTATGAATAATGCTAACTGACTGTCTAACATAAATGTGAGAATACATGCATAAATACGTAATTGTAAATGACAATGTGATTTTGTGATTTCTAAGTTTGTATACTGATAATGTGATATGCTAGTAACTGATATGACTGATAACATGAAAGACTATATCTGAATAATATTGATAATATAGGTGACTATATCTGATAGTCCTAAATCTAATGGAACTACCTGAGTTTCGTACTATATTTGAGTTGACTGTATCTGACAGTCCTGAAATTTGAAGAAATATCTGAGTTCTATTACAAAGACTGATTGACTCTATCTGAAAGTCCTAATTCTATAACATGAAATTATGGGAAGTAGTATCTAATCGACATGCCCTAAAGGTGTTATGATAGCTAGCTGGGGTCCAATCTTTGCCCTGATTGGAGGGGTGTCAATACCGCACCACTGGTAAGGACAATATGTGATTAACCCTTATATAATAGGTAAATCTAGCGAGGATGGTGGGAACCCTTACATAACAGGTTAATCCACCTCATCTACCCTCATATAGCAGGCTATGATGTCTCAACCTATGCTGGCTACATAGTTCTAGAATGCAAGGATTACTTCTAGGAATTACTCCCTCATATAACAAGTGAGTCCCCATTGGGTTCACTCGGTGCTAATTCCTACTCCCATCTGAATGGACACTGAACATGATTTAATAAACTAAACTGAGCATGGACTGAGTTACTGAATTTTCGTAGCTGATGGAATACTACTGATATCTGACAACTGACTGAGTCATGAGATCATGGAGATTTTTCCTGATTCATAAGACTACCTGAAGTCTAAGAGTTCATAGCTTGACTGAGAGTATTGTGAAAATATGACATGGATCTTGGCACACAGCTAATATTTTGGGTACGAGTACCCCCAGGACTCGATGGAAGGAAACTAACATGACTTGATATTCTTGAATACATGATAATCACCATAATACATTTATTGAAGCATTTCATCAAACGTCTAATGGGAATAAGCTTGTACATTTATGGGGGATTTCATGATATCATGCTAGTTAGGCAAATTTCCTTCATTTAGGCATTTTATCAAACATATGATAGGCATAGTACATGTAAACATCATGGTATAGCAATTAAACATCAAGGCTCAATTCCAATTTCATCATACAAGGTTTTAGTCATGAGATTTCGTAAATCTTTATCTATACTAATCAACCCATATGGAATTTATCATCAAATCATGGAATAGAAATTAATTCCTCATTTATCAACATGAAAGAGAACATACAAAGCATGACAACATGATAAAAATCCATAACTTGTAGTTGAAAAGGGATTCTTGGACTTCATGGATGAAAGGAGCACATGAATGAATACTATGCATACCTTAGTTTGTGATTTTATAAAGATTGATGGTGAAACCTTCTTGAAATTGAACCTTCTATGAAAACCCAAGCTTGAGTTCTTGAGAGTATTTGAGAAAAACATCAATATTTTGGATGAATAAGGGTTAAATCCCATGTTTGGAAGCTTATATAGGGGGTAAATTGACCCTTTTAACCCTGGACACATAATTTAATTTTTAGTAAAATTTCCCAAAATGGGGCCTTAGCGCGACGCAGCGTTATCACGTCGTGTCACTGGAAATTGACAAATGGAAAACTGCATGGTGGCGCGATGCAGAGCTATCGCATTGCCACCTTTTTTACAGCCTAAAAGTTTGGCACGACACGCCAGTATTGCGGAGAAACACTGGAATTTGACAATTGCCATGAAGGCTCAGGTCAAAACTATCTAACTAAAAAGGCTCTAACTCTTCGCTCGGGTGTTGGATTTGGGCGAATTATATATTGATGGAAAGCTTATTCAATTTTTCACATGAAAAGAAGTAAAAATTATGGAAATACCATATGTATAATAATGAATTCTTATTTCAAAACAAGTTCTAACATCTTTGAGAGGATTATCAATCTAAGAAAAAGCACGGGTGTTACATTATATGGACGAATGGTAAAGGTGAGAATGCAGCTCCCATGAGTTGGAAGGTATTTCAAGATGTGTTTATAGATAGGTTCTTTTCGTGTGAAATGAGAGTAGCTAAGGTAGAGGAGTTTGTAAACCTGAGGCAAGTCTCATTGACAGTAATGAAGTACTACCTTAAGTTCAACCAGTTATCTAAGTATGCCCCTTCTACGATGGCTGACCCTAGGGTGAGTATGAGTAAGTTTGTTACTAGAGTATCTAATTTGGTAGTCAATGAGTGTAGGACTGCCATGCTTATTAGGGACATGGATCTTTCTAGGTTGATATTTCATGACCATTAGATTGAGGTAGAAAATTTGAAGGAAAGAGAGAGGGAAATAAGAAGGCTAGAACCAAGCAATTTGAGTATGGCTAGACAAAGTTTGGAGGGGGAAATCATTCATAGTTTTAGAACCGCTCATCTATTCCAGTGTTATCTTCAGCTAGCGCTCTCTCTCCCAGAGCTAGACAGGAGTAGTGGGGTAAAACTTCTATGTCCAGATCTTAGAATAGTGTGAGTGAAAAACCCAGTTATCCTCTATGTGCTAAGTATGGAAAAAATCATCCTGGTGAGTTCTTGTTAGGACTGAAAAGTTATTATGGTTGTGATAAATTTAGTCATGGAATCAAAGAGTGTCTGCATTCTAAGCAAGGAAATAGGGATGTTCATCCCCAGACTCAGGCTACTAATGCACCAACTCCTCTAGGTCGCCCAGCCCCTCCTCAGGTCGTATCATCTAGTATTGGTGCCGGTCAGGAGCAGGAGGATTCACCAAAAATTCTTACTGGTATACGTCGTGTCTCTCATCTTGATATTTTTGTGTTGTTAGACCCTGGGTCAAATTTCTCTTATGTGACCCCACTAATTGCAGTAAATTTTGAAATAGGTCCTGAAAAAATCCCTGAGCCCTTCTTAGTTGTGGGTGAGTCAGTTATTATCAAATAGATCTATAGAAAGTGTCCTAATATTGTCGTTCATAAAATCATGTTAGAATATTTAATAGAGTTATATATGATTCACTTTAACCTTATTCTTGGTATGGATTGGCGCTATTCCTGTTATGCATCCATAGATTGTCGTAACTGAGTGGTGAAGTTTCAGTTTCTAGATGAGCCAGTCTTTGAGTGGAAAGGTAATTTAGTGTCTCCCAAGAGTTATTCCATATCCTATATTAAGAGAAAGTTGATCTCTAAAGGGTGCATTTATCATCAAGTTCGAGTCAAAGACATTAAGTGTGAGATCCAACAATTCAGTCAGTTTGTATAGTCAATGAGTTTCCAAAAGTTTTTCCTGAAGATTTACCAGGGGTACCTCCCGACAGAGAAATAGAATTCGGTATTGATCTTCTTCCTAATACTAAGCCTATATCTATTCCTCTATATCGTAAGGCTCCATCTGATCTTAAAGTATTAAAGGAGCAACTTAAAGATCTCTTAGATAAAGGTTTCATAAGGCCCAGTGTCTCTCTATGGGGAGCTCCCATCCTATTCGTTCGAAAGAAAGATGGTTCTTTGTGAATGTACATTGACTATCATCAGCTAAATAACGTCACAGTCAAAAACAAATATTCTCTTCTGAGGATTGATGACTTACTCAACCAACTCCAAGGTACAAGTTATTTCTATAAGATAGACCTTAGATCGGGCTATCATCAGCTTAGAATAAGAGAATGTGATATCCCAAAAATAGCTTTCAGAACTCGTTACGGTCATTTTGAGTTTCTAGTCATGTCATTTGGTCTTACCAATGCCCCAACAACCTTTATAGAATTGATGAACTAAGTGTTTAAACAGTATTTGGACATGTTTTTTATATTTTTTATCGATGATATTCTTATCTATTCTCATAGTGAGGATGACCATGTAGACCACCTTAGAATTATGTTGCAAGCTCTTAGAGATCACCAGTTGTTTTCCAAATTTAGAAAATGTAAAGTTTATCTAAGATCAGTAGCTTTCCTCAGTCATATTATTTCCAGTGATGGTATTAGAATTGATCCCCAAAAGATAGAAGTAGTAAAAAATTGGCCTAGACCAATCTCTTCATCAAACATTAGAAGTTTCTTAGGTTTAGCTGGCTATTAAAGACGTATTGTTGAGAGTTTTTCATTTATTCCATCCCCTATGTCTAGATTAACTCAGAAGAAAGTTAAGTTTTAGTGGTCAGATTCCTGTGAGAAAAGTTTTCAGGAGTTGAAGACTCGACTCAATTCAGCCCCAGTTTTAGCACTACCTGATGGTATAGAAGGGTTCTTTGTATATTATGATGCCTCTAGAATCATTCTGGATTATATTTTGATACAGAAAGGTAAGGTTATAGCCTATGCCTCTAGTCATCTTAAACCTTACGAAAATAACTACCCTACCCAAGACCTTGAGCTTGTTGTTGTGGTATTTGCATTGAAAATCTGGAGGCACTATCTTTATGGGGTGCATGTTGATGTGTTTACGGATCACAAAAGTTTGCAGTATGTGTTTATTCAAAGGGAGTTAAATCTTCATCATAGAAGGTGGTTAGAATTATTGAAAGATTATGATATGAGTGTGTTGTATCATTCAAGCAAGGCCAATGTAGTGACAGACGCCCTTAATAGATTGTTTATGGGCAGTATTGCTCATATGGAGAATGATAAGAGAGAACTAGTTTGAGAAGTTCACCGGTTAGCTAGATTGGGTGTGAGGTTGGTTGACTCAGCTGAAGGTAATGTTTGGTTCAGAATATTCTAGAATCTTCTCTAGTTTTTGAGGTGAAAGAGAAGCAGGATAAGGATTCTAGTTTAGTCAAGCTGAAGGGTTCAATTAAAGATCAAAAGGTAGAGGTTTTCTCCCAAAGGGGAGATGGTGTGTTGAGATACCAGAGTAGATTGTGTGTGCTATGCATTGATGATTTGAGGTAGCAGATCATGACAAAAGTGCATGGAGAGCGTTACTCTATTTATCCAGGTGCCACAAAGATGTACCACAATTTGCGGGAAGTCTATTGGTGGAGCGGTATGAAGAGATATATAGTAAAGTTTGTAGCTAAGTGTGCAAATTGCCAATAGGTTAAGGTAGAGCACCAAAGACCTGGTGGCATATTGTAGGAGTTTGTTATTCCCACTCAAAAGTGGAAAGAGGTGAATATAGACTTTGTGATTGGATTAACCCATTCACGTCGTCAGTATGATTTGATTTGGGTTATTGTAGACAGATTGACCAAATCAGCCTCTTTCTTCCCAGTTCACACATCCTACACAGTTAAAGATTATGATAAGTTATATATCAGAGAGTTAGTTAGATTGCATAGAGTTTCTTTGTCCATCATCTTAGATAGGGGTACTCAGTTTTGGAAAGCCTTTCAAAAGGGTCTTCGTACCCAAGTTCATTTCAGTTCAACTTTTCAGCTGTAAAGGGATAGTCACGTAGAGAGGAACATTCATACCTTAGAGGATATGTTGAGGGCATATGTTCTTGATTTCAAAGGCATTTGGGATGACCACTTGTCATTGATCGAGTTTTCCTACAATAACAGTTACTATTCTAGAATTCAGATGGCCCCGTTTGAGGCTCTTTATGGGCGAAGAAATAGAACACCAGTCGGTTGGTTCGAAGTGGGTGAGGCCACTTTGATTAGGTCATATATGGTGTTTGAATCCATGGAGAAAGTTCAGTTGATTCGAGAGATATTAAAAGCAGCTCAGAGTCGTTAGAAATCTTATGCAGACGTAAGAAGGAGAGATCTTGAGTTTGAAATAGATAATCCTGTATATTTGAAGGTTTCACCCATGAAGAGGGTGAAGAGGTTTGGAAAAAAGAGGAAGCTTATTCCTCGATATATAGGCCCCTACAGGATTTTAAGTCGTGTGGGGAGGGTAGCGTATGAGCTTGAGCTACCCGCAGACTTATCATCAGTTCATCCAGTGTTCCATGTGTCCTTATTGAAGAAGTCCATAGACGATTAAGCTGTTGTAATCCCTCTAGAAAGCACAAATATTCAGAATACCCTTTCATACGAATAAGTTCTAGTAGAGATTCTTGATCATCAAATCCGTAGACTAAGGAACAAAGAAGTTCCCTTGGTTAAAGTTCTATGGCGAAATTAGTCTGTTGAGGGTGCTACTTGGGAAACAGAAGAAGATATGTGTACCAAGTATCCTTATCTCTTCTCCACGAACTCAAATTTAGCCAAAGGTAACAGTATTCCTAATTCAATTCTTTTCCAATCTTAGATTCAGCCATATAGTTATCTTCATGTAAATTCATACATTCGCAGATTAGTTTAGTCGCTCAATATGTTTTAGATTAAATCATATAGTTTGTTGCAGTTGTGCATGCCAGCATAATCCTTAATTCCTCAGTATCTTCGGTTTAATTAATCTCATTCGAGGATGAATATTCCTAAGGGGGAGATATAACAATACCCCATACGTTCTTAGATCAACTCAGCCCTTAGTAATGTGCCTATAGCACTTAGAACCTAAAAATAAAGCTAAGAGTTCAGGGATTTAGTAATTTTTGACACCCTGTAACCTTTAAGGATTTTTAAGTTGACCTTTCGGGCTTTGAGTTGATAATTTTTTAGTTGAATTACATTCAAGGGTGTAAATAGCATATCTCGGGTAAGTTTCAGAATTTTCAAACGAGGGTTGGATCACATTTAGAATTGCAAGGCAGCAGCTCATCGTGATTAGGTTGCGTCGCGGTGAGTATAGCGGTGGGAAGGCCACCACATCGCGGTGGAGTCCAATTCGGCATTTGTCAAGTATCCAAAGGGTCACAGCAATTGAACCACATCGCAGTAATGCCCAAATCACCAATATCCCTTATCCAGTGAGTCACCACGATTCCACCGAGTCGCGGTGAGTATCGCAATGACCCACTTACCACGTTGCGGTGAAGCCTCAATCGGCAATCCAGTTACAGATTTTAAATCCCAAGGGCAGTTTAGTCTTTTGCCCACATCCCTAAATCATGAAAAGAGATGAGTAAGTGTATTATTGAGCAAAATATGCTCATTATTCATCAAATTCTTCTCAAAGAAAACCCTAGGCTTCAATATTCAACATCAAGAATCCCCAAATTTCTACCCTTTCTTTTTCTAAGATAGTTCAAAATTCAAAGTTCACAATTCAAGAATTTCAAGAATCAATCTTCAAGAGCACCAATAGGAACTTAAAATCAAGTTTCTTCATCTAGTTCATCAATTAAGGTATGTGGGGGTTTTCAACAAGGATAATTCTTTCATCCTTGTGCCCAAAACTAGTTTTAAAGTTGATTTTTATATGAAATTACATGAATTTTGGTTTGGGGTTTATACCCACTTATCACTAATTAAAGATTATGCGATTTCAAGTAAAGTAGATGTTGAATTGCATGTCTTCTTTCATATTTTTATGCATATTGTAGTAATTTCCAGATTTTGAATTGAATTACCAATATTTACATTATCAAGCATGAAATTATGATGTTTTGACATGAATTTGAAGCATTGGTTAGTAAGCCCTAGTTTGTATGTTGATATTTCAAGAATGATTATATTTGAAGCATCCCATGATTAGTTATTTTTAGATTTTGATAAAGATTTGATCTTAGCTTCGATATGGAATCCACTTTACAGTTTTAGTTACAAAATAAATTAACAGATACATAATTGGTTTTCATTATAAACTTTTATACTAGTTTTAAAATAGAGTTCCTACAGAATGAGCACACAGATTAAAGGAAGAAGTATTTAGCACCGAGTTGGGTATGTTTACATGTCCCAGAACTACGATCCAGCGTAGGTACAAATTATCAGATTATTCTCATTTCTATATGGATGATAGTTACAATGTGCTCACTTAGATAAGGTTATACTCCTAGGCAAGAGTACGACACATCTCCCCAACATGAGGTTTTCCCATAAGGGAACTAGACGTTGGAAACTATGATATCTCACATAGTGTATGTTGGTTAGAAGAACCTCCCTACATCCTACAAAAAAGAATAACAGAAAAGCTTTTAGAACTAAGTGTAAAGGCTCACGGCTTTATTCATATGTAGCTTTATAAAAAACATTAGCTATAGATTTCAGTTTTCAGATTTCAGATATAAAAGTGAGTCCTTTCTACACTTAGGCAGCATAATTTACAGATAGAATACAAGTACAGTTTTTAGAAACTAAATGTTATGACTCACTATAGCTATGCAACATGTTTGGCTATTCATGATTATCATTTTTATTTTTCAAATATTCCAGCTTATGTGAGTCAGCTACATTTAGCATGCCTATTTTTACAAATTTATAATAATATTAAGATATTGATTACTTATGCATTCACCTCTATATACTTAGTGAAATCTAGAAAAATTGACCCACATATACGTCTATATACTATTTTGTCTCATTATATAGGTTCAGGTGCTCAGTTTTAGCAGTGTGAGTGATTTCGAGCATCTCCATCAACATCCCAATAGTTGGTGAGTCCTCATAGTTCAGGGACTTAGTCATTTAGGGTTTTAGCTTATTAGTGTAGATGATTCAGTATTTTCAGATAGTTCGAGTCAGTGGGGGTTTGTCCCAGTGACTCTCTTGTTATTGATAGTAGAGGCTTGTCAAACTGCTAGATATGATTCAGATTTCCACTATTAATTGATTAAACTACTGAGTTTAGCATTTTTAGATATTATAGTCAAATAGTTTCAGCTTAGCCCATATAGAATTCTGCATTTTAGCTTTGATTATATACCTATACTTCCCTATTATGAGTTTCAGATTTAGTAGAAGCCTTACAGGGTTAGATTAAGGCTACTCGTAGTCTTGATCACTGTGTGATGTCTCGAGATCCATTTTTGAGGTGTTATAGGATCATTTAATTTTGATATATTATGATTGGGATTCATGACTAATAGTTTCGAGGGCCATTGGGATCGGTTATTGGCTTTGGTAGAGGTGGAAGACTTCAGTCACCACCATTTGAGTATTCAGGAAGTGTGTTATAGGCTTTGTTCTTATGCTAGTTCATGTGCAGTTTTTATGGGTCAACTTTTGTTGCTCAAGATTAGTATGGTGAGAATGAGCAAATAAGACTCGAATGATCTTGAACAAATTTTGTGTAGTTTAGTTTGTATATTAGGTTGTAAATATAAGGGAATGCTATATTTAGAGTTGGAATTAGTTAGATAGTTCATTCTTTGGATCGTCTTTAGCTTAGTTGAGTTGTAGCTTGGTTGTCCTTATAATGGTGTGATTCAGTATGGCGTAGTTTGGGTTTGCGTACTTCAACCATGCTAGGTTCAGTTGGAGGTCAATTGGTTGTCAAGGATGAGTTTTGGTTGCCAAGAAAAGTCTTGCTCAGAACATGAGTGCCCATTTCCTCATCTTTTCAAGCTTCAAACTCTTTTTACTTATTGACTTTTGTGGATGAAAATCCTTTTAGTTGTGGATATTGTAATGACCCTTCAGGCCATTGCCTTGGTTTCCATGCATTTTCAACATTCTGTGCCTTTCCATAGTGGCTACAAGTCATTTATGACTTTTCAAAACTTTCGATCGATTTTTGGATAGTTTATTTTGATTTTGGCCTATTTTCCTATTTTAAAGCTTTTGTTGTTAAGGAATTGGTCTTGGATCAAAAACTTATAGTAAACATCCTCAAATGAGAATTCTGGAAGTGCCATTAGCTCCAAAACATTGATCTTAGTCTAGAGAAACCCTTAGTCCGAGTCCTAAGGTTTCTGGACTCGTTTTAGGCTATTAGGTAGATTTGGTAAAAATAAAACTATGGGTGTGGGGCCCATATTTAATCAAAATGACCTCAAATAGAAATTCGATATTTTTGTTGTGTTTGTAATATAGAATTTGATATAGTAGCATAGTTAATTTGCATGCATGGGATTCCAAACGAATTTTGAGCTTTCAAATTAGAGTCAGTAAGGACTTAGCGCTTTGCTGGTTTACCAGCATATGGTATAACCTATTTTATCCTTCGCGTTTGTGAGGCTTGGCCACGTTTGTGAGGGTCAAGGAATCTTGACCTTCACATTCACGAGATAGCCTTCGTGTTTGCGAGGAGTTAGTCGGCTTGCTTATCTTAGCTTTGCTCTTTATACTCGCGATGGACTGATCATATTTGCAAAGGCCTAGTCTGGGATAATGTCACATTTGCGACTCATTCCCCGTATTCGCAAAGGGCCCCATATTCGCAAAGGCATTGCCCTTGCAATATATATCTTTCTCTTCCTCGATATCTCTTTACTTTTAACCCTTTTTCCATTATTATTGGAGCATAAGTGTGGGAAATTAAGGGAAATCATCCATTGAGGCTAAAGTAAGCTAATTCAACACCCCTTAGTCATTTCTCAATGTTTTTCCCCTATCAAATTCCACTCTTTTTCTTGTAAATTCCTACAAATTAGGTCTTTAACTCCTTAACTTTGCGGGTTGATTTGAGCTTTTATTTATGCTCCATTTGTGATTAATATTTGAGTGCACATTCCTTGTCTTTTAGGGATTCAATTTTGAGATTCCATTAGCGGCCCCCTCGAGCTTATTTTTTGTCCAAGTTTAGATCCAAAGTTGTATATTACAATATGGGTATCATTTTACTCATGCTGACACATGATTATGATTTTTATAGCACGACAAATATTTCGAGATCGTGGAGTAAAGATAAGAGATTCATGGAGAGTTTGAGATTGTGGTTTGCAATCGAGGTAGGCTTAGGTCTACTTATCTCTATGAGATTATGTATTATATATTTTTCATGCTAGGTTATAGGTTATGTTTATACCTAGATATATCATGACTCGACCTAATTAGGGAATTTAGAATAAAAATGTAACCCAAACCTTAGAATAGAATACTTGTTAAGGTTGTAGGATCTTTTTACACCGAATTATAGACGTGATTAACCATATATTTGCATAAGGATCCTTTAGTAAAAGACTTAGAATATTACCTAGTATTTGGGAGATATTTCTTGACTAGACCCTTCTAATAGCTTTATGTCCTTGTTTACCCTAGCATTCTAGTTTATGGCATATCTTCTTGATTTATATGTTGATGGGTCTAAGGTTGTGGTTATGATACCAGTCGAACACCAGATTAGTAATTTATCCCTTATAAATAACATGGTTATAGTTATGGATGTGTAGACACTTACGGTTGTATTGTTTGGATACTGGTGATGGAATGCATATATTTAGGTGCATTTACACTTATTAGAAGATCTATTCCAACTAAAACATTGATTTTACAACTACTTTCTAAAAAGAAATTTATTCCCACTTTTAAACTTTAAAACTTATTCTTTAAATGAAAGTCAGGCCACCCTTATTAATAACTTGTGAGCTTTTAAACTAAACATATAACTTTGAAAATTTAGACCAAGGCTACTTTGGTCCACTGATCTAATCTCTTTTACCACAACTTACTTACTTCGCTCGAGCGATATTCCGCCCCTTTTAAACATTATTGTACTATTTCAGTCCTAAATTTGATCTCAGCCAATGAATTTATAGATATTCACTCATTTAGTTCCAGTTCAAGTCTGGCATTTCTTATGATACTATATATATATATATATATATATATATATATATATTATATTTTGATATGGATTATTAAAGTCTTGGTTTGGTACCATGTAGTGTATACAGATATTTTGAATCTCTTATGGGCCCCTTTGTTTGATAAGCCACAATATTGGAGATGGATGGTCGTTGTAGGCCCTGTCTTTGTTAGCTACTAAGTTGAAGAAGGTGTATACACTTATTACATTATGTAAATTGATTGGATATGATACTTAGAGAATCTTGCATCACCTATTTTTTATGACTTATATTTATTCATATGTCTCTGTATTACCAGTAGATTGTTTGGTACCTGTATCTATCAGTCTTATGAAGGCTGTATAAGTATAGGGTATGGTTGGATTAGATTTGTGATGATGGATTTTGAAAGTCATGGTTTGGTACCATGCAGTGTATACAGGTATTTTGAATCTCTTATGGGCCCCTTTGTTTAAGGAGCCATAATATTGGAGAAGAATGGTCGTCGTAGGTCCTATCTTTGTGAGCTAGTAAGGTGGAGGAGGTATATACACTTAGTACATTATGTCACTTGATTGGATATGATACTTGGAGCATCTTGTATCACCTATTTTTTATGACTTGCATTCATTCATATGCACTGCCTATTACTAGTATAATTGTTTGGCGTTTGTATCTATCAGTCTTATGGGAGGCTATATAGGTATTTTGATTGTACCTTCCAGACCTATGGAGGCATGTTAGGTTATTATTTGTTCGGACTAGCCGGTAAGATTATTATTGTCTGAATATTATTGTATGACTTATGACAAACTGGTTATGGAGTAGTTTTCGAGATTGTCGATACGTTTCTAATCCTTTACTCACACACACACACACACATACATATATTATACTATAAAGAGTATATTTGTGATAATGGATTATAAAAGTCGTGGTTCGGTACCATGCAGTGTATACAGATATTTTGAATCTCCTATGGACCCCTTTATTTGACGAGCTACAATATCGAAGAAAGATGGTCATCGTAGGTCCTGTCTTTGTGAGATACTAAGCTAGAGGAGGTGTATACACTTGGTACATTATGGCACTTAATTGGATATGATTCTTATAGCATTTTGCATCACCTGTTTTTATGACTTGCATTTATTTATATGCACTGCCTATTACCAATATAATTATTTGGCGCATGTATCTGTCAGTTTTATGGGGGGGGGGGGGGGGGGGGGGGGGTTGCATAGGTATAGGTTATAGTTGTTGTTTGTAGGGTGTCTGATTGTACCTTTCGGTCCTATGAAGGCATGTTAGGTTATTGTTTTTTCGTACTAGCCGGTTAGATTATTATTGTCTGAATATTATTGCATAACTTGTTAAAAACTGGTTGTGGACTAGTTTTCAAGGTTGTCGGTATGTTTCTGATCCTTTACTCCTTTTATGGTAAGATTTAATATTGTGAGGTTACCTTATGATTATTCACTTTGGGTAGAGACAATTAGAGATAGCTTCCTCATCACTTATGATCCTTGAGTTGTTAGACTAGTTCCTTTAATAGTATCTTTAGGTTTGGTGGTCGGTATAATATTGTTATATTGTTATGCATATATATCTATGTATATATATATATATATATATATATATATATATTCTTTTCTAGCTATGATTTGTATATTATTTCCTTCTCTCCTATAACTATTATAAATTTATATATAAATTTCCTCATTCTATAATTATACATGCCATATCTCTTTCATTTCTTTACTACTGTATATTGGCCATACTTATGGTATGGCTCTTGTCCCGAATTATAATTAGCATATAATAGGTTATTCTTATCATTTCATTAGTACTATTATGTGTAGCTTTGTAGATATTTGTCTGTTATTATATTCCTTCTTTATAGGTTATTTAGACTTGCATTATCTTTGGAGCTCAGAAGACTAATGCCTATAGAGTACCACGTGTTTGGTACTCATATTATACTTCTGCAGATTACAGATCACAATACGAGTATGGATCAGTGATTATGAGTGATCTCCTAACATCCAAAGTGTTCCTTCTTACTCTTTTATTATTTGACGAATATTTATTTTGCATTTTAGAGATAGTTCTGTGTATATTTATATGTCATGATTACTCTATACTTCAGTTGTATTAGAAGCTCTTATACTAATTTCACCAAATTTTGTGGATGTATTTACTTCTTCTTGTCTTTTTTCTCTTTTATTTAGTTTTGCTTTTGTTTTTCTTATAGTCTATTACTAGTTGTTCCAAACTACAGGTTGGCTTACCTAATAGATGATTATAGAAGGTGTCATCATAACATGAGAAATTAGGTCGTGATATCGTTCCAGGACTCGAACCCAACTTCTGACCTAGAATCTTGACCCAAGACCCTACCCTAAACCCCGAACCTTGATCGAGGCTCGATCCTAAATCCCAACTTGAGACCTGGTCCTGGCTCTTGAGTTGGGACCCATCCTCGACTCCTAACTCAAGACTCGATCTTGGATCTAGATGTAAGACCCAACACAAATATTAACTCGAGACCTAACTTGGGACCCAACTCTAAATACTGACCCAAGACCTGATCCCCGACTCTCAACTCTGGAGCAAACAAAAATGCATACCCCATCCTTCGACCCAGGATTCGACCCCAAATCTCAATGAGGACCTGACCTTGCATATTGACCTGAGATTTGACACCGACTCCCTACCCTAACTCTCAACCCAGGACTGGCTTGACTCTTAACCTTGAATCTTGACCCTAGACCCAAACCCGAATCCTAACCCATGACCCGATCCATAATCCCCACTTAGGCCCCAACTTGAGACCTCACCTAGCTCCCAACTCAAGATCGACCCAAAATCTCGACTCTTGACCTCAAATTCTGATCTAGGACTCGACCCTGACTCTTTACTCCCGACTCAAGACTTAATATGTTCCAAACTCCTGACTGGAGACCTGTCTTGACCCCAACTCGGGACTCGACCCCAAGTCCCAGTTCAAGATTTAACTCCCAATATTAAATCTTAAAATTTAGGATTAAGCATTTTCATGGTCAAGGTTAGGCCACTTGATGGGTCTATTTGGATTGTTAATTTATGACGGGTCAACTTGGGCTAGCCCGAATCAACCCATTATCAAAAATAATTCTAGCCTAAAACCATTCAAACTTCGGCAGGTCATATGGGTTTGGGCTTGTTTTGCCACCCTAATTTTTTAGAAACATATTTAACTTTTATTTTAAAGAAAAAAACATAAAATATGATTTAGACATGTAAGTTCTAAATGTTATTAAAAATACATATAAGTTTGAATTAATGGACATGTTCCGTGATGACAATATTTCATGATTAAAAAACTCATAGATTATAAGCTCCAACTGTTACTAAATTGACATATATGCATAGATGCAAACTATTTCATTAGTTCGCAAAGAGACAAGAATGTTAGGATTTTTTTGCCGTGATTTTCTTATCAAATTTGAGTTTTAATTTTCTATTGAAGGAAAGTCAAAGTATTACCACAATTGTTTTTTCTTTTCTTGAAAGGAAAATATAAAACTCTTTCAGACTTGGCTAACTTCTTTCTTGGAGAAAGAGTTCTATACCTCTATAAATTGAAGATCTTTCTTCTCATGTTATAACATAGTAGCATCTACAATATGTCATAATTATTTTCCCATCGATTTCATGTTTTTTCAATAATATTAGTTTTTCATAATATGTAGGTCATTTGACCAAATAATATCAATAATATGTCTTTTTAGTATAGTATTATGTATCATCTGAATTCTCCTCTATATAATTTACAACTAATTAGCTTCTAAATGACAATATCAATTTTGAGCCCAACAAAGAATTTGTGGGATCTTTTTTGTATAAATAACATAAATATCAACCCTTTTCGAAGTAATTACACTCTCTCCCTCTTTTTTAATTACTTTATTCTCTCTCCCTATTAATATACATAACAAAGCCGACATATACATAGCATTCTGTATATGTTGAGATTTTTGTAATGTGTTTAGGGAGTTGAAATTTTTTGTAATATTGGAAACATAAGTTGTGTATTTGTGTAATTTTTAGATCTTTTTTAATATAAAATTTAAGAATTTGGGCTAGATTTTAAATTTTTAAAAATACCCGAAAACTAAAATTTGGCCCAAAGGCTATTTTTTTCAGTTTTTGGAAACTTGAGTTTTTTGCCAAAAATAATAAATTGTATGATCAAACAATTTTTGCCAAAAAAATATTTCAAAATTACTTGCACTTTTTAAGGCCAAATGGGTACTAACCATTGTTTGCAATTTATACACCTTAACCCTCCCCCCCCCCCCCCCTTCCCCCTAGGATCTCTTATCTCATTAAATTTTGCACATTTCATTTACTTGTTTCTTTTATAGTGTCGTTCTATTTTAGTTAATACAATAACTTTTCGAAGTCGTTCGAATGAACAAATCGTAATAGTTTGATTTGACTTATAGTTAATTGCAAGTCTTCATATGAACGTTGTTCTGCTCATCACTTTTTCACTTGTCGACCACATATACTTGTATGTGTGTATGGACCGGTTATGTTTTAGGCATTGGTATCGTAGACTTCAATTAACTATTTTCTTAAATTAGACTTTTATTTTTTGTCTATTCAAGTTTTTTGTTTTTGTTTTGTTTGGTCTTTTGTTACTTTTCTTGACATGACATTTTAAAATCAAATTTGATTAAATGTTGGTTATTCATATTCGGCGATTTTTCTCTTTTTATGGAGGATCCCATTTGAAAAAAACTATTTTTCGTATTTTCAGAAGTCGGTTGTGTCCACCTTTCCAAATTTTTGAATAGAATGCCTCTCATATATATAGTGGTCAAGATATTCATCAAAATAGTTGTTCTAAATCTTATGTTCTTTCTCTAAGTTCCTATTATGATGATGATTCCGTTGCTCCTGATTTTGATTGGAATAATGAAGTGGAGGACGTGGAAGAAGGTGCTCATCTTAGGGATATATTGAAGTAGATACTGAAGCAAAATATTGAACGATGGAAATCCATACATACAAAAAAATAGTAAAGCAATAAAGAAAATAGATGTCAGTATAGAATCTTACAATGTGCAAGTTACTGCTTGGCGAAAAAACAAAATGAACCTCCAAGGAACAAAAAGAGTGAGTTCCATCGAGAAGAAAATTTTGAAAGAGTGGAGGTTTTGAGACAAACTTGGTTAACAGAGAAAGCTCAATGAATAGAAGTTTATGGTATTCTCTAAGCTTTTTTGTAAAAGAAAGAGGTGAGCTCACATAAGAGATCGACAAGTTTGGCACTACCATTCACAACATGGAGACCTATTTGAAAAAATGGTTAAGGCATATGAAGGCCAACTGCATATTGTTGTATGGATAGAATAAGAGGGTTAGAGTCAATTTATAGAGTAGAAAGCTGAATTTTAACCATTTGATCCAAATGTTACTGACGATATTGAGGTTAATTTATATAGTAGAAGCTGAATTTTGACCATTTGATCCAAATATTACAGATGATATTGAGGTTAAGAAAGTGGACAATCGTAAGAACGTTAAAAATACTACAACTTTAGAATTGGGTTTGTTGGACCAAATTCTGAATAATTTTCGATATTGGGGTTGGTGACATGAAAAGCGAGCCATCCAAATCTATGGGGATGAGACTGTTAGGTAAAAAAGTTTTAATATTCTAAAATTTGATATGTCAAAAAAGACAAAATGACATCTATGTGTACCACCACCCTAAGAGCATAATCAAGAACTTGAATCAAAGCTGGAGGTGAAATTCATCAAAGCTTTAGGTGATGATGTCATGTTAAGACGTTAAAGTGTTTAAGAAAATCTATTGATCGATAGTGATTTCCTTTTTTTTGTACCTTTTTTATGTTCTTTCATTACTACCTCACTTCTTTAGTGATCCGTTCACAATTTCTAACTCCACATGTTCAGGTAACTCAACTGCTAGATCCACTTGTATCTTTACTCTTGCACAACTAGGTCTAATTCTATTTATAGTAGCCACATCAAGATGTAACCTACTACCTTTGCTAGTGAAAACAGTGATTCCTTAACAAAGAGCGTAGGTAACAAATTCGGAAAAGATATCCAAGCCATGAGTGGTTTCCTCCTCCACCTTGAAATTAAAGTCATAAATCAACGGTCGCATCTAATATCCAATGCCATCTTGTTAACAAAAGCCTTCATAAAATTGAACCACATTAGTATAATATTTCTCAGCAATGCAATCTTGCAATCTCCTTTGATATTACATTGTTCTAGAATCTGCACTCTAAGATACTCTAAATCTGGCCAACCATGAAAATTTACCAACAATAGTGTATATAGTAAATCTTCTATAATGTTCATCTTTTGTACTCCTCTTCAGTCCATGTCATTCTAGAAATACTACTATTGAACGTCAACTCCTTAATAGGAATCACTCCTGCTTGCCTCCCCCCAACCCTCACCCCCACCCCACAATTACTTAACAAATGTGAATTAATAGTATTAGGCCGCACAAGATCTGTATACTTCATCTTCCCAATATTCTCTGTTCGATTCTCCTCAACGTCTAGATTCTTCTTTCTGATGATCTAATTCTTTGATAGGCAAAGTGATACGTCTGTTAGGCAAATTAATATGTTGTTAGTGTTTTTAGGTGATATAGATGAGGAAAATTTTCTACTGAAGTCAACCAAAAAGCTTGGCCAGCCTCTACTCCAGACCAACCAGCAGCCTGATCGGCCATGACCGATGTGTATTGATGATTTATCAGTGGTAGGGTTTTGGCTTTCGCTCTTACCCTGTGCCTCCACAATGTTCTCATTGCGTAGGTTAAAAGTTATCTACCAAAATACCTTTTAAGAACTATTTATAAATATAGAAAGTCCCGGATAAAATAAATCGAGTCCAAAACGAGTTGAAATATATTTGGGCGTTGCTTAAGAGTCATCTATTGGCAGATGCACTTTATTCCTTTGGACATTGTGCTGAATAAAAGGAAAGCCACGTGATGCTCAATTGCTAGATCCAAGAAGAAACTTTAATGAGCATATAATAGAGCAAAGACAGCCCGGTGCACTAAAGCTATCGCTATGCGCGGCGTTCGGGAAAAGTCCCACCACAAGGGTGTATCGTACGCAGTCTTACCTTGCATTTCTGTCAGATGTTGTTTTCAAGGCTAATTAATTATTAATACTACACACTGAGGATAGTGATCAAGAAAAAAGTGGAATACCTAGAGCAAAATAGGAGGAAATTGCCATATTCAATGTTCTGTAAGCATCTTCTGCGTTTGTATTCAAACTTTATACATGTTCATTACCCCTCAATTTCAAAGAAGACCACATTAATTCTCTCTAACTATGCAGCTCATTATATGTTACGATGCTTACTTCTAATTCAACTATTTTTATGCTGGTGGTAACCTTTTCTAGATATCCAGGCGTTGACCAGCTACACTTGCACACGAGAGTAGAAAAAAAAAAAGGCAGTCCGATGCACTCAAGCTCCCGCTATGCGCAAGGTCTAGGGAAGGGGCGAACCACAAGGGTCTTGTTCGCAGCCTCACCTTACATTGTGCAAGGGGCTGTTTCCACGGCTTGAACCGTGACCTCATGTTCACATGGCTTACACTTTCACATATACATATATATAAATATATGTATATTAGGATTGTTGAAACATATATTCATATCAACTATTAAGTACTCAGTAATTGTCGCATAAGAATAGTGAGTAGCGACTGCAATAGTACTCCACACACATTGACTTCGAATCTTGGGTAACCTCTATGTAAAATGCTTTACTTCAAGGCAGTACGCTCAAATGTCGTGTCTCAATACTTTTGCTGGTGAAAGCCTCAGAAAAGCCAATGCTTCTTTCTGCGCACTCTAGCAGGCACCTCTGTTGCACATCAAGTTAAGAAGATATGCTCAATATATCAGAAACCATATCAGAAACCAATGATAGCCAAGACATTCTCAAGGATGAACGGAAGCACAAGAGGTAGAGGTGGGTAGAACATGGATTCAACGGTTCAACTGAACCCATCAGTTATGCCACGGAAAATTGAATGATTGAGAATCACTACGATTTCAACAAATATCTAACTATGAACACTTCAAAAATGTAATAGATTTAGTGGTAAGAAATAACAGTTGAACCCATCGAGTCCAAATTAGATCTGCATCAGAGAACAAGACTGACGTACCTCCAATTTCGTATAGAGAATTGTAATGCACTTCACTCCAGAAACTCAGCCACAATTCTGAAGATAAATAACAAGTCGTTAAACATATGAAGATACAAAGATGAGAAGAAAAATCAACACCCAAGACAAATTGAAACCGCAAACCAAATTAAACATCAATCCTATAAAGAGCACACGTGAATTTGCTCGACTACTAAATCATTCTTCCATTGTAAGTACTGGAAAAACGAATTTGAGACAAACAATGCTCCTTCTTGAACCTGGCGAAGGTTAATTGAACATTTTAATTAGTTTTTATCTGGATGATTACAAACAGAAACGTTTGCCTATCTAAAGAGAATCAGCATAAGAATATCCACAAACATGATTTAAATTTGTATTTTGCGCGGGAGAAAGCATTCAGTTACTACTATAGTACATCAAAATTCCTATGAAGCACAAAACATCATCCGATTAGTTCATTTGCATAGGATTATGCCTCTTGGTAATAGCAGCTAGGTAGCTATCTATGTCAGTATGTGTGCACATACACATACAAATGTATGCATGCAAGTGTATGTGAGAGTGTTTGTGTGTGTGTATGACAGACAAGATGTATGCATGCATGTGAGGGTGTTTGTGTGTGTATGCCAGAGAAGATGTACGTACGTACCTCTAGAAGGTTGTATGTCCTTGGGAAGGATCTCAATGTAGCCATTTTCGCGAAAAGAAGTGACCAAACATATTTTTACTCCATACTGCAATCAAAATTCAACAGAAGCAAAGAGTTACACCAGCAGCTCCGTGGCTCACCCGAAAAAAGGAAGAAAAAAACATATAGATAGGAAAGCATAAGCAACACAAGAAAGAAGAAATGGGTAAGGCAATTCTCAGAAATCCAAAGTCTAAATCCTTTAGGTGGAAAATGTCCAAATCTACCTAGTGATTTGCGCTATAAAACTTGGAAAGATGTAATATCCTTTCTTTACATCAGTTATACACTTATAGGGTGACCGATACAGGTGTGGATCTAGAGGCTATACCCTTCATGATCTAAAAGATTCGGAAATATGGTGTTAGGTATGGATACAAGTGCGGAGATTCGGCTAAAAATAATTCAATTATCTAAATATAGAGTTGTAAGTTGCCTAAATTAAGGTGGACTTTGAAAGGAAAGGAATGCATGAGCTTTTGAGATCAAGTATGAATGAGTAATTACTATTTACAAATGTATCTCCTCGCAATTCTTTTGGTGTAACATGGCTATTTAAATGATATACAGATCATGGTAGACTTATTGATTTAATTGCACATTCAACAGTGATATTGATCTGTAAATATCTTTAAAGCACCTTCTATTTGCGGACTTTTAAATACAAGTATCTTTTAACGATTAAAAACATGTGCCTAAATTATGATTTCGCCCTATCCTTTGTTTTGATTTCAGAAATCATTGTCTCTCTCCATTGTTTTTGGTCAAAGTACCCTAAATTGATTGATCATATCTGGTGTGAACCCCACACCCACACCCATGTAGTGTCGATTGTCGACCCAGGTGCGACACCAAAAGTGAAGAATCCACACAACTTAGGTCATAGGTCCCTAATCATGTAATCTTTTTCTTCTCGAACCTTCTATGTTATCCAAAATTTACTGTAACTTTTACTGCCTGAATAAACATGTATCTTGCACCCACGCATGATGAGGTTTTAGGAAAAGAAATAGCTGGCAGACGTAGTTTTAACAAGTCGCTTTGCACTTGATCTCATGGGAATGTTCTATTGTTTGTGTAAATGGGTAAGGAGAGAACAGAGATACTGAAGACTTACTGTTGCCATTACACAATAAGGGCTCCTACATAAGGAGTCCTAATCTAATAAAAGTAGGGAAATATTTTACATCATTCTCGTAATCAAATATAATAAATCTAGACATCTTTAATCTACTAACATCTACCAAATAAACTTCATTTATTTTCGTGATTCAATATTTCAGTTTGGGAATGAATTTCTTCGTGTACTATGCTCTCACCGAGAAGGAAAGATAGATGGAAACTCTTAATATAATAACCTACAAAGGTCCAATTAGAAAATTGAATTACTTTATGCAAAACATAATGAAATTCCTCTCCTCATCAAGTTATCTAGGGTCAAAACTGTTTCCTTAGCTAGTAATCATACAAAACAAGATACTTTGTATGGTATTTTGGATTTCCAAATGCCTTTCCAAGGCCAATTACTTACATCCTGGTTTGAGTGGTTCAACCAATTATTGGCAAAATTCAACTTGAAAAACCCTTCTTGTTGCCCTTCCACCATAAAGTATCTTGGCCCTTTTCCAAGTCATTGAGTACAATAGTGTCATAGAAATCAGCAATTCTTTGAACCTCCCAGCCATTTAACTGTCTTCTGAAGATGAAGTTCCCCCTGCGGTGACCAAAGATCAGCTATGAGATTTTGCTGATGTGACACTAAGGCATTGATGTCTGGAAATAGATTTGCAAGTCTACCTGCCTCATGCCATATATCCTTCCAAAAGTCAGTTCTTTCCCCACTTACCACTTTGAACCCAGAATTGTCTTTAAATTCATCCCATAAAGACCTTATAGACCTCCATAAGCTTAATGCATAAGGAGTAGTTACCTTTTTTGTCATCCAATAGTCTTTGTTGTGGTTTTTTTAAAAAAAGATGGTTTCAAGATATGATTTCTTCACCGACCAAATTAGACAGTTTTTGTCGGTGAAACTTTTTTGGGGCATTCAAAGAAAGACTGCTGCTTGACATCTGTTTGGTTTAAAATAGCCCTATGCTTTGAAAATAAGCACGGATTGAAAAAGGTAACCCTGATGGATTAAAATGGAGCCCTGACGGGTTAAAAAAGTAGCCCTTACGGGTTAAAAAGGTAGCCCTGACGGGTTAAAAATGATATGGTAGCGCTTTGGAAGAACTCAGAGATCCCGAAAGATCAATGAGGCTCTGATACCACTATTGGTTTTTTTAAAAAAAGATGGGGCAGTGAAAAGGGGTTAAAATGACTCTCTTTGGATTGAAATGACTTTCAAGCTTTCAATAAGCTTTCAATGGCTTTCCAATAAGTTTATTGAGCATTGAAGTGTTTTAAATAGCCAACATAAAACAAAAAAAATCAACATAATTTGAATTTCAAAATAATCTAAAATTTCTCAACAACTAAAACAACCTAATCTAAAATTTAAAATTTAAATTCATTATAACTAAACAATTTGTTAAACTAAAATTACTGCAGTAACTAAATGCAAAACTAATTCTATGAAAAAATCATATCTTGAAACCTTACAATAGTTTGCAACGCCTATGAAAGTACTTTCAAACAAGACAAGATTGTTGATGGTGTTTTTCCAGCAAAAAATCAAAAGAAAGAAGAGAAAGATCAATATCAAAAAGAAAAAGTGCAAGTTCAAAAAAATTGAAAAATTCAGCATGCACTACCAGAGCAAAAATTGAGGAGAAGTTTTTGAAATTGCAGTAACTGAAGCAAAGGAGAAGTGTTAGTTTTGCATTTAGTTACTGCAGTAATTTTAGTTTAACAAATTGTTTAGTTATAATGAATTTAAATTTTAAATTTTAGATTAGGTTGTTTTAGTTGTTGAGTCAATGCTTAATAAACTTATTGGAAAGCCATTGAAAGCTTGAAAGTCATTTCAATCCAAAAAGAGTCATTTTAACAACCCCTTTTCGCTGCCCCATCTTTTTTTAAAAAAAACAACAGTCTTCCCCTTCATACTTTGCCCTGATAACGTCCTTCCAATAGGAGTAGTTCTCATAGCAAAATTTCCACAACCATTTCATTCTAAGAGCCTTGCTCTGATTTTTCAAATTTTTAATACCCAATCCCCCTCATCTCTTGCCCGATGTAACATCCTCCCACTAGACCAGGTTATAATTCGTTTTCTCATTATTTCCTTGCCATAAAAACTTTTTTCTAATTTTGTCCAGTCTCTTGATAACCCTTTGGGGAATAGGGAACACAAACATCATATAAGTAGGAAGGGCATCAAGAACAAAATTTATTAGCGTCAATCTCCCGCCTCTGAATAAATATTGAGATCTCCATCTTGCTAGCTTCATCTCACACTTCTTTATCACCTTGTTCAAAATCTTATAAGATTGAGATATAGCCCCCGGAGACATCGCTAAATATGTTGTAGGTTAACACCAATTCCCCACCCAGTATGTTGCGCGGACTCGTCAGTTTCGCCGTCGAACCCATCTCGACGCGACGTTGGCGGTGTGCGTCTCCGATTCGATCAAACAAATTCGAAGACATTGACCCAACATTAGAACAAAGTTGGTCGCGTCGCCGAAAAGGAGAAAGATCAGCGACCGGTTTAGAGTTATCGTCGCCGGAAGGGAGAAAACCGGCGATTGTAATTGTTATTGTCGTCGGAAGTGAGAAAACCGGTGATAGCTGCCATTGTCGGAAGGGAGAGTATCAGGCGACTGTTACCATCGCCGGAAAGGAGAAATCAGTGACCGTTGACATTGTCGGAAGGGCAAAATCCGACGATGGTAATTTTTGTCGTCGGAATATGGATAGTTGGAAAGAAAGAGAGACTGGTTGAACCGTAAGAAAATACTTTTCGGATCTATTGGATGTTTTTAATAATAATATTTTTATAAGTATAAAAAGAATTTTTATATTAATATAGCAAAAATATGTGTTGGTTTTCCATTAAAAAAAAGTTTATATTAATTTAGTAAAAAAACATATATGTGCCGTTTGTTTCCCAAAAATACAGTATATACTATAGATTAATCCTAATTGAAAAAGTAACTAAAAGTTAAAAGTGGATTTTTAGAGTATCTTTATAATTCTATATTTATAATATTTAATTTTATTAGCTGAATCCCCACACCCGAATCCATACTCGGATTCGCACCCCCGAATCTTAAAATTTTAATTTTGACAAATCCGACTCTCGGATCAGCACCCGTCTCAAATACCCGCACCCGAGTCCATACAACTTAGGCTATAAGTAGTTTTTTCTCCCGTTTATGTGTAGCCCAGAAACTCCCTCAAAGAGCACTAGTATCACCATTAATATCTTCGGTTGATCTTCTTTATCATCGCATAGAATCAAAGTATCATCTGCATATTGCAAGTGAGTCACTTCCACTCTATTATCTTCACTTCTGCCAACCTCGAAGCCACCTATCCATCCCTTCACTTTTGATACGAGCCAAACAACCATCATAGTTTTTGATGACATCGTTGGAGGCCAACACTTAAAGACTCAAGCTTTGGTTACCTCGAGGACACAAGAGCATGCATGGAGGACCCGTTTGGAGCACACCATAAAGCAATCCCATCTGTGGAGGTTGCTTGGGGGGCTTGCCTTTGATGCATACCCGAGACTACAAGTTGAACCCATGGCTTTGCAGCTTGAAGAAGGCGCCTTTGGAGTGTTGGAACTCATTAAGGGCATTTTAGTGATTACACATGTTTGTTCCACACCCCATGGAAGCCCCTCTCATTAAGGGTGTTGCAGTCATTTTACCTTTCATTTGTAATAGCCTATAAGTAGTCTTCTATTAGGTCATTTGCTCTTTAGTTGATTATGGATATTTGAAGAACATTGAAAGTCTTCTCTCTTTGAGAGTGTATCTTAGTATACGGTTTGGAAAAGCCAAGTAGTTTAGTGTAGGGCTTGGAAAAGCCAATATTGATCTTTTGCTTAGAAACGGTGGTTGTAAGCGGAGTTGATTCCCTTAACGGAAACCGCAAGAAGATTGGTGTTTGATTATTATGACTGAGGGTCTTTGCATTTGATACACGTGTCAGTTCTCCTTGTTTCGTAAGATCTTATGTCATCTTACCTATCCTTTATTTTATTGCATTGTTGTGTTTTTGTTTCTTGTTCATGGTTTTTGTGTGCTGCTGCCGAGGGTGAATTTCCATCTTGTTCTCGGTTTGCCTTGTATTGTTGGTTATTTTTGTGTGTTTGTAATCGATCTCGTATCAACTTTTGCAATTTTTTCATATTTTTCGACCCCTCCATAGCAATTAGAAACAGAAAAGGAAATAAAGGGTCCCCTGTATGAGTCCCCTCTGAGCACTGAAGAATCCGGCGGAGATCCATTAATGAGGACCGAGAACCTAACTGTAGAAATGCATTGTTTGATCCACTGGATCCATTTTCTTCCAAAACCCATCCTCCCCAAAGTATACAGAAGATAATCCCAATTGACATGGTCATATGACTTTTCCATGTCAAGTTTACACAGGATTCCTGGTTTTTTGTTTTTCTCTCTTGAGTTTACAGCCTCATTAGCAGTAACTACTGCATTCATGATTTATTTATCTCTAACAAAAGCCATCTGGTGAGAATCAACAAGTTTGACCATGACCCCTTTTATTCTCTCCGTCAGAACTTTGGCAAACAATTTGTAAATACTTCCAATCAAGCTGATAAGTCTGAAGTCTTTCAATTCTTTGGAGTCTTTCTTCTTAGGTATTAGATTTATAAAGGTAGCATTCAAACTCTTTTCAAAGATTTCCTACTCATGGAAATTTTAAAAAGCTTTCATGATGTCTCGGGGCTTTGTCAATTGCACTCATCTTCAAACAACTCAAGACTTTACTTTCCTCAAAACTACTTTGTAAATTCTCTTTCTCCTCCTCTGTAAGTCTGGGGCAATTGATGTCTCTGAAAGCAGGTCTCTAGTTGTTGGTTTCAATGTACAACTTCTTGTAATACTCAACTATCTCTCCTTCTATTCTGTTAAGATCTTGGGACATTTCTCCACCAACTGATCAATGTTGTTGTAGTTTTTGTGGGCATTGGCTATTTTGTGGAAGAACTTAGTGTCCTATCACCCTCGTTGAGCCATAGTGATCTAGATATGTCTCCATGAGATTTCCTCATTTTTTAGCAACTCCTCAAACTCTAGTAAAGTTGAGTTCTTGTTTGATATCTTCAACTCTAATAACCCTCTGGTCTGCATGATCTCATCAAACTTAGATAATTTTTCCATAAGAATTTTCCTTTTGGACCCGAGATTTCCTTCTTTACTTTTACGCCATTCCTAAGTTTGATTTTAAGAGCCTTAAGTTTTGAAGCAAAAATGAAGTCAGGTCTCCCTGAGAAGTTGAAAGAACACCAGTTGTTGATTCTGTCAATAAAGCCTTCATTGCTGAGCCACCAATTTTCAAACTTAAAATAGTCCTTGTTTCTATTCCATATACCCCATTGTAATAATATGGGATTGTGGTATGATCTAAGTCTCTGCGGAGCGATTTGCCTTATGTTGTTGAAGCTGGCATCCCACTCTTGAGATATCAAAATTCTATCAATTCTGGAAGCTGGCTCAGTATTGTCCACTCTAAACCATGTGTAAACACTATCTTCGAGCTGTAAATCAATTAATTTCAGGTCATCAATGACATCTGAGAACTCCCTCATGCCTCTGGTTCTTCTCACACAATTTCTCTTAACTGAGATGAACCAAACTACATTTTAATCACCACATACAGCCATGGGCTATCTATTATTCCCCTTATGGCCCCAATTTCCTCCCCGACATGCCTCCTCTTTCTATATAACAATTAGGGGCGTAACCCTTGTGATATGACAAGAAGAATTATACAATTGAGCCTCAAATTTGCAGGTCAAAGAATACATGCCAGTTTCCACAATATCCCCCTTCCCAAGCCCTACTATCCCATACATTAAGATCCCCCCTCTAGTTCCACTAGCCTCCAAGCGTGAATGTTTGATCCATCTCCCTCCCAAGACTTGTTTGAGTACCTCCACCATACACCTCTCTAATTTTGTTTCTTGCAGACAAATGATATCTACATTCCACTCCCCAATTACACTTATTAACTAATCTTTCTTTATTTTGGTCATTCAATCCCCTTACGTTCCATGTTACTAATTTGAACTTCATTTATCACATATAAACAGGTTTCTTCCCTTACTTCTATTCCCATTATTTTGAACTTAACATCAGAATTCACCAAAATTTTCAACTTTTGAGAGCCTCAAGAACTTGTTTACTTGCACACTGTTTTTGTTGCCATTCTCCTGGCTTGTCTCGAACTATCTACTTGTAATAGTAGTTCAAGAGCCTCTTCTTCATGACCCAGGAAATCAGCCCCAGGACAACAGACTTAAACTGAAAGACTGCAACAGAAGGATACAAGGCCCCATGTCATTGGTGACTGTGCTTCAATATCCCAAGCTCTATCGGCTATACTCAAGATCTCATCATGCCTATTCACGGAGAATCCAGTCTCAAATATCCTTCAAAACTCATGTGTGTCTTGCAATGAGGTGATTAGCAAAGGCAGGTACTGGTGTAAGAAATTGTTCATGGTCCAACCCTTAGTAATCCAGACCCATTTAAGCAGTACAACCAGTCAGACGATGGACCTTTGTTCTCGTAGTAAACTGAAAGCCTGTTACCAACCCCGTATTTGTTGATCACAAGTGGCAACCATTTCCATAGTACGTCACTCTTGAGCCAACGCTAAACTCTACTCGTAGCATTCCCCTTTCACGAATCCAGTAGGCTCTCTCCCGATCAAAATTTGTCTGAACTCTCTAATCATATTCTTGCAATTGCCGCTGACGAGATGTGGTGAGTTTTGCAAGCTATGTGCCCCTAGTTGTTGCCAACTTAAAATTTCCTTGGAGTAAGGCTTCAATATGTGTCGATTCGACTTTTTTCTCTACAATATTTACTCGTTGCTCATCAATTAGATCTTTAACTCTTTAAAGCCAACAATTAAGGCTTGAATGGTGGATATAGTCTTTTGACCTCGAGCTATCTTGATTCTCATCTCAACCTCTATTTTCTATCTACTGCACCATTTACCGACCCTTCAACCGGGGGGGTTAAGTATCTACCATAGGAAGTATACAGGGTCCACTTATTCCAGGGTCCACTTATTCCTGATCGTGATCTGCTACCATAGTACCCAAACCTAAAATCCATTTACTACCCCAAATTTTATGAGCTTTTGATTCCCGATGTGGATCCTCAGATGTTACTTCCTATACAAAGTGTCGCCCTAAACTGCAGGCACACTTGCTTATGACCTAGCTAGCGCAAAACTACCCCAAATTCTATGAGTTTTTAATTCCTGATGTGGATCTTCAAACGTTACTTACCGTACGAAGTGTCGCCCTAAACCACAAGCACACTTGTTTATGACCTAGCTGGCGTAAAACTTGAAGGGGAAAATACGACCGAAATTCTCTACGGCCCATTAAATAAAAAATGAGCTATATGATATATAACCTCTTTGAAGATGCCAATGATAGTTCCAGCATGTAATCTCAAATGCAATCAACCTGAGAAGATATTATCTCCCAGCCTTAACACGCTTTGTTCATTTTTCTTCCAGTGTCCTCCAATCTATCTAGATGACTCAAAATATAGCTCGTCCACTCTAATTTGGAGGTTGACGCATAACGCAGTAATATAGGTGCTCAAGAAACCATATTTATAATAGGACACTACAACCTTCAAAATAGTCGGACAATCTCCACATTTGGCCGAGGCATGATAGATATTGGCTAGAATCATCAGCAAGATGATGTAATGCTCTCTCTTCATCATAACTATGATTATCCCGGACAAACGGATATTGATTTTTTCATCTCACATTGGACAGAGAGAAAAGACATACAGACACTACTGAAGTTGTCCCAAATTTTCGAAGACACTTCAAGTTTGCAAGGACCCTATTACCACATGAAACAATTTTAAACTGGTACAAATGGACCACTTTTGGCCAATCCCAGTTTTTAGAAAGAAAGTGTGAACCACACCCCAATTATTGTTTGCCACGTGTTACATTTATGTTATTTTTTAATCTTTATTTTTATTTGATTTTTAAGAATCCACCAGCACTGCCACCAAACCGACCAACATCCTCCATTCCGATTTGACCCCATCTACACCCAAAAACATTGAATTCTCCTTCAGCCAATCAAACACCTACTAGCAAAAGCCACTTGAGAAAACAACTCTGACCAACCTTTCCTTGTTCTCCAATCGTTCATATCTTTCTGACCCTAACCCTTTTCTCTTTTCGCCCCATTACCACCACCTACCTATGTTGCTCGAACTCGATAGTATTGCCGCCGAACCGGTCTCGACATGAGACTGGGGCGGGTGTGGACACTTCTGCCGTCTCCGATTCGGTCAAACAATTTCAAAATCATTGACCAAATTTAAGAAGAAATTTGAGGAAAAAATTAGATAGGCCGATGGCTTACTTGAAAAAATTCCGAACGACTACTCCGGAGAACTGTAAGGTTAACAAACAGAAACGGCATGCCTTGTTAATGTGCTGATGATCGACGACGATGATTGGGTGGGGATACAATAACTATTTCTCGGCGACGGGACAGTAACAGCGTCGGCGTAAGTATTTCTCGACGTCGGCGAGGCGTAAGTATTTCTCGGCGTTGGTGTTGTGTCGGTTCACCAGTTTTATTTAATTTTAAAATTATGTTATCTTAAAAAAAAAAAATAACCAATACAACAGTTTTGGTTTTAGGTAGATTTTTTTAGGTCGGTCGAGTACATCTGTACATGCGTTCTTGTGTTTTTAATTTTTTATAGTTAAATTTTTTTATGATATAAAATAATTTATGTCAATATTTGGTAAACAGATGTAAGTTAAAATTTTGGGAAAAAGTTTCCAATATTAATATTATTCCTAATTGAAAAGAAAATTAAAGACAAAAGTAACTAAAAATAGTAAATTAACTAAAACAAATAAATCCTAATCCCTATGTGCCAAGGAAAATTAAATTGATTTAAATTGGGAAAAATCTAAAATTGTCTTCATCAATAACATTATAAATAAAACCTCTGTCAAAAGAAATTTTAACTTAAAAATTTGATTATTCTTTATCAAATAATATGGCATCATCTGCATCGGGTAGTCAAAGGGGAAAAGGTCCTATGAGACCAACAAAAAGTATAGGAGTAGATTTTGATGATAAACCACCATGGAATCATGTAAAAGTAATTCCAACTGCTCCCAATGGTGGTAGAAATAGAACATGGTCATGTAATTATTGTAATAAACAAGTTACTGGATCATATAATAGAGTTAAAGCACATCTCTTAAGATTATCGGGTCAAGGAGTTCAAATATGTAGCGAAGTTCAAGGTGAGACATTGAGAATTTTGAAGATGGAGCACGAACAAGCTGAAAAGAAAGAATCTTCAGTTCAAGTTAATGCAAGAAAAAAGCTGATTATTTATCTCTCCCGGAGGACACTGTGGATTTACTTCAACATAAAAAAAAAAGAGTTCAGAAAGTGGAGCTATAGGAAAATCTTTTGGCATCCATGAGAGGAATACTACCGACAAATTAGCAGCTAGAATGTTCTACGCATCAGGTTTATCGTTCAATTTTGCCAATTCTCCATACTTTAAAAAATATTCAAACTTTTTAGCTGAAAATTCCATCCACGATTATATTACCCCATTATATAATAGGTTGAGAACAACTCTTTTGGATTAGGAAAAGACTCACATTAATAGAAAGTTGCAACCAATTAAAGATACATGGAAAAAGAAAGGGTTGTCGATTTGTTCGAACGGATGGTCTGACACTAAAAGACGGCCTTTGATCAATATATTGGCATCATCTAGTGGGGTCCAATGTTTTTAAATTCAATAAATTCTAGTGGGTGCACGAAGAATGGAGAATATATTGCTAGTTTGTTTATTGAAGCAATAGAGAAAGTAGGTCTAAATAATGTTGTTCAAGTTATTACATATAACGCAAGTAATATGAAACTTGCCGGTACTATGGTGGAGGAAAAATATCCCCATATATTTTGGACTCAAAATTATGTGTCAACCGTCTGATAAATCATCTCACCTTGCTAATTGCCAATGGATCTCAGAGTTACTTAGTGAAGTGAGCAATTTGAAAAACTTTGTTGTGAATCATGACATGGCACATGCGATTTTTCAAAAACATTCAGATTTGTGTTTATTGAAAGTTGGTGAAACAAGATTTGCCTCATATGTTATCATGACGACTTGTATTCGCAAAGTGAAATCTTCATTAGAGAAGATGGTCATAGATGATGAATGGAAGAATTATAAGGGGATAAGGGAATTGAAGCCAAAACTAGTGAAATAAAATCCTTTATAATGAATGATGAGAAGTGGGATAGTATTGACTACTTTTTGAAGTTTACGAAACCCATTGTAGATATGCTTAGCGATGCCAATTTAGATGGTCCGAAATTACATCACATTTATGATATGTGGGACTCAATAATTGAGAAGGTTAAAAAAATAATCTTTGAGCATAAGGGGGAAGATCACATTTCTTGCCAATCAAATTTTTTTTATTCCATTCATGGTGTTTTTGTGGCTAGGTGGAACAAAAACAACACCCCTTTACATACGTTCTTTGGTTCCCAAATACTACTATCATGAATCATGGCTTCAAGGAGAAAATGGAATTCAATGGGTAGCTCCTAAATGAAGATTTAGAAATTGCATCGAATAGAATAAAGTGTTTTCAAAGGTACTTTAAAGATTCTAATCAAATAAAACAAGTCTCATTGGAATATAGAAAATTTTGTAGCATGAGTGGTTATTTTGGTGAGCCTCATGTGATTGATGCTATGGACTATGAAGATCCTCTTTCTTGGTGGGGAAATCATGGTGTCTCGACTCCACTTTTGCAACAATTAGCTTTCAAGTTGCTTACGCAACCGGCTTCTTCCTCCTGTTGGGAAAGAAATTGGAGCACATATTCTATGATTCACAACATCAAGAGGAATAAGTTAGCAACTTCAAGAACCGACGATTTAGTGTTTGTACATTATAATAATCTACAGTTGCTATCTCGCAAGAAAGAGAAATATATAAATGGACCAATCAAGTATTAGTTCCTCAATTATTTATTTTGAATGATAATTTTTTTCTTTCTTTGTATAAAAACTTTTTAATGTATTCATTTAACTTATTTAGGTGGAGATCAATTTGAAGTTGAGGATACAATTAATAATTTAACCGAGCTATCAATAAATGAACCTCAATTGGAAGGAGTGGTTTTTGACGAAGAATTTGAAGATTTGGAAAAAGTTGAAGAAGATACGGAAGAGTAATAACTTAACTTGATAGTGGACATTTGTTTTTCTTCTGTAAGTTTTGAATTGATGTCTTAAGTTGGGATGCTTTCTTGTGTTTGTTTAATAAAGTATTTTTAAAATATATTTATAACTCTATATTTATAATATTTAATTTTTTTTAGCCGAATCCACGCACCCATATCCACACTCGGTTTCGCACCCACGAATCTTAAAATTTATATTTTGACGAATCCGACTCTCGGATCCACAGCTGTCTCGGATAATCGCACCCGAGTCCGAGCAACTTAGCCACCTACTACAACATCATCTTCATCGTGTCTATCACCAAATCACCACCAAGTCAAAATTAAACTTGAAAAAATCAATATATTTTCCAAATTAAAAATCACTATCAAAAATCAAAGTCGAAGAATCAATTGTAGTCCACATTTATTCTTTTCTTCACCTAACAAGTTGTACGTCATGTTGAAATTAACTGACACAAACAAGGAGAAATCCAGTAGGCCAGCTAAATACAGAGCCAACCAAAAAAAAGTAGAATTTTTTTATGGAACATGAACATGGTTCATTTCTCACAAATAGAGACCGACAATAACTCAACTCAATCTGAAGCTCAATTTATCTTTGGATGATGAAAGTACTGTGAATTAGGTAGTAATTTTGTTTTTTGGGTCTAAGAAGGATACAAAGAAGGAATTGAAAATATACAATACACAAATAGAGTAAATCCAGGAAAATAGAATTTCTAATTCAATTAATGCTAAAATTAATAAAAAATCTTTTTTTACCTCACTCGCCAACGAGTGTAATTCACTTAATGGGCAAACTTTAAGTGTCTTTTTGAAAATTTGAGACAACTTTAATGATATCTTTTCTCTTGGACAAACAATGATTCCCAAGAATGCTACCATGAGTGCTTCTTGCCTATGTCTTACCCATGTAGGGAAGTGTTGTCCAGTTTTGAGTTTCTACCCATATTCCTCAAATCCTTCTTTCTTTCCATATCTTGAATATAAGAACTCCAAAGAAACTCACTCGTTATCTAAACACTCCATATGAGGATGGTTGATGCGCATTTGTTCCAAGAACTTATTTCCACTGACATTCCTTGGAGCTAGAGGTGTTTTATGGAGATCCCTGTTTAACCCCTTGAGACCACTTAATTCTTCAAAGGTGGGAGACAACTCGAAATCGCTACAGTAGAAGACATTATTTGTAGAATCCCAAAATGAAATTAATGCCTTAATTAAACCTCTATCTGGACTGAATCTCATAATGTATTTGAGGAATTTGAGATGTTTGAAATATTGTGATGTGCCCAAATAGACCATGTCATGCCACCAAGATAGGAGTATCAGCGGGATTTTGTCTATGATCAGAAGTGTTAGGGGTTCATTAACCTCTTCAACATCCTCACCTCTCGGCCTCTAGTTACACCTCATTGGCTTTACTTTACCTAATCAGGGAAAGAACTTGAGATTAAGACCATGTTCGACTTGGTTACCATAAAATCTATAACCTTTTCGAAAGGTGCAAGGACAAGTAGAGTTGCCAAAATTAGACTCTCACAAAAAAAGAGTTGACAAGGTAGGAGTTTTTCCATATATCAAATACAAGAATTCTTAAGAAACCCACCTGTTATCAAGAACTTCAAACAAAGATGGTTGATGAGCATTCGTTCTAACTGCTGACAAAGTGGGAGTCCTTTTCAACGAGAGTCTAATTTTGGCAACTCTACTTGTTCTTAAACCTTTTCGAAGGGTTATAGATTTTGTGACAATTTAGTCACACATGGTCTTAATCTCAAGTTCTTTCCCCGATCGGGTAAAATGAAGCCAATGAGGTGTGACAAGAGCCCAAGAGTTGAGGCTATTGAAGAGGTTAATGAACCCCTAACACCTCTGATCACAGACAAAACCCCATTAATGCTCATGTCCTGGCGGAGCAACATGGGTCTATTTGTACATATCATGATATTCAAACATCCCAAATTCCTTACAGACATTATGAGATTCAGTCCATACAAAGGTTTAATTGAGGCATCAATTCTGTTTTGGGATTCTACAATTAATGTCTTCCACTTTAGCAATTTCGAGTTGACTCCCACACCTTGGAAGAATTAGGTGGTCTCAAGGGGTTAGGGCAAGGATCTCCATAAAAACACATCTAGCTCCAAGGAATGCCAGCGGCAATATATTCTAAGAATAAATGCACATCAACCATCCTCAGAGTTTTTGGATAACGACTTGTATTAGAGATATGGAAAGTAAGATGAATTTGAGGAATATGGGAAGAAACTCAAAAATGGACAATACTTCTCTAAATGGGAGAGACATAGGCAAAAAGCATTCATGGCAGTTTTTGGGAACCATGGTTTTTCCAATATACAACAACAACAACAAGAAGTTCAAGTAACTTAGCCGTACACGTTCAAGTAATTTTATATCATAGCAGTAGGTTCAAGTATCTCAGGGAGTTTCTAAAGTTGTCTCAAGTAGAACCTTACTTATGAATGTGTTGCATGTCACATTTATAAAAGGCAGAATACATCGCCAGACCCCTCAATTTGGCGACATCTTTCACTTTGGCACCTCAAGTGGACGATGTTCACTTTTGGCACCTCAAGTAGCGTACGAATGTGTCGTTTTGGCACTTTCTGCAGAGTTGGCATGGTGCGTGTATTGCACCTACATGAAGGCGCGTGAAAGCCTTTTTTTGGTTGATGTGACGCCCAAGTTGGCTCACAAACAATATATTAACTCATCTCTATTAATTTATATCTTTTTCCTTATTTTTATCCATCATTTTTGTCAAGCTTAAGCTTATTTAATGGTGGAAATTATTGAGAGAGATTTAAAAATTAGATACACATTGAGGGGTTCGTCCTGCCAAAAACAGTATATTAACTAACCCCCCATTAATTTATACTTCTTTCTCATTTTTATCCACCATTTTTGTCAATCTTATTTAATGGTAAAAATTGTTGAGAGAAATTTAAAAATTATATATGCATTTAGGGGTTTGTGAAGATTAGATAATAAACACCATTTTTTTTAATCATTAAGGGCAAAATTGATGAATAAAAACTGAAAATCAAGCAACATCAATGAAGAAAAACTGAAAATCGAACAAAATCGATGAAGAAAAATGGAGCTAAATCCGTGAAGAAAAATTGACAACCAAACAAAATTAATGAAAAAAAACTGAAAATTGAAGTAAAATCAATTAAGAAAATTTGAAAAATGGAGAAGGGGGGTAGGGTGGCGTTTTTTAAGAAGATTGGGGGGGGGGGGTTGCAGAAGGGGGAAAGAAGATGATTGAAGAGAGTGGTGTTTGAAGAAGAGAAAGGGAGAAGAAGATGATTGGGGGTTGGGGTGGGGGCAGGGGTAGGGTATTTGAAGAAAAGGACTGGCGGGGGTGGGTGGGTTAGAGGGAGGTAGGTGATTATTTGTAAAAAAAATTAATTATTTAAAATTATTTGGATAAAAAATGGCAAATGTCCTATTATTATTGGTCAGTGTACATGTCATATTAATCAATTTACACATCATCGCGCGTGTAATACACGCATCCAATATATTTTTGCGGATTGTGCAAAAAGCGTCAAAATGACACATCCATACACTACTTGAGGTGCCAACAGTGAACAACGTCCACTTGAGGTGCCAAAGTGAAAGATGGTGCCAAGTTGAGGGGCCTGACGATGTATTCAGCCTTTATAAAATTAGGGGTTGCATGGACATTTAGGAACTGTAACCCTTTTTTCATGATCTAAATCATACGGCAGAGTTAAGTCATAAGAAGATGATTTTAGGTCGTACTCTACTCTATGTCATACAGATTATGCCTACCAATGGTAACAATAGATAAATGTAATACCACATAACTACTAGCACATGTATGACTAAGTTAATGCCAATAAAATTACTTGACCTCAAAAAATTTGAGGTATATTTAGCCTAAAGAAGCTAAGTGTACAAGTATACAACAACAACACAGCCCACGATAGTCCTACAAATGGGGTCTGGAAGGGTAGAATGTACGAAAATCTTATCACTACCTCAAGGGCTTTTTGAAGAAATATGATTAAGGAACAAAGTATTGCACTAACCTGTTGGGACGTCTTAGTTATTTGAGCTACTTGTTTTACGATTGACTTGATTAACGACGGCCCACGTGCGAAGAAAATTAATCACCTACTAGTCTAAGTAGGTGATACACCTACTTAAAACAAGTGGGTTATATTAAAGGGGAAAAGGGATAACAAAAAGCCAAGTAAGTGATGCATCTACTTATATATATATATACACATACTTTGGTTATATTAAAGAGAGTTAAGATTAGGCAAAGGACAAGTAGGTGCACCTACTTAAAATTACTTAGCTTAGAATAACTAAGCAAAAGAGATAAAAGACAGAATGGGCCTAAGAGGTGAGGCAGTCATGGGACAACCCGTGACCCATCTGCCCCAACCCATAAGGGTTATATACATACATGTATATGCTGCTCAAATTAAAATTTTGCACTTGGAAAACATTTCCACAAACTTAAAAATCTCTCTCCCAAAGTTAGGCAGTCGCTCCCTTTCTAACTAGGGTTCTTCTTAAGGTTTCTTCGAGTTTATGAGTATATCAGAGAAATCTTCAAGGGGAATGAAGTGTAGAGAGTCATATGTGTTGGCAGCCAAGGTGCCACCACTCCCTTCTTCCAAAGATTAACGTAAGAATTTCATGTTATAAGCTTGGGTTCTCTTCCCCATTTTCATGTGATGCTTATGTTGATTGTTGATAAATATTCAAATACCCCCCTCCCCCCCCCCCCCCCCCAAAAAAAAAGCTCCCATTCTGAATAGTTCAAGGGCAAACTTGACCTATTCTTCCTTGTTTTAGACAACTGTTTGTAGGAAGGATATTTTTTAGCTATTTGGCAAATTGGAGAGCAATTTTTAGCCAAAAGCATAATAGTGAAGGCCTTTTTGAGCTAAAATATAATGGGGTCAGGTTGACCTAATTTCGAATAGTCTATAGGTATTTTGGCTCGTCTGCCTAAAAGTTGTGTGTGCATGTCTTCTGATTTGGAAATTGAGATATCAAAAGACTTTCACATCGAGTGTGTAAGAGTCGTTGATAGAAATTTTCAAATAGAACAGAACAACCAAAACAAGAAGCTCAAAATGTTAAAAAGATCAATATGGGTTTGATGAATCACAAACAAGAAACAACAGTTCACTATGACGGCTAGTCATTCAATACCAAAGAGAGACTGTTTCTGAAAGACCCGCAGCTCAAGTAACGCATACATAGCAGTTTTAAAAAGAAAAGAAAATACAAAAGCAAAGAGGACATAGCAAATAATAGATAACTCATTGCATAGCATTCAGGAAAAAAGAATAGTAACAACAGCAAAATAATGTGATAGTCTAAGCAAAGGAACAACAGGCAGTAACAGAAATCAGCAGACTGGGTTATAGCTTTAACAAGACAAAATAGTAGATTTCTTTTTAATAAGAAAATTGAATCACACCACGTACACCACTATATCTGATGTAGGATGTATATCACACTATCTGCCTATATAAACCCTAATATCTTCATCAAATTTAATCTAGATCACTAGCAATATCATAAGAGGCGACCATTATGGATTGTGAATGTAACTTCTACCGGCATGTGGTAGCATAAATCCATATAGTCCATAGTTATCACAATTAAGACTAGTCACTCACTGTTATGCTTTGATAACAGAGTTGCACCTTGGTTCCATTCCTAGTTTAGAGAATTATTGGAATTCATTTTTGCCCATCCAACAGGATCCATCCTTACCAAAAGTTTAATCAGAAAACTTTTTTCTTGAACTTGGCAAGTTTAATCAGAAAACTTTCTGAATTCTTTTTCGCTCGTCTAAGAGGATTTCATTGTTATAACACAACAATGTTTTTGCTCATCTGATAGAATTTCCTTTGAAAGTTTCAAGTCCATGTTGTCAATAGGGAATATAAAAAGCCTTTACAAGTTAAAACTTTGGACAGGTATCACATCCTACTTATAACAGAGCATAATTTTAGTTTTAAGAAGATGTCTAACAATGATCTATACCTGCTTACACATGTATTGCGTTATGCCACTAAAGCAAGTTGAGAAAGCAAAGAGAATTTCTCACTTACTCGATCTGCCGCTGCTTGGAGAGTGATATGATCTCCCCATTCCCCCAACCTGGCTTGAACAAGAAATACCTAGTTAATGGTCATGTCAGGTCTTCTTCATGTAAGTCTATAGATCGAAACCAGATTTCACCTCTTCATCTTCTTCAGGTAGCTTTTGTATTTCATGGGAACATAACTTTCATAAAACTTTCTGAAATGCTTAAGCTGAAACAAGTTAGAAACCAGAATAAGAACAACAACAATGACATACCCAGTGTAATCCCACAAGTGGGTTCTGGGGAAGGTGGTATGTATGAGACCTTACCCTACCTTGTGAAGGTAGAGAGGCAGAAACCAGGATAAGCACATATAAATTATATAGATATAGTGCTTAAATGTGATTTGGAATCACGAATGATCATATCGATGAGGCACCATTTCAAGCCATTAGGTCAGCCTCATAAACGTCCTAAAAAATATACTGAATTATAATGAAAAAAAAAGGTCCTTCGAAAGAGGAACGCAAGGAAAACTCAAAGAGAAAAGAAAACCCCATACTAACCATGAAATACTGTCAAAAATAATTTTTTTTAAAAGAAAAAAAAAACAGAAATATTGTCAAAAATGATTGCTCTAACGCTAATTGACTTAACAACTTGTAAGTCACTGGACATTATCCAATCCAATGCACAATAGTTTGATCTAATAGCAGCACAGATTTTCATGTATAAAATAAAATATTCATGTGTTATACTCTATAGGATGAAAAGTTGATTGTTAAACTAGAAAGAATGTCGAAACCAAACAGGTAAGTGCACATCAGTAAGACAACAATAACAAAGTAGTAGCTAAATCTGGATTTAATAGGGTTGACATTGTTCCTATTCCCAGATTTTACTTTGGCGTCGTTCCTATTCCCAAATTTTACTTTGGCAAAGGTTGATATCCTATCTTTTGGGATCGAAATGACCTATAAGTTTAAGCTTAGAAGAATACCTAGAACCTTTATTTATGTATTTTCAATATTTATTTATAAGAACAAGGGGGACATTCAGAGTTACAACAACTATAGGGGTATCAAGTTGTTGAGTCAGACTATGAAGGTTTGGGAAAGGGCGGTAGAGTTGAGGTTGAGGAGGATCGTGACTATTTCTGAGAATCAGTTCGGTTCCATGTCAGGTCGCTCAACTACTGAGTCATCACCTCATGAGGAGATTAGTAGGAGCAGTTTAGGGAGAGGAAGAAGGACTTGCACATGGTGTTCATTAATCTTGAGAATGTATGACAAAAGAGATTCTGTGGAGGTGCTTGGAGACTAGAGGGGTGCCTGTGGCGTACACTAGGTCGATTCAGGACATGTATGTCGGTGTGAAAACTCGTGTGCGGATGGTAGGAAGAGCTTAGGAGCATTTTTCTGTTTTGAATAGGTTGCACGAGGGATCGACTCTTAGACCGTTTCTGTTTGCCTAGGCGATGGATGTTTTGACGTGACGTATTCAAGGAGAGGTGTCTTGGTGTATGCTACTTGTTGATGATGTTGCATTAATTGACAAGACTCGGGGAGGAGTTAATGATAAGTTAGAGGTTTGGAGACAGACCCTTGAGTCTAAAGGAATTAGGTTGAGCGGGACTGAGACGGAGTACTTGAAATGTAAGTTTAGTGATTTGTCGCATGAAGCTGGATTCTCAGGCCATTCAGAAGAGGTAGAGTTTCAAGTATCTTGGGTTTATGATTCAAGAAAATGGTGAGACTGACGAGGATGTCACGCACCGTATTGCTGCAGGGTGGTTGAAATGGAGGCTCACTTAAGGAGTCTTGTGTGATAAGAAGATGTCTCCTAAGCTTAAAGGTAAGTTCTACAAAGTGGCAGTCCGACCGGTTATATTGTATGGAGCGAAGGGTTGGCTAGTTAAGCACTCCCACATCCAAAAGTTGAAGGTGGCGGAGATAAGGATGTTGCGATGGATGTGTGGACTTATCAGGAGGGATAGGGTTAAAATTGAGAATGTTCGGGAGAAGGTAGGAGCGGCTTTCGTGGAGGACAAGATGCGGGAAGTAAGGTTGCAATAGTTCGCACATGTGATCAGAAGGGGCACGGATGCTCCAGTATGGAGTGTGAGAGGCTGGTTATGGATAGTTTTAGGCGGGGTAGAGGTAGGCCGAAGAAATATTGGAGAGAGGTGATTAGGCATGACATGGAGCAGTTACAGCTTACGGAGGGCATGACCCTTGATATGAAGGAGTGAAGGACACGGAGGGTAGAGGGTTAGTAGGTAGGAATATGTCCGTCATAGTATGAAAGAGTGTTATGTTTGTATCATGTACCTATAGTTTCTTGTAGTCTCTTGTTCGTGGTGTTTTGGTGATGCTTATGATTTTTGTATAGCTAGTTTATAGTATATAGGAAGGTATGGAGGACGCGGATTAGGGTAGAGGGTTAGGGGGTGGGAGTGTGTCAGTAAATATAAGGAAGCGTTCTTTTGTGTCTGTAGTTTTTATTCGTGGTGCTGTGTGATGTCTATGATTTCGATTAGATAGTTTTTATTTTTATCTTGTGGTTGTAGTATTATCTTGCTGCTAGTGGTGTTAGTTTATTTTGCACTTAAATTTTGTGCTTGTTATACTGTTATCGGTTCTAAGCCGGGGGTCTATCGGAAACAGACTCTCTACTTCACCTGAGGTAGTGGTATGGTCTGCGTACACTCAACCCTCCCCAGGCCCCACTATGTGGGAATAAACTGGGTATGTTGTTGTTGTTGTAGTTTATAGTATTACCAGGTGTCTTGTTTCCTTTATTGTCTAGCGGTGTGATATCCTTTTTTGTCGTTTGCTTTTAAGTTTACTGTTTTCGATACTGTTACCTGTCCTAAGCCGGGGATCTATAGGAAACAGTCTCTACTTCATATGAGGTAGTGGTATGAACTGTGTACACTTTACTCCTCCTTGACCCACTTTGTGGGAATAAACTGGGTATGTCGTTGTTGTTGTTGTTCCGATGTTAAACAAAATTATGTTTTCTTAGAAGCTCTTGTGTGCATGAAACCGAGTCGTGGGGGTTGTATTTTGTAACTTTCTTCACTTGAGGATATGATTCTTATGGTTTAAACTTATACTTGTTTTATTTATGCATTTAATTACTTTATCTTCAAAGTTTGTTTGGTTGGTGGTTTGTCTTACCTACCAAGGGGAGAGTGTAGGTGTCATTCAAGACCCTTGTGAATTTTGGGTCATGATAAAACACTTTTAAATTGCTACAAGTTGATACAATCGCTATGTTTTGTTAACCTCGGACATTTTGACATGGAATTGAACAAGGAAAGATTTTATTAATTTCTACTAAACCAAGTCCATGAACACCAACAATGACGATGTTATTACCTGTTATTTCATCTCTTCCTTGGGTACAGCTCAACCTTTCTTTTTATTTGGGTACTGCTATCAAACACAAGATTTGTAAAGAATCTTGAAAATCTCAACACTTCCTCATTCGAGTAAAGCTTTGAGTTTGCAGATAAATCACCAAAATATGACGACTGAAATATGATTAAAAATCAGAAACTGCACCCTGGTGAAACTGCCATTGTCCAAATTTCAGCCGCCCTTATGCTTGTGGTAGATAATTGTGATAAAAATAGTCTGTGGTGTTTAATTCAAACTTGAGATTACAAAGAGCAAAAAAGCTACAACATTATTGGGCTGCGAATTATACTTCAGGTAAAACTAATAATCTAACAAAAATCACATGAAGAGAATGTAAGCTGGAATATGTGATGATCCTAGAGAAAAATGATCCTTGAACAAAATGATAGTATCTTTGGTAACATCTTAGTTTACAACAGATATGAAAAGAAAATTTAATACACCCGTACCTGTTTGACAACCTCCTTTCTCACATGCTTATGATACTCCGGATTATGATACAACTGATCTGCAAGGGCTCGAAACTGTCCAATAAGTCGAAGGAAATAGTCACAAATAGCACACGTCTGCCAAGTGCAGCAACGGCTTGTAGACTAGTTAAAGTAGACTAACCTGGCAATTCCCATCTCCTTGAATTTGAAATTCAGCAAGTCCATATGCTGCCAACCTGAATGATAGATAACATTAACTAGATGCATTAACATGAAACATATTCCTTACTTACAGTACCAGAATAGTATAGAGATAAAAAGTAGTAACATTTTTACTCTTTTAACAATTTATGGCTTTCTTCCATAAATTATGATGTCACCTACAGATCACAAATAAGTACTTTTAACTATCCCCAGGAGAACGATATATTGCAGAGTAACACCCTAAAACCTGTGGGGCTATGACACATTAAGTAAAGTGATACACAACCTGCTAGACAGCCTCCCGTGGTCAAGTGTGGCATCATTAGGATCAGGGATCTGCCCAATAACCCTTGGAGTGTGCTGCAAATATAGTAAGATAATAAGCGGAATATGATGGCTGGTAGCATATGATCATTCCAAGAATTAAAGCATGCACTGAATGACTGTTCACATCAATGCAACTGTGTACAGAAACTCATTATAACATACTTTTTTTATCACGAACCTGGGATGAAAACTCATTATAACATAATTCTATAGACGATAAACGAAACTTTAAATTTACAAAACAAGCAAATTCTTGGTAACTTACAACATTACAATATTGACAAAGAACTTCATGTACATAGAACATTTTCTTATAAGTCTCAAAATTCTGTCCAGTACAAGTAAATTTATGAAAGTACCGGGATGGAGTCCAAATGAGAGAGTCTCTTCGCAAGCTTTCCCCCATACCTCGAAGCAATTTCTTCTTCTTCAGCCAATATTTTGGCAATGGCATGATCATCCTCAGTAACTTGTAAACTGCTATTCAAGCTAGACGCAGAACTCGAACTTTCTCTTGAGTTGCCATAATGTTCAGTCATATTACGATCAACAACAACTCCAGATACAAGTATAGACCTATACAGCAAAAGAAATAATTCCTATACAAAATTAGTAGTGATACATAAAGAAAAAAAAAACGAAAAGGGAAATCTAGTATTCTTTGCGAGGTCCGTATGAAGAAAAAGAATTGCAGTGGGGAATAACAATGTATCTCTTTGGGATCTAAAATCTCTTTAATCAGATAAAAGACCCATAATCAAGAACCATAAAAGAACACATATGAAGTACCTTTGGCCCAGTGAAGGAAAAGGGTAGATTTGATTACAAGAAAAAGAAAGCAATGATGGGATTTGATTTGATTCAAGAAAAGGGAGAGGGGTGGGCTAGTAGTGGAAGCGAAGAGTTAGTTGGGTAGGGGAGTCTCGTGAGTTGTGAGGTCGGAACACTTGGATTACAAGTCATTCACCATTTTAGTAAGAAAAGATGTTACCTCCTCAAACTAAAATTTGTCCATCATTTTACTCTTCAAAAAGGAAGACGCTGCACAATTCATGAATTTAAGCGGGTCTCCTTTGTGCCTGTTTGGATGGTGGTTTCGGGATGGTACGGGAATATGTTTGATTGTTTTCTAAAAGTTATTGTATTTTATGGTATCTTTTTTATGGTTACATGAAATACCTTGAACTGTCATTTGGTGGCATAACTGTCAAAAAATGAGCTGGCCCAATTCAATTCAGTCCAAGCCTTATGGCCAAAGAATTTAATAGGTCAGGACGGTTTTCACTTTAAATGGCCTTAAAATAATCCAATCCTAATATGATCGTGGTGATTGATTTTTTGTTAAATTTTCTTTTTCAATTTGAAATAATAAATATGATAATCCATTCGCACTTCTAACATATTATTATATAAAGTACATAATTCTACGATGATTTATAATATTTTTAACACCAATATATTGTCAGACATTTGAATTCATTGATTACATTATCTTAATTAACATCAACATTCATCTAAATTCATATGAAAATTTAATAAGTTGAACAATATCAAAAAGTTATATATCAAAAATTAATAATATATAAAATTCACTTAAAAATATTATCACTATGAATTTGGATAATGTTGTGCAATTAATTTCGAGTAGCTACAACAAGTGTTTGAACATTTCATGATGGGTGCAATTTTTATATTTATGATTAGAAATTTTAATATTTGCCATTTAATTCTATATGATTAAAATATTATGTAAGATACTAGGTAAAATTCATTGAGTAGTCACTATTTATATTTTTAATTCTTTTTACTTATAATTTTCTTTAATTTTAAGTTTAAATTGAATAACAATAACAAATAAAACATCAATACTGGATGATTAATGTTTAACACTTAATAAGTTAAAATTATGTAGGATTTTAAACTTATTCAATAACTACTATTCTTAATTATTACTTTTTTGTTTTTACAATATTCATATATTTTAAATATAAATTAAATAGTATTTTGATCCATGGGCAGACCCAGCCCAGCCCCAGTCTAGCCTCAAGGACCAACGGGTTAACTTGGACTGGACTTCTAAGCCCCAATTTTAAATGGGCTCAGAAATCACAATCCAACCCATCCCTTATAGTGGGCTGAGTTGGTTCAACCACAAGGGTCAAGCCCATTTTGACGCTCTATTTGGTGGTATTCCATGATTTTCTTTATTTTTTCAATTATGTCCTTATATAATATGTCTAGTATTACTTTCAATCCTAATATGTTTTAATTTTTACTTTCTTTGCTCAATTCTTCCCCTGGATTGTTCTCCATCATTCTCAAACTAAAAGTACAAAACTAGAAATTAACAAAAATTCCAAGGAACTTCCTCCTGATCGATCAAAGTGTAAGCCACCACCAAATTTCCAGCAGTGTTTGTAGACCAAGCCAAAGTACCATCAGCATCTCTAAGTACCCACGTTCCTTCTGTTGTAAGCTGCAAAGTAGCATTGTACCTAACTAGTTTATTCATATTAGCAGACCAAACAACTTGCGAAAATCCTCTAGTAGGTAAAGTTATACGGGCAAGACTGTTGGTTTTCACAATAAAGATGGCAAAAAGGTAACTTTCACAATTACCATTACAGTAGAAACAACAAGCATATCTTGGATCAAGTGTTCCTCTGGTTAGTATAGCCGTTGCCATTGAGTCATCAGTGAAATTCCCCAAATATGGTAAAGAAAAACTATTGACCCAGTTGTAGAAAGATTTACAGTTAGGTAATCAGAATGTCCGTTGGACATCAGATAAAAACAAGAACAAAGAATGAAGGCAAAAGGAAAACTCTTGCGTAAAGCCATGAAGAACTCTAAAGGATGAAGGCAAAAGGAAAACTCTTGCATAAAGCCATGAAGAACTCTGGATGATAGAAAGAAATATTAAGAAAGGATAGATATAGCTAATGATAATTAATGTATTTCTACAAATGGAAGTCGGGAGTAATAAACTATGTTGTTTAAGCTTTATGTATGTACTTCTCCCATCGTTCAATTTTACTTGTCATATTTTTCTTCTCGAAAGTCAACATTTTTTAAAATATATTTCTTAATTATATTAATATGACAAGAATTACAACACATACTTTTTTTCGTATAATTTTTAAACCTCTAAATTTTAAATTAATTAGACTAACCAATGTCACATCTTTATGAATGTAAGTAGACTAACCAACGTCGTATCTTTAAAGTTTCATGATTATTTCATGAATGCAAAATTTTAGTTTTATTAGAATTTTCATGAATTTAACAACTTCATATATTTACAAGACATGATTTGTGATAAATTTGTACAAAGAAAATTAGTTTATTAACAATTATTGATAAATTCAAAATTTATAATAATTAGGGGCACTTTAGTAAACTTACCTATTACGATACAGTATCATACCATCAAACCGAATAATAAAACTGTTATTAAACAGCAGTGAACGATATCGTCCATCCAAACATTGTATTGTACTATACTATACTGTATAATACCATACAATACTGTACCATACATTATGAAATCATGGGAAACCACCATCCAAACAAACTATTAAAGAATGAAGTGCACGTATATTTTTACTTCGCTTTTAATTAATATCTATAATCTATAATCTGTATAGATATAAATTATAGATATAGATTATAAATATAAATTATAGATATAGATCTATAATTTATATCTATAATCTACAATATATTAAAAATGTAAAAAAGCTTTAAAATATTATTTGAACTTTTTGCCCTTCATTAAAAGTATTTACATTAGTCAAAATCGTCTTTTCATTATTTTTTTAATATTTAAAAGTTAAAAATTAATTAAATATATTTATGATAAAATCTTTCCTTATTAGAATGTCATCAAAATTAATGACAACTAATACTTTTTACACTAGTTTAGTATTCTAAATCAACTACATTTGATTTTAAGAAGATTTGAAAAATCAAAAAATAAATATAAAAATGTAAAAGTAAGAAAAAATAAAAAAGTATCAAATTTTTAAAATTTAAAAGCACATAATAAGAATGTAATCAATGATATAATAAAGATTTGACTTTAAAAACAAGAAAAAATTTTAAACATAGAAAAAAAAAAAGAAAAATAATTATATCACTAATATGATTTAAATTGATGTGTGCTCTAACAACAAGTAAAAAAGAGTACTACATGACAAATGCAAAAGTGATAATCCATCAACCACTTGAAATTTTTAGTAATAAAATATATATGTACTTACACTAAAATATATGTTTATGTTTACATTATCATATTAAAGTATGAAGAATTTTTGAAAAGTGATTTGAACTTTTTACATTTCATTAAAAAGTTTTGCAATAAATAAAATCATGTAATTTTAAATAATCAAATGTTATATGTGCGAGATACGTGCGGTTAAACTAATTAAAAAGAAAAAAATGAAAAGCTAATATTTTCCTCATTTTCCTCCTAGGTTTTTATTTTCTTTATGCGATGAAAAATCGAAGATTGATAGGCAGCTGCAAGATCATGTTTTTATCTATACTACATATCAAAGCCCGTATCAGTACAAAACCAATATCTATTATTTTTTTTATTTTAATTAATGATATATACGGAATGTGAAGAGCTAGGGTTGTTTGGAATGTTTTTTTAAGTGACTTATGAGTTAAAAAGTTGGTTTACTTTTGGCTTTTGATTTTTATTTTAGTTACATTTTAAGCTTAAATTAAAGTGTTTTGTGTCTTTGTCAAACATCTTAAAAAATAAAAAAATGATTAAAAGCTAAAACCACCTTAAAATAAGTAAATTCAAACATCCTCTTAACTACATGTCTTATATGTTGTTTAAAATATTTCAAATTATTAATTATTGTAATTTATAATATTTTTGACATCATTTTCAAATAATATTCTTACTTTCTCTGTTCCAATTTATATGTCATAGATAAAAATCAGGAGAGTCAAACAAATTTTTTATATGATTTTTAAGTACCATAAGTTACTATTAATTATTGCGACTAGTTTTTTTATATGTAATTCTTTAATAATGTATGTTACTTTTTTAACCCAAATTTATGTGGTACTGATAAAATTTATAATACTAATTCATAACTTATTTACTGAAATGAAAATAATCTTTTAGCAAAACAATTTCAATAAATTAATATGAAAAATGAAAATTTAAGATATCATTTTGAAAAAGAAGAATTTTAAATATCGTTTTTATCAAGAGAACATAAGAAAAATCAAACAAAACGTATTTTGGTTTCTAAGAAGCAATACATGCTACAATGAAAATTTTTAAAAGTGATGTTAAGTAAATGTTTTTTAATGTTACTAGTTAAACTGAGTGCCTCCCACGTGTAATTTTGCGTAATAGATACAAAGTTAAGTGATCATGGATAAAATTTAATCGATAATACAATTATACCTAATCTTTACCTAAAAAAAATTCAAAGTCAACCCACATTCATCTAGCATCTGTAAATTAAAATAAAATAATAAGATAATAAAGATATCAAAACAATACAATTAAACCTAACCTTTACACAAGAAATTCTTCAAAGAGAACCAACATTCATCTATGACTTGTAAACTATAAAAAAAATATTATAGTAATCACAAAGATTCGATTTTGATACAACTAATTCTTGTCTGAACGAAAATTTTGACCCTAAAGAATGATTTTGAATGAAAACAAAGAAGAGATATATATACACACATGTTGAATTCTATTACACTGACAAAAACAGTGAAGAAGTGGGTTAGAAAATCAAACAACAACCAATCTAGACATGTAATTGAATCAAGTTAGATCAACATTAATCATATTCTCCCAGTAGGAAAACCGGTTTGTTCTCTAATTTAATGTAGATCTCAATATTTATACAAGTATTTCCTAAATAGAGTCCTATTTTAGGAGTATTTTTCTAATTGAATAGTAAAAAGAAAATATTAATTAATTCTCGTACCATATATTTTAGGAGTCTCATATATTTTAGGAAGTCTAGTTAATATAATTAAAAAAAAATTAAATAATAAATTAAAAAAATAGTGAAAAAGACATTTTTGTCTAAAGAAGAGTCTTTTAATGAAGAGTAAAAAGTTCAAATCACTTTTCTAAGGGTGTCAAACTTTTAATATATTATAGATTATATATGATATAGAATAATTTTTTTTAATTAAAATTTTGGGCAGTGGCCCATTTATTAACCAAAAAAATCAAAGTCGTTACAAAAGCAAGGCCCAAATATGGCCTGGTCCAACCCGACAACCGAAATTAGAAAGAGAATACAAATTAGGAAATAGTGAACCCTTTTCACATTCCAAATCAAGAAGTCTCTAGAATCTCCTTTTCACCTTCTTCTGTTGCTGTTAATTCAAAGGAGATACCTTGTTGATGTAACACCCCAGATTTTGGTCTTTGGAATTTTTTGAAATTTTATTCTCACTGTCCTAATTATGACTCACCCTACGAGCATAGGGTGTCTGACGGGTCATATGACCGTAGTTGTAAAGTTTCTAGTGAATGGTGCTTGAGTTGTTTTCCTAAGTACGACTTGGGGATACGAGCCATAAAGACCCATGGCAAGTCATTGGACTCAAATCATAGCCTAAATAGTGTGTGTGGCTAAGTTCCGCTCTGAGTAAAAGTGGCTCACTACAAACCGTGAGGACTCGTTATAAGCTGTTTTATGCAAATCGTAGGATATCCAGTGTTTACCCCAATTAATTTCTGTGTTTGAATACGACTGGACCTCACGAATCATAGGGTCCCATTACGGGCCATGATATACGAGTTGTAAGACAAACAATGTGCGTGCCTAGTGATACTATCTTGACAATGACTTGTGGAGATGAGTCGTAATGAGTCATGACGAGTCGTTATAAAACCCATAACGACTAATGATAGTTTATTTTTCCATCTTTTTAAATGGGGGTATTTTAGACAATTCCCCCTTACCAACAATAACCCACGACCTATAAACATACTTAGGGGCCTATTCTCATCGATAACCCACTCTAAATATTTTTTCTCTCTCTCAAGTCTCCTAAGCATCCATACCCAGGGTTTCCAAGAAGTAGGTCATCCAAGAGCTCAAGGGTTGAATTCTCTCCATAATCTTGGGCATTTCAGGCATGTTACTCTTTCCTAATTGTTAATTTGTTAAAAATATATGTTTTAAAGTGTTGTTTATATGGTATTGATGATGGTTTTGAAACATGGGTTAAGGGGTTTTGAATGTTTGCTTTTGAACAATGTTTCTCATGGTTTATATATGATTGTTCATGCTCTATTCATGGTTTTGAACTTGTGGGGTGCATGGGTATGGTGAATAAACTAGGTGATTGTGATTTCCTCAATTTGTGCATATTGACCATTGAAGTGATAATGACCCCAATCCCATATTACGAAAATGGTTTTGAATATAAAAAGTATGCATATTGAACATTCTTGAACTATTGCATAATGTGAAAATCGATGAAGCATAATGATTTTTAATTGACCTTACGGAGTTGTGTAATTCCCAAGCTAATGCATAATTGAACCATGAGGGCTATGAATTACCCCAAATAATAAAAGTGTTTTGGCATGTTGATGTTACCTAGTAAGTGTAGTTGGTATGATGATACTAACAATGTATTCCTGAATTTGTATCATGGTTCAATTAATGGGAACACGTGATAAATAATTTAATTGGGCTTTAATGAGGGTTGTGTAGCTGAGTCATGAAAGTAAAGGTCCCGAGGGACCAATACTAGAAACCGCGCTTGCCAATGCGGGAGACTAAATGTCCGGGTGGTTCGAGTCCCCTTATAATTATTATATGATTGGGAGGTTTGAGTCCCCCATATTATATTACCTGATTGGGTGCTTGCGTTACCTTGATATGCCGGGAGGTTCGAGTCCCCATAGTGCATATGTTTACCCTCTGGTTCATGCGACCACACGCACTGGGCCCTTCCAGCTGGGGAAAAATGACACGATCCGAACCAGGGCCTAGTCGTATCGTGATACAAGATCAAACCAACAACACCAAGAACTTCAAGAGGGCTCGGATTTCAGAACAACAACACAAGCACAACAAGTTTTTGTTTTCGGTTTTTCAGCTTACAATACAAGAACTAGTTTCGGTTTTCAACTTACAACACAAGAACAACAAGATGGATAATGATGCTAGTGAATCGAAAAGAGCCCCACACGGCTTCACTAGACTTTAAGATAACAAATCAACCACAACAACAAGATAAAGAAAGATAGATAACTTGACATATAACATTCAAGAAACTAAGAACCCTAACATCAAGAGAGGACCCTAAGTCTAATGAATATAAACACCAAGTTCTTACGAGGACCAAGAGGCACTCAACGACCTCCAAACCCTTGTTTCTAGCCAAAGAGACAACACAAGTATCCCTCTACTTGTGAGATACTAGGGACGGCTTCAATGAGAGAAGAGAGAGGAAATGTGTTTGTGTTTTTAGGTTACAACTTTCAGCATTCAAAAACTCAGGGATATCTCTCTAACATGTTCTATTTATACTACAACCAAAAGGGGTAAAATGACCCATCCGCCCTTGATTTCTTGTGCCAACCTTGGAGAGTAGTTTATTACACTTTAGGGCCTCTCTTCACACATAAAAACATTTAGGTCCTTGGCCGGTTCAATCACCAACTCACACACGGCCATTTGCATGAACAAAGCTTGGAGTTTTTGTAATTCCCGAGCTTGGCTTCGTGTGAAAGGCCGTGTACCTGTGGAGGATGCCCTAACCGTATCATCCTCTCCATCTTGAGAGGAATTTGACCTCAAATTCGGCATTTGGTCATCTTCAACCGCATCCACGAGGGAGAGATCACCAACGTTGAAAGTGTTGTGCACTTGATATTCCGGTGGAAGGTCAATCTTGTAGGCGTTGTCATTGATTCTCTCAAGTACTTGGAACGGACCATCACCCCTTGGCAGAAATTTGGACTTCCTTTGAGCTGGAAACCGATCCTTTCAAAGATGCACCCACACCCAATCTCCGGGTTCAAGCACAAGCCTCCTTCTCCCTTTGTTTACCCTTTTTGCAATCTCTTGGTTCTTCTTCTCAAGCTTGATCCGCACCGTCTCATGCATTTTCTTCATTGCCTCGGATCTTTTATTTCCATCTAAGCTGGTCATGAGATCACTAGACAAAGGAGTGAGATCTAAAGGGGTAAGGGGATTCAGGCCGTAAACACATTCAAAGGGAGTCATTCCCGTGCTTGAATGTATTACCCGGTTGTATGCAAATTCCACCAAGGGAAGGTGATCTTCCCATGATGTCAGCTTACCTTTAACCATAGAACGTAGCATAGACCCTAAGGTTCTATTTACTACCTCCGTTTGGCCATCGGTTTGTGGGTGACAAGACGTGGAGAAAAGCAACTTCGTTCCAAGCCTACCCCACATGGACTTCCAAAAGAGACTTAGGAACTTGGAGTCCCTATCGCTCACAATAGTCCTCGGTACCCCGTGAAGCTTTACAACATGTTCAACAAATAATGAAGCTACACTAGGAGCATCCTCGGTTTTAGCACATGGAATAAAATGAGCCATTTTAGAGAATCTATCAACAATAACAAAAATGCTATCTCGGCCCTTTCTAGTCCTTGGCAGCCCCAAAACAAAATCCATCGAAATGTCCAACCAAGGCCTAAGGGGAGTAGGGAGTGGGGTGTATAACCCTTGAGGTTGGAGACGAGATTTCGCACTCTGGCAGGCCACGCATTGACTACAAATTTAAGTGACGTCTTTGCGCATTGTGGGCCAATAGAAGTTCTCCTCTAAGATGCCGAGGGTCTTGTCTACCCCAAAGTGACCCATGAGGCCTCCGTCATGGGCCTCCCTCACAAATAATTCCCTCCAAGAACTAGAAGGAACACACAACCTCCTCCCTTTGAACAAATACCCATCGAACCGAGAGTAGGAGGAATGGTCATTCTCCTTAAGCCAAGGGTCCCTTCCCCACTCTTCGCATTCCCTAAAAATAGGAGCAAAGGTAGGATCCTCGGGATACAACATCCGCAAGCTCTCAAAACCCATCAACTTCGAAGACAAGGTAGCAACAAGCACATGCTTCCTAGACAAGGCATCGGCAACAACATTTTCTTTCCCCCTTTTGTAATGAATTACATAAGGGAAAGTCTCGATGAACTCAATCCACTTAGCATGACGCCTATTCAGCTTGTCTTGGCTCTTAAGGTGTTTCAACGACTCATGATCCGTTCGTATCACAAACTCCTTAGGCCATAAATAATGTTGCCAATTTCCCAAGGCTCTAACAAGGGCGTACAACTCCAAATCATAAGTCGAGTAATTAAGAGTTGCCCCTTTGAGCTTTTCACTGAAATAAGCAACGGGCTTACCTTCTTGCATCAAAACAGCCCCGATACCAACCTTACTAGCATCACACTCTACTTCAAACATCTTATCAAAATCGGGCAATTGCAATAGAGGCGCCGAGATGAGCGTAGCTTTCAAGGCCTCAAAAGCCCTAGCTTGCTCATCACCCCATTTAAAGGGTCCGTCCTTTCTAATTACCTCGGTCAAGGGGGCTGCTATGGAGCTAAATCCTTTGAAAAACCTCCTATAAAAGCTTGCCAACCCATGGAAACTTCGGATTTCTCCAATCGTTTTAGGGGTCGGCCAACTTCGAATAGAGTCTATCTTGGAATCGTCCACTTCCACACCCCTTGAGCTCACGACAAAACCCAAGAATATAACTTTATCAACACCAAAAGAACACTTCTCCATGTTGGCATACAACTTCTCCTTTCGGAGCACATCAAACACACATCTCAAATGCATTACATGATCATCAATAGACTTACTATACACCAACACATCATCAAAGTAAACCACCACAAACTTTCCAATATAAGGCTTCATTACATTATTCATAGCCTCATAAACGTGCTAGGAGCATTGGTAAGGCCGAAGGGCATGACCAGCCACTCATATAGACCGAATTTGGTCTTGAATGCGGTCTTCCACTCATCACCGGGTTGCATGCGAATTTGGTGATAGCCGCTCCTAAGGTCCACTTTAGAAAACAAACAAGATCCGTGGAGCTCATCTAACATATCATCTAGTCTAGGGATTGGATGACGATACCTTATAGTGATTTTGTTGATGGCTCTACGATCGATGCACATGCGCCAAGTTCCGTCCTTCTTTGGTACCAAAAGCACCGGAACAGCACACGGACTCATGCTTTCCTTGATGTATCCCTTGTTGAGAAGCTCCTCCACTTGTCTTTCAAGCTCCTTAGTGTCCATGGGATTGCTCCTATAGGCCGGTTTGTTTGGAAGTTGTGAACCCGGCACCAAATCAATTTGGTGTTCAATTCCCCGAAGTGGGGCAATCCTTGCGGAAGTTCTTGAGGAAATACATCTTCATACTCCTGCAACACACAAGAAATCAAAGGGGAAATGGAAGAATTAGTGGGGTTAGTATTAAAACAATGGGCCAAAAGTAGCATCGTCTTGTTTTCATCATGGTCCACGAAGAGTTCTTTTCTCCTAGCCAACATCACTACGTTTTCCATCTCTCTTGGCGTGGGGACAGCCTCGGATGTCCCTACCTCCTCACCTACGGCATCCCCCCCTTTTCTCCCTTCTCGGGTTCCTTCCCCTTTCCCTTTAACTCTCTCATCTTTTGATGCCACTCATTTACTTGGGAGGGTGAAAGAGGGTGAGGTGTGACCTTTTCGCCATCCTTCTCAAGCGTATACCGGTTGGTCCTCCCATCGTGTTTAGTAGACCTATCATATTGCCATGGTCCACCTAACAACAAGTGACATGCTTGCATTGGGATCACGTCACAAAGCACTTCATCGTAGTAGTTTCCCACCTTGAACCGAATCACACATTGCCTTGTGACCTTTAATTCTCCACAATCGTTCAACCATTGTAGCTTGTAAGGACTAGTGTGTGGAGTAGTTGGTAGCTTCAAGAAATTGACCATAGCATGGCTCGCAACATTTGTACAACTACCACTATCAATCACCAAGGTGCACACACTCCCATTTACAAGACACTTAGTATGGAATAGATTTTCCCTTTGACTCGGGTCATCTATCGCCTTACTAATCATGACACGTCTAACCACAAAGTTTGGAACCACACACTCCCCTTCTTGTGGATAGACATCTTCACCATCATCTAACTCATCATCATTCGGTCCATTTTCAGCTCCCTCTCCATCTTGAGGCTCGGCCTCATCCTCCCCCCTTTCGGAAACCACCTCCTCACCAAGGTAGTACACTTTCCCTTCTCGTAGGATCACATTACGCCGGTTCGGACATTCATTGGCCTTATGCCCCCAACCTTGGCACTTGAAGCATTGGAACCCCTTTGGGTTGGGATATTTGTGAGCCTCCGGTTTCGGAGGAAACTTAGGGACCGTTTTGGACTCGGGCAGCTTCGTAGGGCCGGGTTGGTCCTTGTTTTTAGGCCAACCCGAGGGGGTTTGTACCCTTGCCTTGAAGGTTGATCTCTCCTTAAGTTCCCTTTCAATCTCTAGGGACGCTTGGAATATACCGTCAATGGTTTCAAACCGGTGAAGGGTCAAGTGAGTGGAGATCTCTTTGTTCAATCCACACTTGAACCGGATGATGTCGTGACTGATTTGCTCCCCACGGTGATCAAGTTTCAACATGAGTTGTTGGAACTCGTCAAAATAGGCCATCACACTCTTGCCTCCTTGCCGCAAGCCATATAGTCTAGCAAGTAACTCATGACGATATCTCTCGGGGAGGTATCGTTGTCTCATCAAATACCTCAATCGATACCAAGGTGGTGGCTGCCCATCAACTAATTCATTACCAAATCGTTTAACATACTCCCACCAAGTGTTAGCATAGCCCTCGAGGTGAGCTATAGCGTAGCAACTCTTCTTTTCTTCCGAGATGTCATTAACTTGGAAAACTTTGTCACAAGCCGATTCCCAAGTTAAGTAGGTCTCGGGGTCACTCTCACCCTTAAAGATAGGTAGGCTCAACTTGATGGTGTTGATGCCTACGTCTCTCTCTTGGTGTCGGTTTCCACTATCTCCATACCCCCGGTATCTCCTAGGTTCTCCTCGACCCCCTCTTAACTCCTCCTCCCTCATATAAGCATCATCAAAGGCTCCATCTCCTTCATACTCCTTTCTACCGTATCCTTCAAAGTGGGCTGGCCGGCCTTGGCCGTTTTGATTCGGAGGATTTGGAATTTGTGGTCTTTGGGTTAGTGGAGCTTGGAATGGAGGGTTCGGATTTAGTGGAGGTACTTGGCGTCCAAATCCCTCTTGTGGAATTGGAGGGGCTTGGAAATGTAGTGGTCTAGTGGAGTCTCGGTTTGGAGGAAAATTGGTAGATTGGTTTGCGGTATTTAGTAGAGCTTGGGGTGCATTTAGCATTTGGTGGACCATTTCGGGGGTGATGGTTGCGGAGGAGGTCCGATCATGACCATTGGTAGATACATGTAGAGGAGTAGAAGGACGAGTTCCTTTGGCTCTCCACTTGTTCTAGTCTCCCACTAATAGTCGACACTTCTCCCCTTATTGCTGCCAAGTCTCCTCTCACGGCCCCAAATTCCGAATTTAACCTTTCAAGTGTCCGGGTAACGGCCTCAAGAGTGACCCTCATAGAATCAAGGGCATTAGTATCCGCATTATGAGACGTAGCCCCTTCCATTGTCAAGGTGTTATCCGCTTTAGTTCACCACAAGTTCGTGTTCCACAAGTGTTGTATAATTGGCTAGTAACCGTGAGATTTTTAAGGTATGAGTAAGCTCTTGTCCGGAATGGATTCTTGTTTGAAGACTCAAAGAATTCTTGCCTGACTAGAGTCAAAAATCAGCAATTCGTTCAAACGAATAAAAGCACTCAAATAATCGTTGACACGAACAAACGGTTCAAGGAACTAGTTGACAACCTAGTAGGAAAGTACTAGTTTGTTAATTAGTTCTAGGACCAAGTAAGGGAAACCAAGGATCTACAATTAGCAACCAAAGAATATCCTAAGTTGAGCTTATAGTGACGTGGTAGCATGCAATGGTCCCACACGTTCTTCTTCTCTCGGTTTTTCTCTTTCTCTTTTTTTTTTGTTTTGAGTTAATATTCACACAACTTGTTATAATTTGAAAAGTGTTTTGGTGGGAAAACTAAAATTTTGTAGTCTTTCACCCTTTTTTTTCAAACTCAAGAAAGTGGGGGTTGGTTGACAAATCCCACAAAACAAGGCTCCTTGAATTAGGGAAAGTGATTGACAAGACTACAAAGTGATGGGTGCAAGTCTTTCACAACAACTTTATAGCTTTACCACTTGAGCACACAACAAGATGAACAAGATGAACAAGTTCAAAAGATGAACACTTCAACAAACTTCAACAACTTCTTTAGCACATAAACACACAACCACTGATTTTCCTTTGGTTATCAACAACATACAACTTTCGGCTACTTCAAGTCACCACACAAAGTTCAAGTTTTTCAAGCTCAACTTTCGGATCTAGACACCTTAGTGTTGGTGAGAAAGAAACCAACACTAGAAACTCACTAAACAAGCAAAACAACACCTAGATCTAAGCATACAACATCATTCTCGGTTTCAACTTTTAGTGGACAGATTTCAGAATTTCTTTTGGTGTAGTTGTTTAAGCCGTGAACTAGCCCAAGATGGGTTATGTTGGAACACAACCGGTCTTGCTTTTATACCAAATGATACAAGATCAAACCAACAACACCAAGAACTTCAAGAGGGCTCGGATTTTAGAACAACAACACAAGCACAACAAGTTTTTGTTTTCGGTTTTTCAGCTTACAATACAAGAACTAGTTTCGGTTTTCAACTTACAACACAAGAACAACAAGATGGATAATGATGCTAGTGAATCGAAAAGAGCCCCACACGGCTTCACTAGACTTTAAGATAACAAATCAACCACAACAACAAGATAAAGAAAGATAGATAACTTGACATATAACATTCAAGAAACTAAGAACCCTAACATCAAGAGAGGACCCTAAGTCTAATGAATATAAACACCAAGTTCTTACGAGGACCAAGAGGCACTCAACGACCTCCAAACCCTTGTTTCTAGCCAAAGAGACAACACAAGTATCCCTCTACTTGTGAGATACTAGGGACGGCTTCAATGAGAGAAGAGAGAGGAAATGTGTTTGTGTTTTTAGGTTACAACTTTCAGCATTCAAAAACTCAGGGATATCTCTAACATGTTCTATTTATACTACAACCAAAAGGGGTAAAATGACCCATCCGCCCTTGCTTTCTTATGCCAACCTTGGAGAGTAGTTTATTACACTTTAGGGCCTCTCTTCACACATAAAAACATTTAGGTCCTTGGCCGGTTCAATCACCAACTCACACACGGCCATTTGCATGAACAAAGCTTGGAGTTTTTGTAATTCCCGAGCTTGGCTTCGTGTGAAAGGCCGTATACCTGTGGAGGCTGCCCTAACCGTATCATATCGGGCATCTCAAGTCCAACCAAGATCGGAGACCACCCCCATTACTCAACGATAATCACCCTGCACCATATGTCGGATGATTTCTGAACATATAACAAGATAACACAATAACAATTTTAAGGACCATAAACAAAGTCTATAACCATAATGCAACAACCTCAATCAAGTATCTAACCGGTGCCAACCTCAATGCCAATACCAATACCGACACCATCCATAACCATAGTTGTTTAACAAAGCCTCTAACTAGAATCAAGTAACATCCGATCAGGATATGCCCCCGACTATAGCCAAAACCAAACCAAAGTAATAACAAAAATGAAAGAAGTCCATAGTATGAAATGGAGCCTTTCGAAATATGGAAGCTCACCACTTCAGTCTGACTCAAAGCTATCCAAAATCCAAGTCACTGAGCAGGAGAAATGGTAGTATGGCCGATTCCGGCATCGCGTGGGGATACAGCATCCGAAAATGGTTAGCAGAGTAAATGCTAACATGTACTTAGGGATAAAGATAGAGTAATGTCATCATTCAAAAGCAAAGAAAATGACCATATCCAATCACACATATACATATATACTGTGCCGGGATACGGGATCGAGTTTAACATGCATTTAAAACCTTAACCTGGGTGGAGTAGCTTGACCGTCCTAAAACCACCCATGGGCTCTATGGGTTCAACCCCCCTGCTGAAAGAGCCCCAATGCGTGTTAGCCGCACAACCGTAGAAAAGAAACTAAGATGACTAGTACATTTCCCAAAAATATAGAGTATGACATCATGCACACGGTCACCATGACCACCCTCACATCGGCAAATGTGAGTTCGGTCCCCCCGGGACCTCTACCTTCCACGGCGTTACTACTCGACCCTCTTTAATCCCAATTAAACCTGTTACACATAACCAAACCATTTACCATGGGGTCTTTTGTCTAGGTATTAACCGTTGGTATCGTCATACCAAAATTAAAGCTTATAAGTCTATCCTCTTATGCCATACCATTACCATTAATCAAGTTGACTCCCAAGTTTTCAATTAAACCAAAACCATGGCCATCAAGGCCTTTCTGAACCATTTAAAACCAACTAAACCAATTTAAACTCCATTACCTTTTATGCAATGCAAAGATTTCAACAATAGTCAAACTATGTGAAAAAATTATTCTCATTGGCATTTTAACAAACAGTTTGAGGGAACATATGTTTCAAAACCACAACCAAGTAATTTGGGGGATTTCAAAGTACCTCTAAAGCCATTTACCATTACCATGCATTCCACAATACCAAAATCATATTAAAAGCATGAAAGAAACATCATTAAACCATTAGAAACATTATTCAACCATGAACATCTAAAACTCCCAACCATTATTTCAAAACATAATAATTTCATGAAAAATCATACATTAAAACACATGCTCTTTGTACAATAACAATAAGGGAGGAGTAACATGCCTTATATACCAAGGAAGACGGAGAGAAACCATCCTTGAAAGCCTTAATTGATATCTTAAAGAAACCCTATCCTTTTGTTTGAGAGAGATTTTAAGAGTATTTGATTGAGAATAATAGGCTAATGAAGCCCCAAAAGGTGTTTTATGTCATGGTATCAAAGGGAGTTACAAAGGTAAATGTCTAGAATGCCCCAAATTAAAACTGAAAAATTAACACAGGTAGGTACGAGTTGGCCCTCCAACTTGTCACTACAACATACGACCGGTACCATTTAACCGTCACCAACACAAATGGTTGGACACCCCACTTTGTCCACCATACAACTTCCTTTCTCCAACTCGTGACCATACTATACGAGTGGTATGGTCCAATTGTACCCATGACAAAATCTAAAGGGAATGACACTGGACAACATACGACTCAACCTTACCACTTGTACCCTATCCTCGCGGCTCTTAGTGAGCCACTCCTACTTAGAGCCAAGTCAAGTTACTATGTTATTGATTCGATTATAGGACCGACCCAAATGAATTGTCACCACCCCTAATGACCCGTACCCACCAAATCGTAACCTCAACAGAAACCCAACCCCCCTTCACTAGCCTCCTAACAACTAGGGTTCCCTAACTCGTACCCATATCATACGACTTATATAGTGTGTCGTTACAAGGATAGTGAGTCCAAAATGTAGGAAGTTTTCAAGGGCCAAAACACAGGGTGTTTCTGTTCTTCCCTAATTGGATCATTCATCCTCGAATGATGGGCCAAGAAAGTGACTAGCATGATTAGACCCCTAAACGTCTCTACTCTTACCTTTAAGATAGAAAACAGAGATAACAAGGAAATAAAAATTTCCTTTAACAAAGTCAAAAAACAAAGATGATAAGAGCAACACATACCTTAAGCATGATTTTTCGGAACGAAGAATAGAAATGGATACTTGGACTTCATGTCCTCTTCTGCTTCCTATATAGCTTCTTTCACCTATTGATTTCTCCATAAAACCTTTACCGAAGCTATATCCTTGGTCCACAACCGACGAACTTGACGATCCAAGATCTCAACCCAGATCTCCTTATAAGACAGAGAATCCAAAATACCAATAGCCTTGATAGGAACTACTAGCGACGGATCACCCATAACTTCCTTAACATAGAGGCATGAAAAACCAGGTGAATGGAGCTCAATCTAAAATGTAACTCTAAATTGTATGCAACATTACCAATCTTTCTCCAAACCAAGTATGGACCAACATACCAAGGACTAAGCTTTCCCTTCTTCCCAAACCACATCACTCCCTTCATGGAAGACACCTTCAAGAACACTCTATCCCTAACCTCAAACTCTAACTTCCTACGTCATATATCCATATAGGACTTTTGGCGACTTGAAGCCTATCCCGAATCACCTTTACTTTCTCTATAGCTTGATAAACCAAATCCAAGCCAAATATCTCCGCCTCACCAACCTCGAACCACCCAATGAGAGACCTACACCTCCTACCACACAACCTCAAATGAAGCCATCCCAATGTTAGAGTAGTTGCTATTCTTGTATGTAAACTTTATAAGAGCCAAATGCTCAACCCAAATACCACTGTAGTCAATCATACAAGCACGAATCATATCCTCCAATGCTGAATAGTCCTTTCTGCTTGCCCATCCGATTGCGGGTGAAAAGTAGTACTAAGACTCACTTTAGTCCCCAAACCTTTCTGAAACGATCACCAAAAGTAAGATGAAAACTACGTACCACGGTCAGAGATGATGGAAATAGGTACTCCATACTGCTTCACAGTCTCATGAAGATACAACCTTGCATAGTCCTCAGCCGAGAAATTTGCCCTTACTGGCAAAAAGTGAGCAGACTTTGTTATCCTATCCATAATGACCTAAATTGAGTCAAATTGATTCTGAGATCGAGGATGACTAGTAATGAAATCTATGTTGATCACCTTCCATTTCCAATCAGGCAACTCAATTTCTTGATACAACCCTCTGGGCCTCAGGTGCTCAACTTTTACTTTTAGGCACACCATGCACTTGGCCACAAAACTAGCCACATCCCTCTTCATATTGTTCCACTAATAAATTTCTTTAAGGTCATCATACATTTTCATCGAACCAAGATGAATAGCATAGCGTTCCTCTACCAAAATCCTCTCGTGTAATCCATCTATGTCAGGAACACATAACTTCCTTTGGTACTGCAAGGTACCATCACCACTAATCTCAAAAGCAACCACCCTCTGCCCACCTACATCATACTTGATCCTCATTAAAACAGGATCCAACACTTGTTTCTCCTTTACCCTAGCAGCCAGGGATGACTTCGCTACCTCCTGAATGAATATTGATACGAGAAAGACAAGAGAAGGATTAAAAACTACTCAAAATAGTCCACAAATCAACTAAAACCCGAGGACCCCTTTGAGAGCAACTTTCGGCCAACAATAACAACACAAGGATTACAAAATACAAGGTGTATTTTAACACCAAAACAACAACAATGACACAAGATGAAATAAGTCATGGATTCAACACAAACACAAGAGAAATGCATAGAAAATAAAGATAGATAGTGAGACCAAGATTATTACAAGATTAAGAACCAAGTGTATTTCAACACTAACCCCTAATGAATGTAACAATCAAAACCACACTCTTATGGTGACCACCAAGGGAATGAACTCACCTCAAGATCTACCGTTTCCAAGCAAAGATCAATATTGGCTTTTCCAAGCCCTATGCTAAGGATGGATTTTCCAAGCCCTACAACTAAGGGTGTTACACTCTCAAAAGAGAGAAAATATGTCTTTCAATTCTTCATCATTCAAAATCTACAAAGAAATAAGCTAAAATGAACTATTTATAGTGTATTACAAAAGAAGACAAAAAGACCACTTTGCCCTTAATGATAGGTGCGGCCATGGTGTGTAAATACACCATGTGTAATATTCAAAATGCCCTTAATTAAGGTCCAAAACCATGAGTCCTCGATCTTAAATGCTCCAAGCAATCTTCCACATGCGAGATTGCTTTAAGTTTGCTCAAAAGGGGTCCTCCATGCATGTTCTTGTATTCTCGAAGTGACCAAGTCTTGAACCTCTATATGTTGGCCTCCAAAGATGTCATCAAAAGATAAGATGGCCATTTGTCCCGTATCATCCTCCCCTTCTTGAAAAAGATTCGACCTCGAATCCAAACCTTGCAAAACCGAAGAGAGGACAAACAAATACAAACGCCTCATGGCATGAGGGTTAGGGTTAGCATAATAAATCATGTCAAGATGCCAAGGTTGCACATATTTGCAATATAACCAAGAATTCTTTGAAAGAAATATTAAAAACACAATAAAAAATGTACAAAGGATTTGTTATAGGATACATCAAGAGTGACACTTTGCTTGTCATGTTTACCAAGCAACAAGTTTTGTGCACCAACATCACCATTTCTAAATTTGGCACCGGGGTCAAATAGAAAAAGTGGCCATAGACATGGGTCTCGACAATACTTCTCTTTCCCGTGGTCTACACCCAAACTAAACGACATACTCTCTACAATAACATATATATCATCCAAAGCAAAAAGAGAGAGAGAAAGGTATCACTCAAATCGACTTCTACTAAGGTGCTCTCATGTGTGTACACACTACTAGTTTCCCAATAATCACCATAAGTACTCTAAATAATGAAATCACACAAAGTAGAAGAAGAAGTAGCTTTTGCAACTACACATTCTTTACCCTTAAGACTACTCTCATCTTCCAAGAAGAGATTTCCCTCTTTAGGAGGAATGTTGTCACACCATAGTGGGTTAGTTTATAGGCTATAGCTTCCAAGGCAAGCTATACCATCATTTTCACCACTAGGTTCATTAGGAGTGTTTAAATCATCTTCAAACAAGACATTATACCTAAAAAGAGTGTGATCTACCTCACAGACATATTTGGAACAAGCAAGTTCCTCACTCTCTAAATGATCAATATCAAGTTTCAAGGATGTTTCAAACACAATATTACCCCAAGAAGAGCTCTCGGGTTCATTCTCACTTTGTTGACTAACATTTTTAAATGCTTCACTCACTTGAGTCCTATTAAGCACACACACACATACTCAAGTGGTGGACAGTTTTCACAAACAAGTTGATCAACACCTATTACACAAGATGATGTACTTCCATTCAACATATAGGCTTCAACGCTAGGTGGACATAAATTAATCTCACAACAGGAGTCAATTTCGTCATCAATAGGATCAACTAGTGTATCCATACTCACAATATGTACATCATCAACAAGAGGCAAGAAATCATTAGACTCATAAATAAGTAAGCTACTATTCACACTCAATGGATTACTAGCCATACAATTATCATTCACATGCATTAAAGTGTAAGAGTTAGCTATTTTACCTTGAAGATCTTGAGTAAACTCTTTTTTTCTGTGAGGTGAAGGTCCTCCATAAGCTTGGGCAGCAACTTTCTTTTAACATTGGCCGCCTTTGCTTGCCATGTTTGTACCTACATAAATGTCCATAGAAATAGAAGAACATCCAAAGTTAGCATGATTTGGTGGTAATCCCCTCACTTCGCTCAACACAACCTCTTCTGTTTTCCACTCTCGGATTACCACCTTTTACTCCCTTACTCCTCTCAATCTTTTGTCACTCATAATAATTTGAATTAGAGTAGGTAGGAACTTCTTTTGTGGCCCGGGTAGAATGTACGTCTCGAGGCAACTTCCCCATTGGTCTCTTATAATATTAGGCCAATTTTGCATATTTGGAACTTTATGTTGTGCAAACCAATCGGCACCCAAGCTCACATAACCATAGGTTATAGGAAAAACATCACACCACACCTCCTCATGGTAATTAAATTAGAAGAAGACAACTTTTACCCTCTCGGTAACCTTAAACCTGTCAAAGAAGTATGGAACAAGTAAAGGCTCGCAAAATAACCCCAAGTAATCAACCATGGATGGAACAATGTAGTTTCTATAGTACCTATTATTTAACACAACGAGGCAGCCCGGTATCCCACAAATGGTCACCATTATGGAGTGTACACTCCTTCTTGGATCAACATTGTAAAGCACATGAGTACCCCTCGATTTTGGAGATGCATACCCTCTTCTTCTCATTGGACAACCTACACTATAGCTAGTATAACCATTCACACTATATTGACCTTGATAAGAAGTACTACAAGGTGGATAATATGAATCTTCACACTCCTCACGTGTACTCTCATCATAGCTCTCATAAGGTTTGCGAACGAAAGGGTTATACCAAACACCAAATCTAGGTTTGGAGTGGGGAGTGCAAGACTTCTCACATGTCCCAACTTTATCATAAGATCCATCACGAGGTCCTATATCATCTCCAAAGTCATCATAAGCACTAGGCACTTCATTCACCTCATTTTCTCCCTCAAAACAGTAACTTTCAAATCTGCCTATGTTTTGATCATGGCTATTTTCATAGCCTCCGCAATCTCCCTCAACTTCATAGCCATAAAAACCCTCACTACAATCATAGTCTTCCATATTTTAGTCACAATAATCCCCGACTATCAAAGTCATGTTCCCCTTATATCACCCTTTAAACCTACAAAATGAACAAACAAGATTAGTAGTAAAGCTCCTCACCAACACTCGTATTCACTCACTTTTGTGATCCCCACAATTTGGAGCGGCGATATTGAAAGTTGCTTATATTTCGATAGTCAATAGGATGTCAATCCTACTTAGTGGCCTGAATAGATTCTTATTTGATCGACTCAAGACACAAGACAGAAAATTCTACTTACGAACTTGAAATAAAAAGTTACGGCAAATTAAAAATGAGAAAATCACACAAATAACAAAGACATGACAAAAATGAATTCAAAAACTAATTCACAATCTAGTAGGTGATTACTAGTTGCTAATTAGTACTAGAACCAAGAAATGAAACTAACGAAACAAAGAAAAGAAACTTTAAAATCTGAAATTTGAGATTCAAGGTTTTTTTGGAACATTGATGATGTGGCACTTAGATGACGTAGCAGTTTGGTGATGTGACAATTTGGTGACATGGCAGTTTGCAATTTGACTTGGTCAAATTTTTAATTTGGGAAAGCGAAAAATCAGCTAAAGTAGGAAAAACACAAGACTTAGAGCCTTTTTTCAAAATTCAAAAGACTTTGACTTTCCTTGTACCTTTTTGGCAAGACACCTTTTTGAAAGCCTTTGTCTCCTATCCTCTTTTGTTTGTCTTGGTATGTGCCCTTACTCTCTTTTGGTAAGGAGTCTTTTTGAAAGTCCTATTGTCCCCTTTTATTTTTTGTATGTTCTCTGGGATATGTTTCAAGACTAACAAAAGACTACACTCTTTTCTCCACTCTTTAAGATCAAACCACACCTATTGAATGTTTTTGTTCAACAATAAATGATGAACATGAAGAACAACAAGAACACTCAAAAGATTGAAACTAAACCAAATGAACTCCAAATTGAATGATTTTGGATTCCTTTTGCTCACATTAAACTCCAAAACACAACCATTCATTTTTCAAGCCACAATTTCAACAACAAGCCTTCCAATTTCGAGCTTCACCTTACTAGTTTCTTTAACCTTAAACTCAACAATGGTGAACAACTCAAAACCATCCGAATTAAGCTCAAATTCAAGATCTAGACTCACTTAGTGTTAGGGAACAAGAACCTAACACTAGAAACAAATAAAACACACTAAAATCTCTAAAATCTAAGTCTCAAATTTCAGCTCAAACACAAAAACGGGACAAATTTATTTTTTTTCAGATATTTGTTTTTTCAACACTTTTTTTTAAAAAATTTTCAACAAACAAGCCCAAGATTGATTATGTTGGAACAAAATCAATCCTTGCTCTGATACCAAATGTACGGGAAAGACAAGAGAAGGCTCAAAAACTACTCAAAATAGTCCACAAATCAACTAAAACTCGAGGACCCCTTTGAGAGCAACTTTCGGCCAACAATAACAACACAAGGATTACAAGATACAAGGTGTATTTTAACACCAAAACAATAATAATGACACAAGATGAAACAAGTCTTTGATTCAACACAAACACAAGAGAAATTGCATAGAAAATAAAGATAGATAGTGAGACCAAGATTATTACAAGATTAAGAACCAAGTGTATTTCAACATTAAACCCTATTGAATGTAACAATCAAAACCACACTCTTACGGTGACCACCAAGGGAATGAACTCACCTCAAGATCTATCATTTCCAAGCAAAGATCAATATTGGATTTTCCAAGCCCTATGCTAAGGATGGATTTTCCAAGCCCTACAACTAAGGGTGTTACACTCTCAAAAGAGAGAAAATATGTCTTCTAATTCTTCATCATTCAGAATCTTTAAAGAAATGAGCTAAAATGACCTATTTATAGTGTATTACAAAAGAAGACAGAAAGACTACTTTGCCCTTAATGATAGGTGCGACCATGGTATGTAAATAAGACCGCTTTAAGTTATGCTCAAAACTGGTCCTCCATGCATGTTCTTGTATTTTCGAGGTGACCAAGTCTTGAGCCTCTATATGTTGGCCTCCAAAGATGTCATCAAAAGATAAGATGGCCATTTATTCCGTATCAAATATAGTACCATCCTAAGAGTCCCAGAGATAAATCCTAAGGTTAGCCAAAAGGTGAACATCTTTCACCAACTCTCGCGTTCCTTCATCCATATGAGATAGACTTCCCATGGATAACCTGCTAAGAGCATCAACGACCACATTTGATTTACCTGGATGGTAGTGAAGACTTATGTCATAATCCTTAATAGATCAAGCCATCTTCTTTGTCTGAGGTTTAGCTCTTTCCGAGTAAACACATATTGCAGGCTCTTATTATCAGAAAAGATATCCACATGTACACCATATAAATAGTGACATGATATTCAATATGAATACTACAACCAATAATTCTAAGTCATGGGTCGGATAATTCTTCTCATGCACCTTCAACTGTCTAGAGGAATAAGTTATCACCTTGCCATGCTGCATCAAGATGCACCCAAGCCCCACATGGGATGCATCACAATAGACCACAAAGCCACCAGTGCCTTCAATCAAAGTCAAGACTAGTGCCGAGGTCAGCTTATCCTTCATCATCTCAAAACTATCCTCACAAGCATCTACCATAAGAACTTTACCTTCTTCTAAGTTAACTTAGTCAATGGGGAAACTATAGAAGAAAAACTTTCCACAAACCTCCTATAATAATCAACTAAACCCAAGAAGCTCCGAATATCGGTTGGAGTCGTGGGTCTAGGCCACTTCTTAACCACAATAACTCTCTGTAAATCCACTATGATTCCCTCACTAGAAATGACATGACCCAGAAAAGTGATAATGTTCAACCAGAACTCACATTTAAAAAATGTGGCATACGACTGCTGCTCTTCCAGGGTTTATAATACAATATAGAGATGATTGACATGATCCCCCTACTTTTTGAATACACCAAAATATCGTCCATGAATATAATGATAAAGAAATCCAGAAACTATCGGAAGACTCTATTCATTAAATCCATAAATGTCGCCGGGGCATTAGTCAAACCAAAAGACATAACCAGAAACTCAAAATTCCTGTATCGAGTGCGGTAGGTAGTTTTTGGGATATCCACTTCCTTAATCTTTAGCTGATGATACCCGGATCGAAGATCAATCTTAGAGAAAAACTTAACACCCTGAAGTTTATCAAAGAGATCATCTATCCTCGGAAGAGGGTACTTATTCTTTATCGTTACCTTATTCAATTATTGGTAATCAATACACATCCGAAGGGAACTATCCTTCTTATGCATGAATAAAACTAGTGATCCCTATAGAGACACACAAGGACGGATGAAACCCTTACCTAAAAGATCTTTTAGTTGCTCCTTATGATCCTTCAACTCAGTTGAAGTCTTTCTATATGGAGGATAGAGATCGAATGAGTGTCTGAAACAACATCAATCCCAATTTTAATCTCCCTATCAGGAGGAACACTAGGGAGATCATCATGAAAGACCTCAAGAAATTCATTCTCTATCGGGACAGAATGCAAAGAAGGACCCTCAAGTTAGAATCTTTAACCAGGACCAGATGGTAGAGACACCCTAAGAGATTAATCTTCTAGCTCTAAGATACGAAATGAACTTCCTCTTAGGAGCTAGGGAACCACCGTCCCATCTATAACCAGTTCGTTAGGGAACTTAAAAACAACCTTACGGGTTCGACAATTTAGGGAGTCATAGCAGGAGTGCAACCAATCCATCCCTAATATGACATCAAAATCAATTATATCTAATTTAAATAGATCCACCAAGGTTTCCCAACCACCCATAGACACTACATAGCCTCTATAGACTCTTCTAGTCACCATAGAGTCACCCACTAGGGTAGAAATTAAGAAAGGATCTAAAATATACTAGGGATCGAAACCAAAATACACAACCATAAATGGTGTCACATAAGAGAGAATGGACCCTAGATCAAGTAAACAATACACATTATGGGAAAAGAGTTTCAACATACTAGTAATGACATCAAGTGATGCCTTAGACTCCTGGCAGGTAGTGAAAACATAGAGTCGATTTTGATCAGTGTCAGAGCCAGATGGGGAACCTTAGTGCCGGAGTTGAAGAGAAGGCTACAGGAACCTTGTTGCCCTAGTGGAAAATTTTCCAACAGGATAACTTTTAACCATATGCTCTGGATGACCATAGTTGAAACACTTGTCCTTTACTTCATTGTAGTAACCTAGATGCAACGACCATAAAATCTGCAGGGAAGATATGATAGAGCTAATTGAGCCTCACTGAGATTGGACACCCTACGCCTTATAATTAATCCCACTATGAAAATGCCTCTTACCAGATAACTTTGGGTAGGGATAACTAGCCGTCGAGTAAGACCCAGAGTGCCACTTCTTTTTAAACCACTTTCCACCATCTCTGCCACTCTGCTATTGGCCACCGTGCTGCTAAAAAAATCTAAACTTCTTGCTCTGCCTATCCCCTATTTTGGTGTACTTTTTTTCTCTTCCTCAACCTTCTATATATACACAACCAACTTGGAAATATCCATGTCTTTGTTCAAATAGGCAACCTTACTCTCCAAAATTAAGTCTCAAGATAATCCAAAAACAAACTTTCTCATTCTGGCCCTCTTTCTAGAGAACAACTCCGAAACATACCGAGATAACTAGTGAAACTTCAAGATATCCTTCTTGCCTGACATCTTGCCTCGCTTTAAGTTAACAAACTCTTCCGTCTTTGTTTCTCTCGACTTTTGAGGAAAGAAGTAGTTTAAAAAAGCACTAGAGAAATCATCCCACAGGGCTGACTCAGCATCGTCACCCCTTGACTGCTCCTATTCCTTACACCATTGGTAGTTTACATCTTTTAGTTGATAGACAACAAATTCTGCACCCTCTACGTTAGTAGTATGTATAATATAGAAGATCTTTTCTATCTCATCAATAAAGCCTTTAGGATTCTCCTCAACTCTAACACCTGTAAATACAAGAGGGCTCAACCTCATAAACTGGCCAACCTTTGTGGCCTAAGAAGATAGAGTAACAGAAGCACTGAGCTTAGTCTGAGAAGCTACCAACAGAGCTAACATATGAATAGACTGACGAAACTCAGCGTTCATCTCCTAGGCCTGAGGGGCTCGAGAAAAACTAGAGAGAAATAATGGAACTCCAAGAGAACAATCAGGAACTAAAACCCTAGATCAGGTCCAGACCCCATAAGTAGGACAAATCCAATAAACATTGCCCTCGGGTGGGATAAAGGAGTTTCTTTGAACTTCAGATCATCGAGGAGGCATGATTTGAAAAGCGAACAAACAAGAATTAGAGAAGATTTTAGGACCTTAAACTCTACAGCTTAAAAACAGAACACAAAAAAGAGAAACATTCCTAAATGCCTCGTAGCCTCTCCATTATGAGTGTGGCATGCTACACACCCTTAAAAGAGACTCTACTCAACACGAATTCGTCGAACACCCAACTGACAATAAACTTAGGGCTTTGATACCAATTTGACATGACTCAAACCATGGCATAGTCGTGTCGGGCATCTCAAGTCCAACTAGGATCGGAGACCACCTTCATTACCCAATCATAACTGCCCTACACCCTCAGTCGGATAAATTTTAAACATATAACAAGATAAGAAATTTAATAATTTTAAGGATAATATACATAGTTTAAAACCATAATCCAATAACCTTAATCAAGTATCCAACCGGTGTCCACCCCAATGCCAATACTAATACCAAGGCTGACACCAATACCAACACCTCCCATGCCCATAGTTGTTTGACAAAGCCTCTAACTAGAATTAAGTAACATCCGGTCGGGGCATTCCCTCGACCTTAGCCAAAACTAAACCAAAGTAATAACAAAAATAAAAGTGAAATGGAGCTTTCCAGAGTATGAAAGCTCACCACTTCAGTCTGACTCAAAGTTGTCCTCGAATCTAAGTCACTTAGCGAGGGGAATGGTAGTATGGCCAGTTCCTACATTGCATGGGGATATCATGCCCGAAGATTGTTAGTGGGGTAAATGCTAACATGTACTCAGGGATAAATATAGAGTAATGTCATTATTCAAAACCAAAGCAAATAACCATATGCAATCACACATATACATATATACCATGCCGGGATTAGGGATCGAGTTTAACATGCATTTAAAACCTTAACCTGTTGAGTAGCTTTACCGTTCTAAAACCAACCATGGCTATATGGGTTCAGCTACCTCTGCTAAAGGTCCCTAGTGTGTGTTGCCCTCACGACCGAAGAAAAAAACTTGAGATGACTAGTACATCTTTTAAAATATAGAGTATGACATTATGCACAAGGTCACCAAGTAATACAGGGGCAGATATGAGATAATAAAATAGCCAAGAATATAAGACAAAACCGAAAGCAAGACAAAAATAAGCTACGACAAAAATAACATAAATTAAGAATAAGAAACAAGATACAAATATACACAAAATGCATTAAGATAAAGGGTTGTTAGTTTGACATAAAGAGATGACAAAACCCAAGAACCAAGACATGTCTCAAATGGAAAGACCCCTAAATCCCGTAATAACTAACAACAAACTCTTACGTGTCCCAAGAAGGAATTCTCTCACCTCATAAACCTATATTTCTAAGCTAAGATTTCAACACATATGAGTACCATACTTGTCTAGCCTAGTTTCGGTTTTGGTCTACTCTCACTAGAGAGGATTTATGATACAATATTTCTTTTAAATTTTCATATTCAACAAAAACTAATAAAATAAACCTAACAAGGGTCTTCTTATAGTCTATTACAAGTAAAGATAAAATAGCCATATTTCTCTTAATGAGAGGGGGCGGACATGGTGTGTTAAGATACCATGTTCAATCTCTTAAATACCCATAATGAAGGGGCGATCATGGTGTATTTGAACTTAATGAATGGTGCCTCTTCAATGCTCTCAAAACTGTGAGTGGATCATACTTCAGCACTTGTATTTTTGGGTTGGCATCAAGGTAAGCATCCAAACAACCTTCCATACATGGGATTACTCTATTGTGGGCTCAAAATAGGTCCCCCATGCGTGTCCTCATGCCCTCAATGTGACCACAATTGGATTCTTTATGTGCTTGCCTTGAATGATGTCTTTAAAAGCTGTGAAGACCATTTGGCTTGTATCATCCTCCCCTTCTTAAAAAGGATTTGACCTCGAATCCATACCTTGCAAAATCAAATAAAGAACAAACAAGCATAACATACTTATGGCATGAGGGTTAGGTTAGTGCAACAAATAACATCATCATGCCATGGTGGTGCACACTTAAAATATAACCATGAAGCCTTTGCTTTTAACATGAAAAGCTTAGTAAAAATGTCACAAAAAAGTGGCTATGATAATTACCAAGAGATAATGAAACTACAAAAGTCATAATGGCATCACTAGATACAAAAGGTAAGATTACTTTTACCTTAGGAGCCATAAGACACAATTGCTTCATCACCTCTTTAAAAGACCATGTCAAGAGTGGTGCATTAATTAAGGTTAAATTCCATGACAAAACATATAACACAGTTACTCAAACAAGTAGACCAACCAACAAATATCCTACCTCTAGATAAGTCCATTCTATAACTATCATGGATGTCATCATATGCAAAGAGGTAGTATAGGAAAGAATCAAGTGCAAAGGCATTATTCAAGGTGCTATCATCTACAAGAACACAATTTGGCCCAAAAGATATAGCACATAAAGCACACAAGGATGGAATTAGGACACTTAAGCACATATGACTTCTTGTTTTCACATAACTTCCCGAGGGAAGTAACTTCATCAATGGAGTCATACAATTAGGGAAAATTTAGAACCTACTATGCAACAAACAATTCCAAGATAAGTAGTTTTCCTAAAAACTTTGTTTCCCTCTACCAATGATGTTACATGCTCCCAAGAGTCCCACAAGATACTTCAACTTGTCCAACCCTATGAAGGTGACAAGAAGCTGTGAACATCCTTGGACTCTTCTACAAACAAGGATTCAATTTGGCATCCATAAGTTGTGGTCCATATGGATTCAAGTATATGAATAATACCCTAAAAGGGAATGACACTTTTGCTCTCGGGTTTTCAAGAATGACACTTTACTGGTCATGTAGACCAAGCAACAAGTTGGGTGTGCCAACATCACCATTTCCATATTTGGCATCAGGATCAAATAGAATGAGTAGCCATAGACACGAGTCTAGACAACACTCTCTTGACCTGTAGGCTTTACCTAAACTACTAGATATACTCTCTAGAATACCATACATATCATCAAAAAAAAATAAAGAGTAGAGAAAGGTATCACTTGAGTCAACTTCTACTAAGGTGTCCTCATGTATGTACTCACTACTAGTTTTGAAATCATCACCATGAGTACTCCCAACAATAAGGGCATACAAGGTAGAAGACAAAATAATCTCCAAGACTACATATTCCTTACCCTTAAGAGTACTCTCATCTTCCAAGAAGAGATTTTCATCTTTAGGAGAAATGTTGTAACACCATAGTGGGCTGGCATATAGGCTATAGCCTTTAAGCAAGATATACCTTCAACATCATTCTCACCACTAGGTTTATTAGGAGTGATTATACCATCTTCGAACAAGATGTTATACCTAATGAGAGTAGGATCTACCATCAGGGAAGATTTAGAACACACAAGTTCATTCTCTAAAGGACAACCATCAGGTTCCAAAGAAGTTTCAAACACATAATCATCCCTACGAGCAATAAAACCCACAGGGTCTCCTTTACCAAAAGGCAAGCTCACGGGTTCACTCCTATCTCTTTGACCAACATCTTCAATTACATGATTTCTATGAGCAAAACTAACAATAAGGCCTTTATCACACAACATGCTTACAGAATTATCTCCAATCTCATAATCAACTCTGTCAATATCATCACTAACTTGAGACTCATTAAGCACACCATACACATGCTCATGTAGTGAATTACATTCATGAGTAAGTTTATCATTATACACACCCTCACTAGTTGTTGGCAACTCACATACCAACGTAAAATCACCTTGGTTTACACAAAGGTCAACTAGTGTGTGAATACTCTTATCACTCAGCAATAGGGCCTTGTTCAAGTTATAAGTAATAACACTAGGTGGACACAAATCATTCTTACGAGAAAAATCAATTTTGTCATCGATTGGATCAACTAGTGCTTGCATACTTACAATAAGAGTCTGGTCTTCATGCAACCTAGCAATACTAAGAGTATCACAAAGGGAAGACTCATGCTATTCTCCCCTAGGTAAACCCGCAAGTACACCTTCTCGGCTACTACTATCCATATCACAACATGCTAAGTTCATAGGAGTATAAGGAATGACATCGTTACCTTGTATCTCACATGGTTTTGGTATAGCTTGGGGCACTTGGTTAAGTGGATCTTGGAATAGAGGGATCATCTTTGGTATAGTTTAGGAGTTTCTTCGACCTCCCATGTGACCCAACCTTCCCAACCTTCCACTTATAATAGACATATCTCCCTTCAATAATGACATATCCTCTTTGATTGATATCATGTTCATAAGTAACCCTTTACATCTCTGGTTGATATCTTTAAGAGAGGCCAAGATAGTGTGGGAAGCATTATTATCCATGGTACCTAAGAAAGACAATAAACAAACAAACAAATATGTTAGCTCAAAAGGTATCCTCTCCACACTCTCATACTTTTGGTTACTGCATACCCACTTCACAAGTGTTAAAAGTTGGCTTATAATATGTGAGAAGTTAAGGGATGAGTTCTACTCTTGTTCGAAATGGTTTTTTTGTTTGAAAGACTCAAAGAAATCTTGTTTAAACTTGAGCCAATAAACTACAATGAATTATTAAAATTTGAAATTGTTGGCCACGTGGCAACCTTGGATTGGGCGTTGGAATTGTTGAAATTTGAAAAAAATTTCTTGTCTTCAATTTGTATTGATCAATTTTCAATTTAGAATTGTGAAAATCAGCTTTGGGAGAGAAGAAAAAACGTTTGGAGCCTTTTTCAATTTAAAAAAGGTTTGACTTTCCTTGCACCTTTTTTAAATCCACATTAACAACAACCTTCAAAGTTCAAGAACAACTCAAAAATAGCTCATAATTTAGATCTAGACTATGTTAGTGTTAGTGAAGAAGGTGCTAACACTATAAACAATCAAAACACATAAAAATCTCCTAAATCTATGATACAAATTTTGGCCAAAGACCAAAAATAGGATAGATTTCTTTCTTTTGAGATTTTTGGTTTTTCAACACCTTTTTTATGATTTTCGAGTTAAAAATCCCAAGATTAGCAGGAATAAAATGAATCCTTTCTCTAATACCAAATGATACGGGGGTAGATATGAGACACTAAAATAGCCAAGAACACAAGATAAAATTGAGAGCAAGATGGAAACAAGCTACGGCCACAACAACACAAACCGAGAATAAGAAACAAGATACAAAAACACACAAAATGTAATAAGATAAAGGATAATTAGTTTGCCATAAAGAGATTACAAAACCCAAGAACCAAGATGTGTCTCAAACATCAAGACCCTTAAATCCCGTTATAACTAACACTAAACTCTTATATGACCTAAGAGGGAATTCACTCACCTAAAAAACCTACGTTTCTAAGCTAAGATTTCAACACAAGTGAGTACCACACTTGTCTTGCCTAGTTTCAGTTTTGGTCTACTCTCACTAGAGAGGATTTGTTATACAATGCTTCTTTTACATTTCCATATTCAACAAAAACTATTGAAATAAACCTAACAAGTGTCTACTTATAGTCTATTACAAGTGAGGATAAAATGACCACATTTCCCTTAGTGAGAGGGGCGACCATGGTGTGTTAAGACATCGTGTGAAATCTCTAAAATACCCTTAATGAAGGGGAGACCATGGTGTGTTTTTACTTAATGAATGGTACCTTTTCAATGCTCTCAAAACCATGGGTAGTTCATACTTCAACACTTGTATTCTTGGGTTGGCATCAAGGTAAGCATCCAAGCAACCTTCTACACACAAGATTACTCTATTATAGGCTCAAAATGGATCCCCCATGCATGTCCCCGTGCCTTCAATGTGACCATAATCGGATTCTTTATATGTTGGTGTTGTATAAGGTCTTCAAAATCTATGACGACCATTTTCCTTGTATCACCAAGACCACCCCCACATCGGCAAACATGAGTTTTTGGTATTGGTCCCACCGATCCCTCACCTTCCATGGTGTTGCTACCCAACCCTCTTTAAGCCCAATTAAGCCATTTTACATATAATCAAACCATTTACCAAGGAGTATTTTGTCTAGGAATTAACTATTGGTATCGTCATACAAAAATTAGAGCTTGCAAGTCTATCCTCTTATGCTATACCAATACCATTAACTAAGTTGACTCCTAAGTTTCCAGTTGAACCAAAACTATGGCCATCAATTATTGGTTATGTCATTATGTTATCTTTATTCCCGAGTTATTTACTAGTGCTCAACCTACTAACTATCTTCGAATGTTGTATACCCTCATAATATAGGCATATATACCTCTACTTTTCCTGTATAGAGTTAGGTGGATCGTCTCAATTCATCAGTTTATTTTGGTAAAGTGGTGAGCTGCCATTCTCCGAAAGACTTAGACATTTCATTTGTTCTTATCATTAATTAGGATTGAAAGTTTTCATTATCATTAATATTATCATTGTCATTATTAGAACATATCCCAACCAAGATTGGTTTTGGTTCTTTTTGCATAGAGGTTTTATTGGATTACTGTAAAATTGGGTGATATTAGTTGGATGTGTTTGGTCGGCTGCCAGTTATCGATTATAGACATATCTTTTATTCTTTAAACTTATCTTGTGCTATCTCATTATATATTCAAAATTCAGCCATTGTTGGGTGGTGTATGGTATTTGGTTAGGTTCAAAGGGTGGTATCCAGTCAATAGTGGATTGGAGAGGCTTGTCACAGCCAGGTCCTAGTTTGAGTCATGAAAAAGTTGGTATTAGGGCCTAGGTTTGGTGTCATTGGGTATACACAACGCTGTATTAAGTAGAGTCTCTTTTGTGGGTGTATAACATGCCACACTTATAATGGAAAGGCTACGAGGCATTTAGGATTATTTCCCTTTCTTGTTGTTCTATTTTGAGCTATAGAGTCTAAGGTATTGAAATCTCCTCTAATCTCTATATGTTCGCTTTTCAGATCATGCTTTCTAAAAGATCTGATATTCGTGAAAATTCTTTTATCCCGTCAGAGGATAATATGGATAGAGCTCATCCCAGTCTAGGGTCGCTGCTTCTAATTGCCCTAGTAAAATTCCCCCAGTTCCCCTAGCCCTCCTCAGGCACCTCAAGCTGGCATATCTAATAATGAGTTTCGCCAGTTAATTCATTTGCTTACCCAGTTAGTGGCCTCTCAAACTGAGTATGTTGCTTTTGTTGCCCCATTCTCTGAGGTCACTAGAGTTGGCCAATTAATGAGGTTGGGTCCTCTGACTTTCACCGATACTAAAATCAAGAAAGATCCTTAAAATTTTATTGATGAGATGAAAAATATTTTTTGTGTGATGCATGCTACTAATATAAAGGTTGTGCAGTTTGCTTCCTATCAGTTAAAGGATGTGGCATATCAGTGGTAATGAGGAATAGGATCAGTCTAGGGGTAATAATGCTGAGTTTGCTTTGTGGGACAACTTTGCTAGTGCTTTTCTTAATCTCTTCTTTCCTTAGAAGTTAAGGAAGGCAAGGTTTGAGGAATTTGTAAACTTAAAGTAAGGTAGGAAGACAGTAAAGGATTATGCCTTGAAGTTTCATTAGTTGTAACGATATGCTACGAAATTTGTGTCTAGCATGTGGTCTAAAATGGGAAAGTTTGCTTTTGGGTTATCCCGTGAGTTAATTTTTGAGAGAAAGGCTACCTTATTGAATAAGGACATAGACATCTCTATACTTGTGGTGTATATGCAACAAGTGGAAAATAAGAAGAAAAATCAAGTAGAGATGAGTGAAAGGTAGAATACAAATTTTTGGTATTAAGATCAGGGTAAAGGTTAGCAGGAGAGTGGTAGAGATGGTAGAAAATAGTCTAAGAAGAAATAGGTCAATTTTGATTCCTACTCTATGGCTAGTGCTTCTTATCTAAGGCCATTGGGTGATTATTGTTCTTAGAATAATGTTGGTTCTAAGACACAAGGTGTCAATCCATAGGCTAGTAGGGCTTAGTCAGCTCTATCATATCCCTCTTATAGATTTTGCAGCTTAGTGCATTGTGATGTTTATGAAGAGAGAAGGAACAAGTGTTTTACATATGGTCATATTAGTTATATGAAGAGGGATTGTCCTTCTACGGTTGCTTTTGGGGAAATAAGATCTCTGTTGCTACTTTGCTAGCTCTTGCACCAAAGGGTGCTACTTCTAATTTTGGCTCTGGCACTGGTCGGAATCGTCTGTACGCTCTTGCCACTCACCAGGATTTTGAGGCATCCTCCAATATTGTTACTGGTATGCTCAAACTTTTTTCTCGTTATGTGTATATACTTGATCTTGGCTTTACCCCTTCTTATGTGACCCCTTATGTGGCTATTCATTTTGGGTTTGGTCTTGAGTGTATTTTGGATCCCTTCTTTGGGTCCACCTGGTGGGTGACTCTGTTGTGGCTAAAAGGGTATATAGGGGTTGTGTGATGTCTGTTAGTGGTAGGAAAACCTTGGTGGGTCTGATAGAGTTAGACATTTGTTGTGATTTTATGGATGGATTGGTTGTACTTGTGCTATGCGTAGCTTGATTGTCAAACCCAAAAGGTTAGTTTCCACATCCCTAATGATTCGGTGATTGAATGGGAAGCTAGTTCCCTAGTGCCTAAGAGAAGGTTTATTTCATTTCTGAGAGCCCAGAAGTTGATTTCCAAGAGGTGTCTCTACCACTAGTGCATGTTATGGATTCTAGATTCAAAGGTCCTTCTTTGTATTATGTCTCTATGGTCTGTAAGTTTCCTGAGGTGATGATTTTCTAGTGTTCCTCCCGATAGGAAAATTGATTATGGGATTGATTTTTTTTGGACACTCGTCCTATTTCTATCTCTCCCTATAGAATGGCTTCAGATAAGTTGAAAGAACTCAAGGAGCAGTTGAAAGATCTTCTAGATAAAGGTTTTGTTAGCCCTAGTGTTTCTACTTGGGGTTCTTTAATTACTTTTGTGCGTAAGAAGGATGGGTCCCTTCGAATGTGTATAGATTACCTCCAGTTGAATAAGGTGACGATGAAGAATAAGTATCCACTTTCTAGGATCGATGACTTCGATCAGCTTTAGGGTGCTAAGTGCTTCTCCAATCTTCGATTCGTTATCACTAGTTGAAGATTAGGGATGTGGATATCCCTAAGACTACCTTTCAAACCCGATATGGTTATTTTGAGTTTTTGGTGATGTCCTTTGGTTTGACTAATGCTCCGACAATATATATGGACCTCATTAATCGAGTATTCTGTTAGTTCTTAGATTTGTTTGTTATTATTTTTATATATGATATTTTAGTGTATTTCAAAAGTGAGACAAATCATGTCGATCACCTCCTCCTTGTATTACAAACCTTGAAGGATCAACGATTATATGTGAAATTCACAAAGTGTGAATTTTGTTGAATATTGTGACCTATTTGGGTCATTTTGTTTCTAGTAAAGGGATCATGGTGGATCCACAGAAAGTTGCAGTGGTGAAGAAGTGGCTTAGACCCATGACTTCAATCGATATTTAGAGCTTCTTGGGTTTAGCCGGTTATTGTAGGAGGTTTGTGAAAAGTTCTCTTTTATTGCTTCTTCATTGACTAGTTGACTCAAAAGAAGGTGAAGTTCTTATGGTCTAACACATATGAGGGTTGCTTCGAGAAGTTGAAGGATAAGTTAACTTAAGCTTCGGTCTTGAATTAACCTGATGGTACTGAGGGTTTTATTATTTATTGTGATGCATCTCTGGTGAGACTGGGTTACGTGTTGATGCATTATGGCAAGGTAGTTGTATATGCTTCTAGACAGTTAAAGGTTAATGAGAAGAAATATCTAACTCATGATTTGGAGTTGTTAGCTGTTGTATTTGCATTGAAGATATGGCGACATTATTTGTATGGGGTCTATGTAGATATTTATTCTAATAATTAGAGCCTGTAAAATATGTTCACTTAGAAAGATATAAATCTCTGGATAAAGAGGTGGCTTGAGTTGCTAAAGGACTATGACATGAGTCTCCACTATCACCAGGTACAACTAACCCCATTGCTGATGCTCTTAGCAGGTTGTCCATAGGGAGCTTATCTCATGTGGACAAGGAGAAATGCAACTTGGTGATGGACACACTGTTTGGCTAATCTTGGAGTCCATTTCATAGATTCTGAGGATAGTGGTATAATTGTTCAAGAGGTGGCGAAGTCATCTCTTGGTGAGAAGGTGAAGGAGAAATAGGTTTTAAATCCTATATTGATTCATATCAAGGATGAGCTAGGTCACCAAAAAGTGATAGCTTTAGAGATTGGTGGTGATGGTATCTTAAGGTACCATGGTAGATTATATGTTTTCAATATTAATAGGTTGCGAGGAAGAGTTTTGGCAGAGACTCATGAGTCACGTTAAATGGTTCATCCTGGTTTAATGAAAATGTATCATGAACTTCAAGAGATTTATTGGTGGAGTGATATAAAGCGGGATGTGGCCAATTTTGTGGCTAACTGCATTGTGTGTCAGCAAGTAAAGGTTGAGAACTTAAGGCCCGGTAGGTTGATTAAAGAGATTGAGCTGCCGGTGTGGAAATGGGAAATAATTAATATGGATTTTGTTACCAGCCTTCTATGGTCTAGCCAACAACTTGATTAGATTTGGGTCATCGTGGATAGGATGACCAAGTCTGCGCACTTCTTGCTAGTAAGGAATAATTTCTCTTCTGAGGATTATGCTAAGCTTTTCATTGAGGAGATCGTGAAGTTGTTTGTTGCTCCAGTTACTATAATTTCCAGTCATGGTACCCAGTTCTCATCTCACTTTTAGAGGTCGTTCCAGTGAGTTTTGGGGACTAAGGTAACCCTTAGTACTGCTTTCTAGCTGTAGATGAATGGGAAAGTGGAAAGGACAATTCAGGCCTTAGAAGATATGCTTAGGGCTTGTGTATTTAATTTTGGTGGTAGTTGGGTTGATCATTTTCCTCTCATAGAGTTTGCATATAATAACAGTTATCACTCTAGCATTGGTATGACTCCATTTAAGGCTTTGTATGGTAGGAGGTATAGGTCTCCTATTGGGTGGTTTGTGAAACACTCTAGGTTTTGACCCTTAAAAAATTTCTTGAGTTTGAGCTTCTGGACATCATACGACTTGAGGGTACTTTTTTGGATGATGTGCACATGATTTAGGGTCCTTAACTCATATGATAATTAGTGTGGATGTGGTTGGTTTCTGTCTAAGGTACAAATGGACATCATACTAGTCGTATGTTAGGGTACGTAAAGTATAGTGCCAAACAGTATGATATCCTATATCTATCCTTAATGATTCAACCTAAGGTATGGTTTAAGGGTACCAATCGTATGTTATGGATATGATTTGGCCCTTATGGTCATATATTAGACAGTGTTGAAGTCCAAGTAGGTACGAGTGGTGGGTACTACTAGTATGTTGTGGGTACAGTTTGGGAGGTGTGGTCGTACCCTCTTGCACTAATTTTTTTATCTTTTAAGATAAGGACATCTTAGACATTTCCCTCTCCCCAAACCGTTAATACCCACATCTTATAACATTAATTGGTCCCTCATTCTTCACTTGGAAAGATCAAAACACTCCTTAAACTTTCTCTAAACTCTCTCAAGAAGATTGTGCTAGGATTTTCTTTAAGTTTTTATCTAGAGGCTTAAAAACCTAATTCTCTCCAAGAATCTTTTTAAATAAGGCATGCTACTCTTCCCTCATTGTTAGTTCAAACTAAAAGTATGTTTTACTTAATGGTTTCATGGCATAATTGTGGGTTTGTGTTGATTTTGAAATATATGTTGGGGGTTGTGGTTACTAATGGTTGGATGATGTTTTCCCATATTCTATTTATGGGTTTTTTCATATTGTAGTGTTGGTTTGAACATGTTGTTCCATGGGAATGGTTAATTGGTTCTTGATTTTGGTTTTAAAAATATATGCCCTCAACGCGCTTGTTAAAATGCCTAAGAGAATAGTTTTGTCACATAGTTTGACTTTTATTGAAAACCTTGCATTCCATAATATAGTAATTGAACCTAAATTGGTTTTGTTGGTTTTAAATGGTTGGGAAAGGCCTTGGTAGCAATAGAACCTAGATTGATTGTTTTGGAATGGAAGTTTGCAATAAACTCAACCCACTTGCATAATTATTTTTGGTTTATGCATTACTACTTGGTTTGGTTTGTTTCTTTAGACTAATGCATGTCATAAATGGTTAATTTGTTAAAGATAGTTTTGAAAACCTTGTGGGGTACACGGGAATTCCCCAAGTGATTTTAATAATGGGGTATGTGAGGTAAATGGGAATCCCTTAAGTGTTAGCTAATGACATTGCTTGCAAGCTATAGTCGGTATGACGATACCACTTTATAATGCCTTAATAATTGATTCCTGGAATCAGTGGTTTGATTATGTGTTAAATGTTTTAATTAGACAATAATAGCGGGTTGTGATAGCTAGCCATGAAGGTGTGAGTCTGAAAGGTTGACACTGGAAACTCATATTTACTGACATGAGGATTAGTCTTGATAACCACGTATTTGTGGGGTATAAGGGAATCCCCAAAGTACATACACGTATATATGCATCATATAGGGCTAAAGGTACAACAGAATCCCCTACCTCTATGATATCTCCAGTTCATGAGGCTACACGTAATGAGGCCCGTCCAGGGGTAACACTGGGCCCATATAGATCGTGGGTGGATTATAATGGTAAAGCTACACGACCCAGGTAATGGTTTCAAATACATGCTGAATCCAATTCCTTTTCCCAGCATGATATATATATGTATGTATGTGATTGCAAATGGTTATTTACTTTAGTTTTGACTAATGACGTTATTTTATCCTTACTTCTAAGTACATGCTAGTGTTCATCCGCTAACCTATCTTCAAGCGCTGTATCCCCATGCAATGCAGGAATAGGCCATACTATCACACCTTCTTCTCAGTGACTTGGTGATTCGGGGACAACTTGAGCCAGATTGAAGTGGTGTTCTTCCATTCTTCGGAAGGCCTATTTCATGTTATACTTTACCTTATGCTTTTACTATTCTATTGACATTTGTTTTTGGCTATGGTCGGGGTCATGCACCAACTAAATATTCTTGGTCATTGTTTAGAGGCTTCGTATGGACAACTATGGACTTGGGTATGAAATGGATATGGTTTTGGTTATTTTTAGGTTTAGGTCGCTATTCGTTTATTTGACTTGGTTGGGTTGGTCTTGGTTATATACCTATCCTACAGTCATTACATTTTGAATTACTCTATCTTGTTGTATGTTTGGAATTTATCCAATTCAAGGTATATGTTGGTTTGTTTGGGTATTGGGGGTGGTCTCCGATCTTTGTTGGATTTGAGATGCCCATTACGATAAAGCCCTGATTTGAGTCATGTCAAGTTGGTATTAGAGCCTAGGTTTTGGTGTCATAGGCTGTCCACAAAGCCATATCGAGTAGAGTCTTTTTTATGGGTTTGTAGCACACTATACTTATAAAGGAGAGGCTATGACGTATTTAGGAATGTTTTACTTTCTTGTTATTCTATTTTTGGGCTACAGAGTTTAGGGTCTTGAACTCTCTCCTAGATCTTCTTTTGCTTGCCTCTCAGATCATGCCTTTTCGATGATCTAAAACTTATGGAACTTACCCATCCTACCCAAGGACAATGTGGATGGATCTCGTTCAACTCATGGGGTAAAGACTTGGTCAAGGGTCATTGATTTTGATTTTCCTCGTGATGTTCCACCACTCTTCATTGACCCTACTTTGGAAGGTGACACTTATGCTCAGTCACCTCAAGAAGATGTTACCAATGCCGAGTTTTGATATTTTATTCATTTGTTAATCTAGATAGTGGCATATCTATCACTCCAGTCTGGTCCTATTGGTATGAGAAAAAATAAGGTAAGGTCAAGAAATAGGTAGAGTAAGAAGTCTAAATAATCAAATCGGGGGAGGGGTCAGAAAAATAGTGGTAGAAGTGGTGGACAGTGGTTTGAGCAAGGGAATCTAGGGAGTTCTCATGTGGTTGTTAGTGTCCTCTATCCTCAGTCTTCTGGTGAATATTATTTTCAGTTCGGTCAACCCTACCCTATCCCTCTTACTAATTGTATTGTCTGTTATACCCCGGTTATTGCTATAAAGAGAGGAATTAGTGTTTTAGTTGTGGTTAGTTGGGTCACATGCAATGGGAGTGTCCCACAAGGATTGCCACTAGGGTAAATAGGATACTGATTGCCACTTTTGTATCTCCTGCACCAAGAGGTGATACTTCAGGCCTCAGCACTGCTCGAGATCTTCCTGATGATCTCACTATCCCTTAGGAGTCTGAGGCATCACCTGATGTCATTACTGGTATTTTGAAACTCTTTTCTCATGATGTGTACTGTTTACTTGATCCAGGGTCCACTCTCTCTTATGTGACCCCTTTTGTGGCTGTGTATTTTGGTTTTGATCCCAAGTGTATTTTGAACCCCTTTTCTATTTCTACCCCATTAGGTGACTCTGTGACTTTTAGAAAGTTTATAGAGGGTGTGTGTTATCTGTCGTTGGTAAAGAAACCGTAGTGGATTTGTTTGAATTAGATGTGGTTGATTTAATATCATATTGGGGATGGATTGGTTACATTTGTACTATGCGTCTCTAGACTATTGGACCAGTAATGTCATCTTTAAATCCCTAGCAAACTGGTTATTGAGTGGGAGAGTGGTTTTTTAGTTCCTAAGAGGAGGTTTATATCATATCTTAGAGCTCAGAGATTGATCTCCAATGGGTGTATCTATTATTCGATCCAGGTTAAAGGTTCTAACTTAGAGGGTCCTTCCTTATATTCCATCCTAGTAGTGAGTGAATTTCCTGATATCTTCCTTAATGACCTTCCTTGTATCCCACCCAATAGGGAAACTAATTTTGGGATTGATCTACCTCCGACTCTTCTTAAGTTAAATGAGCTTACAAAATAGTTGGAGTATCCTTTGAGAAGGGTTTGTTCGCCTTAGTATTTCTCCGTGTGGTGTTTTCGTTCTTTTATGCATAAGGGAGGATGGTTACCTTTGGGTATGTATAGGTTATTGACAGGTGAATAAGTAATACAGGGTGACCTCCTAGTAGGGTGGACAATATACCTATATTTTGCGGAGGGTACTCAGTAGGTAGTGCATGATGGTTGATAGAACTAAGTTTGAACCTTAGATGTTGATTTTGGTGAAGGGAGTATGTTAGCTTGAGAATTTCTAGGTGAGAGTTATGGGGGTAGATTGGTAGGCTTGGTGGGGTGTTTGGAGGAGGCGAGGTTGATTACTCAGGGGATACAAGAGTGGGAAAGTTGTAACATAAAGGATGAAGGTCCAGGTTTAACTGATGGATTGGGGCTAAGTCATTAAATAGGTTAGTACATGGGGTTTGTAAGGCTATGCTGGACCCCAGGTAGAATCTGGATAGATGAGGTTTTAGGTGTAAAAGAGACAAGTGCCCCTAGTACATATCCGTAGTAATACCCCTTAGAGCAGAGTGTTGTGCTTGTTGGTGTAGTAAGATGGAGATCGAAGGGTTAACCTAAAATTTTATGCCTGTGGTGGACTTCAATGGGAAAGTTGGGGTGAATTTACTCCTATTCTAGAGATTCTCTCCTATTTTGTTTAAGAGGGCACTTTTCTAGTATTTCACACATTCTAATAGTGCTTATGCCTAAGGTTCGCATTTTATATGCCGCGTATGTCCATACTCCAGCCCTTGAATTAAAGGTAATAATAGTCCTCAGAAATTCGAGCTTCTAGGTGTTGAAGCTCTATGCCATGATACTCATGATTTGTATATTCATGTCTTACATCATGCTTGGTTTCAAGAAATAATAGTTTCAAGGGAAAATCCTTTCTTTGTTCCCTGAATATGAATCTCGGCTTTATGTTACATTTCCTATGATATATGTAGTTGTGTTTCTTCCAGTGCCCATCCTAAGGACTCGTATTATGGTGTATATATTTTGGAGTAATCCTTTATTTATAACCTGAGTGGTTGCTTTAGAGTACCTCATACCTATATTACCGTATCTCATTTCTCAAGTCTCGCCTTGAGTAGTAAGACAAATAGAAGTCGCAATTGAGAAGAACCACCCCTCATTCTTGATTCTTATACTCTAGATCCTCAGTGACCTTTCTTATGTTAGGTTGGTTTCACCTTAGAAGCGTAGTGATGTTTTGGAAAAGAGAGTAAATGTCCTTTGTTGTGAAATTCTAGGAAGACTACTTGAGCTAAGGTTATGAGTTTAAATGGAAGAATGAGATGAATATTGTCATACAAAATAGTTGTGGATGAAAGACGTGGTGAAAACTTTTATGATAGTAACTAAGGGTGTTATTTTTGGTAAGGAAATCCATACAATGGGTGTAGTAAGATAGGCTGGAGCATGGTTATTAGTAGGTACCCGACCATTATGTTATGCGGCAAAAGCTCCTTAATTAAGACCTGAGGTTTCTTAATAGTAGTGATAGATAGGGTGGCATTATCGGAATGGTGTAAAGTATGGGGTCCCATGGCTTCCACTAGCACCTTTAACTCCCAATTAGTCTTTAACATGGGATGGATATACTGTTATACCTAAGTCCTCTAGTTATGTATATATAAGGGGAGTTGAGAGGTTGAAAATAGAGGAGTGTTTTCTTCATGTTGAAAGTTTGGTGGATGGTGTGTCCGTATTAAGGGGATATTAGTTTAGATGCATGCGTTATGAAGGAAGAGGCTACTTGGGAAGTGGTAGAGGACATGGAGTCCAAGTATTCCTATTTTCTCTCCATTTTGGATAATCGTGCTTAAAGTGTGTATGTATTCTTACTATCTCCATTGTCTGTACAATTAAAGAAAATAGTGATTCCTTAATGTCTTTGTTTTTCTAACTTCATTAAAGGGTAGTTTAATGGGTAGTATTATGTTGAAACCGTGCTGATGCTTACCTTTACCCATTATTCGAGGATGAATGATCCTAGTGGGGGAGACTAAAACACCCTGGATTTTGACCCTTAGAAAATTTCTTGAATTTGAGCTTCATGACATTATATGACTTAAAGGTACTTGTCGTATGATATGCGTATAGTTTAGGGTCCTCAACTCATATGATAATCAGTGTGGTTTGGTTGGTTTCTGTCTGAGGTACGAATGGACATCATACTAGTCGTATGTCAGGGTACGAGAAGTATAGGGCCAAACCGTATGATGTCATATGTCTAGCCTAGATGATTCAACCTAGGGTATGATTTAAGGGTACCAATCGTTTGTTATGGATACGAGTTGGCCCTTGTGGTCGTATGTTGGACAAGGTTGAAGTCGAAGTGGCTGCCTAGGGTACGAGTGGTAGGTACCACTCGTATGCTGTGGGTACAGTTTGGGTGGTGTGGTCATACCCTCATGCTCTGATTTTTCAGCTTTTAAGTAGAGGACATTTTAGACATTTCCCACCCCCAAAACCCTTAATACCCTCGTCCTATAACATTAATTGTTCCCTCATTCTTCACTTGGAAAGATCAAAACACTCCCAAAATTTCTCTATATTCTCTCAAGAAGATTAGGCTAGGGTTTTCTTCAAGTGTTCATCTAAAGGCTTAAATATCGAATTCTCTTCGTGAATCTTCGTAAATAAGGCATGTTACTCTTCCCTCATTGTTATTTCAAACTAAAAGCATGTTTTACTTAATGGTTTTCATGGCATATTTGTGGGTTTGTTGGTTTTGAAATATATGTTGGGGGTTTTGGTTACTAATGGTTGGATGATGTTTTCGCATGTTCTATTTATGTTTTTTTTTCATGTTATAATGTTGGTTTGAACATGTAGTTGCATGGGAATGATTAATTGGTTCTTGTTTTTTGTTTTGGAAACTATATGCCCTCAGCATGTTTGTTAAAATGCCTATGAGAATAGTTTTGTCACATAGTTTGACTTTTATTGAAAACCTTGCATTTCATAGTATAGTAATGGAACTTAAATTGGTTTGGCTGGTTTTAAATGGTTGGGGAAGGCCTTGGTGTCCATAGAACCCAGATTGATTGTTTTAGAATGGAAATTGGCAATAAACTCAATCCATCTTTGTAATTGTTTTTGGTTTATGCATTACTACTTGGTTTGGTTTGTTTATTGAGACTAATGCATGGCATAAATGGTTAATTTGTTAAGGATGGTTTTAAAAACCTTTTGGGGTACAGGGGAATCCCCCAAGCGAACTTATAATGAAAACCTTGTGGGGTACACGAGAATCCCCAAGTGATTTTAGTAATGGGGTCTGTGGGGTACATGGGTATCCCTTAAGTATTGGCTAATAACATTGCTTGCAAGCTATAGTCGGTATGATGACACAAATTTATAATGCCTTAATAATTGACTCTTAGAATCGGTGGTTTGGTTATGTGTTAAATATTTTAATTGGGTAATAATAGTGGATTTTGATAGCTATCCATGAAGGTGTGAGTCCGAAAGGTTAACACTGGAATCTCATGTTTGCCGACATGAGGATTGGTCTTGATAACCACACACTTGTGAGGTACAAGGGAATCCCCAAGTACATACACGTACATATGTATCATAGAGGGCGAAGGGTATGAGGGAATCCCCCTATAATATCTCCAGTTCATATGGCTACACGCACTGGGGGCCATCTAGGGGATAACACTAGACCCATATAGCCCGTGGGTATATTATGACGATAAAGCTACGCATCCAAGGTAATGGTTTCAAATGCATGCTAAACTTTGTTCACTTTCCTAGCTTTATATATATATATGTATGTGATTTGTATATGGTTATTTACTTTAGTTTTGAATAATGGCATTATTTTATCCTTACTCTTGAGTACATGCTAGTATTCACCCGCTAACCCATCTTTGGCCACTGTATCCCCATGTGATGTAGGAATCGGCCATACTATCATACCTCCTGCTCAGTGACTTGGTGATTCAGGGACAACTTGAGTCAAACTGAAGTGGTGAGCTTTTATTCTTCGAAAGGCCCATTTCATATTATGCTTTACCTTATGATTTACTATTCTCTTGACATTTGTTTTATGCTATGGTCGGGGGCATATCCTGACTAGATATTCTTGGTCATTATTTAGAGGCTTTGTATGGACAATTATAGACTTGGGTATGGAATGGATATGGTTTTGGTTATTATTGGGTTTGGGTTTCTATTGGTTGATTTGACTTGGTTGGGTTGGTTTCGGTTATAAGCCTATCCCAAAGTCATTACATTTTGAATTGCTCTATATTATTGTATGTTCGGAATTCATACAATTCAGGGTATATGTTGGTTGGTTGGTTTGGGTATCGGGAGTGGTCTCTGGTCCTTGTTGGACTTAAGATACCCATTATGACAAGGCCCTAGTTCGGGTTGTGTAAGTTTGAGGTTGGTAAAAATAGTTTTTTCGGCTGTGATTTGGTTCACTAAGCCATGGAGAAGGTGAATGTGATTCAGGAAAGTCTTAAGACCATACAAAGTCACCAAAAGTCCTATGAGGATGTAAGATGGAGGGAGTTGGAGTTTCGTATTTATGACTAGGTGTTCTTAAAGGTTTCTCCCATGAAGGGCGTGATGCAGTTTGGGAAGAAGGGGAAGATTAGTCCCCATTATGTTGGTTCATATTTGGTTTTTAAGAGGGTTGGCAATGTTGAATATGAATTGGAATTGCCTTCTAGATTGAGCTCCATTCATCCGGTCTTCCATGTTATGATATTGAGAAAGTGTGTGGGTGATCCTTCATTGGGTGTTCCTTTAGAAGGTGTGGGCATTTCGAATTGCTTGTCTTATAAGGAAGTTCTGGTTAAGATCTTGGATCGGTAAGTTCGTCGATTACAGATAATGGATGTGGCTTTGGTAAAGGTTCTTTTAAGGAACCAAATGTTTGAGGAAGCTACTTTGGAAGCCGAGGAGGACATGAAGTCCAAATATCCATTCCTATTTCCTATTTTAGAAAATCATGCTTAAAGTATGTGTGTGATCTTAACTTCTTTATTTTCTATTTTTGGTAAAAGTAAGTGTGGGAGTGTTTCTGCATTAAATCATGCTAACGTTTGCCTAGGCCCATTATTTGAGGATGAATGATCCCGAGGGGGGGGGAGAATGTAACACCCCAGATTTTGGTCCTTTAAAATTTCTGAAATTTTATCCTCAATATCCTGACTACGACTCACCCTACAAGTCGTAGGGTGTCTTGACGGGTCATATGACCCTAATCGTAAGGTGACCATCAAATGATGCTTGAGTTGCTATCCTGAGTATGACTTAGGGACACGAGCTGTAAAGACCTATGACGAGTTGTTGGACTCAAATCATAGCCTAAATAGTGTGTGTGTGTGTGGGGCTAAGTTCATCTCTTAGTACGAGTGGCTCACTACGAGTTGTGAGAACTCATTACGAGTTATTTTGTGCAAATTGTAGGACATCCTGTGTTTACCCCAAATAATTTCTGTGTTAACTATGATTGAACCCCTTGATTCGTAGGGTCCCATTACGAGCCATGGTATACGAGTCGTAAGGCCAACAATTTCTGTGCATGGTGAGACTGTCTTGATAACGACTCATGGAGATGAGTCGTAATGAGGCTTGATGAGTTGTTATGAGAACCGTAATGACTGGCGATTTATTTTTCCAGCATTTTAAATGGGGGTATTTTAGACAATTGCCCCTTATCCCAATAATAACCCACGATCTATAAACATATTTGTGGCCCTATTCTCATTGATAACTCACTCCAAACATTCTTTCTTCTCATTCAAGTATCTCAAGCATCCATACCTAGGGTTTTTAAGAAGTAGGTCATCCAAGGGTTCAGGGGTTGGATTCTCTCCATAATCTTGGGTATTTCGGGCATGTTACTCTTCCCTAATTGCTAATTTGTTAAAAACATATGTTTTAAAGTGTTGTTCATATTGGTGATGGTTTTGAAACATGGGTTGTGGGGTTTCGAATGTTTTCTTTTGAACAATGTTTCCCATGGTTTACTTATGATTGCTCATGCTTTATTCATGGTTTTGAATTTATGGGGTGTAACGCCCCGAAATCTAATTTCTGGGATGCCACACGGTGCTCTGAACTACCAGTAGTACTGAGCTAACCTTGACTGCTTTCTACTAAATCTGAATCTCAAAATAGGGGAAAATGGATAGGAAAACATAATAAATGCGGAAATCTTATCTGAAGCATACTAATCTCACAAGTCTTGGTAAAACAATACTAAAAAATCTGGATACGGAATCAAAAGTCTAAACTGAATCTAGTAGTCCGATAAGCCTCTACTGTCTAAATCTAGAGAGCCACTGGGATAGGTCCCAACTGACTGAAACTGTCTGAAATGATTACTAAATCATCTACTAGATAAAAAGAAAATCTGAATAGCTAAGTACTCAAACTATGAGGGCTCACCAACTGCAGAGATATAGATGAAATGCTTGAAAATCACTCACGCTGCTGAGACTGAGCACCTGAACCTACATTATAAGACAATGTAGCACATAGATGTATATGTGGATCAGTACTTTGATGATGTACTAAGTATATAGGGGTGAATTCAATAAGTAAACAATATCATCACAATTTATAAAATCATGCATGCTAAATATAAATGACTCACATAGGCTTGAGTAATCTAAAATCTGAAGATCATAAATCATGAACAATAAAGCATATAATATGAATCTTGTTAGCCATTACATTCAATTCTAAAATCTGTTCATTTCTTAAAACTACCACATTATCTTATCAACTGTAAGGGGAATACTTAATCTCAAGACTTTAAGAAATCTTAAAATCCATAGCTTTCGAAACATATACTTTTACCTTAAGGCTTTCAACCAATAGACTGTTTTAAGAGTAGAGGACTTCTTTTGGGAGGTTCTTCTAATCGACATAAACCATGTGAGAATTTATGGAGTCCAATGTCTTACCCACATTGGGGAGAGCTATTTTCACGCCCCAGAACTATGTGAAACCTTGGTAACATACCCATCTTGGTGCTAAATACTACTCCCATTCTTATGCTCAGGATCTTAAGAAATCTACTTCAAAAAAATAGCATAAGGGTTTACTAGAAAAATCAATTATGCTTTTCTTTCTTTTAATCTCAAGTCATATGAAAAATATGGATTCTTTATCTTAGCTTAGAACCAAATGGTCAAATCTTTATCGAAAATCTAAGAATAATCTTATCATAGGGTGCTTATGGCACAAACAATAACAATCTTTAATTAGGGCTTAATGACCCATGCTTCAAACTCATGTAAAATCATAGCAAAACATCATGCTCAATATGCTTCTTAAAATACTTCAACAATATCAAAATAATAAAATGAAGAATCTCAATATCATGCTTAAACTCAATTGAGAAAATCTGGAAAATCACATTATCCACATAATTATATGAAAATAGTCATGCAATTCAACAATCACTTGAAATTTCATAAGCTTGTAAATAACAATACTGAGTATAAACCCTGACTTGAATTTCATGGGAAATCATGCAAAATTCAGTAAAATTGGAACGAAAATAAGTTTTGGGCACAAAGACGAAAGGATTGTCCTTGTTCAAAACCCCACATACCCCAATTGATGATCTTAGATGCTAAAACTTGAATCTTGGATCTCTATTGATGCTTTGGAGATGAATTCTTAGAGTTCTTAAGTTGGGGATTCTAAATCTTGAATTAGCTTGGAGAATTAATGGAGAAATTGGGTTTCTTGGAGAAGGAGCTTTGATGATCTAGGGTTTTCTTTCGAGATAAAGTGGATGAAATAAGCTTAAAGTGCTTTGGAATACTTTAAATCTTGTGTTTTGGACGGATTGGGGACTTGGGAATTGACCAAAATGCCTCCTATAAGCTTTTAAACAAAACTGAAAAATGTAATATTTTCCAAACGGGGTGGCCACCGCGATGCGCCACTATATCGGTGGCTTACTGGAAGTGGATGAATGGTAACTAGGCTTTTACCGCGACATGCCACAATCGCGGTGCCCTTTAGTTTGCCATTGGGCCACTGGCGCGGCGTGCTAGTATCATGAAGTCTCACTGGAAACTAACAAATGGGAAATTAGCCCTCTTTGCGATGTGCCAATATCGTGGAGGTCTACTGGTATTTGACAATTACGAATTTTTCCTTTCCCACGACGCGCCAAGTGCCTAGGTGACACAGTGTCAACTTAAAAATACCAACTTAAAAATGCCACAACTCCTTCACCAAGTGTCAGATTTGGGAAAATCTTATATCGATGGAAGGCTTATTCAATTTACCACATAATGGGAAGTCTAAATGTGAAAAATTCCACATATAATAAATATTTTTCATTTTTGAAGTTATCTCTTAACGTATTAGGAGCGAATTTAAGCTAAGAAAGTTTGGGGTATTATATGGGGTGCCTGGGTATGGTGAATAAACTAGGGGATTGTGATTTTTCCAATTTGTGAATATTGACCAAAGTGGTAATGACCATTGGTTTTGAACGTGAAAAATATGAATATTGAACTCTTAAACTAATGCATAATGTGAAAAGTCAATGAAGCATAATGATTTTTAATTGAACATTATGGGGTTGTGTAATTCCCCAAGCTAATGCATAATTGAGCCAAGGGGGCTCTGAATTCCCCTAAATAATGAAAGTGTTTCTGTATGTTAATGTTACCTTGCAAGTGTAATTAGTATGACGATACCAACAATGTATTCCTGAATGTGTATCATGGTTCAATGAGTGTAAACATCTGATAAATACTTTAATTAGGATTTAATGAGGGCTATGTAGTTGAGTTATAAAAGTGGAGGTCCCGAGGGACAAATACTGGAAACTGCAGTTGCCAAAGTGAGGGTCTAAATGATCGTGTGGTTCTAGTCCCACATCTTATATTACATAATTGGGTGCTTGCATAACCTTGATATGACGGGAGGTTCGAGTCCCCTATAGTGTAGATGTATACCCTCTGGTTCATTCGGTCACACACACTGGTGCCCTTTTATCTAGGGGAGAGTTGGGCCCATACAACTCATGGTTGCCTTCTTATGTTATGATGGTTGAGCTACACAATCCAAGCTAAAGTTTTAAAGTGCATGTTAAGCCTTATTCCCTATCTTGATATGTGATATATATGTTTATATGCATTTGATTGTGTGCATTGGATTTGAATAATTTTGAACTGTTAATCATGACATTATGTTATCCTTATTCCTAAGTTACATGCTAGTGCTCAACCCACTAACTATCTTCTGATGCTGTATCCCCAGCCGATGCAGGCACCACAGATACCTCTACTTTCCTCGCATAGAGTTAGGTGGACCGGGTAGATTCGTTGGTTCGTTGTGGTGAAGTGGCAAGCTTCTATTATTTAGAAGACTTAGACATTTCATCAGTTCTTATCATAGATTAGGATTAAGATTTTTCATTATCATTAATATTATCATTGTCATTGTCAGGGTTGGGGATATGTCCCAACTAAGATTGGTTTTTAGTTATTTTTGTATAGAGGTTTTCTTGGATTACTGTGGACTTGGGTAATATTGGTTGGATGTGTTTGGTTGGTTACTGGTTATTGATTATAGACATATCTTTTATTCTTTGAACTTATCTTGTGCTATCTCGTTAAATGTTTAGAATTCAGCCATTGTTTGGTGGTATATAGTATTTGGTTAGTTTCAGGTGGTGTTCTCCAGTCAACAGTGGATTGGACATACCCGTAATGTCCAGTCCCTGGTTCAAGTCTGTAACACCCCGAAATATCATCCCGAGATGCCACACGGTGCCCAAGGCTACACGTAGCCCCAAGCTAACCCTTTAAGCCAAAACACTACCCTTGGGTTCCAACACAATAACATACACGCTACGCTAAGGATATATATATAAGTACATATCATATCACATCAAACATGGCATGGAATATCGTTAGACTGTACATATATGGAATGTCTATACACAAACCAACCCAACAATACACTAGTATGACATAGCCTCTATACAGCAAAATCAACGAGCCATTGGGACAAACCCCCAACTGAATCAACAGACCAAAGGGATCACAAAACAACAGCACCAAAACTAGCAACTTGGTCCTCGAACCATGAGGACTCACCACTGAAGGAACATAGATGCGGCACTCAGATATCACTGTCGCGGCTACGGCTGAGTACCTGAACCTACATCATGGTAAGAATGTAGCCCATAGAGAAATATGTGGGTCAGCACAAGATACGTACTGAGTATGTGGGGGTGCATGCAAAATATAAATAATATCATAAATTTCATAAAAACGTACATACGAACCATAATGACACACCTGGATTGAGTGACATTGAATCATGCAACTCATAACATCTTAGATAGGAAATATAGGAGAAAAACCTCATAAATCATTATAGATCATCATAGGAAACTTGACTTACCACATCAAAACTCGGAGTGACTCGGTATTTTAATAAACATGACTCTATGGACAGGGGAGTTTTCTATAACCGACAACCCCATGTGAGCTACGTAGCATATCAACGTTTGAAACCCCCATTGGTGGGAGCGTCATACTCTTTGCCACGGAGTACGACCTTAAAACTGCAATAATTACAATTGGGCTCTCTGGCCAATAATATCATCATCAAACAACCCTACGGTGGCACATAGGTTTGGGGAAATACCAAATTTCCCTCTTGATGCTAAGTACTACTCCCCGACAAGCTCAGAACGCATTAGGAAATCTACCACAACATCACAAGGGTCTATCATAAAGACCAAATCAAATCTCTTTCTCATTTATCAAATCATATCAATTTGTGGATTCCTAACTCAACACATTTTAGCTCAAAACATTTTAATCTTCCTCAACATCAACAAGGTATCAATGCATTGAACCATAACCGACTCGACATTTGGAAAAGGATATGAAGACTCCATACATAATATTTTCAATAATTTAACTCATCAAAACCATTTGAAAAATACCAAGACTCATTGCAACTTCAATATCAACATTTCTCAATTTTCCATCCAACTCTCATTTAAAGGTACTTGAGAACCCATAGTAGGGATATAGAATTTCCAATATCAATTATAAATTCATAATAAGGAAATAGTGGAATGATAGTATAAATCAAGGCTTAATAAATTAAATCATCATACTCTCATAATCAAATACTTTTTGAACATAATTCCATCTCAACATCATACACATATCGGATGACATAATCCCATAGCTCATGGATAATAATATAAGATATAAAACTAGATTTCCAATTCATGGTAAAACATGTAAAATATCATGTCAATGTAATTCAACAAAAATACCGGGCACAAGATCAAAAGGATAATCTTGTTCAAAGCCCCACATACCTAAAAATGGAAGATGACTATGAACTTTCGACTCCGAAACTTTATTCATGAAAATAAAGGATGCTTCTCAAAGCCCTTAACATGATCAACTCGAATCCCAAATCAACGGTTCAATCAAGAGACATAGAGGGATGAAATTTGGAGTAGTAGGGTTGGAGTTTGAGCCTTAGGAAATTTTGGAGAAAAATGAGCTATTGAATGCTCTTAATGGACTTAAATCCATGGTTTACCCGGATGGATTGGAGTGGGAATGACCAAAATAACCTTAAAAATCAAATAATGTCAAATCTGTCCTTTGGTGGACTGTTTTATGGGCTGAAGTACATCAACCATAACGTTTTTCTCCGATGGCCAAATTGGATGAAACCAATTTCATTGGAAAGAGGACTTTCAGAGATTTCTATTGATATATAGTATCTCACCCAGATCATTATGTACAATGAGTTATTATCGTTTGAAGTTGACCCTAAAATTCGCCTGGCCTCAGTATTTTTTTCCAGCATATTTACTGTTCACCACTATTTACGGTTAGATCGAAATGATCATAACTCATTGCTCGAGTGTCCGTTTTGGATGATCCACATATCATTGGAAAGATTATTCGATCCTCTACGCGATGATGGGTCACATATCCAGAAATTCCACTCAGAAAAATTATTAATCACGATAAAGAACAGAATTCAATACATTTTCATCCGAGATCTTAACGGAAAACTTTTTTGGGGCATCACAGAGTCATGACAATTAAATTCATTTTGATATGTTGTTTTCATCTAGATTCCTCACCGTTTTACCTATGATAAGTAACCGATCCCTTCTCTTATATTTTTCAATCGTGTATCTCGATGGGTTGAGCTTTTAGTGAAGCTGATACCACCACCTGAGCTACATCAATTAATTAATAAGTTAATGGATCTTTTGATTATTAATCCTCATCTTCATACAGGTTAAAAGGTTAATTTTTAAATCAGATACTTATGCTAGATCTGGTGCTACTATTATTTGAATACCCAGCCTTCAACATCCCATAATTCTCACTGGACGTAGGTGGAATTTTCTATGGATATCACTCCTAATAATAGGTATTACAATTCTAGCTTCTTCTTTGTCTGAAAAAACGTTCCTTAAATTTGCACCTTCATTTCTTTTCTAAGAATATTCAATGTATGTTTGAGCTTAATCCTGTGTTATTCTAAGATTCTTGTGACTATCCTTTAGAGTGGTACCTTTACCTCTTTTCTTCCTTTATAAGAATCCCGATGGTTATTATTTCTGCTCCTTGTTGATCCTCCTAATGTCAGGAATACCAAACTTTTTTATTACTTGTCTTGCTTTAATCATTACTTATGCAATGTTGTTGAACTCAAAATTACCTGCAACAAAGAAAAACTAGGTTAGCAAAAAAATTAGCTAGAGTGTTACCTTTCCTAAGGAAATGTACCACTCTAACTGTTAGTGATTCTATCAGACATCCAATGGAGTTGACCACCATTGTGTCATACATGAAACTTTCTGTTCACCCTTAAGAATTTGAAACATACTATAATAATCAATTTCCAAAATAACCTGCCTTAGATTATTGTTGAATGGTATTGTAAGCAATCCTGTATAACTAATGCCTTAACCATAAAACTGTTTGTATCCTTTATTCTACACCCCTTTGCAACAATTAGATCTCCCAGATTATCTCTTAGTAAGCAGTGGATCTTGGACCAGGGTTCCCATTTGAGGCATCATCTGTGTTGCCTTTAACCCTGCCAATTTCTGGCTGTATCACCTAATCACTTTAAAAGAGTAGGAATCTCTACAACTCTGGAAAATGTTAATAATTTCAGCCCAATGTTTTCCTTGTAAATCTATGTGAAATTTGAGCTTGATAAAATGGATGATAGAGTTAGTAATATCCCATGTAATCTTCCTTAATAATCTCCCAAGTAATCTTCCTGTCATTATATCTACCGTTACGCAATAAGGTATTACTCTCTTTTTCATAAAAACCAAAAAATAATCAAAAGAACAACATTAAACACTGTCTAAAGTTTATAATTCCCATCCCTCTTCCTCCATATCCTAACTCTCTGCTTCAAATTTAATCTCTGCTCCACAATACCAACTGCATTATAGAAATTATTCCATACCATTTCATCTATTTCTCCTTTAAGGAAAAGATGCTGGATAGTTTTTGTTTGTGGATCTTTATAACAACCAAACGTATCATCAATCTCTGTATTCCATGGTGCGTGACTGCTACAACTAGAATAATTGACTTCCATATTCTCCATGTTAGAAAGGAAAATTTAAAAGGCAATCCTTTAATCCAAATAGCCTTTAAATCTTTCTTCTCCTCTTCTTTATTTCTAAATAGTTCCCAGGCACTTTTTGTAGTGAAAATACCCCTACTATTTCTAGTACACCAAGGTTTATCTATCTTCTCTTTGTAGAATAAAAACCTATAGAATCCCTGACCTGCTGTACAATATCCTCTGGAATCTCATTCTTTATAAGTTCATAGTTCCATCTATTCTTCCTCATAAATACATCAATGTCTTTTAAGGGGTAAAATGTAGAAATATTATATTGCCGTTTAAATAAAGGACCAAATTTGGTCCAATTGTCAAACCAAATTATGGGTTCACCACTCTTAGGTTCCCACAAAAAAAAATGTTCCACCTTGTCCCGATCATTCAATATGGACTTATAGACTTGTGATCCTCCTCTCTAGTTCATCAAAGTAGCCAATTGTTTTTTACAATATTTATTCACAGAAAGTCTATCCACAGATTTCTTTGAGTCCTGAATCTCCACAAAAGTTTACCATTTAAGGCAAAAGACATATATTTCAAATCTCTAAAACCCAAAACTCCTTCCTAATTGGATAAACAAACCTTGTCCCAGGTAGCTTAATGCTTTCCCCTTCCTGACTCCTTATTATTCTAAAAAAATTTAGCAAAGATCTAATGCAGATAATTGATAACACTTTTAGGAGGAACTAGAAGAAATAATATTAACTGTGATGATTTAAAGAACACTTTTAATGAGAAACTCCTTCCCCTATATTATAATAGTCTACCCTTCTATGCTTGGAGTTTACTCTGCACCTTTTCTATTAATTCTGCATAATGTTCTTTGTTCTTGTTTGAATGAGATAGAGGACAACCAAGATATTTAATTATAAAATTGCCTTTTCTCATACCTGTAATCTGCTTCACAGCCTGAACTTCACCTATTGATGCTTTCTGATGCATATAAAGGAAGCTTTTATTCATATTCACCTTCTGGCTAGATTCAGTCTCATATTAATTTAACACTTTAATTATACTTTCTAAAGAATATTGATGAGAGGAGGAGAATATAATTATATCATTTGCATATGTCAAATAATATAAGTTAGAGATCCATTTAGGCCTTCCATAACCAGTAAACCAAAGATCATCAAACAAGTTCTTTAAAGCCTGGTCATAATTTTTGATGACAAAATAAACAAAGTGGGAGATAAAAAGTCTCTTTGTTTCACCCCTCTAGTTAAATGAAAGAAACTACTGGTTGACTATTCAATAATATGGAATAATAATTATTAGATATTAATCTCCAAATTACATAACAACCTTATCAGAAAATCCCATCTTCCTCACTATTTTTATCAGAAAGAACCAAGAGATAGGTTACAAGTTATTTATCTATCAGATTTTAGTATCTCAATTTACATACTACTTTAGTACTTGCTTTATACATAGTCATGCATTCTCAGTCTTTTCAATTTTCATGCATTATTACTCAGTTCCTCATGCTATACATTTAGTCAAATATTACTCATGAACATGAACCCATGCATATTAGCCTAATCTCATTTAGCATACCTGTACATTCAAAAGTACTAACCCCATACTTGTTTTCTTCTGCTATGATGTCTTATATCATAGGTTTAGATGCTCAAATTCCCTATCATACTTAGACTTTCTAGTGCATCAGCAACAACAGCTGTGGTGAGCCCTCTTCTTTTGAGGATGAGTTACCTTTTATTCAGTTATGTTAGTAGTTCAGTCATTTGGTCTATCAGATTTAGTTGTGGGTTTGTCCATCAACTCCACAATCAGACAGTTTAGAGGCTTTCAGACTAGTACAGACATTCTACTCAATTTTTAGTTGTTTTATAAGTATGTTTCTAGATGTTTTAAACCATATTTTAGTATTGTTTTCAGTTATTAAAACCTTATGGCATTTCGTTGAAAATTTGCATATGTGGTTTATCAGTTTTATTCAGTACTCACAGTAGGTACTAGCACATGGGTTAGCTTGTGGACTCATGGGACCGTAAGTAGCGTGTGGCACCCAGGGTGTACTCCTGAGGCATTATATGGATCCAAACAACCAGTGTTAGTACTCGTGGCAAGTTACTAATACCCTTCTAACTATGACTACAACTTAGACCTCGATATGCTCAGACTGAGGCATATTGGTTAAATTTTAGCTCCGATAGTTTCAATTTAATATTTAGATTATATCATCTTGGTTTGCATGACCAAGTGTTCAGTTTATCAATTATTCAGTTATCCAATTTTATAGATTATTTTAGCACATGTTTTACATGGTCATGCATTTATTTTATAAGTTCCTGCATTAATGCACAGTACCTATATATATTAAAGTTAGTCCTTATCTTACATACGAGTACATTCAAAGTATTGACCGCATACTCTCTTTTGCACTATATTAATTTCAAAATATAGGTTCGGATGCTTAGTTCCCATATCAGACGTAGTTCATTCCTGTATCACTCAGCTGTAGCTTTGGTCACTCCTCATTAGTCAAGGACTATTTATATTATTTATCATTTTTTCTAGTGCTTTATTTCATTTTATTTCAGTATTCAGAGTTTGTTGGGGTCCTGTCCCAACAACTCATCATATTTAAAGGCTTTCAAACTGTCAGAAAGTTAACATGTTTTTAATAATGACTATTCAACACCTTTGTTATTGTTTTAACATTCAGATATTTTCATGAATTATTTTGGATGAGGTGGTGAGAGGCGTGCCTAGTTCTAACAAAATTGTTGTAGCAGAAGATTTAAATAGACACATCGGGGTGTTATCGAGAGTCTATAGCGATGTGCATGGTGATTATGGTTTTAGGGATAGGAATAATGAGGGAGTTGCCCTGTTGAATTTTGTGAGGTCCTTTGAGATGGTGGTAGTGAATTCGAGCTTTCCAAAAAAGGAGGATCACCTGATCACCTTCTGAAGTGCAATAGCCAAGACCCAAGTTGACTTTTTTCTACTTAGGAAGGGGGATAAGGTGTTGTGTAAGGATTGTAAGGTCATTTCAAGTGAGAACCTTTTGATGCAGCATAGGATTCTGGTGATGGACCTAGGTTTAAAGAAGGATAAGAAGAGAAGAGGCGGGGAGGACCGACCTAGAATAAAGTAGAGGGGGCTTAACACCGGTGAGTGCACTAGAGATAGAGAAGAAGGTGGTGGAATTAAGGGTATGGGACTGTAGGGGGGACGTGGATGGTATGTGGGATAGGGCAGCCATGTGCATCAAGAAGACTTTTAGAGAGGTATTGGGTGTCTCGAGGGGCCTGGCTGGTCAATGTCGGGGGGACTGGTGGTGGAATAAAGATGTATAGAAGAAAATATAGGCTAAAAATGAGGCGTATGCTAAGTTGGTTGAGAGTAAGAATGAAGAGGATAAACGGGTAAATAGGTAGGAGTATAAGTTAGCTAGGAGAGAGTTCAAGTTAGTAGTTACGACTACTAAGACGATAATATTTAAGAGCTTGTATGCGGGATTAGAGAAGAAAGATAGGGAAAAAAGGTTGTATAAGTTTGCTAAGGCTAGGGAGAGGAAGGGTCATGACCTTGATCAAGTAAAAAATATTCAGGGAGAGGATAGTAGTGTGCTGGTAGAGGATGTTCATATTAAGAGAAGATGACAGTCAGATTTTCATAGACTCTTGAATAATAAGGGGGACAGAGACATTGTGTTAGGAGAGATAGAGCACTCTGTGAGGTGTCATGATTTTAGCTATTATAAGTGTTTTAAGGTAGAGGAAATAAGAGAGGCTATTCATAGGATGCTAAGGGTTAGGGCGATGGGGCCTGATAAGATTCTTGTGGATTTTTGGAAGTTTACTAGCGAGGCTGATCTAAGGTGGTTAACTAAATTATTTAACGGCATCTTTAAGTTTGTAAAATGTTCAAAGCTTAGAGATGGAGTACCATGATTCCCTTATATAAGAACAAGGGTGACATCCAGAGTTGCAAAAACTATAGGGGTATTAAGTTGTTGAGTCACACTATGAAGATTTAGGAGAGAATGGTCGAGCGGAGGTTGAGGAGGATAGTGTCTATTTTGGAGAATCAATTTCGATTTATGCCTGGTCGCTTGACGAATGAGGCAATTCACCTAGTATGGAGCTTGTGGAGCAGTATAGGGAAAGGAAAAAAGACCTTCACATAGTGTTTATCGACTTGGAGAAGGCATACCACAAAGTCCCTAAGGAGGTTCTGTGGAGATGCTTGGAGGTGAGTTGGGTCTCGGTTGGATACATCAGATAGATTAAGGACATATATGATGGAGCAAAGAATCAGGTGAGGACGACGAAAGGATATTCAGAGCATTTCCCTGACTTAACAAGGTTGCATCAGGGATCGACTCTTATCCCATTTTTGTTTGTGTTGGTGATGGATGTGTTGATGCGGTGTATTTTTTTTTGCAGATAATGTAGTATTGATTGATGAGATATGGGTAGATATAAATAATAAATTAGAGGTTTGGAGTAAAGCCATTGAGTCTGAAGGGTTCAGGTTGAGTAGGAGCAAGACTGAGTATATATAATAAAATTTTAATGACTGGAGACAGGAGGATGAGGTGGTAGTAAGGTTGGCTTCCCAGGTTGTTTGTAGGAGGGATAGTTTTAAGTACCTCGGGTCGATAATTCAGGGGAATAGTGAGATTGATAAGGATATCTCCCACCATATTGGGGCAGGATGGATGAAGTGGAGGCTCGCCCCAGGAGTGTTGTGTGATAAGAGGGTGCCACCTAAAATTAAACAAAAATTCTATAAAGTGGAATTCCATCTGGCCATGCTGTATGGATCGGAGTGTTGGCTAGTTAAGAACTCCTATATTCAAAAATTAAAGGTAGTAGAAATGCAAATGCTGCATTGGATGTATGGGCTTACTAAGGGTGATAGGGTTAGGAATGAGACTGTCTGAGAGAAGGTTAGGGTGGCTCCGGTGGAGGACAAGATATGGAAAGTTTGGCTGAGATGGTTCATAGGTGTGAGAGGCTAGCTTAGGATGATTTCAGGAGGGGTAGGGGTAGGCCAAAGAAATATTGGAGAAAGGTGATTAGACGTGACTTAGATCAATTACAACTTTCTAAGGACATGGCCCTGGATAGAAAGGTTTGGAGGACGCGAATTAGGATAGAAGGTTAGTGCATATGGAAAGTTCGTAGTTAGAAATTAGGGGAGCATTGGGGTGGAGGGGTATGAGGGTGGGGGATGCCTTTGGTTCATTAGGGTAGGGTATTAATTTATGAGTGTCTTATATCTATTGTTACATCATGTTGCATGCTTTTATTATGATTTTGTTTATTATTCATTATCCTGAGCTGGGGATCTGTCTAAAGAAGCCTTTCTACTTCTCCGGAGGTAGTGGTATGGACTGCATATATCTTACCCTCCCCTGATCCCACTATAAGGGAATACACTGGGTTTGTTGTTGTTATAGCCTATTTTTCTTATTACACCTTTCACCTTTCCATTCTTATTACAATGAACCTCTTTTAGCCCTAGTCCTTCTTGGATATTGTGCACCTCAACTTAGGTAAATCGCCTACGTTAAGGGTGGCTATCATATAGGTGTGTATGTGAAGTGGTATGAAGAAAGGTAAAATAAAAGAAAATAAAGTAGGGATGGGTGTGGTAGAAAAATAAAAATTGTGAAAAATAGAAAAATAAAAATAAAAGAAACCACACACAACCTAAATGTGCAATAAAAAATAAAAAAGGAGAAATACGGGTGGAATAAAAATAAATTGGTTAATAAGTGGACGCTAGAGTAAGTGTAGTACCATGGAGGATTAGTCACTAAAATGTCCATATGTACCATACTAGTCCCCAAGCTTACATTACAAGTTGAATGATCCTAACCCGATTCTCTGAAAGCTAAGATAAAGAAAACAACGGCAAGCCTGTGGTATTTCCTGCGCATTGGTGGAACTTCTCTTTTGAGTTTGAGTGTCTCTTGATCATCCCCTCATTGACATGCATGATTTCATATGAGTGAGCAGGACTTCTTTGTTGTGAGAGCATATGGGCCGTATTTCTAGCTGCTTACTTGTTTGGGTATATGCATGGTTGTTTGTTAGTAATGTAATGTCATATCACGATTCCCTCATTTCATATTGAAATGCATCATGTATACACACAATTGGTTTTGACGTGTTTGAATAGAAGGGGTAAACGTTTTAAGCTTGAAGTTGATGATTGACTGTCATAGATAAGTTAGGTTTCTCCTATCTAAACATAATTGTTTTGCTGTATTGTGTTTCCTGCGGACATCCAAACATTCTAAGTTGATGGTGTTGATGTGTTATTGATACAAGATCAAACCAACAACACCAAGAACAACAAGAAGGCTCGGATTTCAGTCCAACAACACAAGAACAACAAGATGGATAACAAATGCTAGTGAATCGAAAAGAGCCCCACACGGCTTCACTAGACTTTAAAGATAACAAAATCAACAACAACAACAAGATAAAGAAAGATAGATAACTTGACATATAACATTCAAGAAACTAAGAACCCTAACATCAAGAGAGGACCCTAAGTCTAATGAATATAAACACCAAGTTCTTACGAGGACCAAGAGGCACTCAATGACCTCAAAACCCTTGTTTCTAGCCAAAGAGACAACACAAGTATCCCTCTACTTGTGAGATGATAGTGGCGGCTTCTAGGAGTAGAAGAGAGAGGAATTGTTTTGTGATTTTAGGTTACAAGTTTCAGCATTCAAAAACTAAGGACTCACTCTCTATCATGTTCTATTTATACTACAAACAAAAGGGGTAAAATGACCCATCCGCCCTTGCTTCTTGTGCCAACCTTGGAGAGTAGTTTATTACACATTAGGACCTCTCCACACACATAAAAACGTTTAGGTCCTTGGTCGGTTCAATCACCAACTCACACACGGCCATTTGCATGAACAAAGCTTGGAGTGTTTGTAATTCCCGAGCTTGGCTTCGTGTGAAAGGCCGTGTACCTGTGGAGGCTGCCCTACCCGTATCATCCTCTCCCTATTGAGAGGAATTTGACCTCAAATTTGGCATTTGGTCATCTTCAACCGCATCCACGAGGGAGAGATCACCAACGTTGAAAGTGTTGTGCACTTGATATTCCGGTGGAAGGTCAATCTTGTAGGCGTTGTCATTGATTCTCTCAAGTACTTAGAAAGGACCATCACCCCTTGGCAGCAACTTGGACTTCCTTTGAGCTGGAAACCGATCCTTTCGAAGATGCACCCACACCCAATCTCCGGGTTCAAGCACAAACCTCCTTCTCCCTTTGTTTACCCTTTTTGCAATCTCTTGGTTCTTCTTTTCAAGCTTGATCCGCACCGTCTCATGCATCTTCTTCATTGCCTCGGCTCTTTTATTTCCATCTAAGATGGTCATGAGATCACTAGACAAAGGAGTGAGATCTAAAGGGGTAAGGGGATTCAGGCCGTAAACACATTCAAACGGAGTCATTCCCGCGCTCGAATGTATTACCCGGTTGTATGCAAATTCCACCAAGGGTAGGTGATCTTCCCATGAAGTCAGTTTACCTTTAACCATAGAATGTAGCATAGACCCTAAGGTTCTATTTACTACCTCTGTTTGGCCATCGGTTTGTGGGTGGCAAGACGTGGAGAAAAGTAACTTTGTTCCGAGCCTACCCCACATGGACTTCCAAAAGAGACTTAGGAACTTGGAGTCCCTATCGCTCACAATAGTCCTCGGTACCCCGTGAAGCTTTACAACATGTGCAACAAATAACGAAGCTATACTAGGAGCATCTTCGGTTTTAGCACATGGAATAAAATGAGCCATTTTAGAGAATCTATCAACAACAACAAAAATGCTATCTCGGCCCTTTCTAGTCCTTGGCAGCCCCAAAACAAAATCCATCGAAATGTCCAACCAAGGCCTAAGGGGAGTAGGGAGTGGGGTGTATAATCCTTGAGGTTGGAGACGAGATTTCGCACTCCGGCAGGCCACGCATTGACTACAAATTTTAGTGACGTCTTTGCGCATTTTGGGCCAATAGAAGTTCTCCTCTAAGATCCCGAGGGTCTTTTCTACCCCAAATTGACCCATGAGGCCTCCGTCATGGGCCTCCCTCACAAATAATTCCCTCCAAGAACTAGAAGGAACACACAACCTCCTCCCTTTGAACAAATACCCATCGAACCGAGAGTAGGAGGAATGGTCATTCTCCTTAAGCCAACGGTCCCTTCCCCACTCTTCGCACTCCCTAAAAATAGGAGCAAAGGTAGGATCCTCGGGATACAACATCCGCAAGCTCTCAAAACACATCAACTTCGAAGACAAGGTAGCAACAAGCACATGCTTCCTAGACAAGGCATCGGCAACAACATTTTCTTTCCCCCTTTTGTAATGAATTACATAAGGGAAAGTCTCGATGAACTCAATCCACTTAACATGACGCCTATTCAGCTTGTCTTGACTCTTAAGGTGTTTCAACGACTCATGATCCGTTCGTATCACAAACTTCTTAGGCCACAAATAATGTTGCCAATTTCCCAAGGCTCTAACAAGGGCGTACAACTCCAAATCATAAGTCGAGTAATTAAGAGTTGCCCCTTTGAGCTTTTCACTGAAATAAGCAACGGGCTTACCTTCTTGCATCAAAACAGCCCCGATGCCAACCTTACTAGCATCACACTCTACTTCAAACATCTTATCAAAATCGGGCAATTGCAATAGAGGCGCCGAGATGAACGTAGCTTTCAAGGCCTCAAAAGCCCTAGCTTGCTCATCACCCCATTTAAAGGGTCCGTCCTTTCTAATTACCTCGGTCAAGGGGGCTGCTATGGAGCTAAATCCTTTGACAAACCTCCTATAAAAGCTTGCCAACCCGTGGAAACTTCGGATTTCTCCAATAGTTTTAGGGGTCGGCCAACTTCGAATAGAGTCTATCTTGGAATCGTCCACTTCCACACCCATTGAGCTCACGACAAAACCCAAGAATATAACTTTATCAACACCAAAAGAACATTTCTCCATGTTGGCATACAGCTTCTCCTTTCAGAGCACATCAAACACACATCTCAAATGCATTACATGATCATCAATAGACTTACTATACACCAACACATCATCAAAGTAAACCACCACAAACTTTCCAATATAAGGCTTCATTACATGATTCATTAGCCTCATAAATGTGCTAGGAGCATTGGTAAGGCCGAAGGGCATGACCAGCCACTCATATAGACCGAATTTGGTCTTGAATGCAGTCTTCCACTCATCACCGGGTTGCATGCGAATTTGGTGATAGCCGCTCCTAAGGTCCACTTTAGAAAACAAACAAGATCCGTGGAGCTCATCTATCATATCATCTAGTCTAGGGATTGGATGACGATACCTTACGGTGATTTTGTTGATGGCTCTACAATCGACGCACATGCGCCAAGTTCCGTCCTTCTTTGGTACCAAAAGCACCGGAACAGCACACGGACTCAGGCTTTCCTTGATGTATCCCTTGTTGAGAAGCTCCTCAACTTGTCTTTCAAGCTCCTTAGTATCCATGGGATTGATCCTATAGGCCGGTTTGTTTGGAAGTTGTGAACCCGGCACCAAATCAATTTGGTGCTCAATTCCCCGAAGTGGGGGCAATCCTTGCGGAAGTTCTTGAGGAAATACATCTTCATACTCCTGCAACACACAAGAAATCAAAGGGGAAATGGAAGAATTAGTGGGGTTAGTATTAAAACAATGGGCCAAAAGTAGCATCGGCTTGTTTTCATCATGATCCACGAAAAGTTCTTTCCTCCTAGCCAACATCACTACGTTCTCCATCTCCCTTGGCGTTGGGACAACCTCGGATGTCCCTTCTTCCTCACCTACGGCCCCCCCCCCCTTTTCTCCCTTTTTGGATTCCTTCCCCTTTCCCTTTAACTCTCTCATCTTTTGATGCCACTCATTTACTTGGGAAGGTGAAAGAGGGTGAAGTGTGACCTTTCGGCCATCCTTCTCAAGCGTATACCGGTTGGTCCTCCCATCGTGTTTAGTAGACCTATCATATTGCCATGGTCTACCTAGCAACAAGTGACATGCTTGCATTGGGATCACGTCACAAAGCACTTCATCGTAGTAGTTCCCCACCTTGAACCGAATCACACATTGCCTTGTGACCTTTAATTCTCCACAATCGTTCAACCATTGTAGCTTGTAAGGACTAGTATGTGGAGTAGTTGGTAGCTTCAAGAAATTGACCATAGCATGGCTCGCAACATTTGTACAACTACCACTATCAATCACCAAGGTGCACACACTCCCCTTTACAAGACACTTAGTATGGAATAGATTTTCCCTTTGACTCGGGTCATCTATCGCCTTACTAATCATGACACGTCTAACCACAAAGTTTGGAACCACACACTCCCCTTCTTGTGGATAGAAATCTTCACTATCATCTAACTCATCATCATTCGGTCCATTTTCAGCTCCCTCTCATCTTGAGGCTCGGCCTCATCCTCCCCTCTTTCCAAAACCACCTCCTCACCAAGGTAGTACACCTTCCCTTCTCGTAGGATCACATTGCGGCGGTTCAGACATTCATTGGCCTTATGCCCCTAACCTTGACACTTGAAGCATTGGAACACTTTGGGTTGGGATATTTGTGAGCCTCCGGTTTCGGAGGAAACTTAGGGACTGTTTTGGACTTGGGCAGCTTCGTAGGGCCGGTTTGGTCCTTGTTTTTGGGCCAACCCGAGGGGGTTTGTACCCTTGCCTTGAAGGTTGATCTCTCCTTAAGTTCCCTTTCAATCTCTAGGGCCGCTTGGAATATACCGTCAATGGTTTCAAACCGGTGAAGGGTCAAGTGAGTGGAGATCTCTTTGTTCAATCCACACTTGAACCGGATGATGTCGTGACTGATTTGCTCCCCACGGTGATCAAGTTTCAACATGAGTTGTTGGAACTCGTCAAAATAGGCCATCACACTCTTGCCTCCTTGCCGCAAGCCATATAGTCTAGCAAGTAACTCATGACGATATCTCTCGGGGAGGTATCGTTGTCTCATCAAATACCTCAACTGATACCAAGGTGGTGGCTGCCCATCAACTAATATTACCAAATCGTTTAACATACTCCCACCAAGTGTTAGCATAGCCCTCGAGGTGAGCAATTGCGTAGCAACTCTTCTTTTCTTCCGAGATGTCATTAACTTGGAAAACTTTGTCACAAGCCGATTCCCAAGTTAAGTAGGTCTCGGGGTCACTCTCACCCTTAAAGATAGGTAGGCTCAACTTGATGGTGTTGATGCCTACGTCTCTCTCTTGGTGTCGGTTTCCCCTATCTCCATACCCCCGGTATCTCCTAGGTTCTCCTCGACCCCCTCTTAACTCCTCCTCCCTCATATAAGAATCATCAAAGGCTCCCTCTCCTTCATACTCCTCTCTACCGTATCCTTCAAAGTGGGCTGGTCGGCCTTGGCCGTTTTGATTCGGAGGATTTGGAATTTGCGGTCTTTGGTTTAATAGAGCTTGGAATGGAGGGTTCGGATTTAGTGGAGGTACTTGGCGCCCAAATCCCTCTTGTGGAATCGGAGAGGCTTGGAAATGTAGTGGTCTAGTGGAGTCTCGGTTTGGAGGAAAATAGGTAGTTTGGCTTGCGGTATTTAGTGGAGCTTGGGGTGCATTTAGCATTTGGTGGACTGTTTCGGGGGTGATGGTTGCGGAGGAGGTCCTATCATGACCATTGGTAGATACATGTAGAGGAGTAGATGGACGAGAGTTCCTTTGACTCTCCACTTGATCTAATCTCCCACTAATAGTCGATACTTCCCCCCTTATTGCTGCCAAGTCCCCTCTCACGGCCCCAAATTCCGAATTCAACCTTTCAAGTGTCCGGGTAACGGCCTCAAGAGTGACCCTCATAGAATCAAGGACATTAGTATCCGCATTTTGAGATGTAGCCCCTTCCATTGTCAAGGTGTTATCTGCTTTAGTTCACCACAAGTTCGTGTTCCACAAGTGTTGTATAATTGGCTAGTAACCGTGAGATTTTAAGGTATGAGTATGCTCTTATCCGGAATGGATTCTTGTTTGAAGACTCAAAGAATTCTTGCCGGACTAGAATCAAAAATCAGCAATTCGTTCAAACGAATAAAAGCACTCAAATAATCGTTGACACGAACAAACGGCTCAAGGAACTAGTTGACAACCTAGTAGGAAAGTACTAGTTTGTTAATTAGTTCTAGGATCAAGTAAGGGAAACCAAGGATCAACAATTAGCAACCAAAGAATATCCTAAGTTGAGCTTATAGTGACGTGGTAGCATGCAATGGTCCCACACGTTCTTCTTCTCTCGGTTTTTCTCTTTCTCTTTTTTTTTTGTTTTGAGTTAATATTCCCACAACTTGTTATAATTTGAAAAGTGTTTTGGTGGGAAAACTAAAATTTTGTAGTCTTTCACCCTTTTTCAAACTCAAGAAAGTGGGGGTTGGTTGACAAATCCCACAAAACAAGGCTCCTTAAATTAGGGAAAGTGATTGACAAGACTACAAAGTGATGGGTGCAAGTCTTTCACAACAACTTTATAGCTTTACCACTTGAGCACACAACAAGATGAACAAGATGAACAAGTTCAAAAGATGAACACTTAAACAAACTTCATCAACTTCTTTAGCACATAAACACACAACCACCGATTTTTTTTTTTTTGTTATCAACACATACAACTTTCGGCCACTTCAAGTCACTACACAATGTTCAAGTTTTCAAGCTCAACTTTCGGATCAAGACACTTTAGTGTTGGTGAGAAAGAAACCAACACTAGAAACTCACTAAACAAGCAAAATAACACCTAGATCTAAACACACAACATCATTCTCGGTTTTCAACTTTTAATGGATAGATTTTCAGAATTTTCTTTTGGTGTAGTTTGTTTAAGTCGTGAGCTAGCCCAAGATGGGTTATGTTGGAACACAACCGGTCTTGCTTTGATACCAAATGATACAAGATCAAACCAACAACACCAAGAACAACAAGAAGGATCGGATTTCAGTCCAACAACACAAGAACAACAAGATGGATAACAAATGCTAGTGAATCAAAAAGAGCCCCACACGGCTTCACTAGACTTTAAAGATAACAAAATCAACAACAACAACAAGATAAAGAAAGATAGATAACTTGACATATAACATTCAAGAAACTAAGAACCCTAACATCAAGAGAGGACCCTAAGTCTAATGAATATAAACACCAAGTTCTTACGAGGACCAAGAGGCACTCAACGACCTCAAAACCCTTGTTTCTAGCCAAAGAGACAACACAAGTATCCCTCTACTTGTGAGATGATAGTGGCGGCTTCTAGGAGTAGAAGAGAGTGGAATTGTTTTGTGATTTTAGGTTACAAGTTTCAGCATTCAAAAACTAAGGACTCACTCTCTATCATGTTCTATTTATACTACAAACAAAAGGGGTAAAATGACCCATCCGCCCTTGCTTCTTGTGCCAACCTTGGAGAGTAGTTTATTACACATTAGGACCTCTCCACACACATAAAAACGTTTAGGTCCTTGGTCGGTTCAATCACCAACTCACACACGGCCATTTGCATGAAGAAAGCTTGGAGTGTTTGTAATTCCCGAGCTTGGCTTCGTGTGAAAGGCCGTGTACCTGTGGAGGCTGCCCTACCCGTATCAGTTATGGTCTCATAACACTTTTGACACTAAAACAATGAAAATATGAGTTACTTAGGTCTTTTTATTAGGTGTGATGTGTTTTGTGTTGTGTTTTGCGGGAAATCAGTTATGGAACTATTCAAAAGAAAATGACTAAAAATTAAAGTTTTTAACCACTTAAGTAGGCACCTACGGACCGTATGTACTACCTATGGGGCGTAGGGAGATTTTTATTTTAGTTTACTTATTAATATGACATCGTGGAATGAACATGAGCTTGGTGGTTGAAAATCTTATCTTGATGATCTATGTCCATATTGTGATCAACCTCACTTTTGGAAAGATTGTAGATATGCTCCCCGGAGAGAGATGTGTGCACCATCTCCATCCTACCAGGAGTATGATTGTTCTTTATGTGGTGGTCAAGATGGACATTGGAGTGATTTCCTAAATTCCCCCTCCCCCCTTGTGCTAACCCAAATTCTAGTTCTTCTTATGATTTTGATAGTTTTTTTTTGGTTAAGAAAAGAAAGAACGAAGCACCGTAAAGAGTGGCATTAAAGCTATGCTTCAACTAATGTTGGATCTTATGGACACAACGAATGATATCATATGTGATATAGTCAAGACATTAGGGCATTTAACAAGGAAAGAGAAATGGTAGGGAGATGGATATCGAGGTCAATCATCCAAAGCACTCTCTACATTATGTTTAGATGATATCTTATTCATGGAATCATTTAGACTAATCGAAGAGTGTGAATATGAAAAGAAAGAATCCTATACTGATGATGAGCTTGACGTTGATCAACCCTTGGAGATTTCCCAACCAACCGAACCAACCATGAGGGATGATGCCAAGATTGGGGAAATAGTGCAAGAGGCAAAGAAGAAATCAAGCACAATCCTTGTGAAGACTCTAGTCCATTTCGGGGTAAAGATACTAATAGGGATGCTACTACGGAAGTAAGAGTTAGTCCTTATTCAAGCCACTTTTCAACATTATGCATGGTGGATGTGATGAAAGTCGAATCACCCAAGCAAATGATGAATGTTGAAAATGAGGAGGAAAATTCTTACATTTTGGAGTTTATCTTTCCAAAAGGGGATACCACAACCCCAATCAGAAAAGCCAAGAAGCCTAAAGATCGATGTCTATTTAGTGGCTTATTAAGATCCTCACTGCTTCCCAATGAGCCCACATAAAAGTTTGATGCAAAATTGGGCAAGCGATTCAAGTCTTTGAAGTGGAGTGATAGAACATTCCTTATCATGCCCTCATATTTTCCCAATGGACCTAAAAGATGTAAAGATTAAAAGATGGTCTAATAATTCAAATCACCAAAGTGGAGGGATAAAGGATGACTAAATGTTGTTGTGCCACGACACTAAATTAGGCGCTTTTTGGGAGGCAACACAAGGTATTTTGTTGTTTGTATTCGTATTATGTGATTGATATCAGATCTTCGCACCCATGGTGCCACAAGTATGTTTCTAACTCTCTCATTTTGGTTTAATGCATTGGGGACATTGCATGATTTTAAGTTGAGGGTAGAGCTACTTGTGGGTGTTAATGTCCTCTTAGGGTTTTTGTTGTCGTGCCTCTTTTCCCCAGAGTCTTGTTCCTAGTAAAGCCAATATGTTTAGGCGTATTGTGTTTTTTTTGTGATGTGTAGTGGTTAACTGGGGGAAAAATAAGTATCTAGGACAATTGACATATTTTTATTGATTTTTCTTGGAATGATAAATACTTCTCCAATTGTCTACTTGGTAACTGTGTGATGTGCATCTATATGTGACTATTGTGAATCTTTTTATGGAATTAGTACTAGGGACATGATAATCACTGCTAACAACTGTATGAACCGAATGGATAGTAGTGTGTGATGTACCTTTGTTCTATATGTGTGTAAGATACTACCTAGTTCCGGTTGTGTGTTAAATCCAGAACTTGCTCGATTGGTCTTGCCTTGGTTATAGGATAATGGTTAGGAAAGGATCAAAGGTCGTTGTTGATATTAGTCCACTTTTAGCTTAAATGACCTTCCATGTGTGAATAATATCCCTTGATCCTGATTTTGATCCTGAATGCCTATTCTTTTTATTATACTTATCACCTTTCCATTTGTATCACAATGAACCTGTTTTGTCCCTGATCCTCCTTGGATGTTGTGTACTTTGACTTAGGCAGATAGCCTAAGTTGAGGGTGGCTATTATAGGGGTGTGTGATGTAAAATGAGTATGAAGAAGGGTAATAATATATATATATATATATATATATATACAAAGCTGGGTGTGGTAGAAAAAAAATGTGAAAAGAAAAGTTGTGGAAAAGAAAAATGATTGATTAAATGACCACACCCATCCTAAATTTTCTTAATCAAGAAAGGGAGAAATAAGGTTAAGGTTGATAAGTGAGACCCCCCCTCCCCCCCCCCCCCAAAAAAAAATATAGTGTAGTGCCAAGGAGTCTTAGTTACTTTAAATATCCTTGCGTATCATACCATCCCTAAGCCTACATTATAAACTGAAGAAAAGTCCTATAGTGATCCTAACTTAACTATCTGAAAGCTTAGGTAATGAAAATAAGGGCAAGCTTATGGTATTTGGAATACATTGACTGGAACTTCTTACTGAGAGTGAGTGTCTCTTGACCATCCCTGCATTTACATGCTTGATTTCATATATGAATGAGGAGGGACTTCTTTGTTGTAAGGGCACATCATTTGCATTGCTAGTTGTGATACAAAATCAAACCAACAACACCAAGAGCTTCAAGTAGGCTCGGATTTCAGTCCAACAACACAAGCACAACAAGTTTTAGTTTCGGTTTTTCAGCCCACAACACAAGAACAACAAGATAGATAACAATGCTAGTGAATCGAAAAGAGCCCCACACGGCTTTACTAGACTTTAAGATAACAAAATCAACAACAACAACAAGATAAAGAAAGATAGATAACTTGACATATAACATTCAAGAAACTAAGAACCCTAACATCAAGAGAGGACCCTAAGTCTAATGAATATAAACACCAAGTTCTTACGAGGACCAAGAGGCACTCAACGACCTCAAAACCCTTGTTTCTAGCCAAAGAGACAACACAAGTATCCCTCTACTTGTGAGGTAATAGGGGCGGCTTCTATGAGTGGAAGAGAGAGGAAATGTTTTGGTGTTTTTAGGTTACAAAGTCAGCATTCAAAAACTAAAGACTAACTCTCTAACATGTTCTATTTATACTACAACAAAAGGGGTAAAATGACCCATCCGCCCTTGCTTCTTGTGCCAACCTTGGAGAGTAGTTTATTACACATTAGGACCTCTCTTCACACATAAAAACGTTTAGGTCCTTGGTTGGTTCAATCACCAACTCACACACGGCCATTTGCATGAACAAAGCTTGGAGTTTTTGTAATTCCCGAGCTTGGCTTCGTGTGAAAGGCCGTGTACCTGTGGAGGCTGCCCTAACCGTATCATCCTCTCCATCTTGAGAGGAATTTGTCCTCAAATTCAGCATTTGGTCATCTTCAACCGCATCCACGAGGGAGAGATCACCAACGTTGAAAGTGTTGTGCACTTGATATTCCGGTGGAAGATCAATCTTGTAGGCGTTGTCATTGATTCTCTCAAGTACTTGGAACGGACCATCACCCCTTGGCAGCAATTTGGACTTCCTTTGATCTGGAAACCGATCCTTTCGAAGATGCACCCACACCCAATCTCCGGGTTCAAGTACAAGCCTTCTTCTTCCTTTGTTTACCCTTTTTGCAACCTCTTGGTTCTTCTTTTCAAGCTTGATCCGCACCGTCTCATGCATTTTCTTCATTGCCTCGGCTCTTTTATGTCCATATAAGCTGGTCATGAGATCACTAGACAAAGGAGCGAGATCTAAAGGGGTAAGGGGATTCAGGCCGTAAACACATTCAAAGGGAGTCATTCCCGTGCTCGAATGTATTACCCGGTTGTATGCAAATTCCACCAAGGGTAGGTGATCTTCCCATGAAGTCAGTTTACCTTTAACCATAGAACGTAGCATAGACCCCAAGGTTCTATTTACTACCTCCGTTTGGCCATCGGTTTGTGGGTGACAAGACGTGGAGAAAAGTAACTTCGTTCCAAGCCTACCCTATATGGACTTCCAAAAGAGACTTAGCAACTTGGAGTCCCTATCGCTCACAATAGTCCTCGGTACCCCGTGAAGCTTTACAACATGTGCAACAAATAATGAAGCTACCCTACGAGCATCCTCGGTTTTAGCACATGGAATAAAATGAGCCATTTTAGAGAATCGATCAACAATAACAAAAATGCTATCTCGACCCTTTCTAGTCCTTGGCAGCCCCAAAACAAAATCCATCGAAATGTCCAACCAAGGCCTAAGGGGAGTAGGGAGTGGGGTGTATAATCCTTGAGGTAGGAGATGAGATTTCGCACTCCGGCAGGCCACGCATTGACTACAAATTTTAGTGACGTCTTTGCGCATTTTGGGCCAATAGAAGTTCTTCTCTAATATTCCGAGGGTCTTGTCTACCCCAAAGTGACCCATGAGGCCTCCGTCATGGGCCTCCCTCACAAATAATTCCCTCCAAGAACTAGAAGGAACACACAACCTCCTTTCCTTGAACAAATACCCATCGAACCGAGAGTAGGAGGAATGGTCATTCTCCTTAAGCCAACGGTCCCTTCCCCACTCTTCGCATTCCCTAAAAATAGGAGCAAAGGTAGGATCCTCGGGATACAACAACCGCAAGCTCTCAAAACCCATCAATTTCGAAGACAAGGTAGCAACAAGCACATGCTTCCTAGACAAGGCATCGGCAACAACATTTTCCTTTCCCCTTTTGTAATGAATTACATAAGGGAAAGTCTCGATGAACGCAATCCACTTAGCATGACGCCTATTCAACTTGTCTTGGCTCTTAAGGTGTTTCAACGACTCATGATCCGTTCGTATCACAAACTCCTTAGGCCACAAATAATGTTGCCAATTTCCCAAGGCTCTAACAAGGGCGTACAACTCCAAATCATAAGTTGAGTAATTAAGAGTTGCCCCTTTGAGCTTTTCACTGAAATAAGCAACGGGCTTACCTTCTTGCATCAAAACAGCCCCGATGCCAACCTTACTAGCATCACACTCTACTTCAAACATCTTATCAAAATCAGGCAATTGCAATAAAGGTGCCGAGATGAGCGTAGCTTTCAAGGCCTCAAAAGCCCTAGCCTGCTCATCACCCCATTTAAAGGGTCCGTCCTTTCTAATTACCTCAGTCAAGGGGGCTGCTATGGAACTAAATCCTTTGACAAACCTCCTATAAAAGCTTGCCAACCCGTGGAAACTTCGGATTTCTCCAATAGTTTTAGGGGTCGGCCAACTTCGAATAGAGTCTATCTTGGAATCGTCCACTTCCACACCCATTGAGCTCACGAAAAAACCCAAGAATATAACTTTATCAACACCAAAAGAACACTTCTCCATGTTGGCATACAGCTTCTCCTTTCGAAGCACATCAAACACACATCTCAAATGCATTACATGATCATCAATAGATTTACTATACACCAACACATCATCAAAGTAAACCACCACAAACTTTCCAATATAAGGCTTCATTACATGATTCATTAGCCTCATAAATGTGCTAGGAGCATTGGTAAGGCCGAAGGGCTTGACCAGCCACTCATATAGACCGAATTTGGTCTTGAATGCGGTCTTCCACTCATCACCGGGTTGCATGCAAATTTGGTGATAGCCGCTCCTAAGGTCCACTTTAGAAAACAAACAAGATCCGTGGAGCTCATCTAACATATCATCTAGTCTAGGGATTGGATGACGATACCTTATCGTGATTTTGTTGATGGCTCTACAATCGACGCACATGCGCCAAGTTCCGTCCATCTTTGGTACCAAAAGCACCGGAACAGCACACGGACTCATGCTTTCCTTGATGTATCCCTTGTTGAGAAGCTCCTCAACTTGCTTCTCAAGCTCCTTAGTGTCCATGGGATTGCTCCTATAGGTCGGTTTGTTTGGAAGTTGTGAACCCGGCACCAAATAAATTTGGTGCTCAATTCCCCGAAGCGGGGGCAATCCTTGCGGAAGTTCTTGAGGAAATACATCTTCATACTCCTGCAACACACAAGAAATCAAAGGGGAAATGGAAGAATTAGTGGGGTTAGTATAAAAACAATGGGCCAAAAGTAACATCGACTTGTTTTCCTCGTGGTCCACGAAGAGTTCTTTCCTCCTAGCCAACATCACTACGTTTTCCATCTCCCTTGCCGTTGGGACAGCCTCGGATGTCCCTACTTCCTCACCTACGGCATCCCCCCCCTTTTCTCCCTTTCCGGATTCCTTCCCCTTTCCCTTTAACTCTCTCATCTTTTGATGCCACTCATTTACTTGGGAGGGTGAAAGAGGGTGAAGTGTGACCTTTCAGCCATCCTTCTCAAGCGTGTACCGGTTGGACCTCCCATCGTGTTTAGTAGACCTATCATATTGCCATGGTCTACCTAACAACAAGTGACATGCTTGCATTGGGATCACGTCACAAAGCACTTCATCGTGGTAGTTTCCCACCTTAAACCGAATCACACATTGCCTTGTGACCTTCAATTCACCACAATCGTTCAACCATTGTAGCTTGTAAGGACTAGTGTGTAGTGTAGTTGGTAGCTTCAAGAAAATTACCATAGCATGGCTCGCAACATTTGTACAACTACCACTATCAATCACCAAGGTGCACACACTCCCCTTTACAAGACACTTAGTATGGAATAGATTTTCCCTTTGACTCGGGTCATCCATCGCCTTACTAATCATGACACGCCTAACCACAAAGTTTGGAACCACACACTCCCCTTCTTGTGGGTAGACATCTTCACTACCATCTAATTTTTCATCATTCGGCCCATTTTCAGCTTTCTCTCCATCTTGAGGCTCGGTCTCATCCTCCCCCCTTTCAGAAACCACCTCCTCACCAAGGTTGTACACTTTCCCTTCTCGTAGGATCACATTGCGCCGGTTCGGACATTCATTGGCCTTATGCCCCCAACCTTGGCACTTGAAGCATTGGAACCCCTTTGGGTTGGGATATTTGTGAGCCTCCGGTTTCGGAGGGAACTTAGGGACTGTTTTGGACTCGGGCAGCTTCGTAGGGGTGGGTTGGTCCTTGTTTTTGGGCCAACCCGAGGGGGTTTGTACTCTTGCCTTGAAAGCTGATCTCTCCTTAAGTTCCCTTTCAATCTCTAGGGCCGCTTGGAATATACCGTCAATGGTTTCAAACCGGTGAAGGGTCAAATGAGTGGAGATCTCTTTGTTCAACCCACACTTGAACCGGATGATGTCGTGACTGATTTGCTCCCCACGATGATCAAGTTTCAACATGAGTTGTTGGAACTCGTCAAAATAGGCCATCACACTTTTGCCTCCTTGCCGCAAGCCATATAATCTAGCGAGCAACTCATGACGATATCTCTCGGGAAGGTATTGTTGTCTCATCAAATACCTCAACCGATACCAAGGTGGTGGCTGCCCATCCACTAATTCATTACCAAATCGTTTAACATACTCCCACCAAGTGTTAGCATAGCCCTCGAGGTGAGCTATAGCGTAGCAACTCTTCTTTTCTTCCGAGATGTCATTAACTTGGAAAACTTTGTCACAAGCCGATTCCCAAGTTAAATAGGTCTCAGGGTCACTTTCACCCTTAAAGATGGGTAGGCTCAACTTGATGGTGTTGATGCCTACGTCTCTCTCTTGGTGTCGGTTTCCCCTATCTCCATACCCCCGGTATCTCCTAGGTTCTCCTCGACCCCCTCTTAACTCCTCCTCCCTCATATATGCATCATCAAAGGCTCCATCTCCTTCATACTCCTCTCTACCGTATCCTTCAAAGTGGGCTGGCCGGCCTTGGCCGTTTTGATTCGGAGGATTTGGAATTTGCGGTCTTTGGGTTAATGGAGCTTGGAATGGAGGGTTCGGATTTAGTGGAGGTACTTGGCGTCCAAATCCCTCTTGTGGAATTGGAGGGGCTTGGAAATGTAGTGGTCTAGTGGAGTCTCGGTTTGGAGGAAAATAGGTAGTTTGACTTGCGGTATTTAGTGGAGCCTGGGGTGCATTTAGCATTTGGTGGACTGTTTCGGGGGTGATGGTTGCGGAGGAGGTCCTATCATGACCATTGGTAGATACATGTAGAGGAGTAGAAGGCCGAGAGTTCCTTTGACTCTCCACTTGTTCTAATCTCCCACTAATAGTCGACACTTCCCCCCTTATGGCTGCCAAGTCCCCTCTCACGGCCCCAAATTCTGAATTCAACCTTTCAAGTGTCCGGGTAACGGCCTCAAGAGTGACCCTCATAGAATCAAGGGCATTAGTATCCACATTATGAGACGTAGCTCCTTCCATTGTCAAGGTATTATCCGCTTTAGTTCACCACAAGTTTGTGTTCCCCAAGTGTTGTATAATTGGCTAGTAACCGTGAGATTTTTAAGGTATGAGTAAGCTCTTATCCGGAATGGATTCTTGTTTGAAGACTCAAAGAATTCTTGCCGGACTAGAGTCAAAAATCAGCAATTCGTTCAAGCGAATAAAAGCACTCAAATAATCGTTGACACGAACAAACGGCTCAAGGAACTAGTTGACAACCTAATAGGAAGGTACTAGTTTGTTAATTAGTTCTAGGACCATGTAAGGGAAACCAAGGATCAACAATTAGCAACCAAAGAATATCCTAAGTTGAGCTTATAGTGACGTGGCAGCATGCAATAGTCCCACACGTTCTTCTTCTCTTTTTTTTTTTGTTTTGTGTTAATATTCACACAACTTGTTATAGTTTGCAAAGTGTTTTGGTGGGAAAAATGAAATCTTGTAGAATTTCACCCTTTTCAAACTCAAGAAAGTGGGGTTTGGTTGACTAATCCCACAAAACAAGGCTCCTTGAATTAGGGAAAAGTGATTGACAAGACTAAAAGGTGATGGGTGCAAGTCTTTCACAACAACTTTATAGCTTGTCTTACCACTTGAGCACACAACAAGATGAACAAGTTCAAAAGATGAACACCTCAACAAACTTCCTCAACTTCTTTAGCACATAAACACACAACCACTGATTTTTTTTTGTTATCAACAACATACAACTTTCGGCCACTTCAAGTCACTACACAATGTTCAAGTTTTCAAGCTCAACTTTTGGATCTAGACACTTTAGTGTTGGTGAGAAAGAAACCAACACTAGAAACTCACTAAAAAAGCAAAATAACACCTAGATCTAAACATACAACATCATTCTCGGTTTCAACTTTTAATGGACAGATTTTCAGAATTTCTTTTGGTGTAGTTTGTTTAAGCCGTGAACTAGCCCAAGATGGGTTATGTTGGAACACAACTGGTCTTGCTTTGATACCAAATGATACAAAATCAAACCAACAACACCAAGAGCTTCAAGTAGGCTCGGATTTCAGTCCAACAACACAAGCACAACAAGTTTTAGTTTCGGTTTTTTAGCCCACAACACAAGAACAACAAGATAGATAACAATGCTAGTGAATCGAAAAGAGCCCCACACGGCTTCACTAGACTTTAAGATAACAAAATCAACAACAACAACAAGATAAAGAAAGATAGATAACTTGACATATAACATTCAAGAAACTAAGAACCCTAACATCAAGAGAGGACCCTAAGTCTAATGAATATAAACACCAAGTTCTTACGAGGACCAAGAGGCACTCAACGACCTCAAAACCCTTGTTTCTAGCCAAAGAGACAACACAAGTATCCCTCTACTTGTGAGGTAATAGGGGCGGCTTCTATGAGTGGAAGAGAGAGGAAATGTTTTGGTGTTTTTAGGTTACAAAGTCAGCATTCAAAAACTAAAGACTAACTCTCTAACATGTTCTATTTATACTACAACAAAAGGGGTAAAATGACCCATCCGCCCTTGCTTCTTGTGCCAACCTTGGAGATTAGTTTATTACACATTAGGACCTCTCTTCACACATAAAAACGTTTAGGTCCTTGGTTGGTTCAATCACCAACTCACACACGACCATTTGCATGAACAAAGCTTGGAGTTTTTGTAATTCCCGAGCTTGGCTTCGTGTGAAAGGCCGTGTACCTGTGGAGGCTGCCCTAACCGTATCAAGTTGCCTACTTGTTTGGGTAGTGTAATTTATATATAGGTATGGTTATTGTTGCTAAGTTGATGCCATATCTTGATCCTTTCTGTCACATTATTGGTCTTTATGGATATACACAGATGGGTTTAAAGTGATTAAAAATGGAGAGGGTAATGTGTTTTGATCTAAAATTGATGATCAACATTCATAGGTATCTTATGTGTCTCTTGGTTATGCATCGTAATGTTGTGTTTTAGTTGCTTGAGGACAAGCAATTGTTTTAAGTTGAGGGTATTGATGTGTGAGCAGATGCTAAACATTTGAGGCTTTTAACTAAGAATAATTGCAAAGTCTTAAGCAACTTTTATCGTTTTTGATTGTTTTATGTTTGATTTTGCAGTAGAAGCTGATATGATATAGAACCAATAAGAATGGAAGCAAAGAAGTTGAAATCTGAAGAAAAGTGTGGCTGACGACATTTGTGATAAGTCATCAGCCCCGTGATAAGCTATCAACTTCATCGTTAGCAAATAGACAGAGAATTGGCCTAAGTTGAAAGCTATGATGACATTTTGTGATAGGTTGTCAAGAGTTTGATAAGCTGTCAAGAATGTCGTCAGCCTAAGGCAGCACAAGAGAACTGAAGAAGAGCCTTGATGACATTTTGTGATAGTTCGTCAAGGAGCTGATAAGTCATCAAGATTGTCGTCAGCCTTAAGCAGAAAGATCCAAAACTAAAGAAGGAGTTGACGACATTTGTGATAATTTGTGAGCCTCCTGATAGGCTATCACAAATGTCGTCACCTAATCCGACGATTTCTGAAATTTTATAATTTTGTTTCCTTATTTAGGGTGAACTATTTAAAGCCTTATTTAGGGTTTTCTTGGAGAGGTTCAAACCTTGAGTTTTGAGACACGACACTTTGATATTTTCTCTCTCTAACTTCTTGGCTTGAAAAAGCAATTACTTTGAAGAGAATTTAATCATTATTTTTGGATTTTCTGTTGTGATCTAATCTGAGATTCACTAGTTATTATTCATCTTGTGGAAAGTTTATCTTTCAAAGCATGAATCTATCTAGTTGCTTCGATTATTACATCATGCATGGCTAAATTCCTTTAACTTGAATTATGGGATCTAGGGCTAGGTCTTGATAAGGTGATGAGTGTTCAGAATTCGAAAGGTGGTAAGATTTCTTGATAATTCTGATGTTTTAATTATTGTCTGTTGGTTGCAAATGATAGATAATACCTACTTTGATTTGCATGAGAAAGAAATCAAATATAGTGGAAAGTGAATTATCAACAGGGACTTGGAAATACTAAACTTTCGTTTAATAATCAGCGCTGTAACAAGGTTGGTTAACCTGAGGTAAAATCTGAGCATTGAATATAAGTTCCCTAAGTCCGAGAGGATTATTAATTCAATGCTTAAGTAAGTCGGCAGAAATTTAAGCATAACTTCGATAAAGATAACTTGCTGTCCTACCTACCGTTAGAATCTTAAACCACTAGTAGCATCTGTCAATTACCAAAAATCCCTACTGAACATAATTTTGGTTTTTCCATAAACTCTTGATTACAAACTGAAACTAAGGTGACCAAAAATTATTTGCTAATCTCCAAAACCCCCATTTTATCTTTTAGTGCCAGTTGTTTGAATTCAACTTGTAGCTATAGTTTCAAATAGTTTAATCGCCACTCACATTGTTCCCTGTGGATTCGACCCCGACTCCAAAAATTGGGTAAATATATTGACGACAACCGCCTTGCACTAAATTAACGTGTAAGTTGAGTGTTATAAAAAACCAACCGCTCTTGATAAATAAATTTGAGGTTGGAAAAAATTAGGTACGTCAAATTTTGTTTGCCCAGGGTTACTAGAATTTGCCCTACCCCAAGGGAGGGGGCATTTGTTGACACCTAATTTTCCCTCCACGACTGGTTTTAACTCTGAGTTTCTTCAGTTTTAAATAAGATCGAAATGTTATTTATCTAGATAATGACTTACTAAAATATTTATTTGAGTTAAATATATCATTTATGTGACGATTATACATTTCCATATTTATTTATGAGAACATATAATTTGTGTTGATTAAATAATTATTTTATTCAAAATCGGCTTTTAATCAAGAATTATTTTGAAAATTAGCTCAAATTAGTAAATCTTGATTTGAATATAATTTGTTCTTAAAATAATCTATTTGAAAAATATCGGTTTGATTTTATTAAATCAAGAAGCTCAAGCTTAAATAGTTTGTTAATTTGTTTCAAAATTTGATTTAGTTTAGCTATATAAAATTTGACCCTAATTGATATCAAATTGACTATAATTCCAATTGACTAACTGATTTTTAATGTGGTTAAAATCTAAATGTATTGGAATGAATTCTCAATTTTAAGGTTATTTAGCAATTAGCCAAATTTCTTAAATGATTATTCCTAATTCTAACCACTCTGATAACAAAAAAGTTAACCAACCCAGGCCCAATCCCTTATAAACACCAATCCAGCCTAACCTTATAGCTCCCTTGTTCATCATATCAGTGTACAACAATAATAGCTAAACAACATGAAAACATCAATGTCAGTAGTGTACAACACCAGCGAAACTATCTATTTTCTCTTACTGCTTTTATTTTTCTCTCTCTTTCCCTCGCAAATTCGTTCTTTCATCGTGCTAGGCACAAGATTATATGTGAAGCTTCTACAAAAAACTCCAATATTTTATTCTTCTTTTTTCAAGATTTTTTTTTCTAATTTGAATTTCAAAATTTATACTAAAAGGGTACGATTCCAGCTCATCCTTATCCTTATTCAAGAATTCCCTATAACAATACCCAATTTCTATATTAATAATCTCATCTCCAAAGCCCCAATCTCATTCCTATAAATACCCTACTATTTTTACATTTATGATAAAAGTCGAAGAGGAAGGAATTAGCTGAGAACCCTAATTGAGAAGGGGATTTTGTATAATTCGAAGTTTCTAGACTCGAATCCATATAAGACAGGTTTTATCTTTGAATTTCAGCTAAGAAATATGTTGCTTTTTAGTGATGGCAAGAATTCCTATTAAAATTCATAGTTCAATTTGTTACCCAAAAGAAAGTAAAAACCCTTCCCTTTTTATTGTGTTTTTTTAACTGATGTGGTGCAAGTATGATTCTTTGATTCATTTTTGTTTCTACTATGATTATTTATTATCATTTTCTTTTTATTGATTGGGTTCTGCCATTTGTAGGATGTATGTGTTGATGTGTTTGATATCTAGATTGTTATATAATGGTTATATACTTCTTTAGTGATATATGAATTTTCTAAAATATGTAATCTATATGTGTTTGTTGGAATGAGATTACTGTTACGAGGTTTTTGCATTTAAAGATGAAGCTATGATTATTAGAAATGGGAGATGCCAAATTTTGTTTAGTCCTATACCTACTTTAAGAAGTGATCTTGTAATTTTTGTTAAATACTAAAGTCCAAGTCCCTTAAATATTTTATTTTTAGTATTAAATCTAGTATTACTTCTTGAAAAATTTTCGTTTTTGTTGAGTTTTAGACCGGTACAAATCCTCTCCATGATTAATGATTTGATTTACAAAGTGGAGACAACAGAACTCTTTGTTGAATTATGAAGTTCAGATTTAGATTTTAGATCTGTTTACACGATGCTGTTCGTCCTGATGTAAGAATTTCAACTCTAATCCTTGGTGCGTTCTGTTCGCAGTATCTCTGTTTGGAATGTATTTGCTGAATGTTTTATTGTGGTTAAGTTCTTGATAAAAATATAATGTGACTATGCTTATGTGGATTTACTATTTGTGTTCTCTTTTAGATAGTTATCTTCTCGAAATTTGTCCTTTTTTGGTCTATCTGATAGTAAGATTAAAACATACATGATAATTCAAATAAATTAAAGGTCTTATTGTTAAGCGTAGCTTAAGATATTCATTATTTGGTTTCATACATATTTCGATGCTGCTTTCATGTGTCAAATTAGTAGTTTCATTTGTGTTATTACAAGTAAATATGATTTTCAACCTAAGTTGCTCCCTGGTCCGATAAGAGATTAGATCTTTGCCTTATCTTTTGAAACAATTTGTTTCCCATGTCCGTTTCAAAGTGAGTTTTCAAATAGCTTAATTTATTCAAGAAAAATGAGCAACCTTGAAATTATTAGCTTTTCTCCTATCGTTTTTATTAAGTTTCATAACAGTACATTCATGTCATAATTTAGCTACTCGGTGTGTTTTAATATCAACTCCCTTTATCTTAATTTATTCCAAGTCTAATTCCATATTTGTTTTTTCATCACTAGTTTGTTATGTGTTTGATTGATTAAGTGTGTTTTAGTGTGAGTGTTAATTCTTCTCCCCCCTATTGGGTGAAACTACCTAAGATGAGTTCATACGGACTCGACCCTTTTCTTGCATACCCCTTCGAGTCAAATCTCATCCAAAAAGAAGCAAGTTTGCAAGGCCGACGAAGTAAATGATTGCTGCAAGAAAAAAGAGTTAGCAAGCTAGCAGTAAACAACGAGAAGTTGTGTTTTAGGTCTAAAAACCATTTTATCCTTTATTTGTTAGATGATATCATTCATGTAGTCATTTTATCAATATCAATACATCAAATTTTTAATTTAATTCGGATGAATACCCAAAAGAAAATTATAAATAACTTATTTCCTATATTGATTGTATGCTTTCAAGTTAATATTTATGTCTTCAAACATGTTTCATTAAGTCAATATACGTAAACTCTGACACTAACTTGAGAATTATTCATATTCTTTCTTAGTTAGTAGTTAGCTAGGAATCCATGTTTGATAATTTGGGATAATTCTTTTAACTCATAAATAGGAAATTGAATGAATTATTAAAGTTAGAATTATTTTGAAACTTCGATATTTTTTTTCATTATTTGGGATAAATTGAATAGAATATTTAGTTATTAATACTATACTTTCAAATGAGGTTTTTTTTTAGCAATTTAAAGATTTATTTATTTATTTATTTTCTAAAAAATATTATAAGATTTTTCAAGTAACTTAACAATTTTTTAAAGTTTAGCAAAACAAGTTTAATCCACTGCAAATAAAACTTTATGGATCTTCAAAAGTGTCTAACACCTTTTTTCAAATATAACTTAAATTCTTACTTAGATTCTGGTTTTCAATAAGAAAATTTTATTCAAAATTCCTTTGCTTCAATGATTTTCTTAGTTTCCTAAAAATTAAGTGGCGACTCCAAATTATTTTTCAAATAAAATCAAATAGAATTTTTTTCCATGAAGTTATAAAGTTTTTGACTCTTCGAAAACGATCATAACAACAGCATCACAAGCCTCTGCCTCTGTATTTCTTGGGAAGGCATAACAGTGATCTCTATTATCGATATGAGCAACCTTCTTAGCAAAATACACAACACCTCACCCTTATTTACCCACCACCTTGGTTTCCACCATAACCTTCCTAACGATTAACCAATCAACGCTATGGATGATCCTTACAATTACCTCCCACCACCTCTACTAGTAGGAACAACAACTCTAGTTTGTTTTTGCCCCTTAAACCATCTTGTATCTAAGGAAAATCCCTCTTGAACTGCCCCATAGTACCATAAGTAAAACAACACTGATATAAGAAAGACATGTTAGCTGATGAATATGAGCTCCTTGGTTTCTAGCTAATAAGGGTTAGAGTAACCTCTGACTAACCCACTATGGAAGCTATCAAATTTGACAGAATAGGGTAAGCCAAATAGTCCTGATAGCTATGACCCCTAAATAAGAACCACTAACGGTACCCGTATTTTAGGATTTCTTTGCCAGAACATTGGCTTGGACTACCTATGTGATTCGTTCTACCTTCATCATATTATCATAAACATTATCTAATGTCTTCTAGCAATAGTCTTCAGCACAACTAAAACCTGCAAGTCAGTGTTCAAAGATTTCACATAAAGTTGCATTCTTTTTTATTCAGTACCAAGCAACTGAGTAGCATAATGAGACAAGGTATGAAACTTGGCCTCATAGGATGCAATATACATATTACCCTGCCCAAGGGCCAAAAACCCATCCTTCTTATAATCACGAATAGTATGGGGTACATACCTCTTCACAATTATGGGACTAAGTGATTTCAATAGAGGTAAAGTTGAGATTGACATTCCACATAAACCCTCATCACTACTTTGAATCACCTTGCAGTTGGAAAACACAAACTCAACACAATGCTGCTACATAATACCTATTCAAACTGTCTCTTATGACCATCAGTAATAAACTCAAACACATCTTCAATCTCAGAACCAAGTAAAGTAGGAGGTTTCATTTTTAGAAAATTATTTATCATGTCATGTTTAGTCTTAGTCATAATAGGACCTAACATTGTGTGAGGGAAAATCCTAGTCTCCAAGGCCTCACCCACTCTAGGAGCAATAACGGTAGTCGGCTAAGCACCTAGAAATTGATAAGAAGGCATAATTTGAGTGTCTCTAATACTACCTAAGCTACTCAGGAAATAAAGCACTAGCTAAATTATCTCAAAAAAACACCAGAGGAAAATATATATCCCCTGTTGCTGCTACCTCTTTCTTCTTCATAACATCTTCATTCACAAACTTCTTAAATTGATCCTGGAATGGGGGAGGTGTCTCATATATCTAATAGGCCAGATTAGCCGCCGCTTGAGCTCCACCCCTGGCAGGTATTACTATATCTCTTCCTCTTTCCCTACCTCTTTCTCTTCTTCAAACAACAGGTTCTGCACCTAGAGTTTCCGATTTGAAGGATGCTGATCTAACTCGGTTAGCTCTAGTGTTTACCATCTATGGACAAAAAAATTAAGGGGTTTAATTATTTATTTGGTATCAAGTTATAGCACAAAATAAAATAGAATGTGATAGTATTCTAAAATTTTATAGACCCTCAAAGAAAAAGTACAAACATCTCTGTACCATTGCACAAGACTCTACTAGATCTATTTTAGTACAATGAAATCAACGAACCTAGGGATATAATACCAACTTTTTCACAACACAAACCTTTTTTTGGTTCAATTTTATATTTTATTAATAATTAGCACTTGATGGACCAACCCATCATACAACAAAAAATCAGCCTAGCCCTATTCACATAACTCGGCCCAGCCCAGATCCATTTTATTAACATATACAAAGAGTAGGGTTTCTAAAAACAAATTAGTTTCCTAATCTTTAAATTGTGTCTGCCTCCTTCCACCATGGTGCTCCCTTTCTCTAATCTGAGGTTCATCCTGTTGATACTTTGGATGATCAATACTGTGCCCCCTTTAAGTTGATTTCTTCCTACTTTTAGCTTGCAGAAGTAAGTACTGACTCTTCCTCTATTCTGTGCTCTTCAATTTTTCTTTCAGCTGAGTAATGGTGTTTCTTTTATTGCAGCTGTGATCTTTAGTAGATGGGAAAGTTTAAATGTTCTTGTACAACTAAGAAGGATCTAGTCTTCTGAGTTGGGCTGTAACAGCCGAGTATGTTGCCCTTTTCTTGTCTCCCTTTGTTATTTCTAGATCTACTTGACTTAACTTCAAATTCTCTTGCTTGTATTCCATAGACATAGAAGGGATGAAGAAAATGAGTTTCTTGGACCCACAATTGTTCGGCTATCCACCTCCATCTCAGGTTTATGGTGGTCCATCTGACCCATCGACCCTCCCATGGTGTTGAGAGTCTTTTTTGTTGGCTGTAATAGCTTAGGAATAGTACGTACACTATTTTTTATGCTACTAACTTTTGTATATAAGTTGCATGTAAACTATTCAGCTTGAATTTCCACCGATCCTTTATCTTTTGGCTTGTATGACCCTCAAGTATTGACTCTGCCATTTGTCACTATTTAAGATTGATTTTCCTCTTTTCTATAATTGTTGGTAATTTTTAATGGTAAAAGCACCTGTATATATGGCTAAGTTAGCTAGATAATCTGCTAATTGGTTACCCTCCCTGAAGATATGTTGATATTGTACTTGCTTATTTTGCATGCATTTGTGAATCTATTTGACTGTATGTGCTATATTCCATGGGCAATGCCATTCACCTGTTAACACCTTCTGCATGAGTAGTGAGTCCATTTAAATGATGATCTTATAGTGCTGTGATTATGTACAATATTTTGTTGCATAGATGATTGTATTAGCCTCTACTTGCATACTATCTGTATTATGATGTGGTTTTTCTTTAGAGAAATCACCATTCTCATCCCTTAAACAAAATGCATATGATATTCCTCCATCTTCTCCTCTAAAAGATACATCTGTTTTGTGTTTTACCCACCCCTCCTCTGGTTCATTCCATGAGACTTTAATAGTCTTCACTTTATTTTTAGCTTGTCCATCTCCCTAATTATGTGTGGCCATTTAGTTGGAAATTCCAATGCTGGCTTTCTGACCTTCAATAATATTCTTAGGTTCCTTGTAATATTATATAAAATCCTCAAACCTAAAGTTACCTTGTTTTTATGTTTCTTCCCGTTCCTTCTTCTCCACAGCTCCCAAAGAATAATGTTAGGCATAGCAAAGTAGTATGGTTGTTCTCTCGCTTTTACTTTAACATTTCACTAACTTAGTATAGTTCCTTTAGGAGTCAGATGTTGAATATATACCTTCAAAAGAAGAAAAGTAGGACCAGGTCCTGTTAGCATAAAAAGAGTTACTAAAGACATGAGCAAGTGTCTCCACTTCTGGTTCATCACAACACCAACATTTAGAAGGACCTTGCATCCCTAATATCCTTACTGTGTCATCCATTGGAATTCTTCTTCTCCACAACTTCCACATGAAAAAACTTATCTTGAATGGTAAACCTTTCACCCATATCCTCTTGAATATGTTGTCCATGCTTTCCCTATTCCTTATATACTGCTAAGCAGATTTGACTGTAAGAAACCTTTTGGTTCAATACTCCATATACGAAAATCATTCTCTTCATCTGATGAAGGAATCACTTTATTAATAATATGATCTGCCATCTCCTTTGTGATTACTATTCTAATCAGCTGTTCATCCCAATTACCTTCTCTTACAAAATCATTTACCTGTTTATACTGTACTTGTTCCTCATCACCTCATTCAATTAAATAAAGATTACCTTGTCCAGTCCAGTTATCTAACTAGATATCAAAATTTCCTTGGTTTAGTTTCCATACAATAAGATGTTCCACCAAATCTCTGGCCATCAGCATCTTCTTCAACAATTGTGATCCACCTGCACCAGTTTTCCACATTACCAATTTTGGATGCTCCTTGTTGCAATATTTATTGAACATATATTCCCTCCATATTGCCTTTGTAGTCCTAAAATTCCACCAAAGTTTATAGAATAAATCCATAGAAATGTCATAAAAATCCTTGTAAAACCTAGACTACCTTTTTCTTGTGGTAAACAAATTGTTTGCCATTGATCCCAATGTCTTCCCTTTTCTCCAATTTTGCTACTCCAAAAAAATTAAGCTAGCATTCTTTGAATAGTATACAAAACATTCAAGGGGGGGGGGTTCACTGATAAGCAATGTATAGGGATACTCTATAAAACATGCTTGATCAGCATAACTCTTCCTTCATAAGATAACAGTTTAACTTTCCATGACTGCACCTTACTAGCAATTTTATTCAATAACTGCTGATAATAATCCTTCTTCCTTCTCATGTAAAAGGTAGGACAACCTAAATATAGGAAAGGGAATTCTCTTCTCACGATGCCAGTAACTATTTTTGCTAGAACCCCTACTCCATTAGATACTCCTTTGTGCAAATAAATTGCACTCTTTTCTTTGTTTATTTTCTGCCCTGATACTTCCTTATATTTATCCAAGGTTGCAGTGACCAGCTGCAGAGTTTTTACCTTAGCTTTGCATTAAATTATCATATCATCTGCAAATGCCAGATGATTCAATTTTGGACTTCCTCTTGGCATCCCAAAAATTTAAAATCCTTATTCTATATTAGTTTCTTTAATGAACTTGACAACACCTCTACTGTTATTATGAACAATGTTGGTGACAATGGATCCCCTTGCTTCAATCCTCTTGTTGATCTAAAAAATCCTTTGGGCTGACCATTCAAAAGTATTGAATACCATTTTTTTTCTAGTAATCTAAAGACCATGTCTATCAGCACCTTTGAAAAAACAAATGTCCTCAGTACCTTAGTTAAAATAGCCACTCCACTCTATCATATGCTTTTATAATGTCAAGCTTCATAACCATGTTAGGTAGTTTACCCCTCTTTCTAATTTCAGACATAATTTTCTGAGCCACCAGAACATTCTCAACAATACTTCTTCCTTGAACAAAACCTATCTGTTCTGGTGATATCAATTGAGGTTGTATTCCTTTAATTCTTTCATGAACAATTCTTGAAAAAATCTTCTTCAGAAAGTTTCTACGGGAAATATAGGCCTTATGTCAGAGAAGGTGTTCACTACTAACTTTTTTAGTAACAACACCAAATTTGTATGAGTAATAAATCTAGGAAGTTGAAAACCACAAAAGAAAGTTGTTACCATTTTGTGAATGTCCTTCTTAATAATCTCTCATGCATCTTAAGAGAATGCTCCTGTCATTCCATCTGGTCCACCTGAACTATTTCTATTCAACCCCATTACCGCTTCTCTAATTATCTTCTCATAAGGTATTCTTATAATTTCGTTATTCTGTTCTTCAATCACCATCTTTGGTATTTCATCTAACATGGAAAAATCTTATGCATCCTTTTGCTTGGTAAACTAATTCTGGAAAACATTGACTGCAACCTCTACAATATCTTATACCTTTTCCATCCATTCTCCATCTTCATTCTTAATTCTATTAATCCTAAGCCTGCTCTTCTTCTTTTAACAATAGTGTGGAAAAGTTTGGTATTTCTTTCTCTATTCTTGAACCACTCATACCCAGCCTTTTGCCTCCAGTAATCTTATTCTCTCTTGAGTTGCATGTTTAGTTCAGCATGAGCCTTAAACAAATTAGCTATGTTTATTCCACTAGGATTATCTTCAAACTTCTTCTCTCTTACCTTGATCCTGGAATATATTACCAAAATATTCTTTGCTTCACCTAGCTAAAGCTAACTTAGTGTTTTTCAATTTCTGTTGAAAAACTATAAATGGATTGCGTTCAATTTGTGAACTCCAGCTTTGTTTGATCACCTCCATACATTATTTCTCCTAGATCCTGAAATTTAGAAATTTAAAAGATCTAATTATTTGCTCACTCTTTATTATGCATTGAAATAATAAAGGAGAATGATTTGATCCACTCCTAGCTAGATGTTCCACTTCCATCATCTAAAATAAATTTTGCAGCCTGTCATTGCATAAAATCCTATCTAATCTCTTGAATATGCAATCATCATCTGTTCTTTCATTCTACCATGTGAACTTACTTCCCTTAAACCAGAGTTCTTCCATATTACATAAATTGATACATTTATTAAAATCATGTGTTTCATTTAATGTAACAAGTATCCACCCCCCAACTTTTCCTTCTCACTTCTTAGTACATTAAAATCCCCTCCAAGTAACCAAGGCATTTTATATGAATCTGATAAATCAACTAGGGAATCCCATAGTATCAACCTCTCATTAACATTGCATTTAACATACACTAAAGTCACTAGCAATGATATACCTGCATTCTGGTTGGACAATTTCATGGTTAGTTACTGGTCTTTATCTTTTACAACATAAAACTACACATTCTCTTCCATTAAAGCCCAAATTTTTCCAAAGATATTTAGTACAACATGTTTCATACCCAACCTCATCCTATACTCCTCAATGTGTTAACCATCTTGAAAAGGTTCCATAAGTCTAATAAAGTAAAACTAGTATCTTCTTTCTGGTAAAGGCCCGTTGTGTGTTAATTAACCTTATGTTCCAAATCAACACATTCATTTGGATTTTGATCTAGCTGTATGACTCCATGTATGTATTGTTGGTGATTTATCTTTTGCTACACTGGTACTAGCACCTTTTTTCTTATTGTTTTTCTTCCTTGCTTCTTCTTCAAAGCTTCAACTTGTTTAGGTGACATGTTTGCTGATTGTGCAACTTGATTAATGTTTTCTTCAAAATCATTCTTATCAAGGTCTTTCTTTGTCTTATTACTACTCTCTAAAAAATTCTCAACCTGTATTGCTATGGGTTTAATCCCCTCTAGTACCATTAATTCCTTCAATTCTTTATCATAGATCTCCAATTGCATATTTTCAGGTTCTTCTTTATTCTCCCCTTTTCTACATACTGGTTGTCCTTCTCTTCCTCTACATGCTGAGTACTATCCTTTTGTGGTATCTTCTTCTTCCTGCTATCTATTCTCTGGTTCATGAGTTGACTCAACTTTCTATTCACTTCTACTCATCTTTAGTACACTGCCGAATCATTTCTTTCTCACTGGCTACTATCTCCTGTGTTACTTTTTTTTCTTCTATTGTCTTTACACCTTGTTCACCTTTTGTACTTTTTTCCAAAACTTGTAGTAATCCAGTCTTTTATGCTAATCTTATCACCCCTTCCTGTTGATCAGTGTTAGCAGTCCCATTATCCTCTTTCTTATTTTTATTCTTGTCCTATGCATCTTCCTAGTCTTCAAATGCATTTGATATCTCCATCTCCTTTTTTTTATTCTCATTCACCTCACCCAGAATATGATCATACCTATCCTTCTTATATCTATTTTTCTTTGTGATCCACTAATGATTATTATTTCTTCGTCTTCCTGCATTATCTTGAATATGTAGTTGCTTTTTTTGCTTTTTATTATATTTATCCTTTGTATTTAGTGATGCTTCCTTCTTTTCTTTCTTCAGTTTATCATATAATTTTGGGTGCTTGTTCCAACAGCTTTCTTCATTATGTCCTTGTAGACAACATTTAGTACAATACTTTGGCATATAATCATACTGGATATGTACCCATTTTGATGTGATTTCACCTGTAGTTTCATTCTCCTCATTAATTAGAATTCTTTGGGGTAGTCTTGCTACTAGGTCAACCTCCATTTTTACTCTTGCATAGCTGGGTCTAGTGTGATTTTTAGTATCCATATCAACTGTAAGGGGTTTGCCAACTGCTGAAGCAATAGAAAATATTGCATCTTTGGCAAAAATATTTGGGGGAAGGTCTGGCATTGAGATCTAAGCTACTGCAACTGTGGTTTCAACATCTGGCTCAAATCATGGATCCCATTTCAATGTCCTCATCTGCCAATATCTATTCATCAATCCAATGTAAAAGGCTGTAGTTGACAATAATTGAACGTAATCCTCAAATGCTTCCAACCTTATTAAAATATTCCTTTCATCCATAACTCCTATTGTACATTGACTCTTGATCCCACATTAAGATGGAATAATTTTACGTAACACTTCAATATATGGCTTACAATTTGAGAATTTACCTATGACAACATACTATAGATTCTCTTGCATAATAGGGTTTCGCACTTCTAATGACTTCCACATAATTGTAGGCTCCCCATGTAACATAATAATTGGTTTATTAGGAACCCTAATATTATTAGAATCCACCACTTTTGGCTTCAATAGATCTACATATTTTGTATTGCCATCTCCTTTTTGGGTGTTATGATTAGTTTGCTCTATACTCTGATTGTGATTATTATCCAGTGGGATAGTCCCTCTGAATATAGTGACCATTTTGGCCAGAAACAGCTAGTTTATTATAATAGTCAGCTAGGGTTTTGGTGGCGGCTTCAGTAAGCTGCTAAAGGTTTTTTTACTTGTTGATTCATGTTCTTCCGATTTGAGATACTTTGATGTCCCATTCTCTTTTTTGGAGAGTGAAAATTTGACTGGATAAAACACAAACCCATCATGAGTGAAACCTGCACTAAGACTCTAGTGGGAGAACTATCTAACCCAAAACTTAGTATCGATACTTCGTCAACTTTAAAGAGAACTTGTCATTACATTACATAAACCAATAAGTCAAAGTTGTTTTAATACAAAAATTTTAATTTTAAAAGACAGAAAAAAGTCTAAAATACTCTCAATAATTGAAAGTCATTGTACCAAAACCACTACGAATGTCAATAAAGGGTTCAACCCAAATTTAAGTGAAAATATCCAAGTCCTAAATAAATGGACTAGAAACTAAGTACATGACTCATGGATACCCGAAAGATGTAGCTCACCCTTGAGCCAGAATGCAATTTTTCTCTAACGTTGAGGTCTCAATGCAATATTTAGAAAATGTTTTGCATTTTTCAAAAATAAGAGCACAAGTAATATTAGTACATAAGAAATAATGGTGTATTGGTAGGTTTATCGACCGACCCAAAATAAGAAATGTGAACAACCAATCATAACTTAGTAAACAAGAAGAACCATGAACACCTACTATATAACCTTACTTTAGTTATGTGACACTTATCCTTTTCAATAACACTATAGAATTTAGCCAAGTGTAAGTCAATACAGACAATAATCCAAGTCAATAATAATGACTACCAGCATTAACCAAGCCAACAAACCATGACTCAACAATGCCAAATTATATCATCCCTCAAATACACAAGTAAGTCGACAACAAACAAGATATGCCAATCATTTTTAAGTTCAGCCTAGACCACACAAGAATCTAATTCAACAATAGAAATAACAATGATCATAAACCTCAGTTTACCTATGGAACCAAATATAAGAAATCAACAAGTTAACTAGATTCGCTCAAAAAACCATCACACTCACCAATACCTTTTACACGCCTGCTAAGGGTCTTATGGTCATCCACTAGCCACAACTTCAGAAGACTAGCTCTTGTTCATGTACCAAAATTCCAGACATTAGTGTCGTCTAACTTATATCACCCAATCCCATAAAGATGTTCAAATACTGGTACATTCCATAATATAATATAATATCATGTGAAGATGTCCAAATATCGATACATTACACAATCATCAATAGATATCACAACAACAATATTTATAATAATCAAATAACAACCACACTTGTAAAGTCAATGTCTTTAATACAACCTCATTCGATCTTATTAATGTTTAAGATATCATTCAAATGTATTGTAACAAGTATATAATGAAACAGTTCACATGCACACATTAATCAAGTTGAGTTTCCATAATCTTAAATCATCACTTATCAATCCAAGCTTGCACCACTCAAAAGAGCCTAATCATTTCCTTTCTATGCAATTTCTACTTGGCTGTGGTCTAAGAATATAACATAATCATAACTAAAACAATGACTAAATATATTCAAAGATTACAATCTATCCCATAACCCCAAGATCGAATTCATGATAATTCCTCCAATTCTAGGGTTTTCTAAATTATTCAACCTTAATCCTATCAATTTCAAAAATATAATAGTGAATTCTAAACATACAATTGTAAATTAATAACTTTTAATGAAAATCTAAGGGTTTGCTAGCCAATTAACCTAATTGCACCATAAAAATCACCTAGATCATGTTAAATTATTTCTAAAATCCAAAAACTAGTGATTCTAACAAATAATAAGCAAAAAATAAGTTAATGGTAGGGGTAACTTACCTTAACAAAGGAATTTGAAGGAAATTAGGTGAAATCACTCAAAATTACCTCTCTCAGCTCTTGGACAAATATACACACGTATATATATATATATATAGAAAGGTTATGAGCAAGTTGATGTGGCATGCTTCATTGACTAGTATTAGTATTTTTTTTTTAGAACTTTGAGGTTTCCCCCCTAGTTTTTGGTTTTGAAATCTTTCAAAAAGAATGGAATATCTCTTCCTTTATTTACTAATTTAATTGTGTACAGTCATAATACTTATTGTTATTATATTCAATGTACACATTTTCTATGGCAAAACTTGCCAACTTAATTATATAGAAGTCGAAATGATATATAATAATATTTATAACATGAAAGTTGAAATGGTAAATTTCTATCTCATTTATTGACATTTTATGTTTGTTTTATATTAATTTTATTCACATTTTTAAAAATGAAAGCAATTAAGTGCATTATTCGTACTGATGAATCATGTCCATTAAAGCATCAATTAAAATCAATACACATTTAAGTAAAAGAAAAATGAAAAGACCAAAAGTCTTTCATTTTCCAAAGCTGTTTAATTTTTAGCCTATACAATAAGATGATTTGAGAATATGTCTTCTTAACTCCGCCTCTTCTCCTTGTGAAATGTTATTTTATAAAAAAAAAGAAAATAGAAAGAGATATTATATCATGATCCTCATAAAAATTTTGTGTGTAATGAAAAAGGTTGTGACTATCAAAAGATATGGTGTAATGAATGAGGTTGCTCCTCTATCCTCTCTTATCAAAGGGTATTAAAAAATTCTTTATACGTAGCGCTACCCCTCAATTTGCCCTATCCAACGCAAATCCAAATTAGATGGGCTCCAATATGAATACCAAACAACAAATGAAAAAATATATTGTGGGACAAATATTTAACTCAGGATAAAAGGTTCTTGAAGAAGGTATTACAATAGGATTAGTGCTTAAATTTATAGGTCGAATGCTGAAAATATCAAAAGGCAAGAAGAATTATTTGGAAAAACAATCAATCTATTTTTGAAATTCATATCTAATTACGAGAAGAATAAAGTAAAATTTATTTTTTATTTTGAAAGAAGATATTATTCCATAAACATAAGGGGAGAAGAAAAATCAATATAAAAAAATAAATAAAAAAGGAAATAAAATTGAGAAGGAATCAAACCTAACAAGAGGAGCTCTTACTTCTTTACTCTATTAATTTCTTTTTTTATGCCTGTTTTGTTTTATTTTTTCATGTGTATTTATATAAATTCTATATATGATTACATTGAATACAAATATATAGAAGATTTATAGAATTACATTGAATATGTTATTTTTATTTTTGTTGTTTGATATCTAACTTTATTTTATATCATAATTATGAAGTTAAGGATTGTAAAAATTGTAGGGTATTGCAAGTGTATATATACATAATTAAGTATAAACGATAATCATGAATGCTTACCTTAAATTATTTAGGACAATTTTAATGAACACATTATTACAATTTTTAGTCATACATGCACCCATATTTCTCTTTCTATTGTCTCCTTTAAATATATGTCAATAAACAATAATATTCATATAAGTTTTATATTTAATGATTTAATAGATTATAAAAAAATATTTAGCATATGAAAATACATGGAATTTTTCATCTATTCTATTTTCAATCAACGCAAAGTTATTAATTTTATGAAAATCATGTGAATCACGGTCAATTTCACTAGTATGGAATAAAAATAACATTTTAAAATATTTACGACATTAATTCAGGCATATCTCGCTATAGAGGCCTTCTTTTATAGCGTGACTCCTGCTATAGCAGCGCAGTTGTAGCGGCCTGCCACCCGCAACAATGGAGTAGGTAAGCCAGAAACTCAATATTTCACCCAATTTTCTATTTCAGTAACAGACCCTCGGATTTCAATATTTCAGATTAACCTTTTTACGTCAAGTTCCATATCAATATTTCCACTATTTTGAACTCACTTCCAAAAGTTTTTTCGAACTCCTTAACGTCTTAGGTATCATAAATTACTCCAAATTACTTAACCTTTAACAAATCCATTTTCAGATTGCCCTAGACAATACCACACTCAAATTTTGTTCAAGACTAGCTTTGTCTGAAATTTCAAACTCTTAATTGGGGAAAAACGTTAACTCAAATTTTTGCACAATAAACTTATATGTAATGATGGAAAGGATAATTATAGTGAATCTCAACATCAAGGATCCTTGATACATAATTCTTTCCGGTAATATTCAATGGCAAAAACTAATATTTCGACAAAGTGAAACTATTATGAAAAGATTTATAAGTTTGATATAATATATTTCTAAAAATAACATGAGGCAATAACATGACCATCTCAGAAGAAATTTCAATACAACAACAACAACAACAAACCCAGTGTATTCCCACCTAGTGGGGTCTGGGGGGGGGGTAAGATGTACGCAGTCCATACCTCTACCTCTAAAGAAGTAGAAAGGCTGTTTCCGATAGACCCCCGGCTCAAGACACGAGACACCACACAAATACATAGTAAAGCACAAAACAGGATTTCATAACATAAATACGGCACCCATAAGTAATAGAAAACAGAGGCAAGCACCTAGATTCGTAATAAAACATGGAACACGGAATCATAACAAGAATACCAGGTAATTCCCTACACTAGCGACCTAAACTGGCCCTAGTCTTCTGCTCTAATTCGCAACCTCCATACCTTCCTATCTAGGGTCATGTCCTCGGTGAGCTGTAACTGCTCCATGTCCCGCCTAATCACCTCACCCCAGTACTTTTTTGACCTACCCCTACCCCGCCTAAAACCATCCAACGCTAGCCTCTCACACCTATGAACCAGGGCATCCGTGCCCCTCCTCCTCACCTGTCCGAACCATCTCAATCGGACTTCCCGCATCTTGCACTCCACTGGAGTCACACCAACCTTCTCCCTGATAGTCTCATTCCTAACTCTATCCCCTCTAGTCAGCCCACACATCCAGCGTAACATCCGCATTTCCGCCACCTTCATTTTTTGGATATGGGAGTTCTTAACTGGCCAACACTCCACACCATACAACATGGCCGGCCGGACTACCACCCTGTAGAATTTGACTTTAAGCTTGGGCGGTACCTTTTTATCACACAACACCCCCGATGCGAGCTTCCACTTCATCCATCTCGCCCCAATACGGTGCGGGACATCCTCGTTAATCTCGCCGTTACCCTGGATCACAGACCCGAGATACTTGAAACTATCCCTCTTGCATACCTCCTGTGATTCCAGCTTCACTACCACCTCATTCTCCAGCCTCACTTTATTAAACTTGCATTCCAAATATTCTGTCTTGCTCCTGCTCAACCTGAACCCTTTAGACTCAAGAGTTTGTCTCCACACCTCTAATTTGTCATTCACACCCCCTCGAGTCTTGTCAATCAGAACTACATTGTCTTCAAAAAGCATACACCAAGGCACCTCCCCTTGAATACGCCGCATCGACACATCCAGCACTAAAGCAAACAAAAAGGGGCTAAGAGTAGTTCCCTGATGCAATCCTGTTAAGACAGTGAATGCTCTGAGTCTCCTCCCGCCGTCCTCACCTGAGTTTTCGCTTTATCATACATATCCTTAATTGCTCTGATATATGCCTGCGGGACTCTACTCACTTCCAAGCATCTCCATAGCACCTCCCTGGGGACTTTGTCATATGCCTTCTCCAGGTCGATAAACACCATGTGCAGGTCCTTCTTCCTTTCCCTATACTGTTCCACCAACCTCCATACCAGGTGAATTGCCTCCGTCGTCGAGCGTCCAGGCATAAATCCAAACTGGTTTTCCGAAATAGACACTATCCGTCTCAGCCTCACCTCGACCACTCTCTCCTAAATCTTCAGAAGAAATTTCAATAGAATTATATAATATCAATAGGCTACAATAACATGACTTTTCAAAGCATACAATATTTTTATTTATGCTTGTGTGTCACAAATATAAGGGTGTCAAATAGGCCAGTTTGACCCAGCCCATTTAGGAAATTAGCCCGATTTGACCCGGCCCAGTCAGCCCCCGGGTTGTAAGGTTTTGAGTTTCGGGTCCCAGGTTGGGCCAATATTATTTTTGGGCCCGGTTAATCTGGCCTAGACCAAACCCGATCCAGGCCCGTCGGTTAACCAACCTAAATATATATTTTTTTAAAATGAGAATTTGATCGTTGGGCCAAAATTAGCTGTTGGGCCCAATGACTATATGACCGTTTGTACCCCAAAATAGCTATTTTGGCCCTTTTTATTAAAAAAAAATATTTTTCATTTAAAATATTTTTTAGAACCCAAAAAAAATACCTATAAATATCCTACACTTTCAAATTATTTTTCACACAATTTTCATTCTCTCAAATCTCATTCTCTCTCAAATCTCAATTCTCAAATATTCTATGTATCTCCTAAAGTGCTCAATTTTATTTTTTAATTTTGCGATTACAAATACGAGTGGAAGTTTCTAAAGTTGCAACTTTAGGATACTTTCAAAATTTGGTATTGTCGTTCCATCTCTTACTTTTAATTTTTAATTAGTGTATTAATAGTTGAATATTTAATCGTATTATTTTTTTGTATTTTGAATTTTTTTAGTTTGATTTATATTATAGATAAATTAAGAAATCTTGCCAGTAAAAGTGTCAAAATTTTTTATCTCAGAAGTGGTAGTAGTAGTAAAAAAATAAGTTGCTACTGATGGTAGAGGTAGTTCAAGTAGTAGATATACTCGTGTTCCTCCGGTACCTCTTAGTCAACCTTTTGAGTAAGAAGTAGGTGAAGGTGCTCACGATATGAATTATGCAGAAGCTCAGAAAAATTCTAGTATAGAAGAAGAAAGTGAAGTAGATGCGGTTAATTTAGAAGAAGATGATGAAAATATTTGTGAGACACCCGTAGTAGGAAATGCTAATGTTAGATCTGAATTGGTTAATCGCCCTTCCCGTCCTCCCCGTGCCCCAAGAGCTCGTAGAACAACTAGTATTGCATAGAAATTTTTTATATGTATATCAGGAGAGACTAAGGTCCAATGCAATATTTATCAACAAGTATATAAGCATTAAAGAGGAGGCAATCAAGGGGGTACGGACACGTTATTGTGATATATAAATGATAATCATGAACGAGAGTTATTTATTACACGAGGTGGTGAGGCTGTTGGTGGGCCAACACAAATTAGAATGGACCCAGCAATCGATCAGGTAATTAAGAATTATAATAAATATAGGGACTGGGAAGAAATAGCAAAAATGGTAGCTGTGGGTTGTTTGCCTTTCAGTTTTCCTTCTTCGGAAACTTTTATTCATTATATTCAAGCAATTTATAATCCTAAGTTTTATTGTATTCCTAGAAGTACTTGTTGGGCTAATATTTTTATACTTCATTCACAATATGTTTTTTATTTATCTACATTGTTAAAAAATATTCAATGTAGAATGACTCTAATTTCTGATCTTGGCCATGCTGTTAATAAAAATAACTATTTAACCATTACTTGTCACTGGATAGATAGTAATTTTGTTATGCAAAAACATGTTCTAGCTTTTTTGTATGATGAAGATGGTAGACATACTGGAGAATTTATTGCTGATTCGATTAGTAAAGTTATAGAATTTTATGGTATTAAAAAAAAAGTCTTATGTATTGCTTTTGATAATGGTTCTAACAACAAGAGTGCAATTACAAAGTTAAAAGCTAGTCTCTCTCTGCCGTTACCTGAAATATTTCATTTCAAGTGTGCTTGTCATATATATAATATAATTGTAAGAGATGGTCTTGAATTTTTTGAGTTCTATATTGAAAAAATTTGGCTTGTTGTTGGCTTTATTCAAGGAAATAATTGATGAAAAAAATTAGAGGATTTACAGTTAAATGTGAACAAAATGGACTTAGACCGATATTGATACCTGAAGAATGTGATACTAGATGGAATGTTACGTACGATTATTTAAAAAAATTTCATTCATATAGAGTTCCAATTACACTAACTTTTAACCAACATTGTGGTTCATTTGTTGATTCGGCTGAATGTATGCTACATGATTTTGATTGGGCTGTAATTAATGATCTTGTTAAGTTTTTGGAAAATTTTTATATAGCTACAGCTGAATTTTTTGGTGCTTATTATCCTACTGTTTGTAATATTTTAGCATATATAGCCGATATTTCTACTTTGCTCAAAGAATATAAGAATAAAGAAGGTTACAAAGAAGCAGTTGGTACTATATTTGCTAAATTTTAAAAATATTTTTTTCTGATTCCCCCTATTTACTTGGTTGGTGCTATGCTAAATCCATGTATGAAATATACTACTATGTTCCACTTTAGTACTCTTTTTAATTCTAACTTAGAGATAAATACTAACAATGATTCTGATGATGAAGAACAAGAACAACCAGATTTATATACGGCTATGAGTGATGCAAACATTTACAAAGATAAATGATATAACCATTATGCTAATTTACTTGATTTGGCTATACCGATAAATATCACTCCAACTGTCGCTTCTCATTCTCCCGAGGAGCCATCATCTTCTAAAAGGCCGACACATAATGGTTTTCCTGATTAATTTTATGCTTTAAATATTTGGAACAATTTTGAGGAGAAAATTTACATAACAGCTTCTCGAGAAGAGCTTAAGTATTATCTTTGATCGCCGATAGAGGATCGTAGACGATGGATCAAGGTGTTGGATTAGTGGAAGAATAATGAAACATAATTTCTGTGCTTTCAAGATTAGCTAGAGATATATTGAATGTTCCAATGTCAACTGTTGAATCAAAGAGCACTTTTAGTCAGGGACGACAATAGCTTGGAGACAACCGACACTTATTGAAAGCAATGTTATGAATGTTCTAGTTTGCCTTAGAGATTGGATTAGAGTGGAACTGTAATATCCCAAAAAATCTAAATCAATATTAGCGCCATGTTTCAATCTCATGAATATTATATAATGGTTATTTTATAGTTTTATGAGTAATTTATATGTATATTAAGGCTTCAAATAACTCCCAGCTATCAGACGAATCAAAACATTCCTTACCGATTGAATTCTTGGGAAGGATATTATTTTAGTCACCTTCGAATGAGCATATCTCTCGTTATAATATGAATTTTTTATCTAATAATCTACCAAAACATAGATAGTTGAATTATATTTCCAACAATACCAATTTTGCCCAAATCCAATATTGGAGTAAAAAGTTATACCCATTTTACTTCGGCATGTCCACTTGACAAATGAGTGATGACATAAGCTGACGACTTATCACAAGTCTGACGACTTATCAGCCTATGTCATCAGGCTTAGATAGAAACCCAAAAATTTCAACTTCCAGGTGATGACCAGGGCTGATGGGCTATCACAGATCTGACGGCTTATCAGCCTTGGTCGTCAGCTGATAATTTCAGCAACTGGGAAGTAATTTTGTAGGGGTATTTTGGTCATTTTTCCTCACTCTAAAGCTTACCCCCATGACATAAAACACCAAAAACACGTACTTAGCTATTGGTATGTAGTTTAAAAATCTCTCAACCCTCTTTGTTCCTAAGAACAAACTTAGGGTTTCTTCTCAATTAACTTCAAGACCCCATCACACTCTTCATAAGATATTCAAGAATTAAGATTCCCAATCAAAGAACATTTAAGAAAGGTCAATTTTCTTTCAAGATTCAATCCCTAAGGTATGCGTAGTGTTAATTCATGGATTCCTTTCATCCATGAAGTCCAAGAACCCTCTTTTAAATTCTATATTATGTTATTTATATGGTGAATGGATTATGTTCATGTTGTTGATGTTGAATGATTACCAAGTTTGAATCTTAATGTGTTTTTATGAATATATGATATTATGAGTTGGAAATATGTTATTTTGGTTGTTCATGACGAATAATTTGTTGATTACACGTATGCCTAAGTTGTGCATGTAAGGTGTTTGATAAAGTGCCTAAAAGAGTATAAGTCATGTATTATAGTTGAATTGTGACCTAAATGACAAATGCATGCTACACCCTTATGAAAATAATGACTTCTATGATATTGTTATGCATCATGATTGTTGATGAAATGGTCATGGAACTAGATTAATGGACTTATGACATGTTGTTATGTGTGTTCCCTTCCATGTACAAGACTTTGAGAACTATGTGTAGTATGAAATCCCCAACTTATGGTATTTTGAATTATGAACATTGGTCATGTGTTCAAGCAGAGCAAAGTCATGTTTTGTCAGTTTCCTTCCATCGAGTCCTGAGGGTACTCGTACCTGACAATTTAGCTGTGTGCCCAGAGCCATGTCATGTTTCATGATACTCTCAGTCAAGCCATGATCCATAGAACTCAGTCAACTATGTGACTCAGAAAACATTAGAAATCTCAGTAGTTCAGTAATCTTAGTGATTTCAGTATTCCAAGTAAAATCTCAGTAACTACAGTACTCTCAGTCAATCCTCAGACATCAGTACTTTCGGCCAGTCAATGAAACTCAGTAAACTCAGTAAACTCAGTTTAGCTCCGCTAAACTATACCACTAGTATTAGTTTAGTTCAGTTATTCAATTTAATTTAGTTAATCAATTCAGCTCAATTAATCAGGTCAGTGTCTTTCATATGGGAGTAGGATTCAGGACCGAGAGAGCCTAGGGATGGGGACTCACCAACTAGATAGGACTGAGATCCCTAGAACCAATCCCAAATTTCTAGAACTACATAGCCAGAATAGGTATGAGATATCACCCGTTAGATAGGACTGGCATACTCAGGGATCACCCATTAGCATATTTAAATTTATAGGACTGATCCCAGTGTCACCTGCTAGATTAGGACTTACTCCATAACAGGTGTCTTTACCAGTGGTTCGGTACTGACACCCTTCCAACTAGGGTTACAGAATGGACCCAGACTAGCTACAAAGAGGCATGTCGGTTAGATGAATACATCCCATAATTTTAGTTATGAAATAAAAACTATCAGATACAGTTAACTCAGTCTCAGTAAAAGAACTCAGATAGTTCCTCAAATTTTAGGACTGTTAGATACAGTCAATCCTTATCATTATAAATAGACTTCGGGATCACCCATTAGATAGGACTGATCTCAACTATGGTCAATTAGTATCAGTATAATCATATTCAGAGATCACCCGCTAGGTAGGACTGATCTCGAACTAAGTCAAATAATCTGTATTATCAGTATCATCAAATTTAGAGATCACCCGCTAGATAGAACTGATCTCAGTTCAGTTACTCAGATATAGTACGAAAATCAACTAGTTCCATCAGATTTAGGACTATCAGATACAGTCACTCATGTTATAAGTTATGTCAGTTATCAAAACTTATGTTATCAGTATTCATATTAGAACTATTATATACAGTCAACCAGACTAGTTCTTTATAATCAGAACTGTTAGACACAATTATTTATGTATCAGTAACATAGTATCTGTCCCTCAGTATTCTGTAAAATAGTATCATTCTTTATCAATCATCAGTGACTTAGATGTCAATATCAATAAACTCAGTAGTCAGAACTCGGTATTCAGTCCTATCATGATGTCAGTTATAGTTACGTATGCATGCGTGTATTCTCACATTCATGTTAGTCAGTCAAATAGTATTGTTCATGCATATGAACCCTATTGCATTTAGCCTACCTCACTTGCTTACTAGTACATTCATAGTACTGACGCATTTGCGCTATGGTGTCTTATACCATAGGTTTAGAAACACGAGACCCAAAGCGTCAATAACATTCCAGGTTTCAGCAGATAGAGTTAGAAGTGAGTCCCTCATTATTCAAGGATGATATAATTTGATTGTGTTACTATTTTAGTTTTCATTTTATTTTATTAGATGGATTTAGTTGGGGACATGTCCCATTAACTCCTCATTTAGACAGTTTAGAGGCTTTCAGTCTATAGCATGTCAGACAATTATTTCAGATTTGTTTTGGTATTGTATACCATATTTTCAATTATGTATTAGTATTGAAACTTATGGCCTTTCAGTTCATGTTTCCCAATTTACAGTCTTTTATGCAGTATACAGGTATATATATCAGTCATGGGTTAGCTTGTGGTCCTTCGGGGTCAAGAGCACCGTGTAGCGCTTTGGTTTACAAAATCAGGGCATTATAAATATGGTATCAGAGCCTAAGGTTCAACAGTATCCTAGGAAGTCTAAAAGCCGCATCTAGTATAGTCTTTTACATGGGTGTGTTGTACACCACACTTAGGTGTAGGAGGGAGGCTATGAGATATTTTAGGAATAGTTTCCCTTCTTTCATGTCTCAGATCATGCTATAGAAAGTTCCTCTAAGAAACTCATGTAGATTCTCATCATGATCCATTCATGTCAACTCCACCTTACTTTTAAGATACCAGAAATAGTAAAGCTTGTCTTAGAGATAGGGCTTTCTGAGACAGTCCCTGCAGCTAGTTATGGGATTGGTCACAGACTCAAAGTATCCTATCAGTCCAGTTCTGTCCCAAAGTTGTACAGATTTCATTCATGAACATGAGAACTTATTCTTGAACCTAAATTTAGATATACCATTAGATCCCTTCTCAGAATCCTATAATAGCATAGACCTAGAGTTAGAAACATGAACCCAGGAGTTTGGCAGTAGTAGAGTTGGGATAATATTATCCTGATTGAGAAGATTATGTCTTCATAGGGATAGTTGTATCAAAGTGAATCAGTAGGCTTGAACAGTACAAACAATAAGACTATTGATTTGAAATTAAGTGTGTAGAGGTGGATGTGAATTAGGAAATGTGATATTAGTAGTATATGAGGAAATAGTAGCAGAAAATGTGTTTAGTAAGGCAAGCATGTATCAAACAGAGTGTGAATATATATTCATATCCTTGAATTATGTCAGTCCCCATCGTGTACTATGAGAACTCAGTTGCCATCTCAGTTACAATTCCAGTATTTAGTACCCAGTAATCAGTGTTTAGTTCCAGAATTTAGTATTTTAGTATCAGTCTGAACCTCAGTTATCAACATTCAGTTAGCAGAACCCAACATTTAGTCCAAGTTAGAATCTTAGTTACAGTTTTAGTTATAATGTCAAATCAGTCCAGTAATCAAATCAGAAACTCAATTCAGTTCTAGAATTACTTGACCCATGCTACAGCTATCAGTCATTCAGTTAGTAGTATTTTAGTACCTTAGTCTATAGGATGTTTCCAATCATACTATACGCCTAGCCTTGAATTCTTGAGGTGATACCATTTTGCTTCTTTATGCTTAGTTACCTCATATTATCTAGTCAATTAGTTCCTCCTATGCATAATATTTTACAGCCATAGTCCAGTTGTTCAAACTAAGCACAGGCCAATCTCACATGCCTAGTATTAAGCTATTATTTATTCAGTTAATCAGATAAGTTAGTATATTCATGCAGTCGTGCTCAGCACCTCGTAAATCTTTTAGTAGTCTCTGTTACGGTGCATGAAGCTTAGTTACTTCATCTTAGGTGATGTATTAGCCATCATGTCTCATATCTTAGATAATCAGTCACAATTCAATTCCTAGATGCCTTATGAATAACCACATTTTCCCTCAGTAGCTCAGCAAAGATAGTATTCCTAGAGGGACCTAGTGTCCCAAGGAGGAGATATACTATGATCCCTCGAGCTTTATAACATAAGCGTCCTATTCTTCTTTCAAGTAATGAATCCATTTTGGAGTAGGGTACCCTCATAAGTTGACCCTAGAGTCTGAATCTAAGTCGTGAGCCATGTATTCAAGGGCTCGGATCAGCTCACAAAATTTAGTTTATGCATCACGTTTCAGCCTCAGTCATGTTCTCAGGTTCCTGTTCATGCATACTTCTAGCATAATCATGGGGTCATCAGTACTTTTTAGTTTACGTCACAGTTCCTCTTGAACTTATTCAGTTCTATGTTCAAATTACCATTAAAGACTTAGTATTTAGTTCATGCTCAGATCCCCATTACAAACTTGGTACTAAGTACCCTTGCATATTCAGCCATGCATTTATATATCAGTTCAGGCATGTCATTATACAACAGACATGCATTCTCACCGTGAGAAATTCAGTTTATTAGAATATTCAGGTATTCATGAGTCAATTATCCATGCATCAGATATGCATGAATTCAACTTATGAGTCATGCATCAGATGTGCATATTCAGTATGTTATATTCAGATCCTCAGTCATGTCAGTCATGAAATCATTTTTTGGTAGTGTATGTCTTGTATGTACTTCAGTTGATCTTTTCTTCCATCTCAGTCAGGCTCATTTGAGGATGAATATCCCCAAGGGGGAGATATTGTAATACCCCCAAAAATTCAAACCAATATTAGCTCCATGTTTCAAACTCATTAATAGTATATCATGGTTCTTTTATAGTTTTATGAGTAAGTTATATGTATATTAAGGCTTCAAATAAATCCCAGCTATCAAACGAATCAAAACATTTCTTACCGATTGAATTCTTGGGAAGGATATTGTTTTAGTCAGCTTCAAATGAGCATATCTTTCGTTATACTATAAATTTTTGAGCTCATGAACTACCAAAATATATATAATTAAATTATATTTCCAACGACACCAATTTTGTCCAAATCTGATCTCGGAGGCAAAAGTTATATCCATTTTAATCCGGTATGTCCGCTTGGCAAATGAGTGACGACATGAGCTGACGACTTATCACAAGTCTGACGGCTTATCATCCCATGTCGTTAGGCTTAGAAACCTAAAAATTTTAGCGCCTAGGTGATAACCTGGGATGATAGGTTATCACAGATCTGACGGTTTATCAGCCTTGGTCGTCAGCTAATAATTTCAGCAACTGGGAGGTAATTTCGTAGGGGTATTTTGTTCTTTTTCCCTTACCCTAAACCTTACCCCCACGACATAAAACACCAAAAACATGTATTTAGCTACTTTTATTTAGTTTTAAAAGTTGTTAACCCTCTTTGTTCCCAAGAACAAACTTAGGGTTTCTTCTCAATTAACTTCAAGACCCTATCACACTCTCCACAAGATATTCAAGAATTAAGATTCCCAATCCAAGAACATTCAAGAAAGGTCAATTTTCTTTTAAGATTCAATCCCTAAGGTATGCGTAGTGTTCATTCATGATTCCTTTCATCCATGAAGTCCAAGAACCCTTTTTTAAATTCTATATTATGTTATTTATGTGGTGAATGGATTATGTTCATGTTGTTGATGTTGAATGATTCCCAAGTTTGAATCTTTATGTGTTTTTATGAATATATGATATCATATGAGTTGAAAACATGTTAGTTTGGTTATTCATGACGAATAATTTGTTGATTACACGTATGCCTAAGTTGTGCATGTAAGGTATTTGATAAAGTGCCTAAAAGACTAGAAGTCATATATTATAGTTGAATCGTGACCTAAATGACAAATGCATGCTACACCCTTATGAAAATAATGACTTCTATGATATTGTTATGCATCATGACTGTTGTTGAAATGTTCATAAAACTAGATTGATGGACTTATGGCATGTTGTTATGTGCATTCTCTTCCATGTATAAGACTTTGAGAACTATGTGTAGTATGAAATCCCCAACTTATGGTATTTTGAATTATGAATATTGGTCATGTGTTCAAGATGAGAAAATTCATGTTTTATCAGTTTCCTTCCATCGAGTCCTGGGGGTACTTGTACCCGGCAATTTAGCTATGTGCCTAGAGCCATGTCATGTTTCAAGATATTCTCAGTCAAGCCATGATCCATAGAACTCAGTCAACCATATGACTCAAGAAATCTCAGAAATCTCAGTAGTTTAGTAATCTTAGTGATTTTAGTATTCCAAGTAAAATCTCAGTAACTATAGTATGCTCAGTCAATCCTCAGACATCAGTACTTTCCGCCAGTCAATGGAACTCAGTAAACTCAATTTAGCTCCGCTAAACTATACCACTAGTATCAGTTTAGTTCAGTTAATTAATTTAATTTAGTTAATCAATTCAGCTCAATTAATCAGTTCAGTTTCTTTCAGATGGGAGGATTCAACATGGAGAGAGTCTAGGGATGGGTACTCACCCGCTAGATAGAACTGAGATCCCTAGAAAAAATCCCAAAGTTCTAGAACTACGTAGCCAGCATAGGTACAAGCACCCGTTAGATAGGACTGGCATACTCAGGTATCACCCATTAGCATATTTAAATGTATAGGACTGATCCCAGGGGTCACCTGCTAGATTAGGACTTACTCCATAACAGGTGTCTTTACCAGTGGCGCGGTACTGATACCCTTTCAACTGGGGTTATAGGTTGGACCCCAGACTATCTAGAAAGAGGCATGTCGGTTAGATGAATACATCCCATAATTTTAGTTATGAAATCAGGACTGCCAGATACAGTCAACTCAGTCTCAGTAAAAGAAATCAGATAGTTTCTCAAATTTTAGGACTATCAGATACAGTCAATCCTTATCATTATAAATAGACTTTGGGATCTCCCATTAGATAGGACTGATCTCAACCATGGTTAATCAGTATCAACATAATCAGATTCAAAGATCACTCGCTAGGTAGGACTGATGTCAGACTAAGTCAAATAATCTTTATAATCAGTATCATCAGATTTAGAGATCACCCGCTAGATAGGACTAATCTCAAATTTAGTTACTCAGATATAGTACAGAACACAGCTAGTTCCATCAGATTTAGGACTGTCAAATACAGTCACTCATGTTATCAGTTATGTCAGTTATCAGAAGTTATGTTATCAGTATTCAGCTTCAGAACTGTTATGTACAGTCAACCAGACAAGTTTTTCATAATCAGAACTGTTAGACACAATTATTCATGTATTAGTAACATAGTATAAGTCCCTCAATATTTAGTAATATAGTATCATTCTTTCTCACTCATCAGTGAATCAGATGTTAATATCAATAAACTCAGTAGTTAGAACTCGATATTCAGTCCTATCACGATGTCAGTTATAGTTATGTATACATGCATGTATTCTTATGTTTATGTTAGTTAGTCAAATAGTATTGTTCGTGCATATAAACCCTATTGCATTCATCTTACCTCACTTGCATACCAGTACATTCAAAGTTCTGATGCATTTTTGCTATGGTGTCTTATACCATAGGTTTAGAAGCATGAGATCCAGAGTGTCAGTAGCATTCTAGGTTTTAGCAGATAGAGTTAGCAGTGAGTCCTTATCATTTGAGGATGATATTATTTGAATATATTACTATTTTAGTTTTAGTTTATTTAAGCAGATGGAGTTAGTCGAAGATATGTTCCATTAACTTCTTATTTAGATAGTTTAGAGGCTTTCATACTATAGCAAGTCAGACAGTTATTTTAGATTTGTTTTGGTATTGTATACCATATTTTCAGTTATGTATTAGATTTGAACCTTATGTCCTTTCAGTTCATGTTTCTGTATTTTATAGTCTTTTATGCAGTATACATGTACAGATATCAGTCATGCATTAACTTGTGGTCCTTCGAGGTCAAGAGCACCGCATAACGCTCTGGTTCAGAAAATTGGAGTGTTACAAACTTGGTATCAGAGCCTAAGGTTCAACAGTGTACTACGAAGTTTGAAAGCCACATCTAGTAGAGTCTTGTACATGGATGTGTTGTGCATCACACTTATGTGCTGGAGGCTATGACATATTTTAGGAACAATTTTCCTTCTTTCATGTCTCAGATCGTGCTATAGAAAGGTCCTCTAAGAAACTCATGTAGATTCTCATCACGCTTCGCTCATGTCAACTCTACCTTACTTTTAAGTACCAGAAATAGTTAAACTTAAGTCAGGTTTTTCTCAGATAGTCCCTATAGTTAGTTATGGGATTGGTCACAGGCTCAAAGTAACCTATTAGTCCAGTTCTATCCCAAAGTTGTATAGATTTCATTCATGAACATGAGAACTCATTCTTGAACCTAAATTTAGATATGCCATCAGATACCTTCTCAGAATCCTCTGATAGCATAGACCTAGAGTTAGAAACATGAACCCAGGAGTTTGGTAGTAGTAGAGTTAGGATAATATCATCCTGATTGAGTAGATTATGTATTCATGGGGATATTTATACCAAAGTGAATCAGTAGGCTTGAACAGTACACACAAGAAATTAAGACTATTGATTTGAAATTAAGTGTGTAGAGGTGGATGTGAATTAGGAAATGCGATAGTAGTAGTATATGAGGAAATAATATCAGAAAATGTATTTAGTAAGGCAAGCATGTATCGAACAGAGTGTGAATGTATCTTCGGATCCTTGACTTATATCAATCCTCATTGCGTACTATGAGAACTCAGTTGCCATCTCAGTTACAATTCCAGTATTTAGTACCCAGTAATCAGTGTTCAGTTCCAGAATTTAGTATTTCAGTATCAATCTGAACCTCAGTTATCAGTATTCAGTTATCAGAACCCAGTATTCAGTCCCAGTAAGAATCTTAGTTACAGTTTTAGTTATAATGTCAACTTCAGTCCAGTAATCAGATCAGAAACTCAGTTCAGTTCCAGACTTTCTTGACCCATGCTACAACTATCAGTCACTCAGTTAGTGGTATTTTAGTACCTCAGTCTACAGGATGTTTCCAAATCATACTATACTCCTAGCCTTGCATTCTTGAGGTGATACCGTTTTGCTTCTTTATGCTTAGTTACCTCATGTTATCCAGTCAATCATTACCTCCTATGCATAATATTTTATAGCCTTAGTCTCGTTGTTTGGACTAACTACATTCCAGTCTCACATGCCCATTATTCGGATATTAGTTATTCAGTAATCAGATAAGTTAGAATATTCATGCAGTCGTGCTCAACACCTCGTAAATCTTTTAGTAATCTCAGTTGCGAGCAAAGAATCTTAGTTACTTCATCTTAGGTGATGTATCAGGCATCAAGTCTCAGATCTTAGATAATCAGTCATGATTCAGTTTCTAGATGCCTTACGAGTTGCTGCAGTTTCCCTAAGCAGCTCAGCCAAGACAGTATTCCTAGAGGGACCTAGTATCCCAAGGGGGAGATATACTATGATCCCCCGAGATTTATAACATAAGTGTCCTATTTTCTTTTTAAGTAATGAATCTATTTTGGAGTAGGGTACACTCATAAGTTGATCCTCATGTCCGAATCTAAGTCGTGAGCCATGTATTCAAGTGCTCGAATCAGCTCACAAAATTCAGTTTATGGATCACGTTCATCCTTAGTTATGTTCTCAGGTTCCTGTTCATGCATACTTCTATCATAATCATGGGGTCATCAGTACTTTTTAGTTTACGTAACAGTTCCTCCTGAATTTATTTAGTTCCATGTTAAAATTACCATTACATAATTGGTATTCAGTTTATGCTCAGATCCCCATTACAGACATGGTACTAAGTACCTTTGCATATTCAACCATGCATTCATATATATCAGTTCAGGCATGTAATTATGCATCAAACATGTATTCTTACCACGAGAAATTTATTTCATTAGAATATTCAGTCATGGATTCATGAGTCAATTATCCATGCATCAGATATGCATGAATTCAGCTTATGAGTCATGCATCAGATGTACATGTTCAGTATGTTATATTCAGCTCCTTAGTCATGTCAGTCATGAAATCATGTTTCGGTAGTGTATGTCTTGTATGTACTTTAGTTGACCATTTCTTCCATCTCAGTCAGTCTCATTCGAGGACGAATGTCCCCAAGGGGGAGATACTGTAATACCCCAAAAAATCCAAACCATTATTAGCGCCATGTGTCAAGATCATAAATAGTATATCATGGTTCTTATATAGTTTTATAAGTAAGTTATATGTATATTAAGGCTTCAAATAACTCCCAGCTATCAGACGAATCAAAACATTCCTTACCGATTGAATTCTTGGGAAGGATATTGTTTTATTCAGTTTCAAATAAGTATGTCTACCATTAAACTATAAATTTTTGAGTTCATTACCTACCAACAGATATATAATTAAATTAGCTTTCCAACGATATCAATTTTTCCTAAATCCGATATAGGAGCAAAAAGTTATATCCATTTTAATCCAGCAGGTCCGCCTGGCAAATGAGTGACGACATGAACTGACGACTTATCACAAGTATGAAGACTTATCATCCCATGCCGTCAGGATTAGACAGAAACCCAAAAATTTCAGCTCCCAGGTGATGATGACCTGAGATGACTGGCTATAACAGATCTGACGGCTTATCAGCCTTAGTCGTCAGCTGATAATTTCAGCAACTAGGAAGTAATTTTGTAGGGGTATTTTGGCCTTTTTACCTCATCCTAAACCTTATCCCCATGACATAAAACACCAAAAACACGTATTTAGCTATTGGTATTTAGTTTCAAAAGCTCTTAGCCCTCTTTGTTCCCAAGACCAAACTTAGGATTTCTTCTCAATCAACTTCAAGACCCCATCACACTCTCCACAAGATATTCAAGAATTAGGATTCCCAATCCAAGAACATTCAAGAAAGGTCAATTTTCTTTCAAGATTCAATCCCTAAGGTATGGTAGTGTTCATTCATGGATTCCTTTCATCCGTGAAGTCCAAGAACCCTCTTTCAAATTCTATATTCTGTTATTTATGTGGTGAATGAATTATGTTCATGTTGTTGATGTTGAATGATTCCCAAGTTTGAATCTTTATTTATTTTTATGATTATATGATATCATATGAGTTGGAAACATGTAAGTTTGGTTGTTCATGATGAATAATTTGTTGATTACACCTATGCCTAAGTTGTGCATATAAGGTGTTTGATAAAGTGCCTAAAAGACTAGAAGTCATATATTATAGTTGAATTGTGACCTAAATGACAAATGCATGCTACACCCTTATGAAAATAATGACTTCTATGATATTGTTATGCATCATGATTGTTGATGGAATATTCATGAAACTAGATTGATGGACTTATGACATGTTGTTATGTGCATTCCCTTACATGTATAAGACTTTGAGAACTATGTGTAGTAAGAAATTCCCAACTTATGGTATTTTGAATTATGAATATTGGCCATGTATTCAAGAAGAGCAAAGTCATGTTTTATCAGTTTCCTTCCATCGAGTCTTGGGGGTACTTGTACCCGATAATTTAGCTGTGTGCCTAGAGCCATGTCATATTTCATGATACTCTCTGTCGAGCCATGTCCATAGAACTAAGTCAACCATGTGACTCAGGAAATCTCAGTAGTTCAATAATCTAAGTGATTTTAATATTCCAAGTAAAATCTCAATAACTACAGTACTCTCAGTCAGTCCTCAGACATCAGTACATTCTGTCAGTCAACGGAACTCAGTAAACTTAATTTAGCTCCGCTAAACTATACCACTAGTATCAGTTTAGTTAATCAGTTCAGTTTAGTTAATTAGTTCAGTTTAGTTAATTAGTTCAACTTAATTAATCAGTTTAGTATCTTTCAGATGGGAGTAGGATTCAGCACCGAGCGAGCCTAGGGATGGGGACTCACCTGCTAGATAGGACTGAGATCCCTAGAAGAAATCCCTAAGTTCCAGAACTACGTAGCCAACATAGGTACGAAATGTTAATCGTTAGATAAGACTAACATACTCAGGGATCACCCGTTAGCACATTTAAATATATAGGACTGATCCTAGGGGTCACCCACTAGATTAGGACTGACTCCACAGCAGTTGTCTTTACTAGTGATGCGGTACTGACACCCTTCCAACTGGGGTTACAGGTTGGACCCCAGACTAGCTTGAAAGGGGCATGTCGGTTAGATGAATACATCCCAAAGTTTTAGTTATGAAATCAGGACTGTCAGATATAATCAACTCAGTCTCAATAAAAGAACTCAGATAGTTCCTCAGACTTTAGGACTGTCAGATACAGTTAATCCTTATCATTATAAATAGACTTCGGGATCACCCATTAGATAGGACTGATCTCAACTATGGTCAATCAGTATCAGCATAATCAGATTTAGAGATCACCCACTAGGTAGGAATGATCTTATACTAAGTCAAATCATCTTTATTATCAGTATTATCAGATTTAGATATCACCTGCTAGATAGGACTGATCTCAAATATAGTTACTCAGATATAGTATGGAACTCATCTAGTTCCATCAGATTTAGGACTATCAGATACAGTCACTCATGTTATTAGTTATGTCAGTTATCAGAACTTATGTTATCAATATTCAGCTTCATAACTGTTATGTACAGTCAACCAGACCAGTTCTTCATAATGAGAACTTTTAGACACAGTTATTAGTAACATAGTATCAGTCCCTCAATATTCAGTAATATAATATCATTCTTTCTCACTCATCAGTGACTCAGATATAAATATTAATAAACTCAGTAGTCAAAACTCGGTATTCAATCCTATCATAATGTTAGTTATAGTTACGTATGCATGCATGTATTCTCACGTTCATTTAGTCAGTCAAATAGAATTGTTCATTTATATGAACCCTATTGCATTCAGCCTACCTCACTTCCATACCAGTACATTCAAAGTACTCACGTATTTGTGCTATGGTGTCTTATACCATAGGTTTAGAATCATGAGATCCAGAGCGTCAGTAGTATTCCAGGTTTTAGCAGACAGAGTTAACAGTGAGTCCTCATCATTCGAGGATGATATTATTTGATTATGTTACTATTTCACTTTTTAGTTTATTTCAATAGATGGAGTTAGTTGGGGATATGTCCCATCAACTCCTTATTCAGACAGTTTAGAGGCTTTCAGACTATAGCATGTCAGACAGTTATTTCAAATTTGTTTTGATATTGTATTCCATATTTTCTATTATGTATTAATATTGAACCTTATGGCCTTTCAGTTCATGTTTCCACATTTTATAATCTTTTTTTGCAGTATACAGGTACAGATATCAGTCATGGGTTAGCTTGTGGTCCTTCGGGATCAAGAGCACCATGTAGCATTCTGGTTCATAAAATCAGGGCGTTCTAAGAATGAAGAAATCAAGGAATAGAGGTGGAGCCAAAAGACAAACAAAATCTTGAAGAAATTATGACTTCAAGGGAAAACTCAGCATAGGCAAGTCCAATGCATGGTTTTGCCCCCATTGATTTTGACTATCCTATGCAAGTTCCCGTTAATGTTAACATGAATGAGTTGAAAAAAGATAATAAAAACTTTGTAGATTTTTCATTCATGTACATTATAAATTTTGAATCATTTTGCAATCAATAAAATATAACATTCATTTACTCCTTACTTTGTAATTTTTTGCATTTAATGATTTCAATTAAATTTTTAGTTTAAATTAAATACTTAGTTTTAATATATTACTAATTTACTATCAAACTTTATACTAAGTAATAGACAATTAAAATTTAAACATAACAAACATATAATCATATATACACATAATGAAAAAATAATTTTTTTTTAATTTCAAAACCTCAAGTAATATTAATTTATTATATTAAGTGGCATACTTTTTTATTTAAAGTAGTACATATATTGCATGGTACGTATATATTTTCTATAAACTCTAAAGTAGTATATATTTAAGGTATACATGTGTATATGTTTTATAAATTAGTATATATATATATATATATATATTGTAGTATATATATTGTAGTATATATTTTATTTAAAGTAGTACATATATTGAATGGTACGTATATATGCATATATATTTTCTATAGACTCCAAAGTAGTATATATTTAACGTATACATGTGTATATATTTTATAAAGTAGTATATAACTATATATATAATGTGTATATATATTGTAGTATATATCTTGTAGTATGTGTTTTATTTAAAGTAGTACATATATTGAATGGTACGTATATATGTGTACATATTTTCTATAGACTCTAAAGTAGTATATATTTAATGTATACATATGTATATGTTTTATAAATCAGTATATATATATATATATATATATATATATTTGTAGTATATATCTTGTAGTATATGTTTTATTTAAAGTAGTACATATATTGAATGGTACGTATATATGTGTATATATTTCTATAGACTCTAAAGTAGTATATATTTAACACATACATGTGTGTATCTTGTATAAAACAGTATATAACTATATATAGTGTGTGCATATATATTGTAGTATATATTTTGTAGTATATATTTTATTTAAAGTAGTACATATATTGAATGATACGTATACACCACAAAAAACAGTTCAAATTGCAGGGGTTAAATTTATGGTTTGCAGAAGTTTTAAACCCCCACAAAATGTAATTCCGGTGGTTCCCAAAACCCCCACAATTTGAGCCATCACAAATGACTTGCGACAGTTTTTTTCCGACCTCCATAATAAATTTGCGGCAGTTATTTTGCCGCAGTTTTGACCTTCGTAGTTATTTTATGGCGGTTATTGACCCTCGCTAATCTTAATTTGATTCTTTTGAAATTGCGGGGGTTTAAGACCTCCGTAATTTTTTTTTTTAAAATTAATATGGCCCATCCATTTTTAAGTAACTAATTATAGATTCTAATTTTAGCTCAAATTTAATTTTTCCTTTAGGTATAATGTACAATTCAATATTTGTTCAACTCATATCATTAATACAACAGAGTAATTAAACATTGTAATTGACAAATATCAAAAATATGTTGAACATTAAACTTCAAAATTAAATTTTCAACATTAACATCTTTAAACTCCAAATTGTCAATATTAACTAGTATCTTCAAACTCCAAAATCAAATTTAAACACAAAACCTTCAATATTCTAAGATTCACTCCAACTACACAATTACATCGTCATAATTAAATACCCAAGACAAATACAATGAAATCAAAGAATATCGTTAAGATCATTATCATCGTCTGATCTCCTTGCATCCTTGGCCAAAATGAGTCCACTAGCTGCATCACTTGGCTATATAAAAATGCAAAGTATAAAAATAAATCGATAAACTTTTAGTCCTTATAACTCAAGTACAAATATTTTCTTAATGTCATTCTGAGATTTTGATACATAAGCATTGGAAAAATATCCACCTCAAAGAAAGGTGAAGTACAAAGGAAAAATAAGCAAATTAGACGACCAATGTCAGGGAGTACTAATTTTGATATGTTGAGCAAAAAAAAATTAGTGATTGGATAGTTAAACATCATGCCACTTCAAAATGTGGATAGCAACAGAGAATTGCAATAGCAAGAGCAATATTAAAAAATCCGCACAAGGCACCAGTGCATAAGGCAGAACAGATTGCATTCTTCCTTTCCTTCTTTTATTTCTTTTCAGCTATTCTGATTGTAAATGTTGTCTTCTCAACATGGTTATCACAAAAAGTCCAAGATGATTCAATCAAGAAAACCACAACAATATTAAGTAATAGTGAATTCCTTATAATTTTGGAAAACGGACATTAACTCTAATGATAAAAAGCATTCAAGAGAATGAAAATAAAATCATATTTATCCCAGATTGTTTTCCTTAAAAATCTATGCATGACAGATTTTTTGGAAAAAATTTGAATGGAGGTCCTGAGAGCTGAAAATCAACAATTTTTTATCATCTAAGAGCTGAAAAACATAGGCATTTGCAATATGGTTTTGGTGAGTGACTGGATGAGGGTACATACCCTAGTTACTTTTGACTATGAGCTCTACATATTGAGACTAAATCAAGCTGTAAAGATGGTGGCATTAGATGGTGATATAGGCCAGGGTATAGGGAAAATTTTTAGGAAGACACAAGCACTGCTGGTTAATTTTTCAACTGGACAACGAATAGGTGATTGGGTCAGAAGAAATACCAACTGAAGTGCAAAAAATTCTGAAGACTTATGAAGTTGTATTTAAGGAGCCCAAGTCACTACCACCTTTAAGACAATTAGATCATGTTATTCCTAATGTCCCAAGGTCTAATCTAATCTCAATCAAGCGCTATAGGTATAATCGCTGTTTATTTGATGAACTCACTGTTTGGTCCCTACTTAAGAAAGTTCATACTTGTATTTTTTGATGATATATTGGTGTAAAGAAAGACCCTACTAGATCACCTAGAACAACTCAATAAGATATTTAATGTTCTACTACAACACAAGCTTTTTGCTAAACCCAAGTATTGCAACAAACCCCTCTAACTGCCACAAAAGAAGTAACCTGGGTATATACATCCTAAATCTTTTAGCTCTTTTAACCACTGGGCAGTTGACTGTAGGTGGGGGAGTCAAGAAACATAAATAACATTGATATCAGTGGACTATTGGCTTGAAAACATACATCCATGATACAAAAGTCCAAATATGCTTTGAAAGATAATTGAGCACACAACAATCACTCTGCTATAGCAAAGGATACAAAACACAACAACCCAGAAAACAACACAAGAAAAACTTCCAATCTGATCAAGAAAAGTTGCAGCAAACTAGTTCGAAAACAACATAAATTAGAGAAAATTTTCACACCCGATTCAATTGAAAAAAAAGTAAAGAGAACTTTACTTACCGCTGTGGGAGAAACCATTGAAGGAGAATTAAAGACCCCCACAAATTGTTCCGGTATCATTCCTTCTTTCATTATCATATATGACTTCAAAGCACTCATTATCTGATTGTGAGAATTTATCATTTGGGCAAAGTTTTCTCGACATTGGAACGAACAAGAACCTCCACTACTTGAAGTACTTGTACCATCAAAACGAGGTCTATCTTGTTTGAAAACTCTACTAGGAACAACTCCTAATCCCAATCATCTCACCCTTCCAGAGTGCTCTTGCCCTAACACCTTACCAACGGCTTCATTTGGTAAAACTTGAGACTCATCTGTGGCGTTTTGGCTCAAAGCTGACTCAATTTTTTCCTACATATAGAAAATTTGTTGTAAAAATAAATTAAAACTAGAAATTTATTTGGCATACCGTGGTTGATTACTCGGCAAGAGTCTATGACACATAATTATAACTCACACATATTTCTTTTGCCGCTTCTTTAATATATACTCCATCTTGATTCTTATGAGTAGCAATGTACATTTGTACTCATCCAGGCCATTGTCAAGTCTCCGCCATCTATAAATTAAAAAAAATAATCAAAATAATTTACTATTTAGGAATAATACATTCGAGGTTAATTCACTCACTATTTCAGCCCTTCTTGTAGCATTGGCTTTGGAGCCACCGGTGTGCGGAATTATGTGTTTCTTTCAATTTTCACAGTTCATTTGATGCATTTTCTTGCAAAAATATATTTATACCTCAATTAGAAAAAAATAATTATACAACTATAAAGAAATTTATAAACATAAATACCTTTGTTGATTCTTTAAAATTGTATTCAATGAAAGAAATCCATTGATCCAGTGGGATCCCATCCGGCACCTTATCCATAATCTGAGCTTTACTTTTAAGTGGATCATCAACTTTATTCCACATATTAAGCTTATTTGTAGCCCATTTTTTTCCAATAGATAAAGAAACATGTTGTCGAGCAATTGATTCGGCTGTGTCAAAGAAGAATTTGGGCTTCAAAATGAAAATATTGGTTAGCTTTTCTACTATATGTAAATATAAAATTCAAAGACAAAAATAATCAGTGGTATAGTCATCAGAATTTAGAGCTTATACCTTTATAATATGCTCGAAGACGTGGTTGAAATCTACCATAGGTAAGCTCGACCATTTCTCTAAGTTGATTGGAAAAAAGAGCAATAACATTCTGATATTCCATAAAAGCACAAAAGTAGAATGCGTGCTTCCCCAAATGTTTTTTCATAAGTGTCAAATTTAATCATGATACGTCCTTCACCTGTTAAATTCAGTACTTCCTTAGCTTTCACTTTGATTTTCTTGATATTATTTCTTGAATCTGTTATAAGAAAAGAGATTGGGTGAAGCTATGAGAGACATTACATTGGCTTAGAAAAGGTCTATTGAATATGTATTGATAGTCTGAAGTATTTACCTATTGCGTCTACGACCCAATGTGTATTCAATTCACATCTAGAACGTTTTTGGGGTGCAACCTCATATGGTAGAGATGGTTATGTTGAGTCCTGATTTGTTGGAGTCGAATGTGATGTAGAATAAACTGATCGAGATCACTATGATGAGTCCTGGTTTGTCAGACCCATATGTGATGTAGATTGAACTGATCGAGATGGCTGTGATGAGTCCCGACCAATAGAAAATGGCTGTGATGAGTTTCGACGAACAGAAGATGGATGTGATGAGTCCCGACCTACAGGATGGAAGTGATAAGTCCCGAACAACAAGAGATGGCAGTGATAAATCCCAACCAACCAAAGATGGATATGATGTCAACTGATCTGTTGGAGATGGTTGTGATTTAGGGAAAACTGTCAAACCCAGATGTGGAGTGTCCTGATCTATAGGAGATGGATGGGATGCTGAATAACCTGGTCGAGATGGTTGCGGTGCATGTTGAATTGGCGGAGACATATTTGTTTTGTCCAGAAAAGAAGGTGCTTATTCATTAACTTGTGATGTAGATACCGACGGACCTAGTTTTTGTTTTTTTTGCAATCTCTTGAACCTTGGCATATCTGCAATAAACAATATAGTGTTTAGTAAGATGACATCTGGGAAGTTAAACATCAACAGATTCAAGATTCATGCACAAGGCAAGCCTAGCAAGTTTTATTGTTAAGAACAATTACAAAATAACAGGTAAAGAATAATTGCAAAATAAATACAGGTAAAGAACAATAGTGAACGTGTATTTAACAAAATAACAGAATAGTGAACCTGCATTTAATAGGTAACAAAATACAAAATACAGGTAACAAAATAAATACAGGTATAGAACAATAGTGAACCTGTATTTAAAGATCAATACTGGTAAAGAACAATTGCAAAATAACAGGTAAAGAATAATAGCAAAATAAATACAGGTAAAGAATAATAGTGAACCTATATTTAACAGAATCCGGTAAAGAATCTGGTTTGCTTATTAAGAACCTTAACATTGTTTTCTTGTTAAGATTAATGTTGTTTATTCTTTCCCACTGAATCTACCTTATTGAAGAATTAAATGAATATGCAAAATATCACCAATAAGATTTCATAAAGGAGAAATTCATAAATGAAAGCCCAAAATATCACTGACTATCATTAACAAGACACGATATAGAAAAGGATGACTGGAAAATTGTTTTCAATATTCTTGAAACGATTGTTAGAATATCCAATGTGATCTCAGCCAACATCTCTAAGACCATAAAATTCATACCTTCAGTCTCAAAACGTACTTCGAAGTTAGTAAAACAGTAATAACTGGGTTCATATTCAAATATCTATAGGTTAGGGAAGCAAGAACTAGGGTGGGTAGAGTAGAATGACTATAAGACTAAGCCCTGCCACATAAAACCAGAAAAATGCAACCTTATGCAACAAGCAAATGAACAGGCATATCATACAATTATGCAAACAACTGCAAGAAAGGGATCTTTGATTATAGTTAGCTCCTTTAAACACTGATGAGAATGCTGAATGACAAGGCATTTCTTCTAATACTAAGCACTTGGATACAAGATTCAGTAACTATGCCATTTTTGCTATTTACCAAATATTCAGCAACAAATACTGCAACAAATAAAAATAACATTGATCTTCTCTGAAAAGCATTTCATATTGGTCAATCAGAGAATAAGATAAATTATACTAGAGCCTTGATTTTCAATAAACTTTGTAGTTAATTAGTATGCTTGAATATAACAAAATTTGCAGTAGGGAAAACAAGTGAGCAGAAACCATCCACTTACAGTCTAAAACTATAACTGATAGTATCCTATGCCTTTTCAGGCTACATATTATATCTCCCCTTTGAATGCATAAAATACCAACAATCCTATATTTTGAATAAAAATACCAATATGGGAGCTAGTGGACGATTTACCGTATGTAGTTTGCAATACTTCCAACTCTCAACTGGTAGTCTGGAAGCAAAATCTTTAATTTCTCAAAGTCCTCCCTACATGATAAACAAATGTAAATACATATTGCAAATAGAATACCATTACACGTGAGATAATCAACAAGTGATAATCTTACCATCAATACCCTAAATCATATTAAAATTTGTCATATCTATGATGATAAGATCTACCCCAGTATCATACCCTAATATATTCTGACCACTAGATCAATACACTTAATCTAGTACTAAATAAATAGCTACAGTAGTAGATACATACATAGGTTCATCATAAGTTTAACACAACAAATTCAACTTGTGATATTTTTGAATGGGTAGATTCGAGATCAAATAGGTAGACAATTTACTCAGTGAAATCCCACAAAATGGAGTATGGGGAGGGTAGAGCGTATGCAGACCTTTATCCGTACCACGTGGAGGTACAAAGGTCATTTCCATAATTGGCTCTCTAATAGGTAAAGCATATGTAGAATGATCTATTCATTTTGCTTTTTGCACCAAGGTATAAAGCAAAAAAAATATGATGTTTCAAGCTGTGGAGTAAAGAAACTTGGAAAAGTAAGATGATTATTTTAGATTTTTTTTCTGCAAAACTGAATTAGGAAAAGAAAAAGAACTACACTTAAAGAGCTTGAAAAAAGAAATGGGTTTTGTTGATTTTCAAAGATTAACTATTTTCACTTGTACTCTTAGAAATTCCAACTAATCTTGTTTCACCCGTCCAGATACATCACATTATCTCGATAATAAGCTTCAGCGTAAACAAAAAGTATCATTATCCAAGTTCAATAAAATACCAAGAAATGTACGTTTCACTTTTTTATCAGGAAAGGGAAACACTAGCAAAAAGGCAGGCAAATCGAGCTTGCGGAAATAGATCTTTGTCCATAGCTCTGTGATACAATGATTTATAATTCTTTATCAATAGTAATTGATAATTAAGCAGTAAAAAGAACATAGTGCATGTTGTTAAGACTAAGTAAAACAACCATTAGTACTACGTGAGATAGGAAGCTTTGAAGTAAGATCAAAGTACGAGTAGATAGGAAAAAAAGGTTGCATTGCTCCTCTCATTTGACAATATTTCACTGGCATATAAACAAACATTTTAGGCTAAAGAGTCACGAGAAAAAATAATCTAAGTTCTGCAAACAGAAATAATTGTAACACAAATAGAATTTCGTTTAATGCAAAGATAAACTAACCTTAATTCAAGAAAACTCTCAATACAACTCAGCTACAAATCAAATATTTTTTCAAGATTACCAACCCCTACAAAATTCACAATGAAAAAAATACAATCAAACCACATCCTTAAATGAAACACAGACATAATTTTGATTAATCCAAAGTTAAATCAACCTTAATTAGGAAAACTTTCAAATCAAATAACAAATTTTTGTTTTCAAGATTACCAAACAAGGAACAAAATCACAATGAAAATGGAAATGAGATTTGGTTTGACCTAAGAGTTGGTCTGGCTGGAGTATCAATAGCCGGCCGATGGAGTCAATTTGGTTTTGGAAGGGAGGGAGGGGGGATGAGAGAGTGACAGATTTTAGGGAAATGAGAGAGAGGGAGATTTGGGGGAATGAAAGAGGGAAAATTTTGGCCAAATAAAATAAAGAGGGAATTTTTTTCTTTATGGGATAAAGAATTATTTTTTATTGATAGCGGGGGTTTTAAACCCCCGCAAGTTAGTAAATTTTAGCGGCAAATTTTAAACCCCCGTATTTCATATTATTTTACGGGGGTTAAAATAACCCCCACAAATAAACTCCCACAATTTAACACATTTTTTGTAGTGATATATGTGTATATATTTTCTATAGACTCTAAAGTAGTATATATTTAATGTATACACGTGTATATATTTTATAAATTACTTTATATATATATTGTAGTATATATCTTGTAGTATATATTTTATTTAAAGTAGTACATATATTGAATGGTACGTATATATATGTATATATTTTTTATAGATTCTAAAGTAGTATATATTTAACGTATACACGAGTATATCTTGTATAAAATAGTATATAACTATGTATATAGTGTGTGTATATATTGTAGTATATATATTGTACTATTGTAGTACATTATCTTGTAGTATATGCTTTATTTAAAGTAGTACATATCTTGAATGATACGTATATATGTGTATGTATTTTCTATAGACTCTAAAGTAGTATATATTTAACTTATACATGTGTATATGTTTTATAAATTAGTACATATATATATATGTTGTAGTATATGTTTTATTTAAAGTAGTACATATATTGAATGATACGTATATATGTGTATATATTTTCTATAGATTCTAAAGTAGTATATATTTAACGTATACATATGTATTTATTTTATAAATTAGTATATATATTGTAGTATATATCTTTTAGTATATGTTTTATTTAAAGTAGTATATATATTTAACTAACGTATAATCATATACATGATTAATGTGTAATTGTGTATATGTGTATATGTTTTTTAAATTCTAATGTAATATATACTATATATATATAGTGTATAAATATTGTTTAACGTATTTAAAATGTATATAGGTGGGTATTGGAGAAAGAACTTTTTTTTTTTTTGTTTTGACCAATTTTGGCCAAATTTTTAACCGATTATGATTAGGTTTAGGCGGGTTCGACCCATGTTAGGGCTAATAAGTCAGTCCCGGGTTGTTTCTTGAATATTTACTATTGGGCCCAGAACCGGACTGACCCTTTAAATCAGGCCTAGAACCGAACCAGCCCACAACCCATTTAAATGTGACGGGCCAATTTTGGGTTGACCCAGCCCGACCCCATTAACTGGCCTACACAAATATTATATTTTTTCATGTAGCTGTTGATTCAATTGTCAACGAAATTTATATTATTTTAGATTATATATGTAGTACTGGACATGAGTACACATAAATATATAGTTAAAATAATATCATATAATAATTTAGTTAAAAAATATAACATTATTACTAAAACTAGTGCATGCCCTTTAAATAAGAATCTAGGCTTAATGTACAAAAAGAACATGGAACTTTAACTATCAGATAATGTCGTTCCTTTATTAAGGTAAATTTGCTCGTAAAAATAAATTGAGGCACACCATAACAATATTTTACTCTAAAATAAGAAATTAAAATTTTAGTAACAAGAAGGAAGAGAAAATGAATGTAAAACTGATAGTGAAAAATATATTTGAAAAAAGTTTTATGCTGATAATGTATTCAAAAATAAAAGCAATATACTAAAGTTAAATAACAAAAAGATACTGAGAGAGAGTTGAAAGAAAGATAGATGAGAGAGAGAGTTATTAGAACGAGAGAAAATATGTAATAGCTTTGTTTTCCTTTGTGGTGTGTTCATTGCAGTGTGTGATGCCTTCATTTTATAGACAAAAGATACTTGGAGAGGTTGTATTGCTACAGTAGCAATAGTGGACCCTATCGGACGACATTCACATATAATTACTTATAATAATATTAACTTATTTTTGATATGTAAAATTATTTTCCAGCAATCCCCTACCCATCTTAAAACTAATACTAATCAGAATCAAAACTACATAATAATTGATTTTTAAATTTTTCACATTTGAGTACAATACATCAAATATGTTGTCTTGTAAACTACAAATCAAACTTACGAACTAATTTCTCAGGATGGTACCTACTATGCCCACCAGTAGGTAAGCCAATTCATCATCCAGAATTGCTAGTAACGGACTATCAATAGAAATGAAAAGAAATAATGATATAAATATAATAAAGGGCTAATATATATAAAACAACCCCAAAACTTTGTGAAGATTTTACCCGAGCTTCTAATACAATAAGTGTACAAATAAAATGTTGTATAAATATGCATGTACAACTCATCTCTAAATAAAACATAGAGATCAGTCTAATCAATAAGAGGGAGTGTAGTAAAACTCTGAACGTCAGGAACTCACCCCAAATCTCCGATCCATAGTTGCTCCACACACTACACACATCAACAGTGAGAATTCATACTATGATCTGCCGGCTACGGTAAGTGTACCATGAGTACCAAACATGTCGTACTCAATAGATAACTACCGACTAAGCTTCAAAGATAATGCAATCATAAATAACATGCAAATTAGGAATATAAATTACAAGCAACTATCTAGGAAGATAAACATACTAAAGCTAATGAGGCAATAAGGATAAAATATCCTGTCATACTAGTAATATGGGTCTAATGTAGAATGTCATATATCACTAGCCAATAACTAATAAAGAGTGAAAGAACGATATATAATAATATACAAGGCCAAGGAATAAACATACAATGTGAATGATCAAGAGAAACAGGGATGTACGATAATACCACGTATAAATATACATATAGGCATATAAGACTAACTTAAAGGTACAACCTAAGGTAGTCAACCTAACCTCTCTAAGGGGTCCTAACCATGTAAGAAGCTAATGCTAGCATAATCCGAGTCCCTAGTCATAATTTCTAACCATGAGATAACCAGCCATAATGTAATATACTGTAAAAAGAAAAGGGTTCAAAATTATGCTCAAACCTTAGTACAAGTCTATAATAAGCCTGCCACAAACTAACTATAATAAAATAATTAAGTAATCGAGTAGTTCGGACAAACAATACCTAATTGGGTCCTCATAAACTCGAAATGTTCAATCAACACTTAGAAAATAACAACCATAGCCTATAGCCTATAACTCATAAATGTAGGACCTACGGTGACCTCTATTCTCCAGCACGATGGCTCACAAACGAAGGTTCCCCTAGGGGATTCAGGAATATCCATATACACTACCTGGTCCTGATCCAAGATGTCCAATAATCATCATCAATATACTCCATCCAATATAGGAGAGATGTATATATAATAAGTGCATGAACTCAAAATATGTCTAAAAACTGTAAGTCTGTAAATCCATTGCTTGAGATCAACTCTGGGACAAAATTAGTATCATAGAGTAGAAAGGGTCGAAATCTCTCTCCACTAAATTAAATAGTAGTGGTAAAAGAGTAGATAAATCATGGATTAAAATCAAACTTGGTCTAATTTTTAAAATATCATCTTTTGTACCAAAAGTTCATTAATCATCAGTTAAGGTATAATGATTCCTATTATAAAAAAATCTATTTTAAAAGTGGAAAAAAGAAATAAATTCCTGTTTAAAAAATAATAGTAAAATCATAGTTTTGGTTGGAGTCATACCACTAAGTGAGCATGAATGTACCAAAGTTTGTACATTTCACCACTAGTATCCTAAAAATACAACCATAATCACCTAGGAGTCTATAGACTAAAGCCACATCTTTTATAAGGATAGAATACTCACTGGAGTCCAACTGGTATCGTAACCACGACCTCAGGCCCAATAGTATAAATTAGCATAACCGTAATACTATAATCTGGGAAACAATGATTCAATTCACTAAGTCAAATAATAAACCTTATATTAAATGGTCCTTAGCATCAACTATGATCAACATTCTTATAATCTAGGGTGATCGAACTCTATAGTCATAGAAATTATTTCATCCTATCGTTGATGTGCTATAGAAATATAGAACTTTCGATGCTTAAAACTATGTAAAAATAAAATTTTCTTAGGTTATTTGTTAGATATGATACATTTTGGGTATGTTTTGCAGAAAAATAGGTTTTGGATGCTAAGTTCGTAAAAAAAATGAAAAATGGTATTTTTTACTGCTTATTTGATCAATATTAGGTATTAGTAACACTTGTGAGATTGTATTTGACCAAAGCATAAGATGAAGGTTAAGGATTTGAAGATTGGTTGCAAGTGTTGGAAGGCCTGACACCTACCTATGTCTACATATGGACCATATGTCACACATATAGTCTGATGAGACTAAGGTAAGTGCTGGAATTGAAGATCTAGAGAATCCAGGGAGTGAAAGAGCTGAAAAAGAACTTTTGTCACCTACCTATGTCAACATATAGACCGTATGTAACACATGTGGAGAACATATTGGCAAAGCATGTGTCAGAAGTCTAAAATTTGAGTGTAGAGTTGCTGGATTTTTTGTCTGAGCACATGCAGTGGCCACATGTGCCAAGCCTCAGGTCGCATATGCCACATGCACCTAAGTCCAGGCCATATGTGGACACCACATGTGGTCACCGATACTTTTTTTATCCGTTTTCATCCGGGCTTTGATTTTAGGGTTTCCTCATGTACTATAAATACCCCTTATGTAGTTTTAGAAGAACTTAGACACTCTTTATATTTAAAAATGTATTTTGATTCTGAAATTTATTTTTGGTCTTAGAATTCTCTTATATTGATTTTGGTTGATTAATTCAGTTACAGTTTTGAGTTTTTACTTGTGATTATTGTTATTGCATCATATGCTTTCAATCATGAATGTTGTTGATTACTTTACAAGCATGAGCAGCTAAAAATCCTTAGCTAGGGTTGTGGAAACCCTAGCAAATTGGTGATGTGGGTGAAGTGCTATTGTTGTTCTGAACTAATACCCATGAATGCATTGTGTTATCTTCACTTTAATAGTTATCTTAGCAGTTGAAAACGTTAAAGGATCTCTCCTCAATAATTTCTACTTAATCCAAAAGAGGAGTAGTGAATTAAAAAAATAATGACAATAGTAATTTGATAGTTAGTTGTCGATCCACACTGCTAGGTATTATCTACGTAAGATGGTTCGCTTTCATATAATAACTAAAGACTTACAGGTAATAGTTAACTGGGATCAAGATAAGGGTTAGTAATGTGACATCCTAAGACTCAAAACATTAAGGGTAAAATCTATTTGCTCGTCCAATAGACTGTAGATAGTACATAAATTATCAAATTCCGCATCCATGGAATCGGGTTGGTCCAATAAATCATTATAAGACTATGAAGTTGAGAAGTTAAGAGGGATATAATCCTAGTATTCACCTACGATTGCTTACACTTAAAGTTGATATTTTCTACTGGTTCGATATTACTACTCAAAATCCCCCATTTTCTTTTCCAGTTCTGCCCGTTAATTACAATAGCTGAGAGCAATGGTTCCACGTATTCCTTTGGGATTTGACTCTAACTTTTTTTGGATTATTGTATTTGATAGCAACTTCATAACCTTCGGAGTAAAGGTATATGTTGGGCATTATCAAATTTTGGCTCTGTTGACGGGGAATATAGTGTTGATTTATGATTTGAGGTTGTTGTAGTTTATGGTTTTTGTTTTTGTTTTTATTTGTAGTTGGGTATATGATGGTGTATTCCTAGCACACAGAGTAGAGGAAATTCCTTAATCCCATTGAATTCAAATGCAGAGAGGATCTACAAACACCTAATAGGATGATAAATAGAAAAGATATGATGCTCCTGAAGGATTTGTTATGATGTGCCCCCCCTCCCCCCAAAGGATTTTAGGATCTTATTGATCGATAGACTGGTGAGAGTTTATCTTAAGCTAAAAATGATAGGAGGGAAGTAGAAGAAGATCAGTGGATAGCTCGAGATGCAGAGTTAGTTGTGCAGAGACAAATAGTAGACAGTCGAGAAACACTTGGTGGAAATTAGAACAGAGCCAGGTGAGGCTGTCTTAAGTGATCTTATCATATCAGTATGTGATTTCTGTACAAGGATGATGAAAAAGATCTGAGAGACATTGATCCGGTAGAGACTGGAGCTATTATTTCTCCTATCCTGCCCCATTGTAAAGTTTAATATCTCTAGTGCTATGATCCAACTATTATACTTTAAGGGTGTGTTTGTGGGGTTGCCTACCGATGATGCAACCATGCATATGGAAAATTGTATGGGGTCTGTACTTCACATACCATACTGGGGTAGATCAGGAAGCACTTAGATTGAAATTGTTTCCCTTTTCGCTTACTAGAAAAGCATCTTTATGGCTGGGTGAAATTCTAAGAGGATTTATCACTCCATGAAATGAGTTTCGTAAAAAATTCTTGAACATATTTGTTCCTCCATCGAGAGTGTTGCATCTAAAGGACAAGATTTATAATTTCAGGCACCTAAAATTAAAATCTATGTACTATGCATGGTTCAGGTTTAAGAAGAAGCTTAGCATGGTGCCCAACGATCAAATTTTAGGGACAAGCTTGTTGGCAATATTCTATAGAGCCTTGACTATCAGATGTAGAGCTATGGTAAACACTATCTCCAAAGGAGACTTTATGATATTATGATGGAAGATAGCTTTGAGAATTATGGATCAGATCTCATTAACTAACTGAGGGTGGCAAACTTTGGAGGTTGAGAGAGGTTTTGACATCTATGCCATTAGAGCTTTTGGTGAGCAGAGAGTAATTGAGGATGCTGTAGATTAGGAGATTTTACTATTAAGGACTAATATTGGTGAGTTGGCCAAATAATTCACAATAATAAATTCTGCAAAGGCTAATAAAGTAGGGGCATGTGGTACAGCCTCTACGATCTATTAGTTTGTGTTAGAGGAGGAGGCAAAGTATTTGGATCATTAGTTAGTAGGTTTTCAAGCCCAAGGGCAAGGAAACCAAGGTTGGAACTTGTCATGACCCAACCCGAGGCCCTGGTCGTGATGGGCATCCTGACCCAAGAAGGTCTAAGATACCCCTTTTAACTCCTCAACCCACTAGTTATATTGTCCGATTTGGGCCCAAGCCCTCACCGCTTGAAAACGCATTACTAAGGAGTAAGACATGCTTACTTATATACCCAACATCATATCTGTGTTTCGCCGATGTTGGACTCCTTCCTAAGTTGGGTGTTACATACACCCCCCTTATGGTCTCTGTGTTTTGCCAATGTAGGACTCCTTCCTAAGTTGGGGTGTTACATACACCCCCCTTATGGACTTAGCGCCCTCGCCGAGGTTTTCCCCACCGAATGGGATTTGCCTACACTTAGGACTAAGGTTTATCCTGCGTTACCGAGATTTGTCTACACTCAGTTTAAACTCTGACCCATATCGATAGGGATGACACACGAGTGACTCTGATACCATTTTTTCACGACTTGACCCGAGGCCCTGTCTACGATAGGCATCCCGAACCACACAGGATTGAGATACCCCTGTCACATCCCAACCCACTAGTGATATTGTGCACTCTGGGCCCAAGCCTGCACAACTTTAAAATGCGTCACTAGGGAGTAAGGCTTTCTTACTTATATACCCAGCATCCCTCCTGTGTTTTGCCGATGTGGGACTCCTCTCTAAGTTAGGGTGTTACATACACCCTCTCTTATGGACTCAGCGTCCTCGCTGAGGTTTTCCCCACCGAATGAGTTTTCCTTCACTCAGGACTGAGGTTTACCCCACCTTACCAGGATTTTTCTACACTCAGTTTGAACTCTAGTCCACATCGACAGGGATAACATAGGAGAGGCTCTGATACCAAGTTTGTAACGCCCCAAATTTGGTACCCGGAATGCCATACGGTACTCATGACCCCGAAGGACCACAAGCTAACCCATGACTAATATTTGTAATTGAGCACTACATAACATACTGTATAAATACGAAATAAAATGCTAAAAATCCATAAGGTTCAAAAATCTGTTAACACATAACATCTGGAGATACGATATATCAATACCAAAACAACTAAAATAATTATCTGAACATGCTAGTTTGAATGCCTCTAAATTGTCTGAATAAGAAGTTGATGGGATATGTCCCCAACTAACTTCAACTGCTGAAATAAACTAAGTACTGAAAGAATGAAATAGTCAAATAATAACATTCTCGAATGATGAGGAATCACTTCTAATCTGTTTGCTGAACGACTGATCTACTAAGAATTCTTTAGAGCTCGTGCTTTTGAACCTATGGTATAAAAAACCATAGCACAAAAGAAAAGTATCCATCAGTACGCGAGAATGTACTGGTACATAAGTGAGGTAAGATAAATGCAAAAGTGTATATGCATGAACTATAACTGACTGACATGAACACGAACATGACTACGTGAGGATATATGCATGAATACATGTACTATAACTGAAGTCATGATAATACCAAATCTGAATACTGATAACATGAGTTTTGTATTAACTGATTGATTGTGTCTGATGGCTTTAATTCTAATGGAACTAGCTGAGTTCCATGCTGTACTGTGTGGCTGTATTTGATAGTCCTGAATCTGAAGAACTATTTGAGTTCTTTTACTGAGACTGAGATTGAGACTGTGGGAGATAGTCATCTAATCGACATGCCCCTAATAAGCTATTATAGCTGAGTTGGGGTCCAATATGTAACCCCAATTATAAGGGTCTCAATACCACGCCACTAGTAAGGATAAGCTGTGAGTGACCCTCATCTGGCAGTGTCCCTAAAGGAGAATGGTAGGACACTTGTCTGGCAGTGTTGATCCACCTTATCAGCCCTCATCTGACAGTATTGGTGTCTCAACTTATGCTAGCTACATAGTCTTGGAATGCAAGAATTGTTTCTAAAGGTCACACCCTCTACTGTCTATGTGTTCCCTCATCTTTGGCTTCGCTCAGTGCTAAATCCTACTCCCAACTGAGATGAACTGGACTGAGTCTATTGAGTTTTATGGACTGATGGAATGTTACTGAATACTGTTAAATGACTGAGTTCATGAGATTTTTGAGTTTTCCTGAGTCATGTAACTGACTGAATTTTGCTGATCATAGTGTGACTGAGATTATCATGAAACTGACACTGGTTCTAGGCACACAACTAAATTATCGGGTATAAATACCCCCAGGACTTGATAGCATAAAATTAATTCATGGAACAATTTCAAAAGAACAACAATGGCTACACATATATCCATAATTCATTGACTAAAACATTTCATCAAACATTTGACATGCATTAACTTATACAGGAATGGGGATTTCATACATCATACTATAATGGCACTTTTTCCTTCACAAAGGCATTTAATCAAATATATGGGGAGCATACTTTGGTTATACCATCATCAATGCATCTAATTAACATGGTTTCATAAATAAATTTGCAATTTGAAGAGTTTATCATTAATATTATGCAAATCATCACATACTAGGATCAATCATTGGAACATGTAATTTAAAACATGAATCAAAACCCAACAACAATATGGACATAAATTTCAATTCAACTAAATCATGAACATTCATAAATACACAATCTAAGACTTGAAGAAACTCACAATCAAGGTATGCTATAATAATTACACAATCTAAGACTTGAAGAAACTCATAATTTGTATAATATTAATGATAAACCTTTTAAATTACAAATTTATTTATGCAACTATGATAATTAGATGCATTAATGATGGTATAACAAAGTATGCTCCCCATATGTTTGATTAAATGCCTATGTAAAGGAAAAAGTGCCATTATAGTATGATAGTATAAAATCCCCATTCCTGTAAAAGTTAATGCATCCAAGTGTTTGATAAAATGTCTTAGTCAATGAATTATGGATATATGTGTAGCCATTATTGTGCTTTTGAACTTTTCCCATGAATTACTTTTATGCTATCGAGTCATGAGGGTATTTATACTAGACAATTTAGCTGCGTGCCTAGAGCCAGTGTCAGTTTCATGATAATCTCAGTCATGCCATGATCAGTAGAATTCAGTCAGTTACATGACTCAGGAAAACTCAGAAATCTCATAACTCAGTCAGTTAACAGGATTCAGTAACATTCTGTTAGTCCACGGAACTCAATGAACTCAGTCCAGTTCATCTCAGTATTAATGTTTAGTTTCTACTCAGTTGGGAGTAGGATTCAACATCGAGCAAACCCAAGGACAAGGGGACACACTGACCGTAAAGGGTGTGACCCTTAGAAGTAATCCTTGTGTTCCAGAACTATGTAGCCAGCATAGGTTGAGATATCAAAACATTCAGATGAGGGTTGATGAGGTGGATCAACACTGCCAAATGAGGGTCCCACCATTCTTCTTTGGTGAAACTGCCAGATGAGGGTCACTCATAGCTTATCCTTACCAGTGGCGCGGTATTGACACCCTATCAATTGGGGTTACAGATTAGACCCCAACTCAGCTATAATAGCTTATTAGTGGCATGTCGGTTAGATGACTATCCCCCACAGTCTCAGTCTCAGTCTCAATAAAAGAAATCAGATAGTTTTTCAGATTTAGGATTATCAGATACAGTCATACAATTCAGCACGGACCTTAGCTAGTTCTATTAGAATTAGAACTGTCAGACACAGTCACTCAGTTGATACGAAACTCATGTTATCAGTATTTAGATTCACTATTATCATGACTTTAGTTACAGTTCATGTATTCATGCATGTATCCTCACATAGACATGTTAGTGTTCTTGTCAGTCAGTTATAGTTCATGCATATGAACCTTTAAATTCAGCTTACCTTACTTGCGTACCAATACATTCTCATGTACTGATGCATACTTTTCTTTTGCATTATGGTGTTTTATACCATAGGTTCAGAAGCATGAGCACTAGAGTTTCCTTAGTAGATCAGCTGTTCAGCAGACAGACAAGTAATGAGTCCTCATTATTTGAGAATATTATTTTCTAACTATTTTATTCTTTCAGTACTTAGTTTATTTCATCAATTGGAGTTAGTTGGGGACATGTCCCATCAACTCCTTATTCAGATAATTTAGAGGCTTTCAGACTAGCATGTTCAGACAGTTATTTTAGTTATTTTGGTATTGATATACCGTATCTCCAGATATTATGTTTTAATAGATTTTTGAACCTTATGGGTTTTTAGCCTTTTCTTTCATATTTATACAATATGTTATAAAGTGCTCAGTTAAGGATATTAGTAACGGGTTAGCTTGTATTCCTTTGGGGTCATGAGCATCGTGTGGCATTCCGCGTACCAGATTTGGGGTGTTACAAACTTTGTATCATAGCCGCACCTGTGGCATCCCTGTCGATGTGGGCCATAGTTCAAACTGAGTGTAGGAAAATCCTGGTAAGGCGGGGAAAAACTCAGTCCTGAGTGTAGGCAAATCCCATTCAGTGGGGCAAATCTCAGCGAGGATGTTGAGTCCATAAGGGGGTGTATGTAATAACTTAACTAAGGAAAGAGTCCCACATCAACAAAACACAGGAGGCATGTTGGGTATATAAGTAAGAAATCCTTACTCCCTAGTGACTCATTTTAAAGTCGTGTGGGCCTGGGCCTGGAGCGAACAATATCACTAGTGGGTTGGGACGTGATAGGGGTATCTTGGGCCTGTGTGGTTTGAGATGCCCGTCGTGGCCAGGGCCTTGGGTCAGGTCATGAAAGAATAGTATCAAAGCTGATCCTGTGTCATCCCTATCGATGTGGTTCAGAGGTCAAACTGAGTGTAGGTAAATCCGGGTCAGGCAGGGTAAAACTCAGTCCTGAGTGTAGGCAAATCCCATTCGGTAGGGCAAACCTCAGTGAGGGTGCTGAGTCCATAAGGCAGGGTGTATGTAACACCTCAAATTAGGAAAGAGTCCCATATTAGGAAAACACATGAGGGATGCTGGGTATATAAGTAAGAAAGCCTTACTCTCTAGTGACGCATTTTAAAATTGTGCAGGCCTGGGCCTAAAACGGATATATAACTAGTGGGTTTGGGGAGTTAAAAGTGTCTCTTGGGCTATGTGGTTCGAGTTTCCCATCGCGGACAGGGCCTCAAATCAAGTTATGAAAAAATGGTATTAAAGCCGCTCCTATGTCAGCCCTATCAATGTGGGCCAGAGTTCAAACTGAGTGTAGGCTAATCCCGGTAAGGCAGGGGAAACTTAAGTCCTGAATGTAGGCAAATCCCATTCTGTGGGGTAAACCTCAGTGAGGATACTGAGTCCATAAGGAGGTTTTATGTAACACCCCAACTTAGGAAGGATTCACACATCGGCAAAACACAGAGTCCATAAGGGGGGGTGTAAGTAACACCTAACTTAGGAAGGAGTCCCACTTTGGAAAAACACACATGGGATGCTGGGTATATAAGTAAGCAAGTCTTACTCCCTAGTGATGTATTTTAAAGTTGTGAGGGCCTGGGCCTAAAGCGGACAATATCACTAGTGGTTTAGGGAGTTACAGGAGGTATCTTAGGCCTTCGTGGGTGGGATGTCCATCACGGCCAGGGCCTCAGGTCGAGTCATGACAAAATGGTATTAGAGCCACTCCTGTATCATCCCTGTCGCTGTGGGACAGAGTACAAATGGAGTGTAGGCAAATCCCAGTAAGGTGGGTCAAACCTCAGTCTTGAGTGTAGGTAAATCCCATTCGATGAGGAAAACCTCAGCGAGGGCACTAAGTCTATAAGAGGGGGTATATGTGACACCCAAACTTAGGAAGGAGTCCCATATTGGGAAAACACAGGAGGGATGATGGGTATATAAGTAAGAAAGCCATACTCCCTAATGACGTATTTTAAAGACGTTCGGTCCTGGGCCCAAAGCAGATAATATCACTAGTGGGTTTGGGGAGTTAGAAGGGTCTCTCGGGCCTTTTTGTTTGGAATGCCCATCACGGCTAGGGCCTCGGCTCAGGTCGTGGATGTTATGGGCATCCTAACCCATGAAGGCCCGGGATAACCCCTGTAACTCCCAAACCTATTAGTGATATTATCCTATTTGGGCCTAGGCCCTCACGGCTTTAAAATACGTCACTAGGGAGTAAGACTTACTTACTTATATACCCAGCATCCCATCTGTGTTTTGCCAATGTGGGACTCCTTCCTAAGTTGGGTGTTACATACAACCCCCCTTATAGACTCTGTGTTTTGCTGATGTGGGACTCCTTCCTAAGTTGGGGTGTTACATATACCCCCTCCTTATGCCAAACTAACAAACTCATTAAATATATTCACTCCCCTCTAATCTCAAACCAAACATTAATAAGGGTATATCATATGTAAATTAGTTTACAAAACTAACACAAGTATTGGCCTAAGGTGAGCTAGAGGGGTCCACTTCTAATCCCCGAAATCCATTTAGGCAAATTTTACCCTGGACTAGGGCAAAGTATCTAAATTTATTTCTAGATTTTGAATAAGCAATAATTAGCCCAAGGATAGGAATTCTTCCTAACTGTGTGCAATTACTTCAATCCTACCTGAAGTAATAGACACTAAGGACATTTCCCCTAATATGAGCAACTAAGGAAAATTCATCCTAAACATGAACCACGAAGCTAAATTTGCCTAAGACATGAGTAACTAAGCTAATAACTTCAAATTTATGATTTGGTGATAGCCTAAATAGTTCAACTAATCTAAATATTCTCATTCATACTTCCAACACCTAAATCCCACCACATATCTAGCATAATATTATAATCATACTACGAGAGAGCTCTATCTTTGGAGAAGGTAAACCAACCCTACCTGGATGCCGAAGAAAAGCCCAAAAAATCTTTTGAACCACCGATTTTCCCTTTTGAGGAGGTTTCACAAAATGCCACGCTATAAAAAATACAATCTACTCATCAAAATGAGAATAATGATACCCATATTACACTATTATGCTTCAGGTCCAAAATTATGTAAAATTCTCTGTAGGGCTCATTTACGGAATCACACTTTTAAAAATAACACGACATCCCTCCAAGCTTAAGGAACATTTATCCTAAAAAATGGCTGAATTCTGAGCTCTAAAGGTGCTATATTCAAGACACCAAGATTTTAGGGATTTTAGAAAAGATAGAGGAATTAACCATGAAATTAATGGAAACTTACCATAAAGTTGAAGGAGAAATGAACATCGGTTCTCTTAAGAAACTATTGCTTAAGCGACCATGTGTCGCGTTCGGAACACTAGCAGCCTCAACATATATTGCGTAAGCAATGTTGGTATTGCATAAGCAGCATTCGCTTATGTATCAGACACTTTGTTTACGCGATACCAATAGGCCAAGACAGGTTTCTTAAGTGACTGAATGGTCGTGTATGAGATGCACTAGACACCAACTGAGACTTGGAATTCCAAGTCTCCGTCAACCCCTCGGGATTCATCCAAAATCCCGTATATGCAAATGAACTATGCTATCCCATCGAATATGACATTTTGGACTCAATGGTGTAGTAAAAATTTCCATCCAAGGTCGTTGCAATAAAAAGTTGGTTCTATACCCACTTACCATTTTTTAACTTTCGATTAATAGCTTGAAATGAGTCCAGGAGTCTAGAGATCCGAACCAAGGGTCTACCCAACCTAAAATCGACGTTCTTGAGTTGTTTGTATAGTTAAAATTGACATACAGGATTGTGTCACTAATTTTTTTGTCCAGTAGCTAATTTGAACCAAAGAAGGCATTAAAAATAGGGAATTGACTCTAAAACCTAAATGAACTGCTCTATAACCTCATTGTTAGCCCCAGCAAGTCATGAATGACTTGGGAAAGCTATAGGAAAACTCTAAACAATGAAAATGAGCCTAAATATAGAAAATAATCTAGAGGGTCATTACAGTAAACACTACTAAAATAACTTTCGCCTATGAATGTGTAGGATTAAGATGTACATGAAGCCTCGAACAGGTGAGGATACTGGATCCTTATATCACTCTTAATCTCCTATGTAGCCTCCTCTATTGGGTGGTACCTTCGCTGAACCTTAACTATTGTTATTTTTCTAGTGTGCAATCAACAGACATCATTAGCCAATATGAGCTCAAGCTTCTCTACGAAGGTCAACCACTCATCCAACTTAATCGAGTCCTAGGGTACGAGTGGTACCCCATCTCGTACCCAAACTATGCCAAGACCCTACCTACTGGTTCCTATACGATTTGTACCTCCCTAGTCGTACCCTAAGGGCACGACACCCTCAATCATACCGACCAATCGTATCTAGGGCAGACTCCACAAGACCAAGACGATCATGCACTATATGACTTGCACTACACCACTTGTATTCTCCTATACGATTCGTACACTAGGGAGTCATATCTTAGGCAGCAGCCAAGCCAACCATACTGCCTAAGGTATGAGTAAACCCTCAAGATAGCCTATGAGTCATATTCAAGGGTACGATTGGTACCCTTGTGTCATACCAAGTTAAAAAGGTTAAAACATGAGAAATTTCGTAATAGTCCAAATCCTAGGGAGTTTCAGTCTCCCCCACTAGGATCATTCGTCCTCAAATGACGGCTAAGGGTAGGAATAAGCACGAGATAACCTATTAAACTCTCCCTCAACTAAAATAGAAGACAAAGATATAATAAATGAAGATGAGATGATCATCACCTAACCCAAACATTATATATTTACCAACACCTCTATCCCAACCTCTAACTAGGCTAGAAATCAAAGATATAAGAGGAACCATTTCTCACCTTTAACCAAGTTAGAAACCAAGATATGATAAATAACTTACACTCTATGCACGAGTTTTTAAAAGAAGGAACCAACTCAGAGACTTGGACTCTCATGTCATTTTTTGCATCCCAAATGGCTTTCTCGGACTTTTGGTTTCACTATGGAACCTTTACCAAAGCCATACTTATTTGTTCACAACCGGTGAACGTAAAAATCTGATACAAAATCAAACCAACAACACCAAGAGCTTCAAGTAGGCTCGGATTTCAATCCAACAACACAAGAACAACAAGTTTAAGTTTCGGTTTTTCAGCCCACAACACAAGAGCAACAAGATAGATAACAATGCTAGTGAATCGAAAAGAGCCCCACACGGCTTCACTAGACTTTAAGATAACAAAATCAACAACAACAACAAGATAAAGAAAGATAGATAACTTGACATATAACATTCAAGAAACTAAGAACCCTAACATCAAGAGAGGACCCTAAGTCTAATGAATATAAACACAAAGTTCTTACGAGGACCAAGAGGCACTCAACGACCTCAAAACCCTTGTTTCTAGCCAAAGAGACAACACAAGTATCCCTCTACTTGTGAGATAATAGGGGCGGCTTCTATGAGTGGAAGAGAGAGGAAAGGTTTAGTGTTTTAGGTTACAAAAATCAGCATTCAAAAACTAAGGAATAACTCTCTAACATGTCCTATTTATACTACAAACAGAAGGGGTAAAATGACCCATCCGCCCGGATTTCAGTCCAACAACACAAGAACAACAAGTTTAAGTTTTGGTTTTTTTTCAGCCCACAACACAAGAACAACAAGATAGATAACAACGCTAGTGAATCGAAAAGAGCCCCACACGGCTTCACTAGACTTTAAGATAACAAAATCAACAACAACAACAAGATAAAGAAAGATAGATAACTTGACATATAACATTCAAGAAACTAAGAACCCTAACATCAAGAGAGGACCCTAAGTCTAATGAATATAAACACCAAGTTCTTACGAGGACCAAGAGGCACTCAACGACCTCAAAACCCTTGTTTCTAGCCAAAGAGACAACACAAGTATCCCTCTACTTGTGAGATAATAGGGGCGGTTTCTATGAGTGGAAGAGAGAGAAAATGTTTAGTGTTTTTAGGTTACAAAAATCAGCATTCAAAAACTAAGGGACGACTCTCTAACATGTTCTATTTATACTACAAACAAAAGGGGTAAAATGACCCATTCGCCCTTGCTTCTTGTGCCAACCTTGGAGAGTAGTTTATTAGACATTAGGACCTCTCTTCACACATAAAAACGTTTAGGTCCTTGGTTGGTTCAATCACCAACTCACACACGGCCATTTGCATGAACAAGGCTTGGAGTTTTTGTTATTCCCGAGCTTGGCTTCGTGTGAAAGGCCGTGTACCTGTGGAGGCTGCCCTACCCGTATCATCCTCTCCATCTTGAGAGAAATTTGACCTCAAATTCGGCATTTGGTCATCTTCAACCGCATCCACGAGGGAGAGATCACCAACGTTGAAAGTGTTGTGCACTTGATATTCCGGTGGAAGGTTAATCTTGTAGGCGTTGTCATTGATTCTCTCAAGTACTTGGAAAGGACCATCCCCCCTTGGCAGCAATTTGGACTTCCTTTGAGCTGGAAACCGATCCTTTCGAAGATGCACTCACACCCAATCTCCGGGTTCAAGCACAAGTCTTCTTCTCCCTTTGTTTACCCTTTTTGCAATCTCTTGGTTCTTCTTTTCAAGCTTGATCCGCACCGTCTCATGCATTTTATTCATTGGCTCGGCTCTTTTATTTCCATCTAAGCTGGTCATGAGATCACTAGACAAAGGAGTGAGATCTAGAGGGGTAAGGGGATTCAGGCCGTAAACACATTCAAAGGGAGTCATTCCCGTGCTCGAATGTATTACCCGGTTGTATGCAAATTCCACCAAGGGTAGGTGATCTTCCCATAAAGTTAGCTTACCTTTAACCATAGAACGTAGCATAGACCCCAAGGTTCTATTTACTACCTCCTTTTGGCCATCGGTTTGTGGGTGACAAGAAGTGGAGAAAAGTAACTTCGTTCCAAGCCTACCCCACATGGACTTCCAAAAGAGACTTAGGAACTTGGAGTCCCTATCGCTCACAATAGTCCTCGGTACCCCGTGAAGCTTTACAACATGTGCAACAAATAATGAAGCTACACTACGAGCATCCTCGGTTTTAGCACATGGAATAAAATGAGCCATTTTAGAGAATCTATCAACAATAACAAAAAAATGCTATCTCGGCCCTTTCTAGTCCTTGGCAGCCCCAAAACAAAATCCATCGAAATGTCCAACCAAGGCCTAAGGGGAGTAGGGAGTGGGGTGTATAATCCTTAAGGTAGGAGATGAGATTTCGCACTCCGGCAGGCCACGCATTGACTACAAATTTTAGTGACGTCTTTGCGCATTTTGGGCCAATAGAAGTTCTCCTCTAAGATTCCGAGGGTCTTGTCTACCCCAAAGTGACCCATGAGGCCTCCGTCATGGGCCTCCCTCACAAATAATTCCCTCCAAGAACTAGAAGGAACACACAACCTCCTCCCCTTGAACAAATACCCATCTAACCGAGAGTAGGAGGAATGGTCATTCTCCTTAAGCCAACGGTCCCTTCCCCACTCTTCGCATTCCCTAAAAATAGGAGCAAAGGTAGGATCCTCGGGATACAACAACCGCAAGCTCTCAAAACCCATCAATTTTGAAGACAAGGTAGCAACAAGCACATGCTTCCTAGACAAGGCATCGGCAACAATATTTTCCTTTCCCCTTTTGTAATGAATTACATAAGGGAAAGTCTCGATGAACTCAATCCACTTAGCATGACGCCTATTCAACTTGTCTTGGATCTTAAGGTGTTTCAACGACTCATGATCCGTTCGTATCACAAACTCCTTAGGCCACAAATAATGTTGCCAATTTCCCAAGGCTCTAACAAGGGCGTACAACTCCAAATCATAAGTTGAGTAATTAAGAGTTGCCCCTTTGAGCTTTTCACTGAAATAAGCAACGGGCTTACCTTCTTGCATCAAAACAGCCCCGATGCCAACCTTACTAGCATCACACTCTACTTCAAACATCTTATCAAAATCGGGCAATTGCAATAAAGGCGCCGAGATGAGCGTAGCTTTCAAGGCCTCAAAAGCCCTAGCCTGCTCATCACCCCATTTAAAGGGTCCGTCCTTTCTAATTGCCTCGGTCAAGGGGGCTGCTATAGAACTAAATCCTTTGACAAACCTCGTATAAAAGCTTGCCAACCCGTGGAAACTTCGGATTTCTCCAATAGTTCTAGGGGTCGGCCAACTTCGAATAGAGTCTATCTTGGAATCGTCCACTTCCACACCCCTTGAGCTCACGACAAAACCCAAGAATATAACTTTATCAACACCAAAAGAACACTTATCCATGTTGGCATACAGCTTCTCCTTTCGGAGCATATCAAACACACATCTCAAATGCATTACATGATCATCAATAGATTTACTATACACCAACACATCATCAAAGTAAACCACCACAAACTTTCCAATATAAGGCTTCATTACATGATTCATTAGCCTCATAAATGTGCTAGGAGAATTGGTAAGGCCGAAGGGCATGACCAGCCACTCATATAGACCAAATTTGGTCTTGAATGCGGTCTTCCACTCATCACCGGGTTGCGTGCGAATTTGGTGATAGCCGCTCCTAAGGTCCACTTTAGAAAACAAACAAGATTCGTGGAGCTCATCTAACATATCATCTAGTCTAGGGATTGGATGACGATACCTTATCGTGATTTTGTTGATGGCTCTACAATCGACGCACATGCGCCAAGTTCCGTCCTTCTTTGGTACCAAAAGCACCGGAACAGCACACAGACTTATGCTTTCCTTGATGTATCCCTTGTTGAGAAGCTCCTCAACTTGTCTTTTAAGCTCCTTAGAGTCCATCGGATTGCTCCTATAGGCTGGTTTGTTTGGAAGTTGTGAACCCGGCACCAAATCAATTTGGTGCTCAATTCCCTGAAGTGGGGGCAATCCTTGCGGAAGTTCGTGAGGAAATACATCTTCATACTCCTGCAACACACAAGAAATCAAAGGGGAAATGGAAGAATTAGTGGGGTTAGTATTAAAACAATGGGTCAAAAGTAACATCGGCTTGTTTTCATCATGGTCCACGAAGAGTTCTTTCCTCCTAGCCAACATCACTATGTTTTCCATCTCCCTTGTCGTTGGGACAGCCTCGGATGTCCCTACTTCCTCACCTACGGCATCCCCCCCTTTTCTCCCTTTCCGGATTCCTTCCCCTTTCCCTTTAACTCTCTCACCTTTTGATGCCACTCATTTACTTGGGAGGGTGAAAGAGGGTGAAGTGTGACCTTTCGGCCATCCTTCTCAAGCGTATAACGGTTGGACCTCCCATCGTGCTTAGTAGACCTATCATATTGCCATGGCCTACCTAACAACAAGTGACATGCTTGCATTGGGATCACGTCATAAAGCACTTCATCGTGGTAGTTTCCCACCTTAAACCGAATCACACATTGCCTTGTGACCTTTAATTCACCATAATCGTTCAACCATTGTAGCTTGTAAGGACTAGTGTGTAGTGTAGTTGGTAGCTTCAAGAAATTTACCATAGCATGGCTCGCAACATTTGTACAACTACCACTATCAATCACCAAGGTGCACACACTCCCCTTTACAAGACACTTAGTATGGAATAGATTTTCCCTTTGACTCGGGTCATCCATCGCCTTACTAATCATGACACGTCTAACCACAAAGTTTGGAACCACACATTCCCCTTCTTGTGGATAGACATCTTCACTACCATCTAATTCATCATCATTCAGCCCATTTTCAGCTCCCTCTCCATCTTGAGGCTCGGCCTCATCCTCCCTCCTTTCGGAAACCACCTCCTCACCAAGGTAGTACACTTTCCCTTCTTTTAGGATCACATTGCGCCGGTTCGGACATTCATTGGCCTTATGCCCCCAACCTTGGCACTTGAAGCATTGGAACCCCTTTGGGTTGGGATATTTGTGAGCCTCCGGTTTCGGAGGGAACTTAGGGACTGTTTTGGACTCGGGCAGCTTCGTAGGGGCGGGTTGGTCCTTGTTTTTGGGCCAACCCGAGGGGGTTTGTACCCTTGCCTTGAAGGCTGATCTCTCCTTAAGTTCCCTTTCAATCTCTAGGGCCGCATGGAATATACCGTCAATGGTTTCAAACCGGTGAAGGGTCAAATGAGTGGAGATCTCTTTGTTCAACCCACACTTGAACCGGATGATGTCGTGACTGATTTTCTCCCCACGATGATCAAGTTTCAACATGAGTTGTTGGAACTCGTCAAAATAGGCCATCACACTCTTGCCTCCTTGCCGCAAGCCATATAATCTAGCGAGCAACTCATGACGATATCTCTCGGGAAGGTATCGTTGTCTCATCAAATACCTCAACCGATACCAAGGTGGTGGCTGCCCATCCACTAATTCATTACCAAATCGTTTAACATACTCCCACCAAGTGTTAGCATAGCCCTCGAGGTGAGCTATAGCGTAGCAACTCTTATTTTCTTCCGAGATGTCATTAACTTGGAAAACTTTGTCACAAGCCGATTCTCAAGTTAAGTAGGTCTCGGGGTCACTTTCACCCTTAAAGATGGGTAGGCTCAACTTGATGGAGTTGATGCCTACGTCTCTCTCTTGGTGTCGGTTTCCCCTATCTCCATACCCCCGGTATCTCCTAGGTTCTCCTCGACCCCCTCTTAACTCCTCCTACCTCATATAAGCATCATCAAAGGCTCCATCTCCTTCATACTCCTCTCTACCGTATCCTTCAAAGTGGGCTGGCCGGCCTTGGCCGTTTTGATTCGGAGGATTTGGAATTTGCGGTCTTTGGGTTAATGGAGCTTGGAATGAAGGGGCTTGGAAATGTAGTGGTCTAGTGGAGTCTCGGTTTGGAGGAAAATAGGTAGTTTGGCTTGCGGTATTAAGTGGAGCTTGGGGTGCATTTAGCATTTGGTGGACTGTTTCGGGGGTGATGGTTGCGGAGGAGGTCCTATCATGACCATTGGTAGATACATGTAGAGGAGTAGAAGGACGAGAGTTCCTTTGACTCTCCACTTGTTCTAATCTCCCACTAATAGTCGACACTTCCCCCCTTATTGCTGCAAAGTCCCCTCTCACGGCCCCAAATTCCGAATTCAACCTTTCAAGTGTCCGGGTAACGGCCTCAAGAGTGACCCTCATAGAATCAAGGGCATTAGTATCCACATTATGAGACGTAGCTCCTTCCATTGCCAAGGTATTATCCGCTTTAGTTCACCACAAGTTCGTGTTCCACAAGTGTTGTATAATTGGCTTGTAACCGTGAGATTTTTAAGGTATGAGTAAGCTCTTATCCGGAATGGATTCTTGTTTGAAGACTCAAAGAATTCTTGCCGTACTAGAGTCAAAAATCAGCAATTCGTTCAAACGAATAAAAGCACTATAATAATCGTTGACACGAACAAACGGTTCAAGGAACTAGTTGACAACCTAGTAGGAAGGTACTAGTTTGTTAATTAGTTCTAGGACCAAGTAAGGGAAACCAAGGATCAACAATTAGCAACCAAAGAATATCCTAAGTTGAGCTTATAGCGACGTGGCAACATGCAATGGTCCCACACGTTCTTCTTCTCTCCCTTTTTGTTTTTTTGTTTTGTGTTAATATTCACACAACTTGTTATAGTTTGCAAAGTGTTTTGGTGGGAAAAATAAAATCTTGTAGTATTTCACCCTTTTCAAACTCAAGAAAGTGGGGTTTGGTTGACTAATCCCACAAAACAAGGCTCCTTGAATTAGGGAAATGTGATTGACAAGACTAAAAGGTGATGGGTGCAAGTCTTTCACAACAACTTTATAGCTTGTCTTACCACTTGAGCACACAACAAGATGAACAAGTTCAAAAGATGAACACCTCAACAAACTTCATCAACTTCTTTAGCACATAAACACACAACCACCGATTTTTTTTTTTTTTTTTTTGGTTATCAACAACATACAACTTTCGGCCACTTCAAGTACTACACAATGTTCAAGTTTTCAAGCTCAACTTTCGGATCTAGACACTTTAGTGTTGGTGAGAAAGAAACCAACACTAGAAACTCACTAAACAAGCAAAATAACACCTAGATCTAAACATACAACATCATTCTTGGTTTCAACTTTTAATGGACAGATTTTCAGAATTTCTTTTTGGTGCAGTTTGTTTAAGCCGTGAACTAGCCCAAGATGGGTTATGTTGGAACACAACCGGTCTTGCTTTGATACCAAATGATACAAAATCAAACCAACAACACCAAGAGCTTCAAGTAGGCTCGGATTTCAGTCCAACAACACAAGAACAACAAGTTTAAGTTTCGGTTTTTTTTCAGCCCACAACACAAGAACAACAAGATAGATAACAACGCTAGTGAATCGAAAAGATCCCCACACGGCTTCACTAGACTTTAAGATAACAAAATCAACAACAACAACAAGATAAAGAAAGATAGATAACTTGACATATAACATTCAAGAAACTAAGAACCCTAACATCAAGAGAGGACCCTAAGTCTAATGAATATAAACACCAAGTTCTTACGAGGACCAAAAGGCACTCAACGACCTCAAAACACTTGTTTCTAGCCAAAGAGACAACACAAGTATCCCTCTACTTGTGAGATAATAGGGGCGGCTTCTATGAGTGGAAGAGAGAGGAAATGTTTAGTGTTTTTAGGTTACAAAAATCAGCATTCAAAAACTAAGGGATGACTCTCTAACATGTTCTATTTATACTACAAACAAAAGGGGTAAAATGACCCATCCGCCCTTGCTTCTTGTGCCAACCTTAGAGAGTAGTTTATTACACATTAGGACCTCTCTTCACACATAAAAACGTTTAGGTCCTTGGTTGGTTCAATCACCAACTCACACACGGCCATTTGCATGAACAAGGCTTGGAGTTTTTGTAATTCCCGAGCTTGGCTTCGTGTGAAAGGCCGTGTACCTGTGGAGGCTGCCCTAACCGTATCACCTTGCTTCTTGTGCCAACCTTGGAGAGTAGTTTATTACACATTAGGACCTCTCTTCACACATAAAAACGTTTAGGTCCTTGGTTGGTTCAATCACCAACTCATACACGACCATTTGCATGAACAAAGCTTGGAGTTTTTGTAATTCCCGAGCTTGGCTTCGTGTGAAAGGCCGTGTACCTATGGAGGCTGCCCTAACCGTATCAAAATCCAAGATCCTTATCAGTACCTTCACTTATGAAAAGGGAATCTGAGATGCCAATACCACCCAAAGAAATCAACCAACCAAGGACCATCCACACCTCACCCCAATACAACGCATAGATTGTTGGATGAATGGACTCATACTAAAGGGCAAGTGCAATTTGATTTAGAATTTACCAAGACACATCACCATAAAAGATTGAGTCTAGCTATATACCACCTCCATGTTTAAGCCTATCCAAATCTAAAAAGGAGTTAACTTAGGCCACCAGGCTCTATTTCGTACATCTATCTCAAAACACCACTCCTCTTCCATCACCATTATAATATGGGAACTATGAGTAAAAGACATGGACAAAGCATATCCAACCACTATAATCGAAATCCCCCAACCTTATCTTAAGTGCCCAACACAACTATTGGTATATCTACTAATCATTAGATTCAAGCCTACGACTTATATACTTGTGGTATGATCTATCCATCGAAAGATCTAGCACCTTTTACAACCTTCATAAGGTTTTCACCACCCATTCCTTTCCTAACCATTTCCCATGACAACAACCTTACCTTACCTTCCAAAACCTCAAACATTAGTAGTCACCCTAGACTCTCCCCTACTTAGGGACTTCTACATTCCCCATTTCAATACATCACCATACTTTCCAAACCATCACCACCCTAACAGAAGACGATTCATTTAAGAAACCAAATTACAAGAGTTATCCATGCCTCCCAAGGCAAAATCCTAAGGACAAGACACGATACTATAGGCACAAAGTGCTTCACAACAACCACCTAGACCATAATAGAGCATCATCCCAACCAAACCATGCCATGAAAGGAGTCCTTAGACTGGACACCAAAAGAAGCACAACCACCTATACCATGAGTAACTTAACACAAGGTCAAGACTTATATATAGGGAATAAGGTGAATGTAACATGCAAACCTTAAGCATAAGCGCTAAATAAATACATGCAATGCTAGTTGAGTATTCACTTAATCGAAGAGAAAGGTATTACAAGAATATGTAACCGAATTCCCTTGAACTCCACCACTAAAAGAGAATTTTAGATTAACCACCAATCCTTACCCCATTACATTCACGAACATAATTCTCCGTTCTAATGGGTATCACCAAAGATGTACACCAGCGATGCTTGGTTCTCCTATACCCCAAAACCTTATTCAACCAAATGCTACTCAAAGCCCAATATAGACATACAAAAACCATGAGACCATGTTGACCCCAAGGTTTTCAATTAAACTAAAACCATTTAAAATCAGACCATGGCCACCAAAGCCTTTTTATAAATCATTTGAATCCAACCAAAACTAAATTATGTTTATTTAATCATTTAGGCAATGCAAAGGTTTAAGAATAGTCAAACCATAAGACAAAATTATATTCAACAAAAATGTCACACATATTTAAAGGGTATAAAATTTCCAAAACCAAAATCAAGTAATTAGGGAATCCATCGTACCCCAAAATCCATTTAACATTCCCATGCATCCCACAATGTTCATAAACATAAATAAAGCATGAATAATGCAACATAACCCATGGAAAATCACTTAAATGAGTAATCATGTCAAAGACATCAATTGTGCCAAAACCCAATTTCAAAACCATGAATGTAATAATTAATTTCATGCTAACAATAAAGTACAAGTATAGGGACAAGGATACAAGCAAGATCTATGATCTAACCTGTCGAATGACTAGATCCCCAGTCCCCTCATTCAACCTGAATTCCCAGCCTATATGGTACAACTTTCCTACTATTGTATTTCCCAAATCATCAACCTCATCCATCCTACTAGTTAACCTTTAATACTCTCGCATTGCTAGTTTCAAGCTTATCATACTCCCTTATATAAAAAATCAAGAATCTTGATTGAAGCCTACGATCTAACAGCCACTATGTACTACTAGCAAAGAAAACTTATAGAATATATGTAAGAATGGTCCACCCCACAAGGAGGACACTCTAATATCCTTAGTCACGCACCGACAATCTATCTATTTCTAGGGAAAACCACTCCCCTTATACATGCAAGAACAAAATACTTCACAGAGGAACATTAAGACTGATGAGACCTTCATCTGAGAGATTCCGTAATTGATCCTTTAAGCTCCTTTAACCTCACTAGAACTAGTTTATAAAGAAAAAATAAAAATTAGACAAGTACCTAAAATAAGGACAACCCCAAACCAACCTCCCCATTAGAAAGACACCATGAGGGTCATCAAAAAGGACCCCAGGATATTTATTCACCATTAAAATCGAATGCAAAAAAAGACCTTCTGAGTTAGGATCTTTAACTCGAACCGACTAATAAGGACATCCTTTTGGAGACCAGTCTCCAAGCTCAAAGATATGATATAACCTTCCCCTTAATAGCTATGGAATGAAACTATTATCCCATTCCAAAATTGACTCGCCAGGGAGCCTAAAAAGCCTAACAATCTAACAATAAAAAACATGAGGGCAACCTATCCATTCCTTGAATGACATTAAAATCTACCACATCAAAGTCAGACAAATCCACCAAGATCCTTTATTACCAACAGATAACACACACCCCTATAAACTCTTTTAGATATCACAGAGTCACATACCATGGTAGAAATAAAAAATAAAAAGAGTCTAAAATAACCTTGGGATCATATCTAGAATAAATAACCATAACTAAGGACACAAAAGAGAGGAAACCCAAAACTAAATAAACTATAAATTCTGTAAGGAAAGGATTTTTCAACATACTAGTATCGGCATAAAAAAGTGCCTTGGACTCTCAAGGAATAGTAAGAACATTAAGACGATCCTGTTCACTGTCGGAGTTAGAGGCAGTAGCCAATACTCTATTTTCCTAGGCGACAATCCTTATGGGACATCCCTATCGCATGTTACCCAATTGACCACAACCAAAATGCCAATTCCTTCCTTTCTCCTAATAATTATGGTGCGATCGACCACAAAATTTTTAAAGAAAAATGGGATGATGCGAATTGGGCTCTACTGGGAAAACTAGAAGCTATAACCCGTGATTGGGTCTATGCCTAATGAGTTAGACTAGATCCATCTATGTTGTTTCTGAGTAGAACAGGTAAGTTTCCACAAATTTAGATTGTTGAGAAGACATGATCCAAAGATTGAACAAAGAAAGACTCAGAAAAGAGTTTAAGACCTTAGACTCCATAGCTCAAAAGTAGAATAACCAAGAAATTTAAACATCCTAAATACTTCGTAGCCTCCTAATTATAAATGTGGTGCACAACACACCTATAAGCAAGACTCTACTCAACACGGCTTTATGGACACCTATGATACCGAAACCTAAATCTTTGATTCCAACTTGACATGACCCGAACCAGGGCCTTGTCGTAATAGGAAATCTCAAGCCTAACTAGGATTAGGTACCGCCCCCATTACCCAACCTAACCACCAAATACATACCTTGAGTTTAATGGTGCTTAAACATATACCAATATATCGTATTCACCAATATGGATACTCTAGGATAAGTCTATATCCAAGACTAATCCAACCAAGTTCAACCACCAATCACCAACCTAAACTAATGCATAAACCATAAGCCAATATCATGATAAGAAGCCAATGTATGAATATATATATATATATATATATATATATATATATATATATAACATAAACCATCCATACCATAACCATGTCCACAGTTTTCCATACAAAGCCTCTTGACCAAACCAAAGAGTACCTAGTTGAGACACACCCCCAACCATAGACGAGAACCAAAGTCTATGAAAGATAAGAAATATGCAAAGTAAGCCATTATATGAAATAAATGCCTTCTGAAATTAGGAATCTCATGACTTTAATCCAACATCAACTATCCCGAAGTCTGATCACTAAGTAGGAGAAGTAAAATGACCAGTCCCTGCATAACGTGGGTATACAGCCGCCCAAAGTCGGTTAGTGGGTGAACACTAGCAAGCACTCGGGATAAGAATAACATAATTCCATTTATAAAACCAAGTAAATCCATTCATATGCTTATAACCATACATACATATATATAACTATGCCAGAAACAGGGACGAGTTTAGCATACCTTTAAAACCTTTACCTGGGCTGTGTTGCTTTGCCGTCCTATATTATCCATGGGCTATATGGGTTCATCCCCTCTGCTAAAAAGGCCCTAGTGTGTGTAGCCATTTGACTAGGGAAGAAAATTAGGGATGACTAGCATATCCCTTAAAATATAGTATGACATCATGCACACGGACACCAAGACCAACCTCACATTGGAAAATATGAGTTTCCAGTTTTGGTCCTCACAGAACATCTACCTTCAATGGATTTGATACACATCCCACCATTATTGCCCAATTAAAACCACTACAAAGAAACCAACCAATCCATTTACCATTTATTAACCGAGTCCATTTAGTGGTGGTATCGTCATACCGACCATACTTGCAAGTACTATCCATAGCCAACCATATATAGGTTTAAAGGGACTTCTAAGTGCCCTTCTATTTACCATATTAAAATACTTGGGGATTCCATATACCTCACAAGCATAACCATTTTCATAGACAACAAGGCTTTACTATTTAATCCTCCAAACTATGTACACCATTTATACCATTTAAAACTATTTCCAAACTATTTTAGGCCAAATATTTAAAGCATTTATATCATTTAAACCATGCAAAACCATCCAAATCCATTTAAGGTTCCATTACCAAACCAAAACATACAGGAGTTCCAATGAAAGTTCAACAATAGAATAAAAACATTCTTTAAGGTATTTTATCAATCATGTTGAGGGCATACCTTTACCAAGACCAAAACCAATGCATGAGTCACCATAATTAGGGTTAATCAAGACCTATTTGTTAAACCATAACCAACCAATAATCACATAAGTAAGCCATTACCAAAAATATGTAAGAATATAGTTTAAATTGATACCAAACCATATGCACAAGACCCTCAACATATATTTCGAAAACCACCATTTATGATCCATAAGTCAATGTTTAAAACATAATACATATGCCTTTAGTTGGAAATAATAATGAGAGAAGGAGTACATGCCTTATACAAGAAGATTCATAGAAAAAACCTCGACCTTTGAGCCCTTTGAAGAACACATGAAGAAGCCCTAGCCCTAATCATCAAAACTGAGTTTAAGAGAGTATTGGAGTGCTTCCATACTTTCTACTTTAATAAGTGTTATGGAAGTCCACCAAGGGTTATATAATGTGAGAACATAAGGGTTTAGGAGTAGGAAATATCCAAACTACCCTTGACTTAAAAATTAAAACATGCAACGTCTAGGGGTATGACTGCCTTTTTTCATCCATATCCTAACGTACGAGTGGTACCTTAACTCGTACCCAAGACCATGCCAAGAACCTACCTGCTGATTTCTATACGATTTACACTTACTGTAACGACCAAATTTTTTAGAACCGGAATGTCACAGATGCTCATAATCCCAAAGGACCACAAGCTAACTATATACTAATATCTATACCTAGACATTGCATAATATAGATAATAAATATAGAAACTGGCCATAAGGTTCAAAACATCTAAAAAAATACTCAAAATTTAAAACTAAATACTGATATATCTGTCCGAAAAGCCTCCAAACTGTCTAAGATGTGGAGTTAATTGGACATGTCCCCAACTAACTCCATCCATTGAAAATAAACAAAATCTGATGCAATAATGATAAAAGGATCATCCTTAAATGAAGAGGACTCACTGCTATGTCTACTGCTGCTGACTGAGACTGAGCTGCTAAGGGTACTCTAGATCTCATGCCTCTGAACCTATGATGTCAAATAAAACACCATAGCACAAATGCATTAGTACGGGAATATACCAAGTATGCAGATGAGGTAATGCTAAATACAAGGGCTTATGCATAAATAATTACTTAACTGAATGCAGATGAGGTAAGGCTAAATGCAAGGGCTTATGCATGAACAATTACTTAACTGAATAATCATGAGAGTACTGAATGAGAACACATGCATGAATGCACAAACCAAAACTACAACCATCACGACTCTGAATACTAAAAGTTGGATACTTTATTATTGTCATTTGAACTCACTACTAATACTGAGATACTGAACAACTAAATGATCTGATATCGATAACTCAGTACAGGAGTTGAGATCAGCCTTATCTAGCGAGTGATCTCAGAATCTGAGGATACTGAAGATGATTGACTAAATATACTCACGTCATTGACTAAATTTTGAGCTTTCTACTCTCGACTGACTGTATCAAAATCAAACCTCTCTAATAGATGATTTCGAAATCAACTATCAACAATAAGAAAAGATCATGTCTGAATCTGACAACAAGAATACTCAACTGAATTTGAGACTGAGATCAAGCCTATCTGACGGGTGATCTCTAGATCTGATAACAAAAATACTCAACTAAATTTGAGACTGAGATTAAGCCTATCTAATGGGTGATCTCTAAATCTGATAACACGAATACTCAAATGAATCTAAGACTGAGATCAAGCCTATCTGATGGGTAATCTCTAAATTTGATAACAAGAATACTCAACTAAATATAAGATTGTGATCAAGCATATCTGACGGGTGATCTCTAGATCTGATAATAAAAATACTCAACTAAATCTGAGACTGAGATCAATCCTATCTGATGGGTGACTCTAGATCTGATAATAAGGATACTCAACTAAATCTGAGACTGAGATTAAGCCTATCTGATGGGTGATCTCTAGATCTGATAACAAGAATACTGAACTAAATCTAAGACTGAGATCAAGACTATCTGACGGGTGATCTAGATCTGATAACAAGAATGCTGAACTGAATTTAAGACTGAGATCAAGCCTATTTGATGGGTGGTCCATGAATCACTGAAACTATCTGAGTTCCTCACTGAGATAGATGACTGTATCTAATAGTCCTGATTTCTGAAGATTGATTCTAAGACTATAACTGCGGGAAGTAGTTACTTAACCGACATGCCCTGAATCTCAACTGGTAGGGTCCAACCTGTAACCCCAGCTGGAAGGGTGTCAATACCGTACCACGGGTAAAGACCTCTCTGGTCAAGCCTATCTGATGGGTGATCCTTGTAGGAAGTCAAGTTTAAGGAATATAATAGTCAAGCCTATCTGACGGGTGACCAGGCTTTCCTAATGGGTGACTCCTGCTTCTTGTACTGCCTATGCAGTTTTAGAGTTTAGGGATTTCTCCTAATAACTTTACCTCTCTGACGGGGAGCCTCCATCCCTTTCCTCGCTCGGTGCTAGCTCCTACTCCTAACTAAAAGACTATGAACTGATTCTTAACTGAATACAAACTAAGATGAATCTGATACTTATCATGTTTGTCAAATGGTCTAACTGAGTTAAGTTGAATTCACTTGGTTTCGCATCTAATGAAATACCACTGAATCTCGTTATATGACTGAACAATACTGAGCTTTGAATAGAGTACTCGATTACTACAGAGGTCAGAATTGAACACTTAAATACTACTAGATCTGAGCTGGGTACAGAACTGAGGCTAGATTACTAGTGATACTGAGACTGCAGTGATTACAGAGATTAATTAAGTTCTGTATCTGTCTGAGAATGAAGAGTTCTATAACTCATTGAGTTCTAAGAATCATGGCTCAACTGGAATTATCATGAAAACTAACATGGGCTCTAGACAGCATCTAAATTTTTGGGTATAAATACCCCAGGACTCGATAACATAAAATTAAAACATAACCATTCTTGAATAATCAAGACCATGGACAATCATTCACCATCACAATCACTAAGGCATCACTTCAAGCATTTAGGAATCCTAAACATGTAATAACACAGGGGGACATACTATTGGATCATACTCCTTTCAACAAAGTCTTGCATCAAACACTTGGCATGTATTAAAGTCTTAGTATGTATCAAAGAGCACAAAATTGAGGAATTTTATGCTATCATGTCATAATTCATTCACTAAGGCTTTTCAACAAACACTTGACATGCATGGGCTTGCACACAATTGGGGATTTCTAGTCAACATGCTATAATGACTCTAATTCCTTCACATAATCATTTTATCAAACATATGGGGAGCATGCTTTGCTAATTCAACAATTTTCTTCACTTAATTGACATGAACACATCACTTAACAAGCAACTTAAAGAGGGTTTATCATGGACATCACATGAATATCACATACTAGGGTCAAGGCTTGAAAGCCTTGCAAACAAACATAAATCAAAACTCAATAATAGCATGAACATCAATTTCTACTCACATGAATCATAAAAACCCCCAAACATAAGATATTTAAAATTTAGAAAAGGGTTCTTGATCTTCTTGGATGAAAAGGACCCAGAAATCAAAATCTACATACCTTAGAGAAACTCTTTTTTGAAAGCTCTTGGAGAGACTCTAGATTTCTTAATTTCTCTTGATTTTTCTTGAAGAAGAAGGAAGGGTTTTGATTTTGTAGAAACCCTAGTTTTTGATGTTGAAGATAAGAAATGAAGTTGTGAGCCTTGATTAGATATAAATAGGGGCTAAAAAGAGTGGGAAAATACCCAAAAAGCCCTTTTAAAAATGTCTTAAAAATGCTGAATCGGGGGCTGCGACGGTCGAAGCGATGGTCCGTCGCTTAGTCTGATGGTCCATTGGATCATCCATCGCACATTGGCCTAGAAAATAATACACTGCCTTAAGAGGACGATCAAAGTGATGGTCCGTCGGACGTTGGCCAAGATGAGGTCACATTGCCTCAGCGCGATGGTCCCAGCGATGGTCCATCGCATCCTCGACGGTCCATTGTCCTGGCCGTCGCACTTGGACTAGGAAAGGGAGTCACTACCTTGGTTGCGATAGGCTGGGAGATGGTCCATCTCCCATTCTGTCAGTTCATCAACCCGACCATCGCACCTGGGTAGTTTCAACTATTTTTCGTAAAACAACCATAACTTCCTCGTTCGATGCCAGATTTTGACGAAAATCTTATTTAATGCTCTACATGACAAAAAGTTGATATTAGGGAAATTCTACACGGTTCAAAATATTTCTCACTTGGGAAGACACTTCTCAATCTTTGAAGGCCAGATTTATGTTTCACTTGACATGCCCTAAGGCTCAGACTAGGAGAGAAATTTATGGGGTCTTACACCTCCCTAGTCATACCTTAATGGTTTGAGTGAAACCCCAGATCATACTCACTAACCGTATTAAGGGAAGACTCTATAATACCAAGACTATCATGCACCATACGACTTGTACTGCACCACTCTTATGCTCCTATATGATTCGTACCCTAGTGAGTCATATCTTGGGTAGTATCCAAGTGAACCATACTGCCTAAGGTACAAGTGAACCCTTAAGATAGCCTACGAGTCATATTCAAGGGTATGATTTGTACCATTGAGTCGTAGCAAGTCAAAAAGGTGCAAACCTTGAAAAATTTTGCAAGGGTCCAAATCCTAGGGTATTTCAGAAGACTTCACCTCAACCTTAAGAAGAATCCTCCTAGGGTTTAAAATATCAAGTCGCACCATCGAGTTGGATAAGGACGGAATGTGCCATGCCAATGGCTTCTAAGAAATTGAAATACAAGCCAAACTACCCATAATCATTGCCTTCCAGCTCAAGGCATCTACTGCCATATTTTCCATGCTTGGATGATACAAGATAGAGATATTATAATCATTAAGTAACTATATCTATCTACGCTTCCTAGAATTAAACTCTCTTTAGGTCATAAGATGCTGAAGACTTTGATGATCCGTGAAGATAACAATGCACTCCATAAAGATAATGTCTTTAAATCATGTATAAAAACTACTACTACCAATTCTAAGTCATAAGTGGGTTAGTTTTACTCGTGCACTTTCAACCGTCTCGATGCATAAGCAATAACTCAACTCTATTGTATCAATGCATAACCCAAACCATCACCATTAGCATTATAATATATGATGAATCCCTCTCTCTCAATAGAAGGAGCTAAAATAGAGGCTGAAATAGGAAATCTCTTAAGCTATCAAAAGCTCAACTCACTCTTTAGACCATAAAAAGGAAACCTCCCTTCAAGTCAATCTAGTCATCAGTGCTGCAATAATACCAAATCTTTCAACAAAACATCTATAATAACTAGCCAAACTAATAAAACTATGATATCTATTGGAGATATAGGCCTAACCCAATCACGAATGGCCTCAATCTTCATTGGGTTTGCCATTATCCCATCCTTAGACACCACATGTCCACAAAATGTGATCGACTTAAGCCAAAACGTACACTTAGTAAACATGGAATACAGAATATGATCTCTCCAAGTCTAGATTAAAATTTTCAAATATTACATATGCCTGTCTCTACTCTTCAAATATCCAAGGATGTCATCGACAGACACGATCACAAAGGAATACAATAAGGTTTGAACACACAGTTCATCAAATAAAAGCGGATGGGGCATTAGTCAGCCCAAAAGGCATCGTTAGTAACTAATAATGACCATAGAGGGCCTAAAGGTTGTCTTTAAGATATTCTCAGCCCGAATCCTCAACAGATGGTAATCGGACCTCAATTAATCTTAGAGAACACTGCTACACTCTGAAGTTGGTCAAACAAATCATAATGGTTTTTCACCATCACCATATTAGGCTTCATATAATTAATAAACATATGCATAGGGCCATCATTCTTCTTTACAACAATACAGGAGCTACCCAAGGAGACATAACTCGATTTTATAAAACCCTTTCCCAAAAGATCTTGAAGCTGAGAATTCAGTGACTTAAGCTTGGAAGGAGCCATATGGTAAGGTTCCATAGAAATTAGGCGGGTACCCTGCTCTAGATTAATTACAAACTCAATACTACACTCAAGAGGAAGACTAGGTAAATCAGTATGGAAAATATTAAAAAACTCACAAAGCATCAGAACAAAGTCAAGTGATGGACTCTTCTACTAACATCACAAATATAAGTAGCATAAGACACATAACCCCTTAAAATAAGCCTCTTATAATGAATATAAGAAATAATCCACATCAAATAGTGGATAACAACTTTCTACCATATGATCAGAGTATGTCGGGCATGGCTAAGGAAATGGTGTTGACAAAACAATCCAAGACCGCACAATAGTGGAATACTAACTCCATGCCTAGAATCACATCAAAATCCACCATATCTCTAACACATAAGACTAGTGTGAGTATAGTACTCTTAAATAGTCATAACACATGATCAATAAACTCGATCTACTACTAAAGAATCACTTGATGTTGCCCAAAGCTATGCCTCCAGATAAGGCTAAAGAGGTCAAAGAAAAATATAGCAACCCAACATGGTTGAGGTCGAATCCCAAGGGAATATGTGGAATTATATTTCTTATTTACTTGAATAAGCAGGCAGTGTAGAAAATAAATGGGGGGTTTATAATTGTAAATAGTCAACAGCAAAAGAACTCAAATTTAGTTGTAATCAATCAAAGACAAACACTGTGATTGTGTTCTCCCTAGATTCTCAATTAAGTAGGTTTATCATGCTTTGTTGAACTAACCCATTATCTTGTATGCAGAATCTAATAAGTTATGTACCATCAACTATCTTATGGACTTATTGACGGATTTCACCCTTTAAATTTTTAGTATCAGTATATCCCTTTACTAACTCTTATCCTAGATCCTAATTGAGTCTCAAGTTATTTGATGAAATATAATTGTCTTAAGTAGATAATACTGATTAGCCCAGATTGATAATTAATCTTCAAATTACTATTGTGATTATCTTTTCCTAATACCTACTCCCCTTGTGAAGTAAGTAGTGATATATTAGGCAAAATTCCACTATTTGCAACTGCTAAGAAATCTATTATACTAATGAAAACTACATTACATGTAAGAATACTAGTTTAGAATAACTTTGCACTTCCCCTACTTTGTCAATTTGCCAAGGTTCCCACAACCCTAGCTAACGGCTTTAGTCATTCATTATTGTAAAATAATAACCAGAATTCATATTTGAAATTAAAAAACAATATTACAATGATCAACAAATAAAACCCAAAGTTTCAAATCGAATAATAAACCAAAATCAAGAACAAAGAACTTCTAAGAACAAAATTGAATCCGAAAATCAAATATATGTTTATAAGTATCAAGAGTACATAAACTAATGAAAAAATATCAAAAAGGTACATATAGTGTACATGAAAACCCTAGGAAACATCTCCTGAACAAAGAAGGAAAACTGAGCTCGGTGGCCAGTTACTGGCCACCTATGGGCAGTAGAAGGCATCTACCACCCTATGTGGTTCCACATAGGAGACCTCTGTCCAAAATATTTTGAATACTTCTCTAGATTTTTCTCCTCTAAAACTTATTCTGGGACCTACGCACCATAGGTGGAACTTATGGTTGTAGGTTGCCTTTGTAGGTGGCAATGTCAACATTTTTTGCTTCTAATTCTTTGTTTCTCAGCTTCTCTGATGCATACTCTTGCACCTATGCTCCGCAGGTAGTATTACAGTTTGTCGGTGCCTATTTTAGCAATAAAAAACTTCAATTTTCACTCCCATTCTTCTAAATAGTTTCAAAACATGATTTCCTACAAAACGCAACACAAAACACATCATGTTTAACAAATATACCTAAGCAATTTGCATATTTTCATCGTTTTATGCATCAAAAGTTCTATGAAAGCATAGCACATCAACACTCTCAACTTAGAACATTTTTATGTCCTCAGGAAACACAATACAACAAAACAAAACTACGACGCTTAACTAAGAGAAACCTAATCTATCTATGATAGTTAATCATCACTTTAAGATCAAGAATATTACTCATGCTATTTCAACAATTCAAAACCAAATGTGTATACATGACACATAATAATGTGACACAAGGGAATCAAGATACGACATTATATTAGCAACAGTAAACCATGCATATGTACAAGCTACACTACCCCAAAAATGTACGTAGCTAGCAATACAACCCATGTTCTCTCACAACAAAGAAGTCCTACTCACTCATATGAAATCATGGATGTCAATATAGGGACGATAAAGAGACACTCTCACTCACAAGAAAAGTTCCACCAATACTCGTCAAACGCCATAGGCTTGCCCTTATTTTCTTACCAAAACTTTTAGATAGTCAGGATAGGATAACTATAGGACTTTATTTGGGTTGTAATGTTGGCTTGGGGGCTTGTACGATACATAAGGACATTTTTAGTGAGTAATCCTCCTTGGCACTACACTTACTTTAGGGTTCTCTTATCAATCAATTTCTTTTTATTCTACTTTTATTTCTCCCTTTTATTCATTTGTCACTCATTCAGGTTGGGTGTAGTTTCTTTTATTCCTTATTTTTTCTTTTTGTTCCTTTTCATATTTTTTTTCTTTTTCCACCATAACATTCCTACTATCTTTTCTCTTATTTTACCTTTCTTCATACCTACTTCACATTACCCACCCCAATCATAGCCACCCTCAACTTAGGCAATTTGCCTGAGTTGAGGTGCACAATGTCCAAGGAGAATTAGAGCCAGAATAGGTTCATTATAGCAAAAAGAGGAAGGTGAAAGATGTTACTAGAAAAATAGGCTATACAAGCTCAAACATAGGGATCAAGGGATACTTATTCACATATGGACAGTCATTTAGGCTAAAAGTGGACTCATTTAAAAAATGGCCTATGATCCTTTCCTAGCCGACTATGTAAAACCTAGGCAAGACTAATCGGGAAAGGTTTTGATTCGATACACAAAGGGAACTAAGTAGTATCAAAACATACATGAAACAGGGTTACATCAAAAGTTACAACCTATCGAGTTCATGATTTTATAAATTATAATTATCATGTCCCTAATCTTTAGTCCATAATGAGATTTACAAAGGTCACACATATATACATATGACACAATTCTAAAATAAATTTTTGGAGGGGTATCATTTTTATCAACAATAAAAAAAACATATCCATTGCCCTAGATACTCAAAAATCTTCTAATTAAACAAAAACAGAACACAATATGAAACAAAAACACAATACTGCACAAAAATTATTCTAGACATATCGATTCTACAATAATAGCACAACCGGTAGGAAAAGAAGCATGATAAAAAAACTGCTATAGAAATGGTGTACCCCACCACCAACTAAAAAATTATGCACTATCCCTAGTACGTGTAAGCAATGTAAATCAAGGGAATATGGACATACCTGGGATACACTAGGAGTCCATATCATGATTGCCCCCATGCGGGGGTATCTCGACAGGCTGAAGAAGTAGTGGTGGCGGTACACTTCTAGAGGATACAACCACAGCTACCTCAACATGCCTCTAACCATTAACAAAATTAATTTTCCTTAAATCACGTGTGGCCCATTTCAGGGACTGATTATATGGTACATTAGGATCCTATAACTCCACCCCTCTGCCTTTCTTGGTCCTAACTATGCGGACTGTCTCCCTATCCTATACAAATAAATCAAAATGTCTATGTCCATAAAGAGGTACAGGGTGAACAACCGGTAGTATAACCTAGGGGATAGCTAGAATGTTGCTCTCATTAAGAGAACATATCTCTATCCATAGTGTGGCCACCTCCTTTCTAATCTCACCCATATCGGGTGCCTCAATATCACTGAATCAGGCTGATACTTGTCCCTTAAAAGCATCTATATGGGTATGTACTTTAGCTCAAAACTCTAACATTTCAGTCCTGTATGCAACCTATAATATAGTATCTGTCGTCTCTAGTCTCTTTTGAACCAAAGGCCAAATCTTCCCATACAACATGCCACATCAACCTCAATATTCTCTAGCTGGGTGGTAGTAGAAGTTAACCATCTATAAAGCTCTACATGAACTTTGCTGATACAAAAACCATACCTGTAGCAGCAGTTGTAGTAGAGGGACTAAGGGGCACTCTAACTATCCTAATAGGCTCCAAAGTTGATGTTGGAACTGAAGTGGATGTGGCTGGGGTCCCCTCACCCTATGTGCTCATCTCAGGGTTCTATCGTTTCTCTCCCACCTTAAAATCCATTCTAACACCAATATCTCCTCCCTGTCTATCAGTAGGCTCCATAAGAAATGATGAGCCCTTATACTGTGCCAAAATCACTATCGGAGGCATATGGATCCTCTATGTAAGGATTGAGTTTGCCAAATCATTGATCGTACTAGTTTGGGCCATGACCATTGCCTTTAACCTCACGTCAACACCTTGAACCTCTGACACACCGACCTCATCACATAGTGTCTGAACTAGACAAGGAAAGGGTAGTACAGGTATATCACCAAAGACCCTCTCATGAAGCTCGTGCCTAATAATGGATGAAAAATCAATATCATATCTTGCTATTATGCTCATGATCAATGCAACTCTATCCTAGTTCAATAAGTTATCCGCAACAGTTGAACACAATCTATAATATACTACCAGCCGCCAGAACTTAGTGGAAAGAGTCAATATTGCCATCTTAATCACACCCTACTCCTCTATTCAAGGGTAGTCTATACCTAGAGGTGAAATATGACTGGTGATCCATATCATCATCTCTACCTTCTCTCTATTATGCTTCATATCACATGTGGTATATCTGTCCCACACAAATCTCAATCTATAATCACACTCTACAGTAAATGCTGAAGGAATATACTCAAGACCAAAGATAACTCGATGAATGACCACTATTGAAATATCAACCGTACTACCTCTCACCAACGTCTGATCTAACTAAAGCTTCTCTATTTCTCTACCATGTTTAGGAATAATCAGTGATACCAAAAAGGCATGAAAGTCATATAACTCATGCACCACTGCCTAGATGTATGAACCCAGGGTCTAGTTATCCATCCCAACTAATACCTATCAAACGCAGCCTATAATAATGGTCTCTAGCCAACCCAAACAATTAGATCTATCTCTCTACATAAATAGTCCTCTTAGGATGACCAATTCTAGTCATAAATATATCATACTCCTAAATAGTCCTATTTCCATGTAGACCCAACCTAGGTTCACCTTTTCAATAGGCTCCAATGAGATGTGTGTAGGTTTAAAAGCCTGATCTGTTTGAGCTGGTGGCTCTATGCTTGGTGATGTAACCTGCTGTAAAGTTTGGTTTGTATCCTTTTCAGACTAGGGTACTGCTAATGACTTCTCCTAAACTGTTGCCTCAAACTCATCCTATGACCTTTTCTCATACTGAGGATTTTTATGGTTGTCACTGAAAGTGACTTAGACTCCACCTCCTTCACGTCATCATTCTCTCCCTCCTCAGACTGGTGAGAGTATGGATTTAACATCTTAGCCAACTTTACCATTGTCTTGGGTACTGGTATACTGGTCTGTGGCTGAGCTCTAGGCTGAGTAGAAGTAGCCTGTCTGCCCCACTATAACCAGTCTACAAGTTGTATGCCCAAGGTAGTCTTAATAATAGTCTCAACTGCATCATTTCTTTGGTCTCTATTCCATGGTCGTATCACTGTGGTTAGGGTGATTGGATACTCCTTCATCGAGCCACTTCACTTGGGGATTCGTCTTACCACCTCAAATGTCCAACCTATTTTTGAAGCATTTGATGTCATGTGTACTTGAACAACCAAGTTTAGTGTCCAAAAGATAGCGAGGGACTGCAAAACTTGAGGAAAAGCTCAAAAATTGAGAACTTTGAATTTTACTAAGTTTCACATCGCTATAACTCATACTCAGTTAGAACCAGTCCAATATTTGCACGTAAAACTAGAAATAAATTTCAATTTGAACTAAGGCACACTAAACTTTTTGGATTCCTTGACCCTTTGAACTTCTACTTTCACTTAGGGCATGGTCATTAAGTTATAATTCAAAAACAATGGACCTATATTAATTTTTTGGCTGATTCTATGCTCCGATACATAAGATTGTTGGTTTTCGCATATTTTTCATGCAATTGAACTTATAAACATACTTACTTCAAATTTTGCACAATATACTATTATTAGGGTAAAGAAGTTTACCTTTTATTTTAAGAACCAGAAGTGAAGATTGATAAAAAATGAAGAACCTTAGCTTTGATGCACAAGATGTGTAATTTAGACAAGTTGGTACCTAGTTAAATTAGTGTTCTTGCTGTATATAGATTTTGGAGAAAGTTGGTAAGTATGAAATTTAGAGGGAAAGAGAATTTTTTATGTTTTGTGGGGTTGAGAATTGGGTTTGAGTTCCTAAATAGCCCCACTAGTCAGTTTTGGGTTGGGTTAGGTCGGGGTGGGCCTAGATTTTTAAAAGAAACTGAGTCTAACATTGGGCAACTTACAACACCGCCTATGGACTATAGGTGGCATCTATGGGCCATAGGTATCCACCGTAATTGGGTTCTATTTTTTGGGACTTTTTTAATGCTCTCAACTAGTTTTTCTAACCCATATTGCACTACTTAAAAAGTCATATGTAGTATTTACGACCTCATAAGTATTTTTACAAGTTCAAGTCCAGAAAATCCCCAAATATCATCAAAATTTCCTTTTAACATTTAATGGATAACTTAACTGGCTCGAGTGGGATATTATGAATTAAGCAATGTATTAAATATCCTCAACCCCCATGAGTGGGTCAAGAAGTCCACTTTCATGGAATATTATGAATTAAGCAATGTATTACTACGTTATAGGTCATTCCTTATGCTACTGCACATTAAAAATAAAAATTATGTGAATACTAAAATAGCGGGTTGCCTCCCACCCAACGCTTGATTTAAAATCACAGCATGATATGGCTAAGTTGGTTACTCAAACTTTACCGACAAGCCCATAGGTTGTCTCCCATGAAGCACTTGATTTAAAATTGTGGCACAACTTTATTACTCAGAATTCATCGAAGTACCCAAAATAATACCTCATGGGTTATCAACACAATGAATAACTAACACAACCCTCATGTTGGTTGGTTTCGTCATGGTTCTTCAGACATTGAATATGATTTCCTTATTATTAACTCTGAAATTGAGCTCTCGCTTCTTCATATCAGCCATCTCTCTACCTGTGGCCATGAATGGTCTTCCTAATATTATGGGCATCTCAAAGGTAACTTTATAATCCAGGATGCCTAACTCAGCTGGAAAAATAAAGTTATCAACTTTCACCAATGCATCAAATGATAAACCCATGGATTTCTTCACTATGCAGTATATCATCAACAACTACATAGTTGTCAATTCTGGAGGACTCAAGCCTAACTGTTTGAATAGAACCAATTACATCAAATTAATACTGTCTCTCAAGTCATATAACACTCTGGAAAACTTAGATTTCCTAATGGAGGATGGTATCGTGAACACTCTAGGATTACTCTTCTTTTGGGCTAGAGATTTAGAAGTAGCTGCACTACAGTGGTGCAATCCACCAACATCCTTAAAACTCATATCTCTACTCACTGTCACCAACTTTCTCATAAACCTGGCACATCCAGACATTTGCTCTAAATCCTTAAGAAGAGGAATGTTCAACTTAATTCTTTTAGCATATCAATTAATTTCTTAAACTTCCTTTCTTCCTTCTTTTGTTTCATCCTTTGAGTAAAAGGTAGGGGAGATCGTGGGATTTTCTTCACTAAAGGCTCATCAACCTTTCCCTTACCTTTATCCTCATTAGCACTAACATCAACACGTGTATCTTTGTCCAAAAACCACAACACTATTGTTCATCGATTCCTCAATAGCAGGTAATAGGAGATCAATAGTAGACCTACCATTTCAAGTTTTATTAGATAGGAAATGACCTTCATTTTTAAGATTCTAAACTGTATTGCTCGAGTGGGTACCCGATATCCTCTGATTCAAAGTTTATACATCTGCCCAAATTATTATTCTAATTATTTTATCGCAGTTTCATGTGATTCAACCTTTTAGATCAATCCCAAGATATCTTACCTAATATCTTCAAGGCATGTTTCTTGACTTTTCTAATCCTGAACAAGTTTGGACAACATCACCTCCACCCTTAACTCAGTATCCCAACTTCCTTACAAAATATACCTTTCTCCCTTCTCTTTGCAGTTATTCTTTCTTCTCTAATCACTATCATACTCCCTACTTCCATCTCTATATCTATCCCATAATAGTTATAACATAGTTTCCTTTCCCCTTGTGATATGGGTGTACAAAGCTGTCCAATACGTTCTCGACCATTCACACGAAGTCAAGCTCGGGAGTTACAAAAACTACAAGCCATGTTCATGCAAATGGCTGCGTGTGAGTTGGTACTTGATTCGCCAAAGATCTTCAACGTTTTTAAGTGTGAAAATGAGCCTTGAAGTGTAATAAATTACACTCTAAGGGCACCCCATGACTGAAGGGTAGGAAGGTCATTTGTCCTTCATTTTGTGTGTAGTATAAATAGATGCTATTAGGGTTATTTTCAGCACTTAGTTCATTCTTCATATTTCATAACAACAAGTCTTGCAACATTGAATATTTCTCTCTCTCTTGTTCTTGAGAGTAGAATCTGAAATCTGTCCAACAAGTGTAGTTACACTTGTGTTGTTTCTTGGCTAGAAACTTGAGATCTTGAGGTCCATGAGTTCCTCTTGGTCTAAGTAAGAACTTGGTGCTGAAATATTTTGGTCTTAGGGTTCTTTCTTCAAGTTAGGGTTCATAGATTCTAAGATATCTTTGTGTCAAGTTACTATCTTTCATTTTGTACTCTTGAAGCTTTGCAGTAACTTAGTGAAGCCGTGTGGGGCTGATTTTCGATTCACTATAGTTACTGCCATTTGTTGTTCTTGTTGTTAACATTGTACTCTTTATAATCTATCATCTTGTGTTGTTGAACCATTGTTTGATGTTATTGTTATCTTCTTGTTCTCCTTGTGTAGCTACTGTTTTGGTGTTGGTATTCCATCAAAATTTTGTGATTATTGTTGTCTTCACCTATTGGAGTTGTTATCTTCAAGCTCTCGGAATTGTAGTGTGTTTGGACTGATTTTGTGGCAGATTTGATACGCTCCAAGATAGTAGTGTATCATTTGGTATCTCAATCTTGGGCTTGAGACTTAAAAACTACAAAAAAAAAAAAACTGAAATCTGAAAATTCCAGAAATCGTCAAATCTGCTACCTTTGTGTTCTTGGCCAGAAATTGTGATGTGTTGTTGTATGGGCCGAGATTTTCTTATTTTTTTTGCTAGATCTTGTAGTATTTTGCTTGTATAGAGTGTTTCTAGTGTTGGTTTCTTTCTCACCAACACTAAAGGTGTCAAGATCTAAAGTTTGAGCTTATAATATTGACCATAGTTGTGGTGCCTTGTGGCTGGCTGTTTGTTGTTACTTGTTCTTGACAATTGGTGGTATTGTGTTATGTTCTTGAAGAAGTTGTTGTTGTGTTCCTGAAGAAGTTGTTGTGTTCTTGAAGGTTGTTGTGGTGTTCATCTAGTGCTTCATCTTTTCTTACAACTTAAGACAATCAAAAGGGCAATATAGATTCAAAAGGTGAAGATGAAAAGATGTAAAGCTTGTTGTGAGAAACCTTGAACCCAACACTTCCTAGACTAGACTTCTACTTTTTCAGCTTTTCCTCATTCCAAAGACCTTGTTTTGTGGGACTACTTTTTCTTGTTTCAAGAACTTTGTTTTGTGGGACAAACCACTTTTTCTTGTTTTAAGAACCTTGTGTTGTGGGACAAAATACTTTTCCTTATTTCAAGACTTATGTTTTCCCTACCAAAAACCAATGTCACCCTTTCCAAATAGTGTGAAGATTTAAAATTTCAGAATTGGTCCTTAAATTGTGTGGGACCAAGACTTTTTGCATGCTGCCATGTCACCCATTAGCTACTGTTCACGTCACCCATTGCCTACTGTTTACATCATTAATAAGCTCAAATTTAGGTTTTCTAGTTTCTAATTGTTGATTCCTAGTTTCATTACTTGGTTCTACAACTAATTAACATGCTAGTACACTTCTACTAGGTTGTCAATTAGTCCTTTTGAATGCCCTTGTTCGTGTCCACGCTTAGTTGGGTGCTTTTATTCGTTTAAATACGTTGTAACTTCTTAACTCCAATCCGTCGAGAATTCTTTGAGTTTCAAACAAGAATCCATTCCAGACAAGAGCTTTACTCATATCATAAGGATTCACAGTTACTAGCCAATCTACAACATTTGTGGAGCTCAAGTGTGAGTGAACCGAGAGAGTGTGAGTAAGGAGGGGTTTAACGCTAACTTGTTTGCTGATTGTGTAGGTAACACCTTTACATGGAAGGAAGCCCATCCCAAAGTGGGGGTGCTACTGAACAAGACACTATGAAGGCCACCCTTGAGGCCATTACCAGAAGTTTAGAGAGGTTGAACACGGAAATTGGGGCAGTGAGGGGAGAATTGACTACGATAAGTGGGAGATTGGAGCAAGTGGAGAGTCAAAGGAACTCTCATCCATCCACTCCTCATCATATTCCTTCAATTGGGCATGAAAGAACTTCATCCACAACTATCTCACCAGAAACATTGCACCAAATAATGAATCCACCTCTAGCCCTACTAAATGCCCCAAATCATACCATTACTTTCCCTCCAAACCAAGAAGCAAATAGACCACACCATTTCCAAACTCCTCCAATTCCACAATAAGTATGTAGCCTTCCATTACCTCCAATAAATCTGAACATACCCTACCAAACTCCACCAAATCAAAGACCACCACCTCCACAAATACCAATGCCTCCAAATCAGATTCCAAATCACCAAAATAGACCAGCTCACTTTGAGGAACATGGTAGAGAGGAGTATGATAGATATGGAGCCTTTGATGATGCTTACATGAGAGAAGAGGAGCTAAGAAGGGTCCGTGTTGATCCAAGGAGGTACCGAGGGTATGGAGAACGGGGAAATCGACACCAAGAAAGAGACGTAGGCATCAATACCATCAAATTGAGCTTACCTATCTTTAAGGGCGAAAGTGACCCCGAGGCCTACTTAGTTTGGGAATCAGCTTGTGACAAAGTTTTTCAAGTTAATGATATCTCGGAAGAAAAGAAAAGTTGTTATGCCATAGCTCATTTTGAGGTTTATGCGAACACTTGGTGGGAGTATGTCAAGCGTTTTGGTGATGAATTAGTTGATGGGCAGCCACCACCTTGGTTTCGGTTAAGGTACTTGATGAGGCAAAGGTACCTTCCCGAGAGTTATCGCCATGAATTACTTGCTAGATTGTACAACTTGCGTCAAGGCAATAAAAGTGTAATGGCATATTATGATGAGTTTCAGCAACTCATGTTGAAGCTTGATCATCGTGGGGAACAAATCAGTCATGACATCATCCGGTTTAAGTGTGAGTTGAACAAAGAGATTTCCACTCATTTGACACTTCACAAATTTAATACCGTTGAAGGTATTTTGCAAGCGGCTCTTGAGATTGAAAGGGAGCTTAAAGAGAGGTCGTCGCTCAAGGCAAGGGGACAATCCATCTCGGGTTGGCCTAGAAGCAAGGACGTGATTCAATCCTCTTCGGGTTGGCCCAAAAACAAGGACCAACCCTCCACTACAAGGCTGCCCGAGCCCAAAACAGTCCATAAAATTCCTCTAAAACAAGAAGTTCACAAGTATCCAAACCCAAAAGGATTCCAATGTTTCAAGTGCCAAGGTTGGGGGCATAAATCCAATGAATGTCCAAATCGACGTAACGTGATACTGCGGGAAGGGAGATTGTATTACCTTGGTGAGGAGGTGGGTCTTGAAAAAGAGGAGGATGAGGCCGAGCCTCAAGATGGAGAGGAAACTGGAAATAGACCACTTGATGATGATGATGATGATGATGATGATGGTGGTGGTGGTGGTGAAGTTATTTACCCACAAGAAGGGGAGTGTGTTGTTCCAAACTTTGTAGTTAGACGTGCTATGATTAGTAAGGCAATAGACAACCCTAGCCAAAGGGAAAATCTATTCCATACTAAATGCCTTGTAAAGGGGAATGTGTGCACTTTGGTGATTGATAGTGGTAGTTGTACGAATGTCGTTAGTGTCGCTATGGTAAACTTTCTGAAATTACCAACTACACTTCATACTAGCCCTTACAAGTTACAATGGTTGAATGAATGCGGTGCATTGAAGGTCATGAGGCAATGTGTGATACGGTTTAAGGTAGGGAACTACCAAGACGAAGTGCTTTGTGATGTGATACCAATGCAAGCATGTCATTTATTGTTAGGTAGACCTTGGCAATATGATAGGTCTACCAAACATGATGGGAGGACCAACCGATATTCACTTGAGAAGGATGGTCGAAAGGTCACTCTTTATCCTCTTTTGCCATCACAAGTGAATGAATTACATCAAAAGATGAGGGAGTTGAAGGAGAAGGGAAACAAACCCGAAAATAGTGAAAAGGAGGGGAAAACCGTGGGTGGGGCAGTAGGGACTTCCGGGACTGCCTCAACGTCAAATGGGTAAGAAAACATGGTGATGTTGGCTAGAAAGAAGGAACTTTTCTTAGATCATGATGTGGACATGCCTATGCTTCTTTTCGCTCATTGTTTTAATACTAACCCCACTAATTCTTATATTTCTCCTTTGATTTCTTGTGTGTTGCAGGATTATGAAGATGTATTTCTTAAAGAACTTCCGCAAGGATTGCCCCCACTTCGGGGAATTGAGCATCAAATTGACTTTGTGCCGGGCTCACAATTGCCAAATAAGCCGGCTTACAGAAGCAACCCTACGGACACCAAAGAATTGCAACGTCAAGTTGAGGAACTCCTCAACAAAGGGTATATCAAGGAGAGCATGAGTCCGTGCGCGGTTCCGGTGCTACTGGTGCCTAAGAAAGACGGAACATGGTGTATGTGTGTGGACTGCCGAGCCATCAATAAGATTACGGTAAAATATCATCACCCTATCCCTAGGTTAGATGATATGCTTGATGAATTGAATGGTTCGTGTTTATTTTCCAAGATTGATTTAAGGAGTAGCTATCACCAAATTATAATGCAACCCGGTGATGAATGGAAAACTGCCTTCAAGACTAAGTTTGGTCTCTATGAATGGATGGTTATGCCATTCGGCCTAACAAATGCTCCAAGTACTTTCATGAGGCTAATGAATCATGTTATGAAGCCATTTATTGGAAAGTTTGTTGTTGTTTACTTTAATGATGTCTTGGTCTATAGTAAGTCAATTGATGAGCATGTGATGCATTTACAATGTGTGTTTGATGTCCTTAGAAAGGAAAGGTTGTATGCAAATCTGGAGAAGTGCTCTTTTGGTGTTAATGAAGTTGTTTTCTTGGGTTTTGTTGTTAGTTCAAGAGGGGTCGCAATGGATGAATCCAAGATAGATGCTATCAAAAATTGGCCAACCCCGCAAACCATTAGCGAAGTAAGAAGCTTCCACGGGTTAGCTAGTTTTTATAGAAGGTTTGTCAAAGGATTCAGCACCATAGCCGCTCCTTTAACCGCGGTCATTCGAAAAGACCAACCCTTCAAGTGGGGTGAAGAGCAAGCTAAGGCTTTTGAAACCTTGAAAGCTATGCTCGTTTCCGCGCCTTTATTACAATTGCCCAACTTTGATAAGACATTTTAAGTTGTGTGCGATGCTAGTAAAGTGGGCATAGGGGCTGTTTTGATGCAAGATTTAAAACCCATTGCTTATTTTAGTGAAAAGCTCAAAGGAGCAACTCTAAACTACTCCACGTACGATCTAGAGTTGTATGCCTTGATTCGAGCTTTGGCCACTTGGCGTCACTATTTGTGGCCCAAGGAGTTCGTGATCCGAACGGACCATGAATCCTTGAAGCATCTTCGGGCACAAGACAAGCTTAACAAGCGGCATGCAAAATGGATTGAGTTTCTTGAAACCTTCCCTTATGTTATTCAATACAAAAAGGGTAAGGACAACGTAGTAGCCGATGCTTTGTCTAGAAAACATGTTCTTGTGTCAACATTATCTTCAAAATTAATGGGATTTGAGAGTTTGAAAGAATTGTATCCCGAGGACCCTCACTTTGCTCCTATCTTTAGGGAATGCGAAGAAATGGGTAGGGACAAGTGGGATTCAGCTAGGGGTTCAAATCCCTATGCCAAGTTTGATGGATACTTGTTTAAAGGTAGACGATTGTGCGTACCCTCCAGTTCTTGGAGAGAGTTATTTGTGAGGGAAGCACACAATGGTGGTCTAATGGGTCACTTTGGGATCGAAAAGACCCTTGGAATATTGGAGGAGCAATTCTATTGGCCAATAATGCACAAGGATGTGGCCAAGATTTGTGGCCAATGCATAGATTGCAAAGGAGCCAAATCGCGGATCCTACCTCATGGGTTGTACACCCCGCTGCCCACTCCTTTACGCCCTTGGCTTGATATATCTATGGATTTTGTGTTAGGGTTGCCTAGGACTAGACGAGGTCGGGACAGTATCTTTGTTGTGGTCGATCGGTTTTCTAAGATGGCACACTTTATTCCATGCTTTAAATGTGATGATGCACCTAGTGTGGCCTCTTTGTTTGTTGATAATGTTGTCAAGTTGCATGGTGTTCCAAGGACCATTGTGAGTGATAGGGACTCTAAGTTCCTAAGTCACTTTTGGAAATCTATGTGGGGTAGGCTTGGAACCAAGTTGTTATTCTCTACATCTTGCCACCCACAAACTAATGGTCAAACGGAAGTGGTAAATAGGTGCTATGCTACATTCTATGGTAAAAGGACCTTAGGTGTTCCTCCCAAGAAGTCAATTTTCCTTTTATCATGGAACGTAGCATAGCACCTAAAGTCCTATTTACCACTTCCGTTTGACCATCAGTTTGTGGGTGGCAAGATGTAGAGAATAACAACTTGGTTCCAAGCCTACCCCACATAGATTTCCAAAAGTGACTTAGGAACTTAGAGTCCCTATCACTCACAATGGTCCTTGGAACACCATGCAACTTGACAACATTATCAACAAACAAAGAGGCCACACTAGGTGCATCATCACATTTAAAGCATGGAATAAAGTGTGCCATCTTAGAAAACCGATCGACCACAACAAAGATACTGTCCCGACCTCGTCTAGTCCTAGGCAACCCTAACACGAAATCCATAGATATATCAAGCCAAGGGCGTAAAGGAGTGGGTAGCGGGGTGTACAACCCATGAGGTAGGATCCGCGACTTGGCTCCTTTGCAATCTATGCATTGGCCACAAATCTTGGCCACATCCTTGTGCATTTTTGGCCAATAGAATTGCTCCTCCAATATTCCAAGGGTCTTTTCGATCCCAAAGTGACCCATTAGACTGCCATTGTGTGCTTCCCTCACAAATAACTCTCTCCAAGAACTGGAGGGTACGCACAATCGTCTACCTTTAAACAAGTATCCATCAAACTTGGCATAGGGATTTGAACCCCTAGCTGAATCCCACTTGTCCCTACCCATTTCTTCGCATTCCCTAAAGATAAGAGCAAAGTGAGGGTCCTCGGGATACAATTCTTTCAAACTCTCAAATCCCATTAATTTTGAAGATAATGTTGACACAAGAACATGTTTTCTAGACAAAGCATCGGCTACTACGTTGTCCTTACCCTTTTTGTATTGAATAACATAAGGGAAGGTTTCAAGAAACTCAATCCATTTTGCATGCCGCTTGTTAAGCTTGTCTTGTGCCCGAAGATGCTTCAAGGATTCATGGTCCGTTCGGATCACGAACTCCTTGGGCCACAAATAGTGCTGCCAAGTGGCCAAAGCTCGAATCAAGGCATACAACTCTAGATCGTACGTGGAGTAATTTAGAGTTGCTCCTTTGAGCTTTTCACTAAAATAAGCAATGGGTTTTAAATCTTGCATCAAAACAGCCCCTATGCCCACTTTACTAGCATCGCACTCAACTTAAAATATCTTATCAAAGTTGGGCAATTGTAATAAAGGCGCGGAAACGAGCATAGATTTCAAGGTTTCAAAAGCCTTAGCTTGCTCTTCACCCCACTTGAAGGGTTGGTCTTTTCGAATGACCGCGGTTAAAGGAGCGGCTATGGTTCTGAATCCTTTGACAAACCTTCTATAAAAACTAGCTAACCCGTGGAAGCTTCTTACTTCGCTAATGGTTTACGGGGTTGGCCAATTTTTGATAGCATCTATCTTGGATTCATCCACTGCGACCCCTCTTGAACTAACAACAAAACCCAAGAAAACAACTTCATTAACACCAAAAGAGCACTTCTACAGATTTGCATACAACCTTTCCTTTCTAAGGACATTAAACACACATTGTAAATGCATCACATGCTCATCAATTGACTTACTATAGACCAAGACATTATCAAAGTAAACAACAACAAACTTTCCAATAAATGGCTTCATCACATGATTCATTAGCCTCATGAAAGTACTTGGAGCATTTGTTAGGACGAATGGCATAACCATCCATTCATAGAGACCAAATTTAGTCTTGAAGGCAGTTTTCCATTCATCAACAGGTTGCATTCTTATTTGGTGATAGCCACTCCTTAAATCAATCTTGGAAAATAAACACGAACCATTCAATTCATCAAGCATATCATCTAACCTAGGGATAGGGTGACGATATTTTACCGTAATCTTATTGATGGATCGGCAGTCCACACACATACGCCATGTTCCATCTTTCTTAGGCACCAGTAGCACCGGAACCGCGCACGGACTCATGCTCTCCTTGACATACCCTTTGTTGAGGAGTTCCTCAACTTGACGTTGCAATTCTTTGGTGTCCGTAGGGTTGCTTCTGTAAGCCGGCTTATTTGGCAATTGTGAGTCCGGCACAAAGTCAATTTGATGCTCAATTCCCCGAAGTGGGGGAAATCCTTGCAGAAGTTCTTTAGGAAATACATCTTCGTAATCCTGCAACACACAAGAAATCAAAGGAGAAATACAAGAATTAGTGGGGTTAGTATTAAAACAATGAGCCAAAAGAAGCATAGGCATGTACACATCATGATCTAAGAAAAGTTCCTTCTTTCTAGCCAACATCACCATGTTTTCTTGCCCATTTGACGTTGAGGCAGTCCCGAAAGTTCCTACTGCCCCACCCACGGTTTTCCCCTCCGTTTCACCATTTTCGGGTTTGTTTCCCTTCTCCTTTAACTCTCTCATCTTTTGATGTAATTCATTCACTTGTGATGGCAAAAGAGGATAAAGAGTGACCTTTCGACCATCCTTCTCAAGTGAATATCGGTTGGTCCTCCCATCATGTTTGGTAGACCTATCATATTGCCAAGGTCTACCTAACAATAAATGACATGCTTGCATTGGTATCACATCACAAAGCACTTCGTCTTGGTAGTTCCCTACCTTAAACCGTATCACACATTGCCTCATGACCTTCAATGCACCGCATTCGTTCAAGCATTGTAACTTGTAAGGGCTAGTATGAAGTGTAGTTGGTAATTTCAGAAAGTTTACCATAGCGACACTAACGACATTCGTACAACTACCACTATCAATCACCAAAGTGCACACATTCCCCTTTACAAGGCATTTAGTATGGAATAGATTTTCCCTTTGGCTAGGGTTGTCTATTTCCTTACTAATCATAGCACGTCTAACTAAAAAGTTTGGAACAACACACTCCCCTTCTTGTGGGTAAATAACTTCACCACCACCATCATCATCATCATCATCATCATCATCATCAAGTGGTCTATTTCCAGTTTCCTCTCCATCTTGAGGCTCGGCCTCATCCTCCTCTTTTTCAAGACCCACCTCCTCACCAAGGTAATACAATCTCCCTTCCCGCAGTATCACGTTACGTCGATTTGGACATTCATTGGATTTATGCCCCCAACCTTGGCACTTGAAACATTGGAATCCTTTTGGGTTTGGATACTTGTGAACTTCTTGTTTTAGAGGAATTTTATGGACTGTTTTGGGCTCGGGCAGCCTTGTAGTGGAGGTTTGGTCCTTGATTTTGGGCCAACCCGAAGAGGATTGAATCACGTCCTTGCTTCTAGGACAACCCGAGATGGATTGTCCCCTTGCCTTGAGCGACGACCTCTCTTTAAGCTCCCTTTCAATCTCAAGAGCCGCTTGGAAAATACCTTCAACAGTATTAAATTTGTGAAGTGTCAAATGAGTGGAAATCTCTTTGTTCAACCCACACTTGAACCGGATGAAGTCATGACTGATTTGTTCCCCACGATGATCAAGCTTCAACATGAGTTGCTGAAACTCATCATAATATGCCATTACACTTTTATTGCCTTGACGCAAGTTGTACAATCTAGCAAGTAATTCATGGCGATAACTCTCGGGAAGGTACCGTTGCCTCATCAAGTAACCTAACTGAAACCAAGGTGGTGGCTGCCCATCAACTAATTCATCACCAAAACGCTTGACATACTCCCACCAAGTGTTCGCATAACCCTCAAAATGAGCTATGGCATAACAACTTTTCTTTTCTTCCGAGATATCATTAACTTGAAAAACTTTGTCACAAGCTAATTCCCAAACTAAGTAGGCCTCGGGGTCACTTTCGCCCTTAAAGATAGGTAAGCTCAATTTGATGGTATTGATGCCTACGTCTCTTTCTTGGTGTCGATTTCCCCGTTCTCCATACCCTCGGTACCTCCTTGGATCAACACGACCCCTTCTTAGCTCCTCTTCTCTCATGTAACCATCATCAAAGGCTCCATATCTATCATACTCCTCTCTACCATGTTCCTCAAAGTGAGCTAGTCTATTTTGGTGATTTGGAATCTGATTTGGAGGCATTGGTATTTGTGGAGGTGGTGGTCTTTGATTTGGTGGAGTTTGGTAGGGTATGTTCAGATTTATTGGAGGTAATGGACGGCTACATACTTCTTGTGGAATTGGAGGAGTTTGGAAATGGTGTGGTCTATTTGCTTCTTGGTTTGGAGGGAAAGTAATGGTATGATTTGGGGCATTTAGTGGGGCTAGAGGTGGATTCATTATTTGGTGCAATGTTTCTGGTGAGATAGTTGTGGATGAATTTCTTTCATGCCCAATTGAAGGAATATGATGAGGAGTGGATGGATGAGAGTTCCTTTGACTCTCCACTTGCTTCAATCTCCCACTTATCGTAGTCAATTCTCCCCTCACTGCCCCAATTTCCGTGTTCAACCTCTCTAAACTTCTGGTAATGGCCTCAAGGGTGGCCTTCATAGTGTCTTGTTCAGTAGCACCCCCACTTTGGGATGGGCTTCCTTCCATGTAAAGGTGTTACCTACACAATCAGCAAACAAGTTAGCGTTAAACCCCTCCTTACTCACACTCTCTCGGTTCACTCACACTTGAGCTCCACAAATGTTGTAGATTGGCTAGTAACTGTGAATCCTTAAGATATGAGTAAAGCTCTTGTCTGGAATGGATTCTTGTTTGAAACTCAAAGAATTCTCGACGGACTGGAGTTAAGAAGTTACAACGTATTCAAACGAATAAAAGCACCCAACTAAACGTGGACACGAACAAGGGCATTCAAAAGGACTAATTGACAACCTAATAGAAGTGTACTAGCATGTTAATTAGTTCTAGAACCAAGTAATGAAACTAGGAATCAACAATTAGAAACTAGAAAACCTAAATTTGAGCTTATTAATGATGTAAACAGTAGGCAATGGGTGACGTGAACAGTAGCTAATGGGTGACATGGCAGCATGCAAAGGGTCTTGGTCCCACACAATTTAAGAACCAATTCTGAAATTTTAAATCTTCACACTATTTGGAAAGGGTGACAATTGGTTTTTGGTAGGGAAAACATAAGTCTTGAAATAAGGAAAAGTATTTTGTCCCCCAACACAAGGTTCTTGAAACAAGAAAAGTGGTTTGTCCCACAAAACAAAGTTCTTGAAACAAGAAAAAGTAGTCCCACAAAACAAGGTCTTTGGAATGAGGAAAAGCTGAAAAAGTAGAAGTCTAGTCTAGGAAGTGTTGGGTTCAAGGTTTCTCACAACAAGCTTTACATCTTTTCATCTTCACCTTTTGAATCTATATTGCCCTTTTGATTGTCTTAAGTTGTAAGAAAAGATGAAGCACTAGATGAACACCACAACAACCTTCAAGAACACAACAACTTCTTCAGGAACACAACAAAAACTTCTTCAAGAACATAACACAATACCACCAATTGTCAAGAACAAGTAACAACAAACAGCCAGCCACAAGGCACCACAACTATGGTCAATATTATAAGCTCAAACTTTAGATCTTGACACCTTTAGTGTTGGTGAGAAAGAAACCAACACTAGAAACACTCTATACAAGCAAAATACTACAAGATCTAGCCTAAAAAATAAGAAAATCTCGGCCCATACAACAACACATCACAATTTCTGGCCAAGAACACAAAGGTAGCAGATTTGACGATTTCTGGAATTTTCAGATTTCAGTTTTTTTTTTTTTTAGTTTTTAAGTCTCAAGCCCAAGATTGATCTTGTTAGAACAAAATCAAAGATGGCTTTGATACCAAATGATACACTACTATCTTGGAGCGTATCAAATCTGCCACAAAATCAGTCCAAACACACTACAATTCCGAGAGCTTGAAGATAACAACTCCAATATGTGAAGACAACAATAATCATGAAATTTTGAAGGAATACCAACACCAAAATAGTAGCTACACAAGGAGAACAAGAAGATAACAATAACATCAAACAATGGTTCAACAACACAAGATGATAGATTACAAAGAGTACAATGTTAACAACAAGAACAACAAATGGCAGTAACTATAGTGAATCGAAAATCAGCCCCACACGGCTTCACTAAGTTACTACAAAGCTTCAAGAGTACAAAATGAAAGATAGTAACTTGACACAAAGATATCTTAGAATCTATGAACCCTAACTTGAAGAAAGGACCCTAAGACCAAAATATTTCAGCACCAAGTTCTTACTTAGACCAAGAGGAACTCATGGACCTCAATATTCAATGTTGCAAGACTTGTTGTTGTGAAATATGAAGAATGAACTAAGTGCTGAAAATAACCCTAATAGCATCTATTTATACTACACACAAAATGAAGGACAAATGACCTTCCTACCCTTCAGTCATGGGGTGCCCTTAGAGTGTAATTTATTACACTTCAAGGCTCATTTTCACACTTAAAAACGTTGAAGCTCTTTGGTGAATCAAGTACCAACTCACACGCAGCCATTTGCATGAACATGGCTTGTAGTTTTTGTAACTCCCGAGCTTGACTTCGTGTGAATGGTCGAGAACGTATTGGACAGCTTTGTACACCCATATCAGTGAAGCCGTGTGGGGCTGATTTTCGATTCACTATAGTTACTGCCATTTGTTGTTCTTGTTGTTAACATTGTACTCTTTGTAATCTATCATCTTGTGTTGTTGAACCATTGTTTGATGTTATTGTTATCTTCTTGTTCTCCTTGTGTAGCTACTGTTTTGGTGTTGGTATTCCTTCAAAATTTCGTGATTATTGTTGTCTTCACCTATTGGAGTTGTTATCTTCAAGCTCTCGGAATTGTAGTGTGTTTGGACTGATTTTGTGGCAGATTTGCTATCACCTTGGCTTAGAAACTCACTAATTCTCTTTCTAGATACTTGGTTGCCTTGTCCATATTAGAATCATAAAGATTAGAGGCCTTACCTTGTGAACCTACGACATTTAACTTATCAAAATTCACTATTGCTAACTGCTTTGTCAGCAACCCAATATTAGTTTTAAGTTGTGTATTCTCTTATTCTACAAAATCATCTACCACTCTATGGTCGTTGAAAGCCTCGATGCCATAAGTGCTAGCACCCTTATTCACCTCCTGAGTTTGCCACCCTTGGTTGGTGAGAGATATTTGGCCTACAATATCAGATGCTACTTCCCAACGTAAATGCATGAAAGATCCTTCAGTGATTATATCTTTCATAGGTCTAGAATTTATGTTTAGGGATCTATAGAATATCTTCTTCAAGTTTGTCCCTGAAATATGATGATTGGTACCATGCTCAACTTTTTCTTAAGCCAGAAACAAGCCTCATACGTCAACTCAGAATGTAACTTTTTAAAATTGTATATCTCATCTTTTGACTGCAAAATTCTAGATAGAGAAACAAAATGGTCTAAGAATTACTTGCATAACTCATTCCAAGTGGTAATCGATCCTCGAGGAAGTTCCCCCAACCAAAATAAATCTTCTCCTGTCAACGAAAAAGGAAACAACCTCAATCTGATGACCTCTTGATCTACCCTAGGAATGGAAGAAGAAGTAAAAATCCCAATAAAGTATGTAAGATTCATATTTGCATCATCCATAGAAAAACTTGCAAACACACCTTTCAGATTTAAGAGCCAGATCATGGCACTAGTTATGTCAAACTTCACATTCGGGGGTAGTGCATAAGGGATAATAGATCCTGCCTTAACCAACTTAATGTATCCCATATCCTCCTCCTCATCATATAGCAGTAAGTGATGGTATATTGGGATCACTTGAGCTTCACCACCTTAAAAATCTATCATGATTACTGTCAAGTGCTGCTGACAAACAACTGTCGGTCTCATCCTCTCCTCCTGAGCTATACGATGGGCTGAGATTCCCTTCTCTGGTTAGCAGTTGTATCTGCTAATAACTGCGCTATTTTTAGATCAGCAATTTCCTAAACTCCTATCGGAGGAGGTGGAGGTACAACATTAGGATCATCCCGAACCCCTATAAGATGGCCAACATGTACTTATTTTATCATCATATGATTAGGCTGTAAGATTCTCTCAGGGTTAGGATTTAATGGGAGTAAGGGAATGCCTCGACATTTGTTGTTATGCATACACAGATGTACAATAGTTGTCATCCAAAGCTACGCCCCTAGATAAGACTAAAGTAGTCAAAGCAAAATATAGTAACCCAATAAGGTTGGGGTCCAATCCCAAGGGAATACGTGGAACTATATCTCTCTTTTGATGGAAAAAACAGGTCGTGCATAAAGTAAATTAGGGGTTTATAGTTGTATAAAGTCAATAACAACAGAACTCAACTTTTGTTGTAGTCAATCGGAGATGAACACTAGGAATGTGTTCCCCCTAGCTTCTTAAGTAAGTATGTTTATCATGCTTTGTTGAAACAAACCGATATCTTGCATGCAAAATCTTATAAGTTATGTACTATGAACTATCTTCTGGACTCATCGATAGATTTAACCCTTTACTTTTTGAGTTTCAGGATGTTGCATTACTGCCTTATTTTTGATCCCAGCTAACTATTACCTTTTGAGTCTCAAGTTATTAGCTGAAAGATAACTGTCTTAAGTAGATGATGCTGATTAGCCTAGATCGACAATTAATCTTTAAATTTTTGTAGTGATTATCTTTTCTTAATCCCTACTCCTCTTCTAAAGTAAATAGTGATATACTAGGCAATATCCTAATATTTGCAACTGCTAAGAAATCTATTAAATTGAAGGTAACCACAATACATGTAAGAATATTGTTTTAGAACAACTTAGTACTTCTTCTACTTCATTAATCCATTAGGGTTCCCACAAACCTGTCTAAGGGCTTTGGCCTCTCATTTCTATAAAACGATTAATGAAATTCATAATTGAACACACTAAACAATATCACAATGACCAATGAATAAAACCTGGTGTCTTTAATTGAATTATCAACCCAAACCAAGAACAAAGTAATCCCAAGATCAAAATTGTATCTCATAATCAAACATATGTTTCTAAGTATCAAGAGTGAATAAACTAACTAAAAAACATCAGAAGGGTATATTAGAGTACAAAAAAATCCTAGGAAACTAGTCACGAACAAAAAAGGATAATTAAAGTTGGTAGTTACATACTTGGCCACCTACGGATTGCAGATGGCACCTATAGACCATAGGATCCCATGTAGGTGCCTCTTCTCTACAAACTCCTAAAAACACGCTGTATTTTTCTTCTCTATCACCTATGGGCCGTAGGTGCCCTCTATAAGTAGAAATGTCTTTTTTTCTCTGCTTCAAAGCATCTGGACTTCACTTTCTGATACATACTTTGGCACCTATGCCCCGTAGGTATTACTACTGTCACACCCCATACTAGATGAGGTGGACAACAACTATAGGAACACATACTATAAAAACAAACTAGATGAGAAAATGAATCACTAAACAAATGTAATCACTGATAAAAAGCTATAGATATAATACCAACTAATTAGCCAAATCGATACAGATAACATGTGAACCTATGAATACATATGACTGCTTTACAATGTCTACAAAGCCTTTAATGGAATCCATGACTATAAAACCATCAAAATATATATGATAAAGACTCGGTAAGGCTCCGAATCAACTTGGAGCACACCAACAGCCGCTGAGTAACCTGTGTTCTATTGGGGAAATCTACTCGCTAAAGACCTGTGCCTGCAACATAGGACGTTGGTCCCCGTGAGGGACGTTAGTACAAAGTAATGTACTGAATATGTAAGGCATGAGATAACCATAAGTGAAATAAGAAATTAATGAAATTCGGGGTCAATATATATAAGCATATAGATAAGGATGAATGAACCACCTTTACTTACACTTGTGGAAGACTGTCTATTACATGCTTTTCTTTACTTTACTCTTCTTTGCTTTATAATATTTGTAAGCCATGTGATACATATGACCAGATCATCAGTGGTAAAAGAGGATGACCCATGCAAGGTATTATACCCTTGGGATACGTTCCTCATCAATACATAAATCGGGATTGACCCATGCTAAGCTTACCTTTCACCCCTGGGATACCACCCGATAATGGGATCGACCCATGCTAGGTGTTCCTTCCACCCTTGGGATACCACCCATAAATCAATAAATTGAGATCGACCCATGCTAGGCTCTCATCCCTGAGCTACCACTCATATATAAGTATATTTACTTTACATCACTTCTTTAATCTTGTAGATTGTTATTTTGGTGGTCATAATATTATTGAGCTTTAGAGCTATGAACCAATAGAAGAAAGCATGCGATCGAGACAAGAACAATGATATAGGAAATAAGGGTAATACTTTGAAACTTATATGACACCATGAGCCTCACTAGGCATAAAATATATCCATTAATAAATAAGCCAAGAAGGTATGTGACAAGCGAGGAGATGATGACCCGTAACAAATAAGCTAGTAAGGTGTATAACTAGTAAGCAAATGAAATTACCTAGCATATATGGGTTATGGTTGATTCTAGTGATCTTATCTAGCATATAGCAATTAGGGCAGATTAAAGTGTAGAAATTTAGACGTTTAAAATGGGGGAATACGTGCATAGCAAGTTGAGATACATAACTCCTCGACTAAAGAGGTTTGGACTGTACAATAAATACTTATTAGGTAATAACAAATAGAAGGATATGTGAGAATGGGTACTATTGAAGCATGTAGGCAGATTCTAATTAGGAACAAATGTATATCCCACATAAGGACATATAAACTATACACTACATAGGTAAAGACTCTATAAGGTCACCTTATGCCCAAACACGATGGGAATAATATTTGAAAAAAGAACATGTGTAGCCAAAAAAGGTATAAAATCAATTAAAGCAATTTTGGACAGATTGTAATCCAACATGTGACACTCTTTAACTTGTATAATCTTGGATCTTATTGACTCATATAAGAGAAACATGTGACACTTTGACAAACTTTTAGACCATGGGCAGTAAATAAAAGGTCGATTAACTATAGTGGGGTTGGTACACCATCACAATGTATCTTTTAACATGAAAGATCATCTACGAAGCTCACTTTATTGGTAATCGAGTATATGACACCATGCCAAAGAATATGAACTAGAATAACCTTAAATACCTCGTTGTGCAACCTGATTATTACAGTGAATTTGACTTCTTTCCTTTAAGGTGTTAATCTACAATATAAGCATATAAAGGAGCTAATATTAGCAACTAATCACAATTGAACCCTTGTAAAATAGTAGATAAACACTTGACGGGCAGTAAGACTATTCAGCCCCTCAAACACTTGGTGTATCACCACACCCTCCTTCTATACTTTAATACAACTTCACTTTACCATTCCATAAGGTTATCCACTGCCTCCAATAACAACACCTATAGACATCACCTAAACAGTCCCAAAATCCTTCAACATAATATAAGATATTAAACTCATGGATTTCAATCACCGTCCCGTGAGTTCTTAACAACAGCATATATAAAATCCTCCATGAAGGCCTATACAAAAGGAGGGGTAAATCGGGGCAGTAACCTTACCTTTATTTCTAAAATTTTCTTTCTTAAAGTGCACTCCATCAAGATGCTATGTTTCCCTTCAAGTTGAACCAAATACTATTGGGAAATATTTTGGAGATTAAAGAGAAGGGGACTGCCAAGCTTGGAAAAAAAGGTCTGCCCTATACTTCAAACAAAATAATAACTTGATTTCCATAACTTCCCATGACATGATTAAATATAAACCATAGTTATTTTCACTTACCTTGGCTGGAAATAAGTAGGGTTTCTTCAAGAACCCTTGGAGAGAAAAAATGCGGCTGTTTTAGGCTTGAGAGAAAAGAGAGAGGGAGCTAATTATAATCTGATTTTTTTGCAATAATGAAGAAAATGAACTAAATAGACCTTATAAATCCTTCCACTAGACCGCCTCTGTTTTGCTCATTTCCAGCCACATATTGGTCAAAATTAGTCCAAGTAGGTGATGCACCTACTTGGTTTATTTCTAATTGGATCACACTATATTGGGCCTTAAATAGAATAGGCATTGGGCTGGACATTTGGGCCTTAAATAGAATAGGTATTGGGCTGGACATTTGGGCCTTCAATAGAATAGGTATTGGGCTGCTCATTTGGGCCTTAAATAGAATAGGTATTGGGATACTCATCTTTCCTTTTTTCTTTTACTTAATTTGGGCCTTTAATATGTCTAATAATATAGGCATCAATTTAGTCCAATAGTATAAGTAGGCGACGAACCTACTAGTCACCTATTAGCTTAGTTAAGTCAAGCAAGCACCTCACTTATTTTCTCTTAATTTTTCCAAAATATTGATCCCTCTACTTAACTTAACACTTACCTTTAACTTTAAGCTTAAATACCTATCTCGAGCTTAAATACTTTGATCTAGGGTAAGTTGTTCTATGTTTGGGATGTACGAAGGGTGATACAAAATCAAACCAACAACACCAAGAGCTTCAAGTAGGCTCGGATTTCAGTCCAACAACACAAGAACAACAAGTTTAAGTTTTCGGTTTTTCAGTCCACAACGCAAGAACAACAAGATAGATAACAATGCTAGTGAATCGAAAAGAGCCCCACACGGCTTCACTAGACTTTAAGATAACAAAATCAACAACAACAACAACAAGATAAAGAAGGATAGATAACTTGACATATAACATTCAAGAAACTAAGAACCCTAACATCAAGAGAGGACCCTAAGTCTAATGAATATAAACACCAAGTTCTTACGAGGACCAAGAGGCACTCAACGACCTCAAAACCCTTGTTTCTAGCCAAAGAGACAACACAAGTATCCCTCTACTTGTGAGATAATAGGGGCGGCTTCTATGAGTGGAAGAGAGAGGAAATGTTTAGTGTTTTTAGGTTACAAAAATCAGCATTCAAAAACTAAGGAATGCCTCTCTAACATGTTCTATTTATACTACAAACAAAAGGGGTAAAATGACCCATCCACCCTTGCTTCTTGTGCCAACCTTGGAGAGTAGTTTATTACACATTAGGACCTCTCTTCACACATAAAAACGTTTAGGTCCTTGGTTGGTTCAATCACCAACTCACACACGTCCATTTGCATGAACAAAGCTTGGAGTTTTTGTAATTCCCGAGCTTGGCTTCGTGTGAAAGGCCGTGTACCTGTGGAGGCTGCCCTAACCGTATCATCCTCTCCATCTTGAAAGGAATTTGACCTCAAATTCAGCATTTGGTCATCTTCAAACGCATCTACGAGGGAGAGATCACCAACGTTGAAAGTGTTGTGCACTTGATATTCCGGTGGAAGGTCAATCTTGTAGGCGTTGTCATTGATTCTCTCAAGTACTTGGAAAGGACCATCACCCCTTGGAAGCAATTTGGACTTCCTTTGAGCTGGAAACCAATCCTTTCGAAGATGCACCCACACCCAATCTCCGGGTTCAAGCACAAGCCTTCTTCTCCCTTTGTTTACCTTTTTTGCAATCTCTTGGTTCTTCTTTTCAAGCTTGATCCGCACCGTCTCATGCATTTTCTTCATTGCCTCGGCTCTTTTATTTCCATCTAAGCTGGTGAAGAGATTACTAGAAAAAGGAGTGAGATCTAAAGGGGTAAGGGGATTCAGGTCGTAAACACATTCAAAGGGAGTCATTCCCGTGCTCGAATGTATTACCCGGTTGTATGCAAATTCCACCAAGGGTAGGTGATCTTCCCATGAAGTCAGTTTACCTTTAACCATAGAACATAGCATAGACCCCAAGGTTCTATTTACTACCTCCGTTTGGCCATCGGTTTGTGGGTGACAAGAAGTGGAGAAAAGTAACTTCGTTCCAAGCCTACCCCACATGGACTTCCAAAAGAGACTTAGGAACTTGGAGTCCCTATCGCTCACAATAGTCCTCGGTACCCCGTGAAGCTTTACAACATGTGCAACAAATAATGAAGCTACACTACGAGCATCCTTGGTTTTAGCACATGGAATAAAATGAGCCATTTTAGAGAATCTATCTATAATAACAAAAATGCTATCTCGGCCGTTTCTAGTCCTTGGCAGCCCCAAAACAAAATCCATCGAAATGTCCAACCAAGGCCTAAGGGGAGTAGGGAGTGGGGTGTATAATCCTTGAGGTAGGAGATGAGATTTCGCACTCCGGAAGGCCACGCATTGACTATAAATTTTAGTGACGTCTTTGCGCATTTTGGGCCAATAGAAGTTCTCCTCTAAGATTCGGAGGGTCTTGTCTACCCCAAAGTGACCCATGAGGCCTCCGTCATGGGCCTCCCTCACAAATAATTCCCTCCAAGAACTAGAAGGAACACACAACCTCCTCCCCTTGAACAAATACCCATCTAACCGAGAGTAGGAGGAATGGTCATTCTCCTTAAGCCAACGGTCCCTTCCCCACTCTTCGCATTCCCTAAAAATAGGAGCAAAGGTAGGATCCTCGGGATACAACAACCGCAAGCTCTCAAAACCCATCAATTTCGAAGACAAGGTAGAAACAAGCACATGCTTCCTAGACAAGGCATCGGCAACAACATTTTCCTTTCCCCTTTTGTAATGAATTACATAAGGGAAAGTCTCGATGAACTCAATCCACTTAGCATGACGCCTATTCAACTTGTCTTGGATCTTAAGGTGTTTCAACAACTCATGATCCGTTCGTATCACAAACTCCTTAGGCCACAAATAATGTTGCCAATTTCCCAAGGCTCTAACAAGGGCGTACAACTCCAAATCATAAGTTGAGTAATTAAGAGTTGCCCCTTTGAGCTTTTCACTAAAATAAGCAACGGGCTTACCTTCTTGCATCAAAAAAGCCCTGATTCCAACCTTACTAGCATCACACTCTACTTCAAACATCTTATCAAAATCGGGCAATTGCAATAAAGGCGCCGAGATGAGCGTAGCTTTCAAGGCCTCAAAAGCCCTAGCCTGCTCATCACCCCATTTAAAGGGTCCGTCCTTTCTAATTTCCTCGGTCAAGGGGGCTGCTATGGAACTAAATCCTTTGACAAACCTCCTATAAAAGCTTGCCAACCTATGGAAACTTCGGATTTCTCCAATAGTTTTAGGGGTCGGCCAACTTCGAATAGAGTCTATCTTGGAATCGTCCACTTCCACACCCCTTGAGCTAACGACAAAACCCAAGAATATAACTTTATCAACACCAAAAGAACACTTCTCCATGTTGGCATACAGCTTCTCCTTTCGGAGCACATCAAACACACATCTCAAATGCATTACATGATCATCAATAGATTTACTATACACCAACACATCATCAAAGTAAACCACCACAAACTTTCCAATATAAGGCTTCATTACATGATTCATTAGCCTCATAAATGTTCTAGGAGCATTGGTAAGGCCGAAGGGCATGACCAGCCACTCATATAGACCGAATTTGGTCTTGAATGCGGTCTTCCACTCATCACCGGGTTGCATGCGAATTTGGTGATAGCCGCTCCTAAGGTCCACTTTAGAAAACAAACAAGATCCGTGGAGCTCATCGAACATATCATCTAGTCTAGGGATAGGATGACAATACCTTATCGTGATTTTGTTGATGGATCTACAATCGACGCACATGCGCCAAGTTCCGTCCTTCTTTGGTACCAAAAGCACCGGAACAACACACGGACTCATGCTTTCCTTGATGTATCCCTTGTTGAGAAGCTCCTCAACTTGTCTTTCAATCTCCTTAGTGTCCATGGGATTGCTCCTATAGGCCGGTTTGTTTGGAAGTTGTGAACCCGGCACCAAATCAATTTGGTGCTCAATTCCCCGAAGTGGGGGCAATCCTTGCGGAAGTTCTTGAGGAAATACATCTTCATACTCCTGAAACACACAAGAAATCAAAGGGGAAATGGAAGAATTAGTGGGGTTAGTATTAAAACAATGGGCCAAAAGTAACATCGGCTTGTTTTCATCATGGTCCACGAAGAGTTCTTTCCTCCTAGCCAACATCACTACGTTTTCCATCTCCCTTGTCGTTGGGACAACCTCGGATGTCCCTACTTCCTCACCTACGACATTCCCCCCCTTTTCTCCCTTTCCGGATTCCTTCCCCTTTCCCTTTAACTCTCTCATCTTTTGATGCCACTCATTTACTTGGGAGGGTGAAAGAGGGTGAAGTGTGACCTTTCGGCCATCCTTCTCAAGCGTATACCGGTTGGACCTCCCATCGTGCTTAGTAGACCTATCATATTGCCATGGTCTACCTAACAACAAGTGACATGCTTGCATTGGGATCACGTCACAAAGCACTTCATCGTGGTAGTTTCCCACCTTAAACCGAATCACACATTGCCTTGTGACCTTTAATTCACCATAATCGTTCAACCATTGTAGCTTGTAAGGACGAGTGTGTAGTGTAGTTGGTAGCTTCAAGAAATTTACCATAGCATGGCTCGCAACATTTGTACAACTACCACTATCAATCACCAAGGTGCACACACTCCCCTTTACAAGACACTTAGTATGGAATAGATTTTCCCTTTGACTCGGGTCATCCATCGCCTTACTAATCATGACACGTCTAACCACAAAGTTTGGAACCACACACTCCCCTTCTTGTGGATATACATCTTCACTACCATCTAATTCATCATCATTCGGCCCATTTTCAGCTCCCTCTCCATCTTGAGGCTCGGCCTCATCCTCCCCCCTTTCGGAAACCACCTCCTCACCAAGGTAGTACACTTTCCCTTCTCGTAGGATCACATTGCGCCGGTTTGGACATTCATTGGCCTTATGCCCCCAACCATGGCACTTGAAGCATTGGAACCCCTTTGGGTTGGGATATTTGTGAGCCTCCGGTTTTGGAGGGAACTTAGGGACTGTTTTGGACTCGGGCAGCTTCGTAGGGGCAGGTTGGTCCTTGTTTTTGGGCCAACCCGAGGGGGTTTGTGCCCTTGCCTTGAAGGTTGATCTCTCCTTAAGTTCCCTTTCAATCTCTAGGGCCGCTTGGAATATACCGTCAATGGTTTCAAACCGGTGAAGGGTCAAATGAGTGGCGATCTCTTTGTTCAACCCACACTTGAACCGGATGATGTCGTGACTGATTTGCTCCCCACGATGATCAAGTTTCAACATGAGTTGTTGGAACTCGTCAAAATAGGCCATCACACTCTTGCCTCCTTGCCGCAAGCCATATAATCTAGCGAGCAACTCATGACGATATCTCTCGGGAAGGTATCGTTGTCTCATCAAATACCTCAACCGATACCAAGGTGGTGGCTGCCCATCCACTAATTCATTACCAAATCGTTTAACATACTCCCACCAAGTGTTAGCATAGACCTCGAGGTGGGCTATAGCGTAGCAACTCTTCTTTTCTTTCGAGATGTCATTAACATGGAAAACTTTGTCACAAGACGATTCCCAAGTTAAGTAGGTCTCGGGGTCACTTTCACCCTTAAAGATGGGTAGGCTCAACTTGATGGTGTTGATGCCTACGTCTCTCTCTTGGTGTCGGTTTCCCCTATCTCTATACCCCCGGTATCTCCTAGGTTCTCCTCGACCCCCTCTTAACTCCTCCTCCCTCATATAAGCATCATCAAAGGCTCCATCTCCTTCATACTCCTCTCTACCGTATCCTTCAAAGTGGGCTGGCCGGCCTTGGCCGTTTTGATTCGGAGGATTTGGAATTTGCGGTCTTTGGGTTAATGGAGCTTGGAATGGAGGGTTCGGATTTAGTGGAGGTACTTGGCGTCCAAATCCCTCTTGTGGCATTGGAGGGGCTTGGAAATGTAGTGGTCTAGTGGAGTCTCGGTTTGGAGGAAAATAGGTTGTTTGGCTTGCGGTATTAAGTGGAGCTTGGGGTTCATTTAGCATTTGGTGGACTGTTTCGGGGGTGATGGTTGCGGAGGAGGCCCTATCATGACCATTGGTAGATACATGTAGAGGAGTAGAAGGACGAGAGTTCCTTTGACTCTCCACTTGTTCTAATCTCCCACTAATAGTCGACACTTCCCCCCTTATTGCTTCCAAGTCCCCTCTCACGGCCCCAAATTCCGAATTCAACCTTTCAAGTGTCCGGGTAACGGCCTCAAGAGTAACCCTCATAGAATCAAGGGCATTAGTATCCACATTATGAGACGTAGCTCCTTCCATTGCCAAGGTATTATCCGCTTTAGTTCACCACAAGTTCGTATTCCACAAGTGTTGTATAATTGGATAGTAACCGTGAGATATTTAAGGTATGAGTAAGCTCTTATCCGGAATGGATTCTTGTTTGAAGACTCAAAGAATTCTTGCCGGACTAGAGTCAACAATCAGCAATTCGTTCAAACGAATAAAAGCACTCAAATAATCGTTGACACGAACAAACGGTTCAAGGAACTAGTTGACAACCTAGTAGGAAGGTACTAGTTTGTCAATTAGTTCTAGGACCAAGTAAGGGAAACCACGGATCAACAATTAGCAACCAAAGAATATCCTAAGTTGAGCTTATAGCGACGTGGCAGCATGCAATGGTCCCACACGTTCTTCTTCTCTTTTTTTTTTTTTTTGTTTTGTGTTAATATTCACACAACTTGTTATAGTTTGCAAAGTGTTTTGGTGGGAAAAATAAAATCTTGTAGTATTTCAGCCTTTTCAAACTCAAGAAAGTGGGGTTTGGTTGACTAATCCCACAAAACAAGGCTCCTTGAATGAGGGAAAAGTGATTGACAAGACTAAAAGGTGATGGGTGCAAGTCTTTCACAACAACTTTATAGCTTGTCTTACCACTTGAGCACACAACAAGATGAACAAGTTCAAAAGATGAACACCTCAACAAACTTCATCAACTTCTTTAGCACAAAAACACACAACCACCGATTTTTTTTTTATTGGTTATCAACAAGATACAACTTTCGGCCACTTCAAGTCACTACACAATGTTCAAGTTTTCAAGCTCAACTTTTGGATCTAGACACTTTAGTGTTGGTGAGAAAGAAACCAACACTAGAAACTCACTAAACAAGCAAAATAACACCTAGATCTAAACATACAACATCATTCTTGGGTTCAACTTTTTAGTGGACAGATTTTCAGAATTTCTTTTTTTTGGTGTAGTTTGTTTAAGCCGTGAACTAGCCCAAGATGGGTTATGTTGGAACACAACCGGTCTTGCTTTGATACCAAATGATACAAAATCAAACCAACAACACCAAGAGCTTCAAGTAGGCTCGGATTTCAGTCCAACAACACAAGAACAACAAGTTTAAGTTTTCGGTTTTTCAGTCCACAACACAAGAACAACAAGATAGATAACAATGCTAGTGAATCGAAAAGAGCCCCACACGGCTTCACTAGACTTTAAGATAACAAAATCAACAACAACAACAAGATAAAGAAGGATAGATAACTTGACATATAACATTCAAGAAACTAAGAACCCTAACATCAAGAGAGGACCCTAAGTCTAATGAATATAAACACCAAGTTCTTACGAGGACCAAGAGGCACTCAACGACCTCAAAACCCTTGTTTCTAGCCAAAGAGACAACACAAGTATCCCTCTACTTGTGAGATAATAGGGGCGGCTTCTATGAGTGGAAGAGAGAGGAAATGTTTAGTGTTTTTAGGTTACAAAAATCAGCATTCAAAAACTAAGGGATGCCTCTCTAACATGTTCTATTTATACTACAAACAAAAGGGGTAAAATGACCTATCCGCCCTTGCTTCTTGTGCCAACCTTGGAGAGTAGTTTATTACACATTAGGACCTCTCTTCACACATAAAAACGTTTAGGTCCTTGGTTGGTTCAATCACCAACTCACACACGGCCATTTGCATGAACAAAGCTTGGAGTTTTTGTAATTCCCGAGCTTGGCTTCGTGTGAAAGGCCGTGTACCTGTGGAGGCTGCCCTAACCGTATCAAAGCGTTACATCATCTCCCCCTTTGGATCATTCGTCCTCGAATGAGAGGTACAAGTAATGACTTGACTAACCCTAGAATTTTTCCCATACATTTTTTTTCTAGAGTTTCCTTTGTAAATAAGGCGACACTAAATTTGTGGGTAACTAAAATAATGTATATAAAACTCACATGGCATATCAATAGATATAACACGTGAAATGAAAATATGATAAGTAATAACCCTCTCCTGACCATGTAACTTAATGAAAACTATTTTAGTAAAGCGTGATTTCCCTCATTTTCTGTATAAACAAGTAGAACACATAGAATTATGAACACACGACTTGTAAATGATATATCAAATGAACAAATGCTAGTAGAACTTAGGATCATATAGGGGAGCACATGATCTATGATCCTCTCATTGATGCTTGGAATGAGGAGGGGATTTAGAATTTCTACCATCTTCTATTGCCAAGTGGCTTATTCTATATCCTAGTTTTTCCACAATACTTCAATGGAGATAAACCTTTTGTCCCAAACTTCCTACCTTAGCAATTACGAATGGTTGTGGGGACTTGTTTTCATGATAGGTGGGGTCATTTACTATAGTTATGGGAGCACAATGAAGAATGGATCTCCCATAAATTTCTGTAAAATGGACACATGGAATCATAGGCTTTTTAGGCTAACATATTGGGCTCAACTCTCCTTTCATTCCATATTTGATCTCAGAGGAGAATCTCTTAAGAGCAATAGTTTTCAACATAAAACCAACATTTTGAGTCGCACCTTAGAATAGGTTATTAGACTAAGCTACCCACCTATGAGTAAGTTTCATACTGGAATTCATTCATATGCCTATCCTATTCTACACACCATTCTTATTATATCCTAATATGAGAAAGCTTTATCCAACTACATTAATACTCACATCAATAAGCATAGAGGGGAATATAATATGTAGATAAGTCCCATTGAATCTATGACACACGCACAGATCAGCACAAAAGGGCACTTAATGTCACGCCTCAAATCCTATTGGGGCGGACAGACACCCGTAGCCGTAAAGGCCCGAGAGAACCAATTCATAACCTTATACTTCCCATGCATGTTACTGTAACAACCAAATGTTCTGACGACATAATATTATGCATCGATGAAATTGAGTACACATACACTCCCAAAACTGATATGTACAACACTTGGCCGGTGGGGCCACCATGTCTAAAATCAGGACACTACCATAACTTTACATTAGTCTACAAAGCCTCTAAAAGATACGTAGACTTAGTCAGGGTCGGGACAAACCCCCGCCCTACTCTAGACTTATTGTACAATACCAAATGATGTAGAGCAGACTCGGAAAGCCCTGAATCAACCTGGAGCTCACCAATAGTCCCTGAATAACCTGCGCTCCTCCTAGTGAGTTGTATGAGCTGAAGTGCCTCTGCCTGCAGCATGAAATGCAGGTCCCCCGTGAGGGACATCAGTACAAAAATATGTACTGAATATGTAAGGCGGAAAGTAGCAACACACTTGATACAAAAGCGCAATAGAAATTCGATACAAGTGTATAAGGAGTACTAGTAGACCACCTTTATAAATACTTGTGGGACAATGTACATTACATTCTTTCTTCATTTTACCTTCTTACTTCATAATCTTTGTAATCCATATAACGCAAATGACCAGCTGATCAGTGGTAAAAAAAAATATAAATTAGGATCGGCCCATGGCTTACGCCCCTGAGCTGCCACCTATAAAAAGATTGGGATCGGCCCATGCTAGGCTTATGCCCCTGAGCTGCCACCCACAAATAAAGGTATCGAGATTGGCCCATGCTAGGCAAGTGGCCCTGAGCTGCCACTCGTCATTTTACAGATTGCAATACTTAGTTTATTAGCCTTTGAGATTGTTACCTTGGTGGTCATCACATTATGATACCTTGAACCAGTAATACACTAATAAGAGACATGTAAATAGACACTTAACTCAACAACAATGAGCTAGGGAGCTGTTGGCACTCAAATAAAGTGTTTAGGAGCTGAAATAACACATGGGTCTTATTTGAACAAACGGAGAACTCCTGAAATGTTCTAGTGAAGATAGACGCGCAGATTTAATAATAAGCACGTATTGAGATGTTCTAATGCGTTAGAGAGTGGGAACAAGGTCATTGGATACATGGAGGGTAATGTGCTGCCATTATGTATCACTTTGTTATAGGATAACCTCAGAAAATTGCTTGATGGAACAATTGTACGATTTCATGCCAAAGAGTGTGAAATAGAGTATGCCTTACATACCTGGTTATTTGATTCCGAAACTAATATTAGTAACCAATCAACACATTTAAGGTACTTAATTTCACCCAAAACAGTAACCGGGCAGCAACTATTACTCTATCCAACAAGGGTGTTATTTTAACCCTTTTTTTTTCCTCCAATTACACCCACATACCAGATAAGTCCTTATAAGGTTCACCAAAACCACCTCGACTTCATTATACATTCCAAACAATACGCAAAATAGATTGGATAGCAAGCATTAGTTCGGTGGTGTATCACCACATCTTTCTTCTATAATTCATTACAAATTCATCACCCCTTTATCCAACTTCAACCTGGCAGCCCGTAACATATACATACAAAACAGTCCACAAAACAGTCCCAAACCCCTTTTATTGTAGCAATCAATTATTGATCTCATCATCTCTTGAGTTCTCAATAACAAGACATCCATAATCCCCTCTCAAATTCATATATAAGAAAAATAAAATGGGGCAGTCACTGTACCTCAATTCAGCAACTTATCCTTTTAATTGAACTCTTCAAGAGCTTGAACTTTCCTTCACACTTAAACCAAAGAAGAAGAAAAAAGTTCCTCAATAACAAGGAAACATGAACAACCAGCTTGTTCTATAATCAGCCATGTACTTATAGTCAAACACTTATAACTTGTTTCCCTAATCTCCCATGAGATAATTAAAGAAAATCTTAAGTGTTTTTCACTTACCTTGGGCTGCAAAGGGGAGGGTTTCTTCAAGAACCCTAGAAGGAAAAATAGGGCTGCTGCTCTTGTTGTTTTTAAGAGAGTAGAGAGATTTGCTGAAATATACTCCTTTTTTTGTGACTTCAAAGTGAAGTAAAATGACCAGCAACTTGGCCTTTTAAAGGCCCTATCTTGTCCACCTCCTTAGCTGCATTTTGGACCATAAAATTGGTCAAATTGGTCCAAGTAGGTGATGCACCTACTTAAGGTTCTAAGATGCTAAAACTTCAAAGTAGGTGATGCACCTACTTGCATAATTTCTTGTTGGGCTCAATTATATTTGGGCCTTGGCAGATTGGTGTGTTGGGTCACTTATCCATTTTCTTTCTTTTTGTTTGTTCAATTTGGCCCAAATGAGTATATTAGCATAGACCCAAATCTGATCCATAGCCATGGGTCCATTAATTTGGTTCAAACAACTTAAGTAGGTGACTCACCTAGTAGCTTAAATAAGTCAAGCAAGCACCTCAATATTTTGCTCCATTTTCAGCTTCTAACCCCTTTAGTCTAACCTTCAACTTATGCACACTTGGTCACTTTAAACTTTAGATTCAAATACTAGCTTGCGATTCCAAGTTTAAATAGTTAACTTAACATTAACTTAGTTGCATCACACTAAACTATACGGGCAGCTTCTATAATTCTATCTACACCATTAATAATTGCATAACAAATCTCATCCGTTACCTATACCATATGGCCATACCAGGTTCCATATAATTAGAATAAGTACAAGCAAGATACGGGATGTTACACTTAACATACAAATATATGAGCCTAATAAGCTTGTGACATATAGATAATTAAGTTACAGAAATATGGGATTTATGTAAAAGCAAAATATTGAAGCATGTAGCAAATGAGCATATGAACCATTAAATTGTGATAAAATGAACTATGAGACTTGTAACATATAGGCAGGTGAATTGAAAGACTTATAGTATGTGAGTAAGTGAAATAAAATATTCGGCTAGATGAGCACATAATCCAGTCTAGGTTATGACAATCTATCCAATATATAAATAAGTGGGCTACAAGAATGAACATGATAATAAAGTGAATTATGAAACACAAATCACATTGAGCAAGTGGACTAGAGAATGAATAACTAGACTAACACATGAATAATTATACAAAGCATGTAGGCTATGAGGAGTATTGATACAAAAATCAAACCAACAACACCAAGAGCTTCAAGTAGGATCGAATTTCAGTCCAACAACACAAGAACAACAAGTTTAAGTTTCGGTTTTTTTTCAGCCCACAAAAGAACAACAAGATAGATAACAATGCCAGTGAATCGAAAAGAGCCCCACACAGCTTCACTAGACTTAAGATAACAAAATCAACAACAACAACAAGATAAAGAAAGATAGATAACTTGACATATAACATTCAAGAAACTAAGAACCCTAACATCAAGAGCGGACCCTAAGTCTAATGAATATAAACACCAAGTTCTTACGAGGACCAAGAGGCACTCAACGACCTCAAAACCCTTATTTCTAGCCAAAGAGACAACACAAGTATCCCTCTACTTGTGAGATAATAGGGGCGGCTTCTATGAGTGGAAGAGAGAGGAAATGTTTAGTGTTTTTAGGTTACAAAAAATCAGCATTCAAAAACTAAGGGATGACTCTCTAACATGTTCTATTTATACTAGAAACAAAAGGGGTAAAATGACCCATCCGCCCTTGCTTCTTGTGCCAACCTTGGAGAGTAGTTTATTACACATTAGGACCTCTCTTCACACATAAAAACGTTTAGGTCCTTGGTTGGTTCAATCACCAACTCACACACGGCCATTTGCATGAACAAAGCTTGGAGTTTTTGTAATTCCTGAGCTTGGCTTCGTGTGAAAGGCCGTGTACCTGTGGAGGCTGCCCTAACCGTATCATCCTCTCAATCTTGAGAGGAATTTGACCTCAAATTCAGCATTTGGTCATCTTCAACCGCATCCACGAGGGAGAGATCACCAACGTTGAAAGTGTTGTGCACTTGATATTCCGGTGGAAGGTCAATCTTGAAGGCGTTGTCATTGATTCTCTCAAGTACTTGGAAAGGACCATCACCCCTTGGCAGCAATTTGGACTTCCTTTGAGCTGGAAACCGATCCTTTCGAAGATGCACCCACACCCAATATCCGAGTTCAAGCACAAGCCTTCTTCTCCCTTTGTTTACCCTTTTTGCAATCTCTTGGTTCTTGTTTTCAAGCTTGATCCGCACCGTCTCATGCATTTTCTTCATTGCCTCGGCTCTTTTATTTCCATCTAAGCTGGTCATGAGATCACTAGACAAAGGAGTGTGATCTAAAGGGGTAAGGGGATTCAGGCCGTAAACACATTCAAAGGGAGTCATTCCCGTGCTCGAATGTATTACCCGGTTGTATGCAAATTCCACCAAGGGTAGGTGATCTTCCCATGAACTCAGTTTACCTTTAACCATAGAACGTAGCATAGACCCCAAGGTTCTATTTACTACCTTCGTTTGGCCATCGGTTTGTGGGTGACAAGAAGTGGAGAAACGTAACTTCGTTCCAAGCCTACCCCACATGGACTTCCAAAAGAGACTTAGGAACTTGGAGTCCCTATCGCTCACAATAGTCCTCGGTACCCCGTGAAGCTTTACAACATGTGCAACTAATAATGAAGCTACACTACGAGCATCCTCGGTTTTAGCACATGGAATAAAATCAGCCATTTTAGAGAATCTATCAACAATAACAAAAATGCTATCTCAGCCCTTTCTTTTCTAGTCCTTGGCAGCCCCAAAACAAAATCCATCGAAATGTCCAACCAAGGCCTAAGGGGAGTAGGGAGTGGGGTGTATAATCCTTGAGGTAGGAGATGAGATTTCGCACTCCGGCAGGCCACGCATTGACTACAAATTTTAGTGACGTCTTTGCGCATTTTGGGCCAATAGAAGTTCTCCTCTAAGATTCTGAGGGTCTTGTCTACCCCAAAGTGACCCATGAGGCCTCCGTCATGGGCCTCCCTCACAAATAATTCCCTCCAAGAACTAGAAGGAACAAACAATGATACGGTTAGGGCAGCCTCCACAGGTACACGGCCTTTCACACGAATCCAAGCTCGGGAATTACAAAAACTCCAAGCTTTGTTCATGCAAATGGCCGTGTGTAAGTTGGTGATTGAAACAACCAAGGACCTAAACGTTTTTATGTGTGAAGAGAGGTCCTAATGTGTAATAAACTACTCTCCAAGGTTGGCACAAGAAGCAAGGGCGGATGGGTCATTTTACCCCTTTTGTTTGTAGCATAAATAGAACATGTTAGAGAGGCATCCCTTAGTTTTTGAATGCTGATTTTTGTAACCTAAAAACACAAAACATTTCCTCTCTCTTCCACTCATTGAAGCCGCCCCTATTATCTCACAAGTAGAGGGATACTTGTGTTGTCTCTTTGGCTAGAAACAAGGGTTTTGAGGTCGTTGAGTGCCTCTTGGTCCTCGTAAGAACTTGGTGTTTATATTCATTAGACTTAGGGTCCTCTCTTGATGTTAGGGTTCTTAGTTTCTTGAATGTTATATGTCAAGTTATCTATCTTTCTTTATCTTGTTTTTGTTGTTGATTTTGTTATCTTAAAGTCTAGTGAAGCCGTGTGGGGCTCTTTTCAATTCACTAGCATTGTTATCTATCTTGTTGTTCTTGTGTTGTGGGCTGAAAAACCGAAACTTAAACTTGTTGTTCTTGTGTTGTTGGACTGAAATCCGAGCCTACTTGAAGCTCTTGGTGTTGTTGGTTTGATTTTGTATCATTTGGTATCAAAGCAAGACCGGTTGTGTTCCAACATAACCCATCTTGGGCTAGTTCACGGCTTAAAACAAACTACACCAAAAAGAAATTCTGAAATCTGTCCATTAAAAGTTGAAACCAAGAATGATGTTGTATGTTTAGATCTAGGTGTTATTTTGCTTGTTTAGTGAGTTTCTAGTGTTGGTTTCTTTCTCACCAACACTAAAGTGTCTAGATCCAAAAGTTGAGCTTGAAAACTTGAACATTGTGTAGTGACTTGAAGTGGCCGAAAGTTGAATGTTGTGATAGCCAAAAAAAAAATAAAAAAAAATCGGTGGTTGTGTGTTTATGTGCTAAAGAAGTTGATGAAGTTTGTTGAGGTGTTCATCTTTTGAACTTGTTCATCTTGTTGTGTGCTCAAGTGGAAGACAAGCTATAAAGTTGTTGTGAAAGACTTGCACCCATCACCTTTTAGTCTTGTCAATCACTTTTCCCTAATTCAAGGAGCCTTGTTTTGTGGGATTAGTCAACCCAACCCCACTTTCTTGAGTTTGAAAAGGGTGAAATACTACAAGATTTTATTTTTCCCACCAAAACACTTTGCAAACTAAAACAAGTTGTGTGAATATTAACACAAAACAAAAAAAAAAAGAAAGAGAGAAGAAGAACGTGTGGGACCATTGCATGCTGCCACGTCGCCATATGCTCAACTTAGGATATTCTTTGGTTGCTAATTGTTGATCCTTGGTTTCCCTTACTTGGTCCTAGAACTAATTAACAAACTAGTACCTTCCTACTAGGTTGTCAACTAGTTCCTTGAGCCGTTTGTTCGTGTCAACGATTATTTGAGTGCTTTTATTCGTTTGAACGAATTGCTGATTTTTGACTCTAGTCCGGCAAGAATTCTTTGAGTCTTCAAACAAGAATCCATTCCGGATAAGAGCTTACTCATACCTTAAAAATCTCACGGTTACTAGCCAATTATACAACACTTATGGAACACGAACTTGTGTGAACTAAAGCGGATAATACCTTGACAATGGAAGGAGCTACGTCTCATAATGTGGATACTAATGCCCTTGATTCTATGAGGGTCACTCTTGAGGCCGTTACCCGGACACTTGAAAGGTTGAATTCGGAATTTGGAGCCGTGAGAGGGGACTTGGCAGCAATAAGGCGGGAAGTGTCGACTATTAGTGGGAGATTAGAACAAGTGGAGAGTCAAAGGAACTCTCGTCCTTCTACTCCTCTACATGTATCTACCAATGGTCATGATAGGACCTCCTCCGCAACCATCACCCCCGAAACAGTCCACCAAATGCTAAATGTACCCCAAGCTCCACTAAATACCGCAAGCCAAACTACCTATTTTCCTCCAAACCGAGACTCCACTAGACCACTACATTTCCAAGCCCCTCCAATTCCACAAGAAGGATTTGGATGCCAAGTACCTCCACTAAATCCGAACCCTCCATTCCAAGCTCCATTAACCCAAAGACCGCAAATTCCAAATCCTCCGAATCAAAACGGCCAAGGCCGGCCAGCCCACTTTGAAGGATACGATAGAGAGGAGTATGAAGGAGATGGAGCCTTTGATGATGCTTATATGAGGGAGGAGGAGTTAAGAGGGGGTCGAGGAGAACCTAGGAGATACCGGGGGTATGGAGATAGGGGAAACCGACACCAAGAGAGAGACGTAGGCATCAACACCATCAAGTTGAGCCTACCCATCTTTAAGGGTGAAAGTGACCCCGAGACCTACTTAACTTGGGAATCGGCTTGTGACAAAGTTTTCCAAGTTAATGACATCTCGGAAGAAAAGAAGAGTTGCTACGCTATAGCTCACCTCGAGGGCTATGCTAACACTTGGTGGGAGTATGTTAAACGATTTGGTAATGAATTAGCGGATGGGCAGCCACCACCTTGGTATCGGTTGAGGTATTTGATGAGACAACGATACCTTCCCGAGAGATATCGTCATGAGTTGCTCGTTAGATTATATGGCTTGCGGCAAGGAGGCAAGAGTGTGATGGCCTATTTTGACGAGTTCCAACAACTCATGCTGAAACTTAATCATCGTGGGGAGAAAATTAGTCACGACATCATCCGGTTCAAGTGTGGGTTGAACAAAGAGATCTCCACTCATTTGACCCTTCACCGGTTTGAAACCATTGAAGGTATATTCCAAGCAGCCCTAGAGATTGAAAGGGAACTTAAGGAGAGATCAGCCTTCAAGGCAAGGGTACAAACCCCCTCGGGTTGGCCCAAAAACAAGGACCAACCCGCCCCTACGAAGCTGCCCGAGTCCAAAACAGTCCCTAAGTTCCCTCCGAAACCGGATGCTCACAAATATCCCAGCCCAAAGGGGTTCCAATGCTTCAAGTGCCAAGGTTGGGGGCATAAGGCCAATGAATGTTCGAACCGGCGCAATGTGATCCTACGAGTAGGGAAAGTGTACTACCTTGGTGAGGAGGTGGTTTCCGAAAGGGGGGAGGATGAGGCCGAGCCTCAAGATGGAGAGGGAGCTGAAAATGGGCCGAATGATGATGAATTAGATGGTAGTGAAGATGTCTATCCACAAGAAGGGGAGTGTGCGGTTCCAAACTTTGTGGTTAGACGTGTCATAATTAGTAAGGCGATGGATGACCCGTGTCAAAGGGAAAATCTATTCCATACTAAGTGTCTTGTAAAGGGGAGTGTGTGCACCTTGGTGATTGATAGTGGTAGTTGTACAAATGTTGCGAGCCATGCTATGGTAAATTTCTTGAAGCTACCAACTACACTACACACTAGTCCTTACAAGCTACAATGGTTGAACGATTGTGGTGAATTGAAGGTCACAAGGCAATGTGTGATTCGGTTTAAGGTGGGAAACTACCACGATGAAGTGCTTTGTGACGTGATCCCAATGCAAGCATGTGACTTGTTGTTAGGTAGACCTTGGCAATATGATAGGTCTACTAAACACGATGGGAGGTCCAACCGGTACACGCTTGAGAAGGATGGCTGACAGGTCACACTTCACCCTCTTTCACCCTCCCAAGTAAATGAGTGGCATCAAAAGATGAGAGAGTTAAAGGGAAAGGGGAAGGAATCCGGAAAGGGAGAAAAGGGGGGGATGCCGTAGGTGTGGAAGTAGGGACATCCGAGGCTGTCCCAACGGCAAGGGAGATAGAAAACGTAGTGATGTTGGCTAGGAGGAAAGAACTCTTCGTGGACCACGATGAAAACAAGTCGATGTTACTTTTGGCCCATTGTTTTAATACTAACCCCACTAATTCTTCCATTTCCCCTTTGATTTCTTGTGTGTTGCAGGAGTATGAAGATGTATTTCCTCAAGAACTTCCGCAAGGATTGCCCCCGCTTCGGGGAATTGAGCACCAAATTGATTTGGTGCCGGGTTCACACCTTCCAAACAAACCGGCCTATAGGAGCAATCCCATGGACACTAAGGAGCTTGAAAGACAAGTTGAGGAGCTTCTCAACAAGGGATACATCAAGGAAAGCATGAGTCCGTGTGCTGTTCCGGTGCTTTTGGTACCAAAGAAGGACGGAACTTGGCGCATGTGCATCGATTGTAGAGCCATCAACAAAATCACGATAAGGTATCGTCATCCAATCCCTAGACTAGATGATATGTTAGATGAGCTCCACGGATCTTGTTTGTTTTCTAAAGTGGACCTTAGGAGCGGCTATCACCAAATTCGCATGCAACTCGGTGATGAGTGGAAGACCGCATTCAAGAACAAATTCGGTCTATATGAGTGGCTGGTCATGCCCTTCGGCCTTACCAATGCTCCTAGCACATTTATGAGGCTAATGAATCATGTAATGAAGCCTTATATTGGAAAGTTTGTGGTGGTTTACTTTGATGATGTGTTGGTGTATAGTAAATCTATTGATGATCATGTAATGCATTTGAGATGTGTGTTTGATGTGCTCCGAAAGGAGAAGCTGTATGCCAACATGGAGAAGTGTTCTTTTGGTGTTGATAAAGTTATATTCTTGGGTTTTGTCGTGAGCTCAAGGGGTGTGGAAGTGGACGATTCCAAGATAGACTCTATTCGAAGTTGGCCGACCCCTAAAACTATTAGAGAAATCCGAAGTTTCCACGGGTTGGCAAGCTTTTATAGGAGGTTTGTCAAAGGATTTAGTTCCATAGCAGCCCCCTTGACCGAGGCAATTAGAAAGGACGGACCCTTTAAATGGGGTGATGAGCAGGCTAGGGCTTTTGAGGCCTTGAAAGCTACGCTCATCTCGGCGCCTTTATTGCAATTGCCCGATTTTGATAAGATGTTTGAAGCAGAGTGTAATGCTAGTAAGGTTGGCATCGGGGCTTTTTTTATGCAAGAAGGTAAGCCCGTTGCTTATTTCAGTGAAAAGCTCAAAGGGGCAACTCATAATTACTCAACTTATGATTTGGAGTTGTACGCCCTTGTTAGAGCCTTGGGAAATTGGCAACATTATTTGTGGCCTAAGGAGTTTGTGATACGAACGGATCATGAGTCGTTGAAACACCTTAAGAGACAAGACAAGTTGAATAGGCGTCATGCTAAGTGTATTGAGTTCATCGAGACTTTCCCTTATGTAATTCATTACAAAAGGGGAAAGGAAAATGTTGTTGTCGATGCCTTTTCTAGGAAGCATGTGCTTGTTGCTACCTTGTCTTCGAAATTGATGGGTTTTGAGAGCTTGCGGTTGTTGTATCCCGAGGATCCTACCTTTGCTCCTATTTTTAGGGAATGCGAAGAGTGGGGAAGGGACCGTTGGCTTAAGGAGAATGACCATTCCTCCTACTCTCGGTTCGATGGGTATTTGTTCAAGGGGAGGAGGTTGTGTGTTCCTTCTAGTTCTTGGAGGGAATTATTTGTGAGGGAGGCCCATGACGGAGGCCTCATGGGTCACTTTGGGGTAGACAAGACCCTCCGAATCTTAGAGGAGAACTTCTATTGGCCCAAAATGCGCAAAGACGTCACTAAAATTTGTAGTCAATGCGTGGCCTGCCGGAGTGCGAAATCTTGTCTCCTACCTCAAGGATTATACACCCCACTCCCTACTCCCCTTAGGCCTTGGTTGGACATTTCGATGGATTTTGTTTTGGGGCTGCCAAGGACTAGAAAGGGCCGAGATAGCATTTTTGTTATTGTTGATAGATTCTCTAAAATGGCTCATTTTATTCCATGTGCTAAAACCGAGGATGCTCGTAGTGTAGCTTTATTATTTGTTGCACATGTTGTAAAGCTTCACGGGGTACCGAGGACTATTGTGAGCGATAGGGAATCCAAGTTCCTAAGTCTCTTTTGGAAGTCCATGTGGGGTAGGCTTGGAACGAAGTTACTTTTCTCCACTTCTTGTCACCCACAAACCGATGGCCAAACGGAGGTAGTAAATAGAACCTTGGGGTCTATGCTACGTTCTATGGTTAAAGGTAAACTGACTTCATGGGAAGATCACCTACCCTTGGTGGAATTTGCATACAACCGGGTAATACATTCGAGCACGGGAATGACTCCCTTTGAATGTGTTTACGGCCTGAATCCCCTTACCCCTTTAGATCTCACTCCTTTGTCTAGTGATCTCATGACCAGCTTAGATGGAAATAAAAGAGCCGAGGCAATGAAGAAAATGCATGAGACGGTGCGGATCAAGCTTGAAAAGAAGAACCAAGAGATTGCAAAAAGGGTAAACAAAGGGAGAAGAAGGCTTGTGCTTGAACCCGGAGATTGGGTGTGGGTGCATCTTCGAAAGGATCGGTTTCCAGCTCAAAGGAAGTCCAAATTGCTGCCAAGGGGTGAAGGGCCTTTCCAAGTACTTGAGAGAATCAATGACAACGCATACAAGATTGACCTTCCACCGGAATATCAAGTGCACAACACTTTCAACGTTGGTGATCTCTCCCTCGTGGATGCGGTTGAAGATGACCAAATGCTGAATTTGAGTTCAAATTCCTTTCAAGATGGAGAGGATGATACGGTTAGGGCAGCCTCCACAGGTACACGGCCTTTCACACGAAGCCAAGCTCGGGAATTACAAAAACTCCAAGCTTTGTTCATGCAAATGGCCGTGTGTGAGTTGGTGATTGAACCAACCAAGGACCTAAACGTTTTTATGTGTGAAGAGAGGTCCTAATGTGTAATAAACTACTCTCCAAGGTTGGCACAAGAAGCAAGGGCGGATGGGTCATTTTACCCATTTTGTTTGTAGTATAAATAGAACATGTTAGAGAGGCATCCCTTAGTTTTTGAATGCTGATTTTTGTAACCTAAAAACACAAAACATTTCCTCTCTCTTCCACTCATTGAAGCCGCCCCTATTATCTCACAAGTAGAGGGATACTTGTGTTGTCTCTTTGGCTAGAAACAAGGGTTTTGAGGTCGTTGAGTGCCTCTTGGTCCTCGTAAGAACTTGGTGTTTATATTAATTAGACTTAGGGTCCTCTCTTGATGTTAGGGTTCTTAGTTTCTTGAATGTTATATGTCAAGTTATCTATCTTTCTTTATCTTGTTGTTGTTGTTGATTTTGTTATCTTAAAGTCTAGTGAAGCCGTGTGGGGCTCTTTTCGATTCACTAGCATTGTTATCTATCTTGTTGTTCTTGTGTTGTGGGCTGAAAAACCGAAACTTAAACTTGTTCTTGTGTTGTTGGACTAAAATCCAAGCCTACTTGAAGCTCTTGGTGTTGTTGGTTTGATTTTGTATCACACAACCTCCTCCCCTTGAACAAATACCCATCGAACCGAGAGTAGGAGGATTGGTCATTCTCCTTAAGCCAACGGTCCCTTCCCCACTCTTCGCATTCCCTAAAAATAGGAGCAAAGGTAGGATCCTCGGGATACAACAACCGCAAGCTCTCAAAACCCATCAATTTCGAAGACAAGGTAGCAACAAGCACATGCTTCCTAGACAAGGCATCGGCAACAACATTTTCCTTTCCCCTTTTGTAATGAATTACATAAGGGAAAGTCTCGATGAACTCAATCCACTTAGCATGACGCCTATTAAAATTGTCTTGGCTCTTAAGGTGTTTCAACGACTCATGATCCGTTCGTATCACAAACTCCTTAGGCCACAAATAATGTTGCCAATTTCCCAAGGCTCTAACAAGGGCGTACAACTCCAAATCATAAGTTGAGTAATTAAGAGTTGCCCCTTTGAGCTTTTCACTGAAATAAGCAACGGGCTTACCTTCTTGCATCAAAACAGCCCCGATGCCAACCTTACTAGCATCACACTCTACTTCAAACATCTTATCAAAATCGGGCAATTGCAATAAAGGCGCCGAGATGAGCGTAGCTTTCAAGGCCTCAAAAGCCCTAGCCTGCTCATCACCCCATTTAAAGGGTCCGTCCTTTCTAATTGCCTCGGTCAAGGGGGCTGCTATGGAACTAAATCCTTTGACAAACCTCCTATAAAAGCTTGCTAACCCGTGGAAACTTCGGATTTCTCCAATAGTTTTAGGGGTCGGCCAACTTCGTATAGAGTCTATCTTGGAGTCGTCCACTTCCACACCCCTTGAGCTCACGACAAAACCCAAGAATATAACTTTATCAACACCAAAAGAACACTTCTCCATGTTGGCATACAGCTTCTCCTTTCGGAGCACATCAAACACACATCTCAAATGTATTACATGATCATCAATAGATTTACTATACACCAACACATCATCAAAGTAAACCACCACAAACTTTCCAATATAAGGCTTCATTACATGATTCATTAGCCTCATAAATGTTCTAGGAGCATTGGTAAGGCCGAAGGGCATGACCAGCCACTCATATAGACCAAATTTGGTCTTGAATGCGGTCTTCCACTCATCACCGGGTTGCATGCGAATTTGGTGATAGCCGCTCCTAAGGTCCACTTTAGAAAACAAACAAGATCCGTGGAGCTCATCTAACATATCATCTAGTCTAGGGATTGGATGACGATACCTTATCGTGATTTTGTTGATGGCTCTACAATCGACGCACATGCGCCAAGTTCCGTCCTTCTTTGGTACCAAAAGCACCAGAACAGCACACGGACTCATGCTTTCCTTGATGTATCCCTTGTTGAGAAGCTCCTCAACTTGTCTTTCAAGCTCCTTAGTGTCCATGGGATTGCTCCTATAGGCCGGTTTGTTTAGAAGTTGTGAACCCGGCACCAAATCAATTTGGTGCTCAATTCCCCGAAGTGGGGGCAATCCTTGCGCAAGTTCTTGAGGAAATACATCTTCATACTCCTGCAACACACAAGAAATCAAAGGGGAAATGGAAGAATTAGTGGGGTTAGTATTAAAACAATGGGCCAAAAGTAACATCGGCTTGTTTTCATCATGGTCCACGAAGAGTTCTTTCCTCCTAGCCAACATCACTACGTTTTCCATCTCCCTTGTCGTTGGGACAGCCTCGGATGTCCCTACTTCCTCACCTACGGCATCCCCCCCCTTTTCTCCCTTTCCGGATTCCTTCCCCTTTCCCTTTAACTCTCTCATCTTTTGATGCCACTCATTTACTTGGGAGGGAGAAAGAGGGTGAAGTGTGACCTTTCGGCCATCCTTCTCAAGCGTATACCGGTTGGACCTCCCATCGTGCTTAGTAGACCTATTGATACAAGATCCAACCAATAACACAAGAGTTTCGGATTTCAGTCCACAACACAAGAATAACGAGTTTTAAGTCTCGGTTTTTAACTTACAATACAAGAGATAATTTTCGGTTTTTAAGGCACAATCCGAGAGCAACAAGAAACACAACAATGCTAGTGAATCGAAACAAGCCCCACACGGCTTCACTAGACTTTCAAGATATCAAAAGCAACACAACAACAAGAAGATAATGAAAGATAGATAACTTGACATACAATATTCAAGAAACTAAGAACCCTAACATCAAGAGAGGACCCTAAGCCTAATGAATATTAACACCAAGTTCTTACAAAGACCAAGAGGCACTCAAACAACCTCAAAACCTTTGTTTCTAGCCAAGGAGACAACACAAGTATACCTCTACTTGTGAGATCTAGGGACGGCTTCCTTTGAGAGGAAGAGAGAAGATATTTTGGGAGTTTAGGTTACAATTTCTGATTTCAAAATTAACTAAGGGATGCCTCACTATCATCTTATATTTATACTACAATAAAATGAGTAAAAAGACCCATCCGCCCTTGCCTTTGTTGTGGCCTCCTTGGGGAATTAATTTATTACACTTTAGGCCCCTCCTCACACATAAGGACGTGGAGGCCCTTGCTTGGTTCGGCCAACAACTCACATACGGCCATTCGCATGAACAAGGCTTGGAGTGTTTGTAATTCCCGCGCTTGGCTTCGTGTGAAAGGCCGTGTACTTGTGGGGGCAGCCATAACCATATCATCCTCTCCATCTTGAGAGGAATTTGACCTCAAATTCGGCACTTGATCATCTTCAACCGCATCCACGAGGGAGAGATCTCCGACGTTGAAGGTGTTGTGCACTTAATATTCCGGTGGTAGGTCGATCTTGTAGGCATTGTCATTGATCCTCTCAAGTACTTGGAAAGGACCATCACCTCTTGGCAGCAACTTGGACTTCCTTTGAGCTGGAAACCGATCCTGTCGAAGATGCACCCACACCCAATCTCCGGGTTCAAGCACTAGCTTCCTTCTCCCTTTGTTTGCCCGTTTTGCAACCTCTTGATTCCTCTTTTCAAGCTTGATCCGCACCGTCTCATGCATCTTTTTCATGGCCTCGGCTCTTTTATTTCCATCTAAGCTGGTCATGAGATCACTAGACAAAGGAGTGAGATCTAAAGGGGTAAGGGGGTTTAGGCCGTAAACACATTCAAAGGGAGTCATTCCCGTACTCGAATGTATTACCCGATTGTATGCAAATTCCACCAAGGGTAGGTGTTCTTCCCATGAAGTCAATTTACCTTTAACCATAGAGCGTAGCATAGACCCTAAGGTCCTATTTACTACCTCCGTTTGGCCATCGGTTTGTGGGTGGCAAGACGTGGAGAAAAGTAACTTCGTGCCAAGCCTACCCCACATGGACTTCCAAAAGAGGCTTAGGAACTTGGAGTCCCTATCACTCACAATGGTCCTCGGTACCCCGTGAAGCTTTACAACATGCTCAACAAATAATGAAGCTACACTAGGAGCGTCCTCGGTTTTAACACATGGGAGAAAATGAGCCATTTTAGAGAATCTATCAACAACGACAAAAATACTATCTCGGCCCTTTCTAGTCCTTGGCAGCCCCAAAACGAAATCCATCGGTATGTCCAGCCATGGTCTAAGGGGAGTAGGGAGTGGGGTGTATAATCCTTGAGGTCGGAGGCGGGATTTAGCACTCCGGCAGGCCGCACATTGACTACAAATTTTTGTGACATCTTTGCGCATTTTTGGCCAATAGAAGTTCTCCCTAGGATTCCGAGGGTCTTGTCTACCCCAAAGTGACCCATAAGGCCTCCGTCATGGGCTTCCCTCACAAGTAATTACCTCCAAGAGCTAGAAGGAACACATAACCTTCTCCCTTTGAACAAATATCCCTCGAACCGAGAGTAGGAGGAATGATTATTTTCCTTAAGCCAACGGTCCCTTCCCCACTCCTCGCATTCCCTAAAGATAGGAGCAAAGGTAGGATCCTCGGGATACAACATCCGCAAGCTCTCAAAACCCATTAATTTCGATGACAAGGTAGCAACAAGCACATGCTTCCGAGACAAGGCATCGGCAACAACATTTTCCTTTCCCCTTTTGTAATGAATTACATAAGGGAAGGTCTCGATGAACTCAATCCACTTAGCATGACGCCTATTCAGCTTGTCTTGGCTCTTAAGGTGTTTCAACGACTCATGATCCATTCGTATCACAAACTCCTTAGGCCACAAATAGTGTTGCCAATTTCCCAAAGCTCTAACAAGGGCGTACAACTCCAAATCATAAGCCGAATAATTAAGAGTTGCCCCTTTGAGCTTTTCACTGAAATAGGCAACGGGCTTACCTTCTTGCATCAAAACAGCCCCGATGCCAACCTTACTAGCATCACACTCTACCTCAAACATCTTTCCAAAATCGGGCAATTGCAACAAAGGCGCCGAGATGAGCGTAGCTTTCAAGGCCTCAAAAGCCCTAGCTTGCTCTTCCCCCCATTTAAAGGGTCCATCCTTCCTAATTACCTCGGTCAAGGGGGCTGCTATGGAGCTAAACCCTTTGACAAACCTCCTATAAAAGCTTGCCAACCCATGGAAACTTTGGATTTCTCCAATAGTTTTAGGGGTCGGCCAACTTCGTATGGAGTCTATCTTGGAGTCGTCCACTTCCACACCCCTTGAGCTCACAACAAAGCCCAAGAATACAACTTTATCAACACCAAAAGTACACTTTTCCACGTTGGCATACAACTTCTCCTTTCGGAGGACATCAAACACACATCTCAAATGTACTACATGTTCATCGATAGACTTACTATAAACCAAGACATCATCGAAGTAAACAACAACAAACTTTCCGATAAATGGCTTCATCACATGATTCATTAGCCTCATGAAAGTACTTGGAGCATTTGTTAGGCCGAATGGCATAACCATCCATTCATAGAGACCAAATTTAGTCTTGAAGGCGGTTTTCCATTCATCACCGGGTTGCATTCTTATTTGGTGATAGACACTCCTTAAATAAATCTTGGAAAATAAACACGAACCATTCAATTCATCTAGCATATCATCTAACCTAGGGATAGGGTGACGATATTTTACCGTAATCTTATTGATGGTTCGGCAGTCCACACATATACGCCAAGTTCCGTCCTTCTTAGGCACTAGTAGCACCGGAACCGCGCACGGACTCATGCTCTCCTTGATGTAACCTTTGTTGAGGAGTTCCTCAACTTGATGTTGCAATTCTTTGGTGTCCGTAGGGTTGCTCCTGTAGGCCGGCTTATTCAGCAATTGTGAGCCCGGCACAAAGTCAATTTGATGCTCAATTCCCCGAAGTGGGGGCAATCCTTGCGGAAGTTCCTTAGGAAATACATCTTCATAATCCTGTAGTACACGAGAAATCAAAGGAGAAACACAAGTATTAGTGGGGTTAGTATTAAAGCAATGGGCCAAAAGTAGCATCGGCTTGTTTTCATCATGGTCCACGAAAAGTTCCTTCCTCCTAGCCAACATCACTACGTTTTCCCTTCCCCTTGGCGTTGGGACAGCCTCGGATGCCCCTACCTCCTCACCTACGGCCTCCCCTTCCTTGTCCTCCTTCTCGGGTTCCCTCCCCTTCCCTTTTAATTCTCTCATTTTTTGATACCACTCATTAACTTGGGACGGTGAAAGAGGGTGAAGAGTGACCTTTCGGCCATCCTTCTCAAGCGTGTACCGGTTGGACCTTCCATCGTGTTTGGTAGACCTATCATATTGCCACGGTCTACCTAACAGCAAGTGACATGCTTGCATTGGAATCACGTCACAAAGTACTTCATCGTGGTAAATGCCCACCTTGAACCGAATCACACATTGCCGTGTGACCTTCAACTCACCACAATCATTCAACCATTGTAACTTGTAAGGACTAGTGTGGGGTGTAGTCGGTAGTTTCAAGAAGTTTACCATAGCATGGCTCGCAACATTTGTACAACTACCACTATCAATTACCAAGGTGCACACACTCCCCTTTACAAGACACTTAGTATGGAAGAGATTTTCCCTTTGACTCGGGTCATCCACCGCCTTACTAATCATAACGCATCTAACTACAAAGTTCGGAACCACACATTCCCCTTCTTGAGGGTAGACATCCTCACCATCATCTACTCCTTCCTCATTTGGTTCATTCTCGGCTTCCTCTCCATCTTGAGGCTCGGCCTCAACCTCCCCCCTTTTGGATATCACCTCCTCACCAAGGTAGTATACTTTCCCTTCCCGTAGGATCACATTACGCCGGTTCGGACATTCATTTGCCTTATGCCCCCAACCTTGGAACTTGAAACATTGGAACCCCTTTGGGTTGGGGTATTTGTGAGCCTCCGGTTTAGGAGGAAGCTTAGGAACCGTTTTGGATTCGGGCAGCTTCATAGGACCGGGTTGGTCCTTGTTTTTGGCCCAAACCCGAGGGGGTTTGGACCCTTGCCTTGAAGGTTGACCTCTCCTTAAGCTCCCTTTCAATCTCTAGGGCCGCTTGGAATATACCATCAATAGTTTCAAACCGATGAAGGGTCAAGTGCGTGGAGATCTCTTTGTTCAATCCACACTTGAACCGGATGATGTCGTGGCTGATTTGCTCCCCTCGGTGATCAAGTTTCAACATGAGTTGTTGGAACTCGTCAAAATAGGCCATCACGCTCTTGCCTCCTTGCCGCAAGCCATATAATCTAGCAAGCAACTCATGTCGGTATCTCTCGGGAAGGTATCGTTGTCTCATCAAATACCTTAACCGAAACCAAGGTGGTGGCTGCCCATCAACCAATTCATTACCAAATCGCTTCACATACTCCCACCAAGTGTTAGCATAGCCCTCGAGGTGAGCTATAGCATAGCAACTCTTCTTTTCTTCCGAGATATCATTAACTTGGAAGACTTTGTCACAAGCCGATTCCCAAGTTAAGTAGGCCTCGGGATCACTTTCACCCTTAAAGATAGGTAGGCTCAACTTGATGGTGTTGATGCCTACGTCTCTCTCTTGGTGTCGGTTTCCCCTATCTCCATACCCTCGGTATCTCCTAGGTTCCCCCCGGCCCCCTCTCAACTCCTCCTCCCTCATATAAGCATCATCATAGGCTCCCTCGCCATCATACTCCTCTCTACCGTATCCGTCAAAGTGAGTTGGTCGGCCTTGGCCATTTTGATTCGTAGGGATTGGAAGTTGTGGTCTTTGGTTTAGTGGAGCTTGGAAAGGAGGGTTCGGATTTAGTGGTGGAGCTTGGCGTCCAAATCCCTCGTGTGGAATTGGAGGAGTTTGGAAATGTAGTGGTCTAGTGGAGTCTCGGTTTGGAGGAAAAGTGGTAGATTGGTTGGTGGTATTTTGTGGAGCTTGAGGTGCATTTAACATTTGGTGGACCATTTCGGGAGTGATGGTTGCGGAGGAGGTCCGATCATGGCCATTGGTAGAGACATGTAGAGGAGTCGATGGTCGAGAGTTCCTTTGACTCTCCACTTGATCTAGCCTCCCACTAATAGTCGATACTTCCCCCCTTATTGCTGCCAAATCCCCTCTCACGGCCCCAAATTCCGAGTTCATTCTTTCAAGTGTCCGAGTAACGGCCTCAAGAGTGGCCCTCATTGAATCGAGTGCATTAGTATCCGGGTTATGAGATGTTGTTCCTTCCATCGTCAAGGTATTAGCCGCTTAGTCACCACAAGTTCGGGTCTCACAAGTGTTGTATAATTGGCTAGTAACCGTGAGATTTACAAGGTTTGAGTAAGCTCTTAGCCGGAATGGATTCTTGTTTGGAAGACTCAAGGAATTCTTGCCGGACTAGAACCAAAATCAGCAACTCATTCAAACGAATAAAAGCACACAAATAATCGTTGACACGAAATAACGGCTCAAGGAACTAGTTAACAACCTAGTGGAAAGATACTAGTTGGTTAATTAGTTCTAAGATCAAGTAAGAGAAACTAAGAATCAACAATTAGCAACAAAGAATATATCCTAAGTTGAGCTTATAGTGACATGGTAGCATGCAATGGCCCACACGTTTTTCTCTTCGGGTTTAGATGTATATATATATATATTTTTTTTTGTCTTGAATTAATATTCACACAACTTGGGAGAAATTGAAAAGTGTTTTGGTGGGAAAACTTAAAAATTTGAAGCCTTGACTTTTGTTCAATCTCAAGAGAGTGGGTTTGGTTGACAATTTCCACAAGACAAGGTTCCTTGATTTAAGGGAAGTGATTGACAAGGCTACAAAGTGATGGGTGCAAGTCTTTCACAATCAACTTTATAAGTCTACCACTTGAACACACAACAAGATGAACACTCAACAAGAGGAACAATATGCACAAGTTCAAGAGATGAACACTTCACAAACTTCACACCTTCTTAGCACATTATCACACATCCACCGATTTTTCTTTTGGTCATCAATAACATTCAACTTTCGGCCACCTTACAACATGCAACTTTTCAAGCTCAACCTTGGATCTAGACACCTTAGTGTTGGTGAGAAAGAAACCAACACTAGAAACTCACTAAACAAGCAAAATGACACCTAGATCTAAGTATACAACACCTTCCTCGGTTTCAACTTTAGTGGACAGAAATTTCAGATTTCAGAATTTTTTTTTTTTTGGTGTAGTTTGGTTTTTAAACCAAGAACTACTAGCCCAAGATGGGTTATGTTGGAACACAACCGGTCTTGCTTTGATACCAAATGATACAAGATCCAACCAACAACACAAGAGTTTCGGATTTCAGTCCACAACACAAGAATAACGAGTTTTAAGTCTCGGTTTTTAACTTACAATACAAGAGATAATTTTCGGTTTTTAAGGCACAATCCGAGAGCAACAAGAAACACAACAATGCTAGTGAATCGAAACAAGCCCCACACGGCTTCACTAGACTTTCAAGATATCAAAAGTAACACAACAACAACAAGATAATGAAAGATAGATCACTTGACATACAATATTCAAGAAACTAAGAACCCTAACATCAAGAGAGGACCCTAAGCCTAATGAATATTAACACCAAGTTCTTACAAAGACCAAGAGGCACTCAAACAACCTCAAAACCTTTGTTTCTAGCCAAGGAGACAACACAAGTATACCTCTACTTGTGAGATCTAGGGACGACTTCCTTTGAGAGGAAGAGAGAAGATATTTTGGGAGTTTAGGTTACAATTTCTGATTTCAAAATTAACTAAGGGATGCCTCACTATCATCTTATATTTATACTACAACAAAATGAGTAAAAAGACCCATCCGCCCTTGCCTTTGTTGTGGCCTCCTTGGGGAATTAATTTATTACACTTTAGGCCCCTCCTCACACATAAGGACGTGGAGGCCCTTGCTTGGTTCGGCCAACAACTCACATACGGCCATTCGCATGAACAAGGCTTGGAGTGTTTGTAATTCCCGCGCTTGGCTTCGTGTGAAAGGCCGTGTACTTGTGGGGGCAGCCATAACCATATCACCTATCATATTGCCATGGCCTACCTAACAACAAGTGACATGCTTGCATTGGGATCACGTCACAAAGCACTTCATCGTGGTAGTTTCCCACCTTAAACCGAATCACACATTGCCTTGTGACCTTTAATTCACCACAATCGTTCAACCATTGTAGCTTGTAAGGACTAGTGTGTAGTGTAGTTGGTAGCTTAAAGAAATTTACCATAGCATGGCTCGCAACATTTGTACAACTACCACTATCAATCACCAAGGTGCACACACTCCCCTTTACAAGACACTTAGTATGGAATAGATTTTCCCTTTGACTCAGGTCATCCATCGCCTTACTAATCATGACACGTCTAACCACAAAGTTTGGAACCGCACACTCCCCTTCTTGTGGATAGACATCTTCACTACCATTTAATTCATCATCATTCGGCCCATTTTCAGCTCCCTCTCCATCTTGAGGCTCGGCCTCATCCTCCCCCCTTTCGGAAACCACCTCCTCACCAAGGTAGTACACTTTCCCTTCTCGTAGGATCACATTGCGCCGGTTCGGACATTCATTGGCCTTATGCCCCCAACCTTGGCACTTGAAGCATTGGAACCCCTTTGGGTTGGGATATTTGTGAGCCTCCGGTTTCGGAGGGAACTTAGGGACTGTTTTGGACTCGGGCAGCTTCGTAAGGGCTGGTTGGTCCTTGTTTTTGGGCCAACCCGAGGGGGTTTGTACCCTTGCCTTGAAGGCTGATCTCTCCTTAAGTTCCCTTTCAATCTCTAGGGCCGCTTGGAATATACCGTCAATGGTTTCAAACCGGTGAAGGGTCAAATGAGTGGAGATCTCTTTGTTCAACCCACACTTGAACCGGATGATATCGTGACTGATTTGCTCCCCACGATGATCAAGTTTCAACATGAGTTGTTGGAACTCGTCAAAATAGGCCATCACACTCTTGCCTCCTTGCCGCAAGCCATCTAATCTAGCGAGCAACTCATGACGATATCTCTCGGGAAGGTATCGTTGTCTCATCAAATACCTCAACCGATACCAAGGTGGTGGATGCCCATCCACTAATTCATTACCAAATCGTTTAACATACTCCCACCAAGTGTTAGCATAGCCCTCGAGGTGAGATATAGCGTAGCAACTCTTCTTTTCTTCCGAGATGTCATTAACTTGGAAAACTTTGTCACAAGCCGATTCCCAAGTTAAGTAGGTCTCGGGGTCACTTTCACCCTTAAAGATGGGTAGGCTCAACTTGATGGTGTTGATGCCTACGTCTCTCTCTTGGTGTCGGTTTCCCCTATCTCCATACCCCCGGTATCTCCTAGGTTCTCCTCGACCCCCTCTTAACTCCTCCTCCCTCATATAAGCATCATCAAAGGCTCCATCTCCTTCATACTCCTCTCTACTGTATCCTTCAAAGTGGGCTGGCCGGCCTTGGCCGTTTTGATTCAGAGGATTTGGAATTTGCGGTCTTTGGGTTAATGGAGCTTGGAATGGAGGGTTCGGATTTAGTGGAGGTACTCGGCGTCCAAATCCCTCTTGTGGCATTGGAGGGGCTTGGAAATGTAGTGGTCTAGTGGAGTCTCGGTTTGGAGGAAAATAGGTAGTTTGGCTTGCGGTATTAAGTGGAGCTTGGGGTGCATTTAGCATTTGGTGGACTGTTTCGGGGGTGATGGTTGCGGAGGAGGTCCTATCATGACCATTGGTAGATACATGTAGAGGAGTAGAAGGACGAGAGTTCCTTTGACTCTCCACTTGTTCTAATTGCCCACTAATAGTCGACACTTCCCCCCTTATTGCTGCCAAGTCCCCTCTCACGGCCCCAAATTCCGAATTCAACCTTTCAAGTGTCCGGGTAGCGGCCTCAAGAGTGACCCTCATAGAATCAAGGGCATTAGTATCCACATTATGAGATGTAGCCCCTTCCATTGTCAAGGTATTATCCGCTTTAGTTCACCACAAGTTCGTGTTCCACAAGTGTTGTATAATTGGCTAGTAACCGTGAGATTTTTAAGGTATGAGTAAGCTCTTATCCGGAATGGATTCTTGTTTGAAGACTCAAAGAATTCTTGCCGGACTAGAGTCAAAAATCAGCAATTCGTTCAAACTAGTAGGAAGGTACTAGATTGTTAATTAGTTCTAGGACCAAGTAAAGGAAACCAAGGATCAACAATTAGCAACCAAAGAATATCCTAAGTTGAGCTTATAGCGACGTGGCAGCATGCAATGGTCCCACACGTTCTTCTTCTCTCTTTTTTTTTTTTTTTTTTTTTTTGTTTTGTGTTAATATTCACACAACTTGTTATAGTTTGCAAAGTGTTTTGGTGGGAAAAATAAAATCTTGTAGTATTTCACCCTTTTCAAACTCAAGAAAGTGGGGTTTAGTTGACTAATCCCACAAAACAAGGCTCCTTGAATTAGGGAAAAGTGATTGACAAGACTAAAAGGTGATGGGTGCAAGTCTTTCACAACAACTTTATAGCTTGTCTTACCACTTGAGCACACAACAAGATGAACAAGTTCAAAAGATGAACACCTCAACAAACTTCATCAACTTCTTTAGCACATAAACACACAACCACCGATTTTTTTTTTTTTTGGTTATCAACAACATACAACTTTCGGCCACTTCAAGTCACTACACAATGTTCAAGTTTTCAAGCTCAACTTTTTGATCTAGACACTTTAGTGTTGGTGAGAAAGAAACCAACACTAGAAACTCACTAAACAGGCAAAATAACACCTAGATCTAAACATACAACATCATTCTTGGTTTCAACTTTTAATGGACAGATTTTCAGAATTTCTTTTTGGTGTAGTTTGTTTAAGCCGTGAACTAGCCCAAGATGGGTTATGTTGGAACACAACCGGTCTTTCTTTGATACCAAATGATACAAAAATCAAACCAACAACACCAAGAGCTTCAAGTAGGCTCGGATTTCAGTCCAACAACACAAGAACAACAAGTTTAAGTTTCGGTTTTTTTTCAGCCCACAACACAAGAACAACAAGATAGATAACAATGCTAGTGAATCGAAAAGAGCCCCACACGGCTTCACTAGACTTAAGATAACAAAATCAACAACAACAACAAGATAAAGAAAGATAGATAACTTGACATATAACATTCAAGAAACTAAGAACCCTAACATCAAGAGAGGACCCTAAGTCTAATGAATATAAACACCAAGTTCTTACGAGGACCAAGAGGCACTCAATGACCTCAAAACCCTTGTTTCTAGCGAAAGAGACAACACAAGTATCCCTCTACTTGTGAGATAATAGGGGAGGCTTCTATAAGTGGAAGAGATAGGAAATGTTTAGTGTTTTTAGGTTACAAAAAATCAGCATTCAAAAACTAAGGGATGACTCTCTAACATGTTCTATTTATACTACAAACAAAAGGGGTAAAATGACCCATCCGCCCTTGCTTCTTGTGCCAACCTTGGAGAGTAGTTTATTACACATTAGGACCTCTCTTCACACATAAAAACGTTTAGGTCCTTGGTTGGTTCAATCACCAACTCACACACGGCCATTTGCATGAACAAAGCTTGGAGTTTTTGTAATTCCCGAGCTTGGCTTCGTGTGAAAGGCCGTGTACCTGTGGAGGCTGCCCTAACCGTATCAAGTATATCGTATAGGCAAATGGTCTATGAAAGGTATAACATGTAAGCAAGTTATAGGTGATACTTTAACTTATGAGAACTAATTCCAATGCCTATAACACAGTCAAGTTAATCTATGATGCAACAAAAATATGGACAAGTGATCTGTGGTAAATAATTAGCATAATTACATAGACGGCAAATTCCCATGAACATATATAGCAATAAATGAGGGTTCAATGAAGTAGATAACATCTACATGCAAGTATTCCATGACATATGTTATAAGTGAGAAAATAATCCACAAAAGACATACGACCTATAAACAAACAATCTATAGAACTTGTAGCATGTATAATTATGTAACAGACCAGATTCTTTGGAAGCTAGGAGACATCTTATGGGTTCACTCTACCCTATTAATTTCGAGCATACTACCGCTAGTGCTAAATCACTGGCGGGATAGTTCTTCTCGTGTTTGTCACTTAACTAAAAACACATGAGATTAGTTTCCCTATAATATATTTTAAGCTCCTATGAATTCTCCTTATCAGTGTTTCGGGGCCATAATTGAAAAGAAATCCTTAACAGTTCATTTGTAGGAGTAGGAGGTCAAGATCAACCTTATCTTTTCGACTAACCTAGGATGTCATTACAATCAATGTTTGGTACTATATAAAAGTTCAAATAAAACTTAAAGGCACTATAACACATAAACTCTTATTTACAGCAACTCACACACAAATGTCAAGTACATGCAAAATTATATTATGATTCTAAGACATCTGAAGGTTAGTCACTCCGGGCTTAACTAGATAGGTCTATCCATGCTAACTATTTTTTGTAACAAGGTAGCCTTGACATACTTAGAACATGAGCTCGAACAACTTGATGTAGATAATAGATTTTCTATCGGTGATTAGACAGACAGTCAAGAATATTTCCCCCCCAAACCTTTCTTCAACATGCTCAAATATGTATGTACAACAACCAAGAATAACTAATTCATGTGATAAAAGGATGAGAATTATCATAGGATATGTGTATATAATATAGGAACTATAATAGATATGTACACAACAAGTGATGGCAATCCAATACCTTTAGTCAAGAAATTTAGATAAGCTATTCATCAAGGGAATTTCCATATCAGGGACTCAAGTGAAAAAAAGGTACCTTATATTTCACGACAATTTTGATAAGCCATTAAAACTTTATACATATGCATAACAAACTACCTCTTATTTTAATAAGGATAATACAACTGCATTAGGTTAGTCCAAGTGTATATCTTCTGATCGTCTGTCTATTTTTGCATTTAATAAGACTAGGCATCCAAATATGCATTCATATTGTCAGTTGGGTGTCACTCTTACCTGCTTCATGTCTCTGACAAATACCCTTTTTAACAAAAATGGCTCACTTCATGTATTATAATACGCAAAAATAGTCTAGATAATCACCACATAGGTCTAATCAATCAATATACCTTTTTCAACCATAAGTTGTAGTCGTATACTAACCTTCTATATCCAAAACATAGTTCACCATAGGAATTAAGTTTACATATACTCTTATATAGAACAATTGGAAATACTCATCCTAGAGTTTTCTAACCACAAAAGGTATTGGATGTTATTGTTACCTATTTGGGGTGTCAGACACACATACCTTATAAAAAATAATTAATAAAATAGAGAATGATATCTAGTATGTGTTTGGTGCTTATCTTCTAACTAGGTATATGCGCTATCATATTGAAAGGTTCACCCTTTAGACCATGCTACTAGCCTCTTTCAACTAATACAAAACTAGTTTAGCAGATTCTATTTTAAAAATATGTGTAACTCTAAAACCCTATATACTTACTAACGAAGTACTAAATGTCCTCTGCGGTATTAATTCCCATATATTGAAGGAGTCATATGAAGGAAATCTCAAACCTAAGAACCATTCACGTCCTCTTAAGAAGTCCACTAAGCAATATTTTCAACCCATCTTTATGTCTAGTTAACCATTTATCATACAAAAATATTAATAACCTTATTATATCTTGCTCAAATAAACCAAGGCAATACAAATAGTACAAATACAGCCTTATGTGCAAGTAACACAAAAACCTTTATGATATTCTCTATTATGGGCCGTGAGGGTCGAACTAAATTGGTTCACCTTAATCTAAATTTTGATATCTTAAGACCCTTCATTGTACGTTGCCTCTTGGACATTAGTGGTGCTGGGTCTTTTGCCACCATTGACCTTAGCTATAGTAGGTATAGGATGAATATAAGAAATTATAATACGAGCGGGAATGGACTTCTTAACATTGCTCTATCGCACAATCTGGATTATGAAAGAAAGTGACATTTCCTGAATGTCCAAGTAGCCCCCTAATTATAAATATAGCGCGCAACACATTTATAAGTAAGGCTCTACTAGACACAGCTTTGTAGACTCCTAGGATGAACTGCTTTGATACCACTTTTTTCATACCGTATACTAGATGAGGTGGACAAAAACTATAGGAACACATACTATAAAAACAAACTAGATGAGAAAATAAATCACTAAATAAATGGAATCACTGATAAAAAGCTATAGATATAATACCAACCAAATAGCCAAATCGATACAGATGACATGTGAACCTATGAATATATATGACTGCTTTACAATGTCTACCAAGCCTCTAATGGAATCCATGACTATAAAACCATCAAAATATATATGATAATAAGGCCCCAAATCAACTTGGAGCTCACCAACAGCTGCTGGGTATCCTGTGTTCTATTGGGGAAATCTACTCGCTAAAGACCTGTGCCTGCAATATAGGACGCTGGTCCCCGTGAGGGACGTCAGTACGAAGTAATGTACTGAATATGTAAGGCATGAGATAACCATAAGTGAAATAAGAAATTAATGAAACTCGAGGTCAATAAATATAAACATATAGATAAGGATGAAGAAACCACCTTTACTTACACTTGTGGAAGACTGTATATTACATGCTTTTCTTTACTTTACTCTTCTTTGCTTTATAATATTTGTAAGCCATGTGATACATATGACCAGCTCATCAGTGGTAAAAGAGGATGACCCATGCTAGATATTATACCCCTGGGATATATTCCTCATCAATATATAAATCGGGATTGACCCATGCTAGGCTTACATTTCACCTCTGGGATACCACCCGATAATGGGATCGACCCATGCTAAGTGTTCTTTTCACCCTTGGGATACCACCCATAAATTAATAAATTAAGATCGACCCATGCTAGGCTCTCGTCCCTGAGCTACCACTTACATATAAGTATATTTACTTTACATCACTTCTTTAATCTTTTAGATTGTTATTTTGGTGGTCATAATATTATTGAGCTTTAGAGCTATGAACCAATAGAACAAAGCATGTGTTCGAGACAAGAACAATGATATAGGAAATAAGGGTAATACTTTGGAACTTATATGACACCATGAGCCTCACTGGGCATAAAGCATATCCACTAATAAATAAGCCAAGAAGGTATCTGAAAAGCAAGGAGATGATGACCCCTAGCAAATAAGCTAGTAAGGTGTATAACTAGTAAGCAAGTGACATTACATAGCATATATGGGTTATGGCAGATTCTAGTGATCTTACCTAGCATATTGCAATTGGGGCAGATTCAAGTGTAGAAATTAAGACGTTTCAAATGGGAGAATACATGCATAGAAAGTTGAGATGCATAACTCCTCGACTAAAGAGGTTTGGACTGTACAATAAATACTTTTTAGGTAATAACAAATAGAAGGATACCTGAGAATGGGTACTTGAAGCATATGGGTAGATTATAATTAGGAACAAATGTATATCCTACATAAAGACATATAAAGTATACACTAAATAGGTAAAGACTCTATAAGGTCACCTTATGCCCAAACACGATGGGAATAATATTCGAAAAAAGAACATGTGTAGCCAAAAGAAGTATACAATCAATTAAAGCAATTTTGGATAGATTGTAATCCAACATGTCACACTCTTTAACTTGTATAATCTTGGATCTTATTGACTCATATAAGAGAAACATGTGACACTTTGACAAACTCTTAGACCATGGGCAGTAAATAAAAGGTCTATTAACTATAGTGGGGTTGGTACACCATCACAATGTATTTTTTAACATGAAAGATCATCTACGAAGCTCACTTTATTGGTAATCGAGTATATGACACCATGCTAAAGAATATGAACTAGAATAACCTTACATACCTCGTTGTGCAACCTGATTATTACAATGAATTAGACTTCTTTCCTTTAAGGTGTTAATCTACATTATAAGCACATAAAGGAGCTAATATTAGAAACTAATCACAATGTAACCCTTGTAAAATAGTAGCTAAACACTTGACGGGCCGTAAGACTATTCAGCCCCTCAAACACTTGGTGTATCACCACACCCTCCTTCTATACTTTAATACAACTCCACTTCACCATTCCATAAGGTTATCCACTACCTCCAACAACAACACCTATAGACATCACCTAAACAGTCCCAAATTCCTTCAACATAACATACGATATTGAACTGACGGCTTCCGATCACCGTCCCGTGAGTTCTTAACAATAGTATATATAAAATCCTCCATCAAGGCCTATACAAAAGGAGGGGTAAATTGGGGCAGTAACCTTACCTTTATTTCTGAAATTTGCTTTCTTAAAGTGCACTCCATCAAGACGCTAAGTTTCCCTTCAAGTTGAACCAAATACTATTGGAAAATATTTTGGAGATTAAAGAGAAGTGGACTGCCAAGCTTGGAAAAAAAGGTCTGCCCTATACTTCAAACAAAACAATAACTTGATTTCCATAACTTCCCATGACATGATTAAATATAAAACATAGTTATTTTCACTTACCTTGGCTGGAAATAAGGAGGGTTTCTTCAAGAACCCTAGGAGAGAAAAGAGGCGGTTATTTTAGGCTTGAGAGAAAAGAGAGAGGGAGCTAATTATAATCTGATTTTTTTGCAAGAATGAAGAGAAAATGAACTGAATGGACCTTATAAATCCTTCCACTTGACTGCCTCTTTTTTGCTCATTTCCAGCCACATATTGGTCAAAATTAGTCCAAGTAGGTATGCACCTACTTGGATGTTTAAGCTGCTCAAAAAGTCCAAGTAGGTGATGCACCTACTCGGTTTATTTCTAATTGGATCTCACCATATTGGGCATTAAATAGAATAGGTATTGGGCTGGACATTTGGGCCTTAAATAGAATTGGTATTGGGCTGGACATTTGGGCCTTAAATAGAATAGGTATTGGGTTGCACATTTGGGCCTTAAATAGAATAGGTATTGGGCTGCTCATCTTTTCTTTTTTCTTTTACTTAATTTGGGCCTTTAATATGTCCAATAATATAGGCCTCAATTTAGTCCAATAGTATAAGTAGGTGACGCACCTACTAGTCACCTATTAGCTTAATTAAGTCAAGCAAGCACCTCACTTATTTTCTCTTAATTTTTCCAAAATATTGATCCCTCTACTTAACTTAACACTTACCTTTAACTTTAAGCTCAAATACCTATCTCGAGTTTAAATACTTTCACCTATGCTAAGTTGGTCTATGTTTAAGATGTACGGAGCGTTACAACTACGGGGGTGTAGGCACCCACTTCAGTGGTCCAAAACTCAAACTTTCACTTTTTTTCTCCAGAATAGTTCCAAAACCTAATTTACTATAAAACATAATAAAACACATCATATCTAACAAAAACACCTAAGTAACTTGCATATTTTCATTATTTTAAATATTAAAAATGCTGTAAAACTATATCACATCATCACTCATGGGAGTAGACACGTAATGACTTGGATAATAAATCTCAAGATAACTCTAATTGTGGGGCATAATAAGCACACACATAAAAATATATGGATCCTAGATCAAATAAAGCGAAAGCCTACTAATACCACACTAAAATTATACCTATAATCACAACATCTGAAGACTCAGCCTAGGGTCTAGCTGGTACTGCATACAACTGATCACGCTCGCTATTTGGCTGGGGTCTTGACCGAACTCAAGTTCTACCTTCCTGAGAACCTCCATGAGTACCCTGGGGACCACCATTTCGACCATGTATACCACCTCTAAGTGGGGGGTTAAACAACCCTAATAGGTGGATGATTCTGAGATAATGGAACAATTACTCTATGACTGGGGTACTCTATATAGAAACGACCAAAAGATCCTCAACAATAACATGTCCCAGGCGCTGAACCAAAATTAAAAGATCCAACTGACCTGAATAAACCACCATGGCTAGAATAACTAGAATATGAACCTTTTAAAGATAGACCACAACCCTGGCAGGAGGATCATTGAAGCGAGATTGGGTTCCATCGGTAAACTAAAGTATGGTATAAATTGGTCTACTAGATGGACCTTGATGCTGATACGGCTGAAGTGGAGGGTACCTACCCTAAGATCTACTACCCCCTTGTACCTCATAATTTATCTCCTCCATAAATTATGCATGATCAGAAACCTCAATAAAATACCTACCCATAACAACCAATCCTTGCGGAAGTTCTTTAGGAAATACATCTTCATACTCCTACAACACACAAGAAATCAAAGGGGAAATGGAAGAATTAGTGGGGTTAGTATTAAAACAATGGGCCAAAAGTAACATCGGCTTGTTTTCATCATGGTCCACGAAGAGTTCTTTCCTCCTAGCCAACATCACTACGTTTTCCATCTCCCTTGTCGTTGGGACAGCCTCGGATGTCCCTACTTCCTCACCTACGGCATCCCCCCCCTTTTCTCCCTTTCCGAATTCCTTCCCCTTTCCCTTTAACTCTCTCATCTTTTGATGCCACTCATTTACTTGGGAGGGTGAAAGAGGGTGAAGTGTGACCTTTCGGCCATCCTTCTCAAGCGTATACCAGTTGGACCTCCCATCGTGCTTAGTAGACCTATCATATTTCCATGGGCTACCTAACAACAAGTGACATGCTTGCATTGGGATCACGTCACAAAGCACTTCATCGTGGTAGTTTCCCACCTTAAACCGAATCACACATTGCCTTGTGACCTTTAATTCACCACAATCGTTCAACCATTGTAGCTTGTAAGGACTAGTGTGTAGTGTAGTTGGTAGCTTCAAGAAATTTACCATAGCATGGCTCGCAACATTTGTACAACTACCACTATCAATCACCAAGGTGCACACACTCCCCTTTACAAGACACTTAGTATGGAATAGATTTTCCCTTTGACTCGGGTCATCCATCGCCTTACTAATCGTGACACGTCTAACCACAAAGTTTGGAACCACACACTCCCCTTATTGTGGATAGACATCTTCACTACCATCTAATTTATCATCATTCGGCCCATTTTCATCTCCCTCTCCATCTTGAGGCTCGGCCTCATCCTCCCCCCTTTCGGAAACCACCTCCTCACCAAGGTAGTACACTTTCCCTTCTCGTAGGATCACATTGCGCCGGTTCGGACATTCATTGGCCTTATGCCCCCAACCTTGGCACTTGAAGCATTGGAACCCCTTTGGGTTGGGATATTTGTGAGCCTTCAGTTTCGGAGGGAACTTAGGGACTGTTTTGGACTCGGGCAGCTTCGAAGGGGCGGGTTGGTCCTTGTTTTTGGGCCAACCCAACGGGGTTTGTACCCTTGCCTTAAAGGCTGATCTCTCCTTAAGTTCCCTTTCAATCTCTAGGGCCGCTTGGAATATACCGTCAATGGTTTCAAACCGGTGAAGGGTCAAATGAGTGGAGATCTCTTTGTTCAACCCACACTTGAACCGGATGATGTCGTGACTGATTTGCTCCCCACGATGATCAAGTTTCAACATGAGTTGTTGGAACTTATCAAAATAGGCCATCACACTCTTGCCTCCTTGCCGCAAGCCATATAATCTAGCGAGCAACTCATCACGATATCTCTCGGGAAGGTATCGTTGTCTCATCAAATACCTCAACCGATACCAAGGTGGTGGCTGCCCATCCACTAATTCATTACCAAATCGTTTAACATACTCCCACCAAGTGTTAGCATAGCCCTCGAGGTGAGCTATAGCGTAGCAACTCTTCTTTTCTTCCGAGATGTCATTAACTTGGAAAACTTTGTCACAAGCCGATTCCCAAGTTAAGTAGGTCTCGGGGTCACTTTCACCCTTAAAGATGGGTAGGCTCAACTTGATGGTGTTGATGCCTACGTCTCTCTCTTGGTGTCGGTTTCCCCTATCTCCATAGCCCCGGTATCTCCTAGGTTCTCCTCGACCCCCTCTTAACTCCTCCTCCCTCATATATGCATCATCAAAGGCTCCATCTCCTTCATACTCCTCTCTACCGTATCCTTCAAAGTGGGCTGGCCGGCCTTGGCCGTTTTGATTCGGAGGATTTGGAATTTGCGGTCTTTAGGTTAATGGAGCTTGGAATGGAGGGTTCGGATTTAGTGGAGGTACTTGGCGTCCAAATCCCTCTTGTGGCATTGGAGGGGCTTGGAAATGTAGTGGTCTAGTGGAGTCTCGGTTTGGAGGAAAATAGGTAGTTTGGCTTGCGGTATTAAGTGGAGCTTGGGGTGCATTTAGCATTTGGTGGACTGTTTCGGGGGTGATGGTTGCGGAAGAGGTCTTATCATGACCATTGGTAGATACATGTAGAGGAGTAGAAGGACGAGAGTTCCTTTGACTCTCCACTTGTTGAGCTTGGTAGGTGTATATGAACCTCTCATGGATCTTATATCCATAGTTGATCTTGGTAGGTGTATACGGAGGTTGTGCAATAGCCTCATGCATCATCATCATCTTCTTGTTTATTATTGCATTTCATATATTGTGCTTGTTCTGTAATTGTATTTCTATTTATGACAAGATATATGCCCATTTATTCTGTCTTCTTATACTTATAATCAGAGTATGTGTATACTTGTTTTTCTTTCCCTTACCTGTTGTTATGTGTATATAGTAGAACTTTTAGTGAAATCAGTATGGCTTATTGTTTGGGACATTTTTTTATTACAGGTGATGTGCCTATAGTTTTTATTTATATGCTTTATTTCTACTTTACTTAGTTGTCCTATATACCTACCGAGTACAAGTGGACCGTACTCATCCTACTGAACCCTTTCGATGCTGATCTAGGTATGAGTGCACCATATTGCTAGCATTTTCAGGTGGCATTTGGAGTCAATTCAAGATAACAGTTGATCTATGCATTCAGAGTTGGCTACTACCTTTTCTTATCTAGACTATGTCTTATAGTATTTAGAGACAAAGTTTGTTCTTTTTTGATATCTTTTGTATATTTTACTTCGAGTTATATTAGTTGATTCTTACACTATGACACTAGGTTTTTGGGATTTGCTTTGGTATCTTGGTTTTTTTACAATATTATCATATTTGTGTGGTTCGACTTTATTCTAAAAGCCTTGCCTTAGTTTTTTTATGTTAATTTCTCATTTTATATTAGTTTGGACGATAGGCTTACTTTCAAGGCTTGCCGCAATAAGTTCCCTCATGAACCTTAGTTTTTAGGTCATGATAGATTGGTATTAGAGCTAGGTTCATTGGTCTTAATGGTGTAAGAACAGAGTTTCTAATAGAGTCTTGCAAATTAGTATGTAGACGTCCATATCTATCTCTGAGAGGTTATAAAATGTCATTAGGAAACATCTCTCATTTTGTTCCTAATCATGTGGATCATTCTTACCATGTATCCTAAGGCATATTTCATTCTTTCTACAAAGATTGTTAAGGATTAAGTCTTGTAAAGCCAGAGATGTAGATCAATTATCTGAGAAGAGAGCATAGTCTAGAAGGTATTACGAGTTGAGGTCAAGTTCAACGTGAAGGACTGACATAAGGATCTACCCCATCTAAACATAGAACTACAGGACTCTCCCCCAAGCCACAAGTTAAGCATATTGTATTTATGTAGCCTACTCTAATCTTGCAGAGTTCTTCTACCCCGATCTCGGAGAGGTTATTAGTTTATTTATTGACCCATTTGGATGTTTCTCATGTGAGTGCACCTAGTATTTCTCTAGCTCTGAGTATTGTACCTCTGTCTGTGATAGTCTGCTTATGGTGTTCTTTTAATTCCAAGTATGTATTCTTCTATTTTACTAATATGTGCTTATGGTACTCCACAAACTCTAAGTCCAGTTCCTTATTCAATGCCTATATCTGAGTATGATAATTCGAGTTCTAGAGTTTAGCCTTCTTTCATGATGCCTCCTTAGATAGGTTCTAAGCTAATAAAATTTACTATTCCTCCTATTATTACACATATTTTTGAGCATCACAAGAGGTTTGAGAGATCCACTCATTTGGGTCCTCCTAGATTTACTGATGTCGTAGGCTAGGAGGGCTATGAGTTCTTGATGGATTGTCATGAGACATTGTATAACTTGATTTTCTTGATTCACATAGGATGATGAATACTACTTATCAGTTGGCAGATGCAGAAATAGATTAGGGGAGGTCACTTATTGGTTATCAACCTCTTGGCTCTCCAGTGATGAATTGGGATTTCTTGATATTTTTTCCCTTCATTTTAAGAGATTAGATGAGAGATGACATTGTTTTATTAGAGAAGAGATCCATGCCTGTTGCAGAGTATAAGGCATGATTCTATGCCTTATCTACATATTCTTATGCTAGCATGTCACCAAGTCTAAGAAGATTCAGAAGTTCATGAAACGGGTTGGATGTTTCTCTACACTTTGTTCAGACATATATGGTAGTGTCTGGGGCGTCGTTTCCGAGTATTATAGATCATGCTAAGATGACTTGTCTATTCTTCGAGAGTCTCAGTGAGGTGCCAAGAATGTATACTATTAGGGCGAGTTCAGTTATATTTCCCAAGGTAGAGATTCTATATACTTTTGTGGATATCATGGTCAACCAGTGCAGATAGGCTTATGGAGGTTAGGTGATAGGTTTTCTTATCTAGTAGCTTTGGGTGTTCTTCCTGGCTCAACTGTACCGCTTTTCTATTGAGCGGGCTGGAAAACTTGCTTTGTGTGTGATAAGGATAGCCATATGTCCAAGGATTGTTTGCATTATGTTTTTAGAGATACTTTAATTTTTCCGTGAGAGGTAGATTTTCTACTAGATATGCGAGAACCATAGGTAGTAGTGCCCATGGTGGTGGTCAGGGGACTACTCAGCTAGGTGGTGGATATAGACAATACTATGCTATATCGACTAGGATAGAGGTAGAGGCCTCTGATGCTATCATCATGGGCATCATCCCTATTTATTTTAGATTTGTATCTATGTTATTTTATCCAAGATTGACTTTCTCTTATGCGCCTACATATTTTGCTTAGGTTTTGAATTTGCTTTGAGCCTTTTGATGTGTCTATTTATGTATCTACCCCTATAGAAGACTCTTTTATAATGGATCGAGTGTGCCAATCTTATTTCATGGCTTTTGTGGGGCATGAGACTTGGGTAGATTTGATTGTCCTAGATATCCTGGATTTTGATATCATATTAGGTATTGATTGGTTAAATCCTTATCATGTTGTCATAGATTGTTATGCTAAGACCATGAATTTAGCTTCGCCTAGTCTACAAATGATATCATGGAGTGTTATGCTTTATTTAGGTCCCAAAAGGGTTATATCTTTTTTTCAAGCTTATCATTTGATTGAGAAGAGATGATTATCTTATTTGGCTCATATTTTTATTGTTAGTGCTATTTTATCTCCCTCTTTGGGTTCTATCATATTGTTCGTGATGTCGTGGATACTTTTCTTATAGATTTACCTAGTACCTTTGGATCTTGATACTTACTTTTCTATTGATATAAAATCAGACACCAAGCCTATTTTTATTCATCTTTATAGGATGGCTCCAGTAAAATTGAAGAACCTATTACAAGAGTTACTAGATAATGGGTTTTGTTCGACCTAGTGTATCACCTTGGGGGTGCCTATGTTGTTTGTAAAGAAAATGTAAGGGTTTATTCACATGTGTATTGATTATTAATAGTTGAATAAGGTGACAGTTAAGAATAAGTACCCTCTTCCCCGTATTGACAATTTTTTCAATCAACTTTATGCTGTTTTGGTGTGTTTGAATAGTGATTTAAGGTTTGGATATTTCCAGTTGAGGGTTAGAGCTTTGGATATCTCAAAGATAGCCTTTCGGACTCGATACTGTAATTATGAGTTCTTGGTCATATCCTTTGTGTTGACCAATGCCCCAGCTGTATTCATGGAATTGATGAACAAGGTATTTTGATCATATCTCGACTCTTGTTTCATTGTATTGTCGATAGTATTTTGGTTTATTTCAAAAGTGAGACCAACAATAAAGAGCATTTATAGATTGTGCTTTAGAGATTGAGGGCTGACAAGTTGTATGCTAAGTTCTCTAAGTTCAAGTTTTGTTAGCGTCTATCTCTTTCTTAGGTCATGTGGTGAACAAAGATGGTATTATAGTTGATCTATCCTAGATTAAAATGGTTTATGATTGGGCTAGGCCTACTTCTTCTATCTAAATTTGGAATTTTATTGGTTTAGTGGGCTACTATTGGAGTTTTGTTAAGGGTTTTACATCTATTATAGCACCATTAACCAAGTTGATTCAAAAGAAGATTTTTTTTAGTGTCTTGATAATTGTGATATAAGCATTCAAAAGCTCCAAAATATATTGACATCAAATCCTATCTTGAATTTTCCCAAAAAGGGCATAGATTTTACCATATTTTGTGATGCTTCACGTATCGATTTAGGTATTTTGTTTATGTAAAAGGGTAAGGTGATTGCGTACTCTTCTCGTCATTTAAAGCCCCATGAGAGAATTTACCCTACCCATGATTTAGAGTTGTGTATGGTAGTGTTTTCTTTGAAATTATAGAGGCACCATTAGTATGGGGTCCATTGTGAGATTTTCTCAGATCACATAACCTTCAGTATTTCTTCACCCAGCGAGATCTTAATATGAATCATCATCATTGTGTTGAGTTTCTTAAGGAATAAGACATGACTATTCTGTATCATTCGAGCAAAGCTAATGTGGTTTTTGATACCTTGAGCCAGAAGTTGACTTGCATGGGTAGCTTCGTGCACATTTTGACTCAGGAGAGGCCTTTGTCCTTGGAAGTTCAGTCATTGGCTAACTAAATGGTTAGACTTTATATTTTTACACCTAGAGTGTTTTTTTATTTGTGGATGCTAGGTCTTACTTTATAGAGAAGATTCGAGATCATTAGTTTAATATTGTTAGGTTGAGAGTGATTTGGGATATGGTGTTAAGTTGTGAGGCTAAGGAAGCCTTACTTCATTCAAATAGATCTTTTAGGATTAGAGGCCGATTTTGTATGCCAAGAGTGCGTAATTGGATTATATTTATTTTTGAGAAGGCCCATTGTTCTAGGTATTCTATTCATCTGGGGGTGACTAAGATGTACCGTGACTTGAGGCAACATTACTGGTGGGGTGGTATGAGGAAGAATGTAGTAGATTTTGTAGCTCATTGCCTATATTACCAGTAGGTGAAGGCCGAGCCTTTGTGACCTGGTGGTTTACTTCAAAGTTTATCCATTCTAGAGTGGAAATAGGAATGGATCACTATAGACTTTTTGATAGGATTACCTCGTACTTCTTATGGTTTGAATAGTATTTGGGTCATTGTTAAATGATTGACTAAATATATTCATTTTATTTTGATTTAGGTTTTCTTCAGTGATGAGAGGTTGGCCCATATCTATATTTAGGAGATAGTTATCTTCATGGAGTATCGGTGTCTATCATCTCAGATCGCAGTTCAGTGTTCATATCTCAGTTTTGGAAGACTTTTCAGGAGTATTTGGATACTCGGGTTAATCTTAGTATAATGTTTCACCCCTAGACTAATGGTCAATTAGAGCAAATTGTTTAGCTTTTGAAGGAAATGCTCTGTGCTTGGTGATATACTGTGGTGGTCATTAGGAGCAATATCTATCATTGTTAGAGTTTGTTTCTAATAATAGCTACTATTCCAGTATTGAGATTGGTCCTTTAGAGTCTTTTTTCAATAGGAGTTGCCGCCCTTCAGTTGGTTGGTTTAAGGTTTCTAAGATTAGACCTCAAGGTACAGACTTACTTCGTGATCTTTGGCTAGGGTTCGGGTTATTTAGGATAGACTTTGAGTGGCTCAGAGTAGGAAGAAATGTTATGCGAATTGTAGAATTTGTTCCTTGAGATTTAATGTTAGTGATCATGTCTTCCATTGTGTGTCGCCCATGAAAGGCGTAATGAGGTTAGGGTAGAGAGGTAAGCTTAGCCCTATGTATATTAGACCTGTTGAGATCTTTCGAACTATTGAGGATGTGGCAAAAGAGTTAGCATTGTCTCTTGATGTATCAGTTGTTTATCCATTTTTCATTTTTACATACTTCGGTGTTACATTCCAGAAAAATGTCATGTCATTCGTTGGGATTCAGTTTAACTCAACAGGTGGGTTTCTTTTGTTGAGAAGCCTATCTCCATTATATCTAGGGATATTAGACGGTTGCATTCTAGAGTTATTCTTGTGGTCAAGGTCTAGTGGAGGAATCAACCTATAGATGAGTCTACCTTAGAGGTCGAGTCTGATATGCATAGTAGTTATCCCCGTATTTTGCTGATTCAAGTATTTCTATTGCCCTTAGTTCGGGGACAAACTAGATTCTTTGTGGTAGATGATGTAATGACACAATTTTTGGTGATTTGTGTGAAATATTTATTTTTGTGTGATTTGACCATTTTACTCCTCCTTGTTGCATTGTAGTATTTCATGGAGTGAGGATGATTGGCATAGTTCCCAATGTGTTTGGGTATGGTCTATGATTGTTGTTTTTGAAGGTCTTAAAGGCTTGCTAGATGATTTTGGTCAATATGTTTTAATTTGTGTGTTGGATGAGAAAATGGACTACGCTAGCAGATCCGGAACGATGAACTTAGGTTGGTAACATGTTTGGTCTTGTTTTACGGTTTTTATATCTTATTTTAGCCCTCTATTCAAAAAGTTGTTAAAATAAGTCTCAGTGACCAATTATGTGAAAACAATGTTTTTGAAAATTCTGATACCGCTATTGAGTCCAAAGCATTGAATTTAGTTGGGGTAACATATTTTTTGTGTACTCGAGATTTTGGATGAATCTCAAGGGGTCCATAGAGACTTGGAATTCTCCAACTCTCAAGTTTGTGCACCACTCAACTGGGGCACTTTCTTAAGCGATACGTTGGTCGCTTAAGAAACTTGCCTTGATAGCCAAACTATCACCTAAACTACACTAGGCACACTTAAGAGATTGGTGCTAAAGCGATGGCTTTGTCGCTTCAGTGACTCTGGCATGCAAGACTTCTTTCTCTTAAGCGACATCCAAGTCTCTTATGCGATAAGGCCTGCTTTACTTAATCAATGCCTGGTCTCTTAATCAATAGCCACCTGAGCAACCCGATAGTTGCTTAGGCGATGCTTAGGTGGATTACACTGCTTCTTTTGATAATATTTCACTATTTTTTAGACGTGGGACTCAGGGATCGAGTTTTTGAGCATTTTCTTCAATTTCTACGATTGGATAAGGTCCAAACTCCGATTTCAGCTACTTATCTTTAATTTTATCATTTAAATCTTGTTTAAACTCGGATTGAAAAGTGGAATTTGAGGATTTTTGCCCAGAAGGCCCAAATTATCATTTCTTCAATTTGAACACCAGTTTAACCTCATTTGCACTTTGGTATTCTCCTATGAGTTTCTTTAATCTTGGAAAAAATATTTTTGGACTAAAATTTTTATTTTACCCTTCTTTGTGAAAAATCTATTTCGGGGGTTTGTTTTGACCCGAATTTATAAATGGGCAATATGAGTATCATTGGCTTTATTTTGAAGCATAGATTCTATATTTTTGTGTTTTAGTTAATTTTTGAATCTGTGTGTAAGATGAAAGCTCATTGATAGTGGCTTATTTATTTCAATTTCAGAATTTGAGGTAGGTTATGGCTTAACTTTCTTCAAACTAGATTGGATAGTTAATAATAAAGTAAAAGCATTTTATGGGTATAGGGTTGTTTCATGGGAAATGTGTTCAGGTGATTTATGTGCCCATGTGGATAAAATTTGATGGTTTTTGAGACATTATATGCTATGTGTGATCGTGTGGGGGTATTATATGTTGTTTTTTGCCTGGTAATGATATATGTATGTTTGGTTACACTTTTTTTTGGTGGAAAAAGACGAGTTTTTGGGATTTATATGGTATAAATGACATTTTCTTATATGCTTTACTTGATGATTTCTGGATTATATTTGATTATGGATGGTTGGTTGATTTGAATGGATTTTTGACTCACATGGTTGGTATATTGGTTGGATATTGGATATTCTCATTTTGGTTGGTTGTGAGCATTACATCCTTATATTATATTTATTTATGAAATATCAACTTCAAAGCATTCTCTTTCAAGGAAATAAACCCTATCTTCAAGAATCAAGGTCAAAGCTAAAGAATTTCTACAAGCACCTTCAAGAATTAAGTTTCCAAGGTATGTTAGGTGTTCATCTATGGGTTCCTTTAACCCATAGAGTCCACGAATCCATTTTCAAACTACAAGATTTCTTAATTATGAACTTCCATGCTTGAATTGAATTGAATTCATGTTCATGTTATTTTTGGGTTTTAGTTTATGATTAAATTACAAGATTTTATGAAATTAATCATTTTATGTGTTGAATTACTTGATCTTCATGATAAACCCTTCAATTTGCAAGTTGATTTATGTAGCCATGATAACTATATGTGTTGATTATTGTATGATCTAAGCATGGTCTCCATGTGTGTGATAAAATTCCTAAGTGAATGAAATAGTGCTATTATGACATGATAGCATGTATTCTCCATTAATGTATGAGTAAATGCATTACAAGTGTTTGCTAAAATGTCTCAATGAGTGGATTGTGATCAAGTAGCCATTATTATGTTTTCAAGATTATGCTATGCTTTACTTTTCATGCTATAGAGTCCTGGGGGTATTTAATACCCGATAATTTAGCTGTTTATCTAGATCCAATGCTAGTTACATAATAGTATTAGTCATATCATGATCAGTGGTATTCTAGTCGATTACAGAACTCAGTAGAATTCAGTCAGTTACAGAACTCAAGAAAAACTCAGTAAACTCAGTCTTATAGTCCATTCCAGTTCAGAATGCTCAGTTCAGTGTCTTTTAGTTGGGAGTAGGATTCAGCACTATGTTAACCCAAGCATGGGGGCTCACCTACTAGTAGAGGGTGTGACCCATAGAAGCAATCCTAGGATTCCAAAACTACGTAGCCAGCTTAAGTTTGGTACATCAACCTGCAAGTTTAGGGTTGATGAGTTGTTTTAAACTGCCAGTGAGGGTTCCACCATTCTCATTAGAGTACCTGCCAAATAAGGGTAACTCTCAGCTTGTCTTTACCTGTGGCATGGTACTGACACCCTTCCAATTGGGGTTAAGATTGGACCCCAACTCAGTTATCTTATCTTATATGGGGATTGTCGGTTAGATGATTACCTCCCACAGTTTCAGTTTCATTCTTCCGAATAGAACTTAGTTTAGTTCTACAAAATCAGGACTGTCAGATACAGTCAAATCAGTATCAGTAACCTAGTTATCAAAAATCTCATATTATCCGTTACTCTGTATCAGAACTCAGTACTTTGCTTTAGAAAATTTCAGTTACAGTATATATATATGTGCACAATATTGCATGATCAGTATTTAAAGTAGTTCAGATTATCCACGTACTTTCATGTTCAGTTTCTCTATATCATTCAGTCGGTTATTATTCATATATGTAAACCGTTGCATTCAGCCTTACCTTATCTAGCATACCAGTACATTCCAGTACTAACACATACTCTTTCTTTGCACTATGATGTCTTATATCATAGGTTCGGATGCTCAGGTTTCTGATCGTGCATAGATAGATCCAGATTCAACCAACAATAGATTTAGTAGTGAGTCCTCATCTATCAAGGATATTATTTCATTTCATTATTATAGTAGACTCAGTATTTCAGTAGATGGAGTTAGTTGGGGGATTGTCCCATCAACTCCACTTTCAGACAAGAGGCTTTTCAAACTAGTTTTCAGACAGTGTTCAGTTTTACAGATTATTATTTCAGTTGATACACTTTATTAGTATTTACAGATTTTGAACCTTATGGCATTTCAACCAATTTTTTTTCGTATTTATTATAGTATCATGTTTCGGTGCTCACAACAGATATCAGTCATGGGTTAGCATGTGGTCCTTCGAGGTCGTAAGCACCGTGTAGTCTCTGGAGTACAGACTAGTATGTTTTAGTGCTCACAACAGATATCAGTCATGGGTTAGTTTGTGGTCCTTCCCAGTTGTAAGCACCATGTAGCGTCCAGGGTATAGACTCAGGGCGTTACAATACTAAGTTATTTTTTATGTTTCAAACTCAATGTGATGTTGGATTTTTTAAAAAAGAATGTATTCAACAAATTAACCCCCATGACCCTTTTTAGAAATTTTTTTTAATGAAGAGTCAAAATGCAAAATAAAGGTTCTGAATTTGAATCAACCTGCAACTAACTCAAATTTGACATTCTAGACCTAATAGAACTGTGTAAAACCACAAACTCTTCCAAAATATTTCTGACCTAATCGAGAATCATACCGATCATGTACAATGAAGGAAAATATAGTCAAATTACATCAAAAGCAAAATTTTACAAATCAGGTCTTTTCAACATCCCTAACTAAGACTTTAATTTTTCCTCAAACTAAAATGCAAGGAAGTACCTTAATAGGTAAAGAACTAAGGGTAACTACTACACTTGACGGACTCGACCTGTCATGTATCCTTCTTAATGGGATGGTGTCTCCATTGAACCTCAACCATAATAATATCTTAAGAATGTAATCGTCAACAGGTCCATGATGACCAAAATACTGTTAAAACCATGAGATGTTTAAGGAAATCTAGTAACAAAGTCCATAGTGTCGGATCCCACTTCCACTCAAGAATGGGCAATCTTTAAAGCCAAACTACCTAAACTCTAATGCTCAGCTTTCGTATGCTGACAACAAAAGTAATGAGCTATAAAATCTTCCATATCCTTCTTTATACCACCCCACTATCAAAGTTGCTTTAAATTACGATACATCTTAGTCACACCTTGATGGATTGGATATCTCAAACAATGTGCCTCTTCCAAAATCAATGTCACCCAATCTCTAACTTACGACATATAAACTCGGCCACTAATCCTCAACACATCATATAAATAAGGATATGCTTGTTTATCATTACCACTTAACACATATCCTGAATCACTCTCAAATTATTATCATCAAATGGGTGAGCTCGAATCAGCTCCATCAATGAAAACTAGCATCAACAAAGGCTAAAATATGTTTAGGTATTAAAATATAAAGCCTAAACATATGGTTAGGTAGTGAATGAAACATCAAGTATAAAGGTCACTCTTGGGGTCAAAAAATGAGCTAAACTCCCCATATAGGTTGACTTTTAGATCAAGGCATCGACAACCACCTTAGCCTTGCCCTGATGATAATGAAGTGAGGTCATAATATAATGCAACCCAAGTCAACACCTCTACCTCTGATTGAAAAATTACTAAAGTCTACGATGATCTATGGGGCTTCAACTCTAAATGGTGGGTAGGGTAATTTCTCTAATGGGGCTTCAAATTCAAAGAGGAATAAGCAATACCTTACCGTCCTACTTCAACACCTCACCCAAAGAACACAAGAAGTATCACAAAATATGATAAAATCCAAGCCCTTCTTGGGCAAAGCAAAAATAGGAGCCAAAGTCAACAGCTCTTTGATCCTTTGGAACCTTTTCCCACACATGTCAGATGACAAAACACTACCCTTTTCTAAGTTAACTTGTTCAACAAAGTAGTAAAAGAAAAGAGACCCTCTATAAAACACCAACAATAACCTACCAAACCAATAAAACTCTAAATCTTGGTAGGAGAAGTGGGTCTAACCCAATCATGAATTTCCTTGATCTTGGTTAGATTAACCATAATACCATCCTTAGTCACAACATGACCTAAAAAGAGATACAATCCATCCAAAACTCAAATGTTAAATACTTGGCATACAACTTCTCATCATCTAACCTCTAAAGTACAATCCTCAAATTCTTCACAAGGACGACCTTATTCTTTTAAAAAAAACCATGATATTATTTATAAATACAATTATAAAGGAGTAATGATGTAGTCAAAATACCAGATTTATCAACTCCATTAATGTTAAAGGAGCATTGTTCAACCTAAAAGACATGAACAAGAACTCATAGTGATTGTATTGACTTTAAAAAGTCATCTTCAAAACATTCAAATCTCTAATCTTCAACTAGTGATACTCAAATCTCAAATTAGTTTTGGAAACCACAAAACCACCCTGAAACTAGTCAAAAAGATCATTAATGTGAGGAATAAGATACTTATTCTTAACTGTCACTTTGTTCAACTATCTATAATCAATACACATATGCATAGAACCATTCTTTTACTTAAAAATCAAGATCGGAGCACCCTAAGAAGATACACTAGGTCTAATGAACCCCTTACTCAATGAATTCTGCAACTACCCCTTTAATTGCTTCCATAGCCTAAGCCATCTAGTAGAGAGGGATGGAAATGGCTTGGTTCCCATCTTAATATCTATAGAAAAATACATATCCCAATCTAGAGGCACTCCAAGAAAATCTATTGGAAACACATCCATGAACTCGCGAACAAGCTGAATAAAATCCATAAGAGATGAAAAGAAAATACTAGTATCACGGAATACATTAAATAATACAAACACCCCATCTCTTCCATGCGACAAGCCTATAAAAAGATATAACTCTTTTTAAAAATAAATTAAGCGTATCCTTCAGGTTATCCTTAGCACACCTGGCGTAGCTAAGGTTATGGTTCGGAATAGCAGTTGATACGGTTAGGGCAGCCTCCACAGGTACACGGCCTTTCACACGAAGCCAAGCTCGGGAATTACAAAAACTCCAAGCTTTGTTCATGCAAATGGCCGTCTGTGAGTTGGTGATTGAACCAACCAAGGACCTAAACGTTTTTATGTGTGAAGAGAGGTCCTAATGTGTAATAAACTACTCTCCAAGGTTGGCACAAGAAGCAAGGGCGGATGGGTCATTTTACCCCTTTTGTTTGTAGTATAAATAGAACATGTTAAAGAGTCATCCCTTAGTTTTTGAATGCTGATTTTTGTAACCTAATACACTAAACATTTCCTCTCTCTTCCACTCATAGAAGCCGCCCCTATTATCTCACAAGTAGAGGGATACTTGTGTTGTCTCTTTGGCTAAAAACAAGGGTTTTGAGGTCGTTGAGTGCCTCTTGGTCCTCGTAAGAACTTGGTGTTTATATTCATTAGACTTAGGGTCCTCTCTTGATGTTAGGGTTCTTAGTTTCTTGAATGTTATATGTCAAGTTATCTATCTTTCTTTATCTTGTTGTTGTTGTTGATTTTGTTATCTAAAAGTCTAGTGAAGCCGTGTGGGGCTCTTTTCGATTCACTAGCATTGTTATCTATCTTGTTGTTCTTGTGTTGTGGGCTAAAAAAACGAAACTTAAACTTGTTGTTCTTGTGTTGTTGGACTGAAATCCGAGCCTACTTGAAGCTCTTGGTGTTGTTGGTTTGATTTTGTATCATTTGGTATCAAAGCAAGACCGGTTGTGTTCCAACATAACCCATCTTGGGCTAGTTCACGGCTTAAACAAACTACACCAAAAAGAAATTCTGAAAATCTGTCCATTAAAAGTTGAAACCAAGAATGATGTTGTATGTTTAGATCTAGGTGTTATTTTTCTTGTTTAGTGAGTTTCTAGTGTTGGTTTCTTTCTCACCAACACTAAAGTGTCTAGATCCAAAAGTCGAGCTTGAAAACTTGAACATTGTGTAGTGACTTGAAGTGGCCAAAAGTTGTATGTTGTTGATAACCAAAAAAAAATCGGTGGTTGTGTGTTTATGTGCTAAAGAAGTTGATGAAGTTTGTTGAGCTGTTCATCTTTTGAACTTGTTCATCTTGTTGTGTGCTCAAGTGGTAGGACAAGCTATAAAGTTGTTGTGAAAGACTTGCACCCATCACCTTTTAGTCTTGTCAATCACTTTTCCCTAATTCAAGGAGCCTTGTTTTGTGGGATTAGTCAACCAAACCCCACTTTCTTGAGTTTGAAAAGGGTGAAATACTGCAAGATTTTATTTTTCCCACCAAAACACTTTGCAAACTATAACAAGTTGTGTGAATATTAACACAAAACAAAAAAAAAAAAAGAGAGAAGAAGAACGTGTGGGACCATTGCATGCTGCCACGTCGCTATAAGCTCAACTTAGGATATTCTTTGGTTGCAAATTGTTGATCCTTGGTTTCCCTTACTTGGTCCTAGAACTAATTAACAAACTAGTACCTTCCTACTAGGTTGTCAACTAGTTCCTTGAACCGTTTGTTCGTGTCAACGATTCTTTGAGTGCTTTTATTCGTTTGAACGAATTGCTGATTTTTGACTCTAGTCCAGAAAGAATTCTTTGAGTCTTCAAACAAGAATCCATTCCGGATAAGAGCTTACTCATACCTTAAAAATTTCACGGTTACTAGCCAATTATACAACACTTGTGGAACACGAACTTGTGGTGAACTAAAGCGGATAATACCTTGACAATGGAAGGAGCTACGTCTCATAATGTGGATACTAATGCCCTTGATTCTTGAGGGTCACTCTTGAGGCCGTTACCCGGACACTTGAAAGGTTGAATTCGGAATTTGAGGCCGTGAGAGGGGACTTGGCAGCAATAAGGGGGGAAGTGTCGACTATTAGTGGGAGATTAGAACAAGTGGAGAGTCAAAGGAACTCTCGTCCTTCTACTCCTCTACATGTATCTACCAATGGTCATGATAAGACCTCCTCCGCAACCATCACCCCCGAAACAGTCCACCAAATGCTAAATGCACCCCAAGCTCCACTTAATACCGCAAGCCAAACTACCTATTTTCCTCCAAACCGACACTCCCCTAGACCACTACATTTCCAAGCCCCTCCAATGCCACAAGAGGGATTTGGACGCCAAGTACCTCCACTAAATCCGAACCCTCCATTCCAAGCTCCATTAACCCAAAGACCGCAAATTCCAAATCCTCCGAATCAAAACGGCCAAGGCCGGACAGCCCACTTTGAAGGATACGGTAGAGAGGAGTATGAAGGAGATGGAGCCTTTGATGATGCATATATGAGGGAGGAGGAGTTAAGAGGGGGTCGAGGAGAACCTAGGAGATACCGGGGGTATGGAGATAGGGGAAACCGACACCAAGAGAGAGACATAGGCATCAACACCATCAAGTTGAGCCTACCCATCTTTAAGGGTGAAAGTGACCCCGAGACCTACTTAACTTGGGAATCGGCTTGTGACAAAGTTTTCCAAGTTAATGACATCTCGGAAGAAAAGAAGAGTTGCTACGCTATAGCTCACCTCGAGGGCTATGCTAACACTTGGTGGGAGTATGTTAAACGATTTGGTAATGAATTAGTGGATGGGCAGCCACCACCTTGGTATCGGTTGAGGTATTTGATGAGACAACGATACCTTCCCGAGAGATATCGTCATGAGTTGCTCGCTAGATTATATGGCTTGAGGCAAGGAGGCAAGAGTGTAATGGCCTATTTTGACGAGTTCCAACAACTCATGTGGAAACTTGATCATCGTGGGGAGCAAATCAGTCACGACATCATCCGGTTCAAGTGTGGGTTGAACAAAGAGATCGCCACTCATTTGACCCTTCACCGGTTTGAAACCATTGACGGTATATTCCAAGCGGCCCTAGAGATTGAAAGGGAACTTAAGGAGAGATCAGCCTTCAAGGCAAGGGTACAAACCCCCTCGGGTTGGCCCAAAAACAAGGACCAACACGCCCCTACGAAGCTGCCCGAGTCCAAAACAGTCCCTAAGTTCCCTCCGAAACTGGAGGCTCACAAATATCCCAATCCAAAGGGGTTCCAATGCTTCAAGTGCCAAGGTTGGGGGCATAAGTCCAATGAATGTCCGAACCGGCGCAATGTGATCCTACGAGAAGGGAAAGTGTACTACCTTGGTGAGGAGGTGGTTTCCGAAAGGGGGGAGGAATAGGCCGAGCCTCAAGATGGAGAGGGAGCTGAAAATGGGCCGAATGATGATGAATTAGATGGTAGTGAAGATGTCTATCCACAAGAAGGGGAGTGTGTGGTTCCAAAATTTGTGGTTAGACGTGTCATGATTAGTAAGGCGATGGATGACCTGAGTCAAAGGGAAAATCTATTCCATACTAAGTGTCTTGTAAAGGGGAGTGTGTGCACCTTGGTGATTGATAGTGGAAGTTGTACAAATGTTGCGAGCCATGCTATGGTAAATTTCTTGAAGCTACCAACTACACTACACACTAGTCCTTACAAGCTACAATGGTTGAACGATTGTGGTGAATTAAAGGTCACAAGGCAATGTGCGATTCGGTTTAAGGTGGGAAACTACCACGATGAAGTGCTTTGTGACGTGATCCCAATGCAAGAATGTCACTTGTTGTTAGGTAGGCCATGGCAATATAATAGGTCTACTAAGCACGATGGGAGGTCCAACCGGTATACTCTTGAGAAGGATGGCCGAAAGGTCACACTTCACCCTCTTTCACCCTCCCAAGTAAATGAGTGGCATCAAAAGATGAGAGAGTTAAAGGGAAAGAGGAAGGAATCTGGAAAGGGAGAAAAGGGGGGGGATGCCGTAGGTGAGGAAGTAGGGACATCCGAGGCTGTCCCAACGACAAGGGAGATGGAAAACGTAGTGATGTTGGCTAGGAGGAAAGAACTCTTCGTGGACCATGATGAAAACAAGCCGATGTTACTTTTGGCCCATTGTTTTAATACTAACCCCACTAATTCTTCCATTTCCCCTTTGATTTCTTGTGTGTTGCAGGAGTATGAAGATGTATTTCCTCAAGAACTTCCGCAAGGATTGCCCCCACTTCGGGGAATTGAGCACCAAATTGATTTGGTGCCGGGTTCATAACTTCCAAACAAACCGGCCTATAGGAGCAATCCCATGGACACTAAGGAGATTGAAAGACAAGTTGAGGAGCTTCTCAACAAGGGATACATCAAGGAAAGCATGAGTCCGTGTGCTGTTCCGGTGCTTTTGGTACCAAAGAAGGACGGAACTTGGCGCATGTGCGTCGATTGTAGAGCCATCAACAAAATCACGATAAGTGATCTCATGACCAGCTTAGATGGAAATAAAAGAGCCGAGGCAATGAAGAAAATGCATGAGACAGTGCGGATCAAGCTTGAAAAGAAGAACCAAGAGATTGCAAAAAGGGTAAACAAAGGGAGAAGAAGGATTGTGCTTGAACCCGGAGATTGGGTGTGGGTGCATCTTCGAAAGGATCGGTTTCCAGCTCAAAGGAAGTCCAAATTGCTTCCAAGGGGTGATGGTCCTTTCCAAGTACTTGAGAGAATCAATGACAACGCCTACAAGATTGACCTTCCACCGGTATATCAAGTGCACAACACTTTCAACGTTGGTGATCTCTCCCTCGTGGATGCGGTTGAAGATGACCAAATGCTGAATTTGAGGTCAAATTCCTCTCAAGATGGAGAGGATGATACGGTTAGGGCAGCCTCCACAGGTACACGGCCTTTCACACGAAGCCAAGCTCGGGAATTACAAAAACTCCAAGCTTTGTTCATGCAAATGACCGTGTGTGAGTTGGTGATTGAACCAACCAAGGACCTAAACGTTTTTATGTGTGAAGAGAGGTCCTAATGTGTAATAAACTACTCTCCAAGGTTGGCACAAGAAGCAAGGGTGGATGGGTCATTTTACCCCTTTTGTTTGTAGTATAAATAGAACATGTTAGAGAGTCATCCCTTAGTTTTTGAATGATGATTTTTGTAACCTAAAACACTAAACATTTCCCCTCTCTTCCACTCATAGAAGCCGCCCCTATTATCTCACAAGTAGAGGGATACTTGTGTTGTCTCTTTGGCTAGAAACAAGGGTTTTGAGGTCGTTGAGTGCCTCTTGGTCCTCGTAAGAACTTGGTGTTTATATTCATTAGACTTAGGGTCCTCTCTTGATGTTAGGGTTCTTAGTTTCTTGAATGTTATATGTCAAGTTATCTATCTTTCTTTATCTTGTTGTTGTTGTTGATTTTGTTATCTTAAAGTCTAGTGAAGCCGTGTGGGGCTCTTTTCGATTCACTAGCATTGTTATCTATCTTGTTGTTCTTGTGTTGTGGGCTGAAAAACCGAAACTTAAACTTGTTGTTCTTGTGTTGTTGGACTGAAATCCGAGCCTACTTGAAGCTCTTGGTGTTGTTGGTTTGATTTTGTATCAGCAGTCCAAAATAGTATGATAGGGAGCTAGCCAATTCATACCCAAAATAATAGAAAAATTTACCATATTTATTATAATCATATCTACCCAAATCTCATGGCCTGTAAACGTAAACACATAAGATTGGTAGTCAAATTACATGAAAGAAATATGTGGCAAACCAAGATCATACCTATAATAATTGCATCAGAAGCCTCTACCTCGGGTCTTCAGGTATAACATAACACTGATAAAGTTTGATTTTGTACTTAGTAACCCTGTGAACACTACCTCTACCTTTAGCACCTTAAGCATTACTAGTAACACCCCTATAACTTGAAAACCACCTCCCAATACAGATATTAAAGTAGGAAAAATATGAAGCTAAGAACCCTATTAGGTAGGTTCATTCACATATTAGGGGTAATACTTGGCTAAATTAAAAGCCTCATCGCATACAAAGCACCTCTATGTCTTGATTTAATCTGAGGGAGAACAAATAAACTAGGATGGACTCCCTAGCCTAAAGAATTATGTTATAACATCCACAAGTAAGACCTAATGCCTGGATACCTAAAATCATATATCCTGAAGGTCTACCACTTGTTCCTTACTAAGCGACTTGAAGCATCCTACCATGATAGCCACAGGAACCTTTGCTTGATAAATATCTTCTACAAAAGGCATAACTATTAAGTTTGATATATGAGATACTATTTTTGTTCGAGTTCGATATTGAAAGTTTTATTCATGGTTTTCCATTAATTATGGTATGAGGTGATCAACTATTATGGTTTTGAAGATTGAATATCTAGTGTGTGTTATTATAGTATTTCCTTCTTGATTGCATCAATCAGTCATATAGAGGCCTGATTGGGTTATTTATTCTGGTTTGCATTTTTTAGGCTTATCAGAGCCTAGTTATACTATAGTTAGTCTTGTTTTTATTTATATTATTTACTCGGTTGTTTACTTTCAGTATTTTTATCAGAATTATGGGTTGGCCCCTTTTTCCTAACTTTAGTTACTAAGCCATATTTTATGGTATCTATATTATGATTTAGCTCAGTCAACCAATAATCTCTATTGAGTATCCATTATTATAATACTCCTAATAGATTTGTAAATCTTTCTAGTACAAATTTGAGTGCTAGATGCCACTGTTAATTTGTATTAATGTTGGTATAAGTCTGACGATATAGTGTGCTTTTTGATCCGGAGCTGAATTTCTCTCCTTCTTCTATTTTTGATGGTCTTTTTGTTCAAGACTATTGTATATTTGATACATATAGTACTCTAATTCTTTTTCTCAAGGCTCTTATACTAACTTTACTAGGTCCTAGGATATTTAACTCTTTTTCTTACTTATCTTCAGTAAAGTTGTGTTCCTTATATTTTATGGCTTGTAACCTAATTACTTGTGTAATCTCGGGTGTTACATTATTTTATATAAAATAGCTCATTACTTGCCATTTTGGCAACGATTTGGCTAAACTACTCATGGGATAAAGTAGGAGTCATCATGACTCGAGATATTTGGTTGTAACAAATTTGTATCAAAGCCTAGGTTCACTGGTATTGTTGGTACAAGAGCAAGTTTCTAATAGATTCCAGTGGATTTTAATGATGACATCTATCTTTTATCTTTGAGAGGCTATAGAACATTCATAGTAAATCGTCACCTTCTTCATTTGTTTTAAGATGCGAGTCCAATTCGGTACTAAAATTCATCTTGTTTACTCTTTCACAAATGGATAGGATGCGAGCTCTTGCTACAGGAGATGAGGACCCCGAGTCCACGACTAAGGATCTTCTTAGAATTCTAAGAAAGTGAGAGCTACATCCCTAGGTTGAGATTAGGATAGGGAGCCTTCACCAGATCTTGTTTCTACTGCTGCACCAAAGATTTCTCTACCGATACAATGATGTTTCAAGGGGGTAGCCTAGGCTCTTCTTGGATTTATTTCATCATCACTGCTCAGAGATGGTTTATTTCAACTATTTGGTTTGGTTAGTATTTTATCAACTGATTGTTCTCAGTTTGTATATCAGAGTGGCAACTGAGGCAAGGGTGCATCCTATATCTTCAGTCCACAGAGTGGATCACTCCAGCGTAGGTATTTTCTCAACTTGTAGTTACCCAACCAACTATGTCTATTGAGAAGAAAAAAATATTGGACAAGATCTTGAGATTGACTCTGTCTAGGGTTTGCTGGGGTATCAAGCTAGCATATATTTGAGTTCTTGACTGCTTGTGAGTATAGGCACTATAACTTTTGCCTCATTTAGACTTACAACATTGAATTTCATCCATTGACAAGGACTTAATTCTCCAAGGTCTTCTTGAATAAGTATATGCCTTGCAGCCTTATAGGTCACTTGAGAGATCAGTTTTTGAAACTAGAGCACTGTTCTGTAATTGTCTTGGAGTATGAGGCTCAATTTTGTGATTTTGGATAGACATGCTACAACTATCTTACTAACCCAGTCTTAGAAAAATTGGTATTTGTTTGTGGATGGAGACTTTCCCTTTGCATAGGTTATACAAAGTTTAGTTGCGGCTAGCAGGTCTTTTATTAAGGTTCTTAATTATACTCAGATTATGGAAGAGATGCATCGCAATTCCTAAAAGGGAAGTAATAATAGGTTGTGTTACTAGGGTAGTTTTAGTGGGAGTCATAGAGGCTCATGTTTTAGAGGTAGAGGTTCTCAGGGTAAGAAACCCCACTAGGCGTAGGTATATTTATACACCTAAGCATTATTATATATGTACTTTTAGCATAGTTCTGATGACTTTTGATATTCTTAATTAGTTATTAATGGCGTAGTTGGGTAATTATGTGTTAGGTAACATGTTTATAGTATTTAAGATGCTTTTGAAAGAAATTTAGAATCAAAATGATCAAATTGAGTTTAGACAAGAAAACTAGTGATGCTAGCTTGAGCTATGCTTGTTCTAGTGTACTTTGATGAGCTCAATTGTATTATACGAACTAATACTTGTTACATGATATTGTAGGAGACCATTAAATTTGGTAGAAGCAACTCTAGGAAATAAAATAAGCTTAAATAGAGTTATAAAGGCATCTATAATGTATGGACCGTGCAGAAAAGTGAAGAGACTGCACTATAGTGGAGAACTGGAAATTTAAGCATAAGAGCGTTCCACACTCTCTGAGCTTCGAGATAAGATTTTGCCACACCTTTGGACAAAATTCTCAATGTCATATTTTAGGAAGGGTGCATGATAAAAATTTGTCACGCACACTGACCTCCATTTTTTGGTTACTACTTGTACTTGTTTAATCTCAGTAGAATTGTAGAAATGGATTTCTTACAAAACTCTAAGTCCCTATAAGATTGATATTGGCTTGAAAAGGTTATTTTATTACCTGCAAGACCATGTACATTTGCATTTATGATAGCGCACAATATCTATGCCAGTCTTATTAGCATCAGGGTTAGTCTAGTAGGCCCATTTATGTCGTACTTAAGATTATTGATAAGGGTCAGCCTTAGAGAGATGCATATTCTTGATTCTTAAGCCAAGGAAGCTATTCCAATACAATCAAATCCTTTAGATGCAGTGCATTGCCTAGGTTGTATTATGAGTGTGGGGACACCGTCCATTATTATAAAAACTATCCTTTGAGTGGAATGATTGTACCTGCAGTATAGAGTGTCCCACCGATTAGGGCAATGTATTCCCCAACTAGAGGTGGAATGCTGGGCCATTGAGGTAGTCCCTAGTATTCTCAAAGAGGTCTTGAGACAGGTTAGATTGGTGATCTATCAGGCATCTATCCAGGTAGAAGGAAAGATCATTTGTCTACTATACCTGGCAGACTGAAGATAGAGTCTTTGGATATTGTTATAATAGGTATGCTCTTACCGTGCCATCAGTCGTCTTTTGCTTTATTTTATCCAGGTTCACTTATTCATACATGCATTCTTATTATGCACCGCAGTTAGAGTTGTCATGGGATTCCTTATCTTTTCCATTACGTTTATTTACTCTTGTAGGTGATTTTTAGTAGTGGATCAAGTTATAGATCATGTGTTATGATCGTTTGAGATTTTGATATTCAGGGCTGATCATTTTGTATTAAATATAGTGGACTTTGATGTTATTCATTCCACGGACTAGTTCCCTTAGTCAATATTGTTACCTTAGTCAAGCTGGACATATACTCAATTTTATGATAGGGATATTTTACCCGAGCGCCGACAGGAATTATTTCTCAATTCGAGATAGAAGACTTCGATCAAGGGATTGTGACTCTTATCCTACTTAAATTCGTGATGTTAGTATGGAGAGTTCATCACATGATTAAGTTCCTATAGTCTATGATTTTTCTAGTGTTTTTTGTACCGACCTATCTGTCCATTATCATAAGCGTGATATTAATTTTATTATTAATCTTTTAGCTGGGAACCCAATCAATTTCTATGGCACCTTACCGTATGGATCCTACCGAGCTCAAAGAGCTGAATTCTCAAATTTAGGATCTTTTAGGCAAGGGTTTTATTAAGCCAAGTATGTCACCTTGGGGAGTTCTTGTCTTGATTTTGAAAAAAATATGGTTATCTACATATGTGCATTGATTAAATGCATCTGAATAAGGTGATAATGAGGAATAGGTATCCTCTGCCTCGTATTGATGACTTAGTTCACTAGCTTTACGGATCGACATTTTCATCAAAGATAGACTTGATATTCAATTATCATCAATTGAGGAACTGGGCTACGGAAATCCCAAAGATAGCCTTCAAGTATGTTTATGGTCATTATAAACTCCTACTGATGTCTTTTGGGTTGACCAATACCCCAACTGCGTTCATGGATTTGATAAACAGCGTGTTCAGACCCTATTTGAATTCCTTTGTGATTGTGTCCAATGATGACATTCTTGTGCATTCAAGGAGTACAGGGGAGCATGAGCAAAATTTGAGGATTATGCTCTAGCCTTTGAGTGATCATAGGATTTTTTCCAAATTCTCAAAGTGTGAGTTCTAGATTAAGTCAGTTACATTCCCCGGACACTTGGTGTCTAAAAGTGGGATTATGGTTGATTTAGTGACGATTGACGCTATTTGTGATAGGAATAAGCCTATATCTCCAATTGAGGTTTGAAGATTTATTTGTTTGGCTAGTTACTACAAGCAGTTTGATGAGGGTTTTTCCACCATTGCAACATCGATGACTAATTTCACACTTCAGCTCCAATACTTACTCTTCCTGTTGAGTGTAAGTAGTTTATTGTATATTATGATGCTTTCAGTGTTGGTTTGGGTTATTTTGTGACAAAGAAGAGATGCGTTATTGCTTATGTATTCAAGAAACTAAATTTTATGAGGGCAACTACCACACTCACGATTTGGAGTTTGTGGCGGTAGTTTTTCTGCTTAATATTTGGAGGAGTTATTTTTATGGAATTCATTGTGAGTTCTACATTGATTATCATAGTCTTCAGCAGCTTATGAATGAAAGAGAGCTTAACTGTAGTCTTCGCAGATGAATGGATTTGCTAAAGGACTATAACATCTCTATTCTATACCACTTAGACAAGGCAAAATAGATAGCGGACACCTTGAGCAGAAAGACGGAAATTATTTTGTTTTCGTTATGGATAAACCATCACAGTGGGATATCTAATCTTTACCCAACTTGATGGTCTGACTTCAAACAAGAATCCATTCCGGATAAGAGGTTACTCATACCTTAAAATTCTCACGGTTACTAGCCAATTATACAACACTTGTGGAACACGAACTTGTGGTGAACTAAAGCGGATAATACCTTGACAATGGAAGGAGCTACGTCTCATAATGTGGATACTAATGCCCTTGATTCTATGAGGGTCACTCTTGAGGCCGTTACCTGGACACTTGAAAGGTTGAATTCGGAATTTGGGGCCGTGAGAGGGGACTTGGCAGCAATAATGGGGGAAGTGTCGACTATTAGTGGGAGATTACAACAAGTTAAGTTTCGGTTTTTCAGCCCACAACACAAGAACAACAAGATAGATAACAATGCTAGTGAATCGAAAAGAGCCCCACACGGCTTCACTAGACTTTAAGATAACAAAATCAACAACAACAACAAGATAAAGAAAGATAGATAACTTGACATATAACATTCAAGAAACTAAGAACCCTAACAATAAGAGAGCACCCTAAGTCTAATGAATATAAACACCAAGTTCTTACGAGGACCAAGAGGCACTCAACGACCTCAAAACCCTTGTTTCTAGCCAAAGAGACAACACAAGTATCCCTCTACTTGTGAGATAATAGGGGCGGCTTCTATGAGTGGAAGAGAGAGGAAATGTTTAGTGTTTTAGGTTACAAAAATCAGCATTCAAAAACTAAGGGATGACTCTCTAACATGTTCTATTTATACTACAAACAAAAGGGGTAAAATGACCCATCCGCCCTTGCTTCTTGTGCAAACCTTGGAGAGTAGTTTATTACACATTAGGACCTCTCTTCACACATAAAAACGTTTAGGTCCTTGGTTGGTTCAATCACCAACTCACACACGACCATTTGCATGAACAAAGCTTGGAGTTTTTGTAATTCCCGAGCTTGGCTTCGTGTGAAAGGCCGTGTACCTGTGGAGGCTGCCCTAACCGTATCATCCTCTCCATCTTGAGAGGAATTTGACCTCAAATTCGGCATTTGGTCATCTTCAACCGCATCCACGAGGGAGAGATCACCAACGTTGAAAGTGTGGTGCACTTGATATTCCGGTGGAAGGTCAATCTTGTAGGCGTTGTCATTGATTCTCTCAAGTAATTGGAAAGGACCATCACCCCTTGGCAGCAATTTGGACTTCCTTTGAGCTGGAAACCGATCCTTTCGAAGATGCACCCACACCTAATCTTCGGGTTCAAGCACAAGCCTTCTTCTCCCTTTGTTTACCCTTTTTGCAATCTCTTGGTTCTTCTTTTCAAGCTTGATCTGCACCGTCTCATGCATTTTCTTCATTGCCTCGGCTCTTTTATTTCCTTCTAAGCTGGTCATGAGATCACTAGACAAAGGAGTGAGATCTAAAGGGGTAAGGGGATTCAGGCCGTAAACACATTCAAAGGGAGTCATTCCCGTGCTCGAATGTATTACCCGGTTGTATGCAAATTCCACCAAGGGTAGGTGATCTTCCCATGAAGTCAGTTTACCTTTAACCATAGAACGTAGCATAGACCCCAAGGTCCTATTTACTACCTCCGTTTGGCCATCGGTTTGTGGGTGAAAAGAAGTGGAGAAAAGTAACTTCGTTCCAAGCCTACCCCACTGGACTTCCAAAAGAGACTTAGGAACTTGGAGTCCCTATCGCTCACAATAGTCCTCGGTACCCCGTGAAGCTTTACAACATGTGCAACAAATAATGAAGCTACACTACGAGCATCCTCGGTTTTAGCACATGGAATAAAATGAGCCATTTTAGAGAATCTATCAACAATAACAAAAATGCTATCTCGGCCCTTCCTAGTCCTTGGTAGCCCCAAAACAAAATCCATCGAAATGTCCAACCAAGGCCTAAGGGGAGTAGGGAGTGGGGTGTATAATCCTTGAGGTAGGAGACGAGATTTCGCACTCCGGCAGGCCACGCATTTACTACAAACTTTAGTGACGTCTTTGCGCATTTTGGGCCAATAGAAGTTCTCCTCTAAGATTCCGAGGGTCTTGTCTACCCCAAAGTGACCCATGAGGCCTCCGTCATGGGCCTCCCTCACAAATAATTCCCTCCATGAACTAGAAGGAACACACAACCTCCTCCCCTTGAACAAATACCCATCGAACCGAGAGTAGGAGGAATGGTCATTCTCCTTAAGCCAACGGTCCCTTCCCCACTCTTCGCATTCCCTAAAAATAGGAGCAAAGGTAGGATCCTCGGGATACAACAACCGCAAGCTCTCAAAACCCATCAATTTCGAAGACAAGGTAGCAACAAGCACATGCTTCCTAGACAAGGCATCGGCAACAACATTTTCCTTTCCCCTTTTGTAATGAATTACATAAGGGAAAGTCTCGATGAACTCAATCCACTTAGCATGACGCGTATTCAACTTGTCTTGTCTCTTAAGGTGTTTCAGCGACTCATGATCCGTTCGTATCACAAACTCCTTAGGCCACAAATAATGTTGCCAATTTCCCAAGGCTCTAACAAGGGCGTACAACTCCAAATCATAAGTTGAGTAATTAAGAGTTGCCCCTTTGAGCTTTTCACTGAAATAAGCAACGGGCTTACCTTCTTGCATCAAAACAGCCCCGATGCCAACCTTACTAGCATCACACTCTACTTTAAACATCTTATCAAAATCGGGCAATTGCAATAAAGGCGCCGAGATGAGCGTAGCTTTCAAGGCCTCAAAAGCCCTAGCCTGCTCATCACCCCATTTAAAGGGTCCGTCCTTTCTAATTGCCTTGGTCAAGGGGGATGCTATGGAACTAAATCCTTTGACAAACCTCCTATAAAAGCTTGCCAACCCGTGGAAACTTCGGATTTCTCCAATAGTTTTTGGGGTCGGCCAACTTCGAATAGAGTCTATCTTGGAATCGTCCACTTCCACACCCCTTGAGCTCACGAGAAAACCCAAGAATATAACTTTATCAACACCAAAAGAACACTTCTCCATGTTGGCATACAACTTCTCCTTTCGGAGCACATCAAACACACATCTCAAATGCATTACATGATCATCAATAGATTTACTATACACCAACACATCATCAAAGTAAACCACCACAAACTTTCCAATATAAGGCTTCATTACATGATTCATTAGACTCATAAATGTGCTAGGAGCATTGGTATGGCCGAAGGGCATGACCAGCCACTCATATAGACCGAATTTGGTCTTGAATGTGGTCTTCCACTCATCACCGGGTTGCATGCGAATTTTTTGATAGCCGCTCCTAAGGTCCACTTTAGAAAACAAACAAGATCCGTGGAACTCATCTAACATATCCTCTAGTCTAGGGATTGGATGACGATACATTATCGTGATTTTGTTGATGGCTCTACAATCGACGCACATGCGCCAAGTTCCATCCTTCTTTGGTACCAAAAGCACCGGAACAACACACGGACTCATGCTTTCCTTGATGTATCCCTTGTTGAGAAGCTCCTCAACTTGTCTTTCAAGCTCCTTAGTGTCCATGGGATTGCTCCTATAGGCCGGTTTGTTTGGAAGTTGTGAACCCGGCACCAAATCAATTTGGTGCTCAATTCCCCGAAGTGGGGGCAATCCTTGCGGAAGTTCTTAAGGAAATACATCTTCATACTCCTGCAACACACAAGAAATCAAAGGGGAAATGGAAGAATTAGTGGGGTTAGTATTAAAACAATGGGCCAAAAGTAACATCGGCTTGTTTTCATCATGGTCCACGAAGAGTTCTTTCCTCCTAGCCAACATCACTACGTTTTCCATCTCCCTTGTCGTTGGGACAGCCTCGGATGTCCCTACTTCCTCACCTACGGCATCCCCCCCCTTTTCTCCCTTTCCGGATTCCTTCCCCTTTCCCTTTAACTCTCTCATCTTTTGATGCCACTCATTTACTTGGGAGGGTGAAAGAGGGTGAAGTGTGACCTTTCGGCCATCCTTCTCAAGCATATACCGGTTGGACCTCCCATCGTGCTTAGTAGACCTATCATATTGCCATGGCCTACCTAACAACAAGTGACATGCTTGCATTGGGATCACGTCACAAAGCACTTCATCGTGGTAATTTCCCACCTTAAACCGAATCACACATTGCCTTGTGACCTTTAATTCACCACAATCGTTCAACCATTGTAGCTTGTAAGGACTAGTGTGTAGTGTAGTTGGTAGCTTCAAGAAATTTACCATAGCATGGCTCGCAATATTTGTACAACTACCACTATCAATCACCAAGGTGCACACACTCCCCTTTACAAGACACTTAGTATGGAATAGATTTTCCCTTTGACTCGGGTCATCCATCGCCTTACTAATCATGACACGTCTAAACACAAAGTTTGGAACCACACACTCCCCTTCTTGTGGATAGACATCTTCACTACCATCTAATTCATCATCATTCGGCCCATTTTCAGCTCCCTCTCCATCTTGAGGCTCGGCCTCATCCTCCCCCCTTTCGGAAACCACCTCCTCACCAAGGTAGTACACTTTCCCTTCTCGTAGGATCACATTGCGCCGATTCGGACGTTCATTGGCCTTATGCCCCCAACCTTGGCACTTGAAGCATTGGAACCCCTTTGGGTTGGGATATTTGTGAGCCTCCGGTTTCGGAGGAAACTTAGGGACTGTTTTGGACTCGGGCAGCTTCGTAGGGGCGGGTTGGTCCTTGTTTTTGGGCCAACCCGAGGGGGTTTGTACCCTTGCCTTGAAGGCTGATCTCTCCTTAAGTTCCCTTTCAATCTCTAGGGCCGCTTGGAATATACCGTCAATGGTTTCAAACCGGTGAAGGGTCAAATGAGTGGAGATCTCTTTGTTCAACCCACACTTGAACCGGATGATGTCGTGACTGATTTGCTCCCCACGATGATCAAGTTTCAACATGAGTTGTTGGAACTCATCAAAATAGGCCATCACACTCTTGCCTCCTTACCGCAAGCCATATAATCTAGCGAGCAACTCATGACGATATCTCTCGGGTAGGTATCGTTGTCTCATCAAATACCTCAACCGATACCAAGGTGGTGGCTGCCCATCCACTAATTCATTACCAAATCGTTTAACATACTCCCACCAAGTGTTAGCATAGCCCTCGAGGTGAGCTATAGCGTAGCAACTCTTCTTTTCTTCCGAGATGTCATTAACTTGGAAAACTTTGTCACAAGCCGATTCCCAAGTTAAGTAGGTCTCGGGGTCACTTTCACCCTTAAAGATGGGTAGGCTCAACTTGATGGTGTTGATGCCTACGTCTCTCTCTTGGTGTCGGTTTCCCCTATCTCCATACCCCCGGTATCTCCTAGGTTCTCCTCGACCCCCTCTTAACTCCTCCTCCCTCATATAAGCATCATCAAAGGCTCCATCTCCTTCATACTCCTCTCTACCGTATCCTTCAAAGTGGGCTGCCGGCCTTGGCCGTTTTGATTCGGAGGATTTGGAATTTGCGGTCTTTGGGTTAATGGAGCTTGGAATGGAGGGTTCGAATTTAGTGGAGGTACTTGGCATCCAAATCCCTCTTGTGGCATTGGAGGGGCTTGGAAATGTAGTGGTCTAGTGGAGTCTCGGTTTGGAGAAAAATAGGTAGTTTGGCTTGCGGTATTAAGTGGAGCTTGGGGTGTATTTAGCATTTGGTGGACTGTTTCGGGGGTGATGGTTGCGGAGGAGGTCCTATCATGACCATTGGTAGATACATGTAGAGGAGTAGAAGGACGAGAGTTCCTTTGACTCTCCACTTGTTCTAATCTCCCACTAATAGTCGACACTTCCCCCCTTATTGCTGCCAAGTCCCCTCTCACGGCCCCAAATTCCGAATTCAACCTTTCAAGTGTCCGGGTAAAGGCCTCAAGAGTGACCCTCATAGAATCAAGGGCATTAGTATCCACATTATGAGACGTAGCTCCTTCCATTGTCAAGGTATTATCCGCTTTAGTTCACCACAAGTTCGTGTTCCACAAGTGTTGTATAATTGGCTAGTAACCGTGAGAATTTTAAGGTATGAGTAAGCTCTTATCCGGAATGGATTCTTGTTTGAAGACTCAAAGAATTCTTGCCGGACTAGAGTCAAAAATCAGCAATTCATTCAAACGAATAAAAGCACTCAAATAATCGTTGACGCGAACAAACGGTTCAAGGAACTAGTTGACAACCTAGTAGGAAGGTACTAGCTTGTTAATTAGTTCTAGGACCAAGTAAGGGAAACCAAGGATCAACAATTAGCAACCAAAGAATATCCTAAGTTGAGCTTATAGCGACGTGGCAGCATGCAATGGTCCCACACGTTCTTCTTCTTTTTTTTTTTTTGTTTTGTGTTAATATTCACACAACTTGTTATAGTTTGCAAAGTGTTTTGGTGGGAAAAATAAAATCTTGTAGTATTTCACCCTTTTCAAACTCAAGAAAGTGGGGTTTGGTTGACTAATCCCACAAAACAAGGCTCCTTGAATTAGGGAAAAGTGATTGATAAGACTAAAAGGTGATGGGTGCAAGTCTTTCACAACAACTTTATAGCTTGTCTTACCACTTGAGCACACAACAAGATGAACAAGTTCAAAAGATGAACACCTCAACAAACTTCATCAACTTCTTTAGCACATAAACACACAACCACCGTTTTTTTTTTTTGGTTATCAACAACATACAACTTTCGGCCACTTCAAGTCACTACACAATGTTCAAGTTTTCAGGCTCAACTTTTGGATCTAGACACTTTAGTGTTGGTGAGAAAGAAACCAACACTAGAAACTCACTAAACAAGCAAAATAACACCTAGATCTAAACATACAACATCATTCTTGGTTTCAACTTTTAATGGACAGATTTTCAGAATTTCTTTTTGGTGTAGTTTGTTTAAGCCGTGAACTAGTTGAGTTATGTTGGAACACAACCGGTCTTGCTTTGATACCAAATGATACAAAATCAAACCAACAGCACCAAGAGCTTCAAGTAGGCTCGGATTTCAGTCCAACAACACAAGAACAACAAGTTAAGTTTCGGTTTTTCAGCCCACAACACAAGAACAACAAGATAGATAACAATGCTAGTGAATCGAAAAGAGCCCCACACGGCTTCACTAGACTTTAAGATAACAAAATCAACAACAACAACAAGATAAAGAAAGATAGATAACTTGACATATAACATTCAAGAAACTAAGAACCCTAACATCAAGAGAGGACCCTAAGTCTAATGAATATAAACACCAAGTTCTTACGTGGACCAAGAGGCACTCAACGACCTCAAAACCCTTGTTTCTAGCCAAAGAGACAACACAAGTATCCCTCTACTTGTGAGATAATAGGGGCGGCTTCTATGAGTGGAAGAGAGAGGAAATGTTTAGTGTTTTAGGTTACAAAAATCAGCATTCAAAAACTAAGGGATGACTCTCTAACATGTTCTATTTATACTACAAACAAAAGGGGTAAAATGACCCATCCGCCCTTGCTTCTTGTGCCAACCTTGGAGAGTAGTTTATTACATATTAGGACCTCTCTTCACACATAAAAACGTTTAGGTCCTTGGTTGGTTCAATCACCAACTCACACATGGCCATTTACATGAACAAAGCTTGGAGTTTTTGTAATTCCCGAGCTTGGCTACGTGTGAAAGGCCGTGTACCTGTGGAGGCTGCCCTAACCGTATCACTCCAGGAGGATCCTTACTTGTGTTGAGGCTAGGTCTACCTTATTTTAGTAGATTTAGATTTGTAATTTTGAGGAAAGGGGACTTTGTGTAATCCGTGAACAGGTGTTGAGGGAAGAGTCTAGGAGGGTAACATGACCCAAACTAAGGCCTAATTTTGTCGGGCATCACAAGTCCAAAAAAGATTGGAGACCACCCCCAATACCCAACCGTAAACTGCTCTGCGCCCTATTTCAGATGAATTTCGAACATATAACAAGATAAAATAATAATAATTTAAAGACATTAAATAAAGTCTACAACCATGACCAAACAGTCAAAACCAAATATCCAACCATTACCAATCCCAGTGCCAATACCAATAGCAAGCCTAACACAAATATCGACATGGCCTATGCCCATTGTAGTCTGACAAAGACTCTATCAAGAATCAAAGAACATCTTGTCGAGACATTCCCCCGACCAGAGACAAAACCAAATCCAAAGAAATAACAATAATAAAAATAATTCCATGGCATGAAATGGATTCTTCCGTTGTATGTAAGCTCACCACTTCAGTGTGTCTCAAAGTTGTCCCCGAATCCATTTCACTGAGAAGGAGGAATAGCAGTATGGTTTGTTCCTACATTGCATGGGGATACTACGCCCAAAGACGGTTAGCGGAGTGAACGTTAGCATGTACTCATGGATAAGATAAAATAATGTTAGTAATTCAAAACAAACTCAAATAACCATTTGCAATCAAATAAATACATATATACCATGATGGGATAGGGAACAAGGTTTAGAATGTATTTACAACCTTTACCTAGGTTGTGTAGCTTTGACATCCTAAAGACCCCCATAGGCTACATAGGTTCAGCTCCCCTGTCTGAAAGGGTCCCAGTGTGTATAGCCGCATGTACCGGGGAAAAACATGGGATGAGTAGTACATCCCCCAAAATATAAAGTCTGTCATCATGCACATGGTCACCATGACCAAACCTTCTATCAACAAACATGAGTTTCCAGTTTTGGTCCCCTCTGGGACCTCCACCTTACATAGCTTTGCCACCCCTTCCCCATTTAAGCCCATATTTAAACCATTTACACATTCCAACTATTTATCAATGAGTTTTTTTAAGTAGGAGTTAACCATTGGTATCGTTATAACAAAATTAGAGCTTACAAGTTTATTCCACCATGCCATATAAAACCTTTAAGCAAAAATTAGACTCCACTATTTCCAATTAAACCAAGACCATGGCCACCAAGGCCTTTCCAAACCATTTAAAATCAACCAGACCAATTTAGGTTCCATTACCATTTATACAATACAAAGGTTTCAGAATAGTCAAACTATGTGACAAAATTATTCTCATTGGCCTTTGAACAAAAGGGTTGAGGGCATATAAGTTCAAAACCATAACCAAGTAATTTGGGGAATCCATAACACCTCGAAATCCATTTAATATTACCATGCATTGCACAATGTTCAAAATAATGTTGAGACGAGGAAAAACCACAATTAAACCACGAGAAACATTATTCAACCATGGATATCCAAATGCTAAACCATTATGTCAACACCACAATAATATTATGAAAACCGAGCATTAAAACATATGCTTTTTTTAAAATAATAATGAGGGAGGAGTAATATCCCTTAGACACCAAGGATGGCAGAGAGAAACCACCCTTGAAAGCCTTAATTGATTATCTTGAAGAAACCCTAGCCTCTTGCTTAAACAAAGAGTCTAAGAGATATTTTAAGATTGTTTGATTGTGAATAGTATGTTAATGAAGTCTCCAAAGATGTTTTAAGTCGTGGTATCAAAAGAAGATAAAATGGGAGATGTCCAGAATGCCCATAACTTAAAATTATAAAAATACAGCAGGTGGTTACGAGTCATCCCCGTGACTTATGACAACAACATACGACTCATACCACTGAGTCGTCACTAAGACAGTGAGTTGGACACCCATATACTGTCCATCATATGACTGGATAACCCTTTCTCGTGACCTGACTATACATCTCGTGTGGTCTAGTTGTAACCAAGATAGAACCAAAGGGATTTGACACCGGATAATGTACGACTTCACATCACAACTCGTAACCTATCTTCATGGCTCTTAGTGAGACACTCGTACTCAGAGCCATTTAAAGTCACTAAGTTTCTGATTTGATGAATGATCATACTAATGACCCATCACCACCCCTAATGATCCATACCGCTAACTTGTAATTACAACAAAAACCCAACCACCATCCAATGGACTCCTTATGATTTAGGTCACCTGACCTATACCCTTACAATATGACTCGTATGATGAGTTATTACAAGGATAATGAGCTCAAAGTACAGGAGATTTCCAAGGGGCAAAACTCAAGGTGTTTTAATTCTCCCCCACTTGGATCATTTGTCTTCGAATGATGGAACATGGCTTTGACTAGCATGATTTAAACCCCAAACAGCTCCACTCTTACCTTCAACTAATTTAGAATACAAAGATGTTATGAATAACACATACCTTATGCACGAATTTCTAAAGCAGAAAACAGGACTGGATACTTGGACTTCTTGTCCTCTTCAGCTTCCCAGTAGCCTCTTCAACCTTGTGGTTTCTCTATTGAACCTTCACCGAAGCTACGTCCTTGGTCCACAATCGAAGAACCTGCAAATTCACGATTTTTATCGACGCTTCCTCAAAAGACATGGAATCCGACATACCAATATCCTTGATAGGTACCATTTGAGAGGGATCACCCATAAATTTTCAAAAGATAGAATCATACAACACCGGGTGAATGAATCTCAAACTAAAAAGCAGCTCCAACTCATATGCTACATTGTCAACCCTTCTCAAAACCAAGTACGGACCAATAAACTAGGGACTAAGCTTCCTCTTCTTACAAAATTGTATAACTCCATTCATTGAAGACACATTTAAGAACACCCTATCCCCAATCTCAAACTCCAACTTTCTATGCCTTACGACATAGGCCTTTTGGCGAGCTTGGGTAGCCTTAAGGCTATATCGAATAACCTTCACCTTCTCCATAGCTTGGTGGACAAATTCTGGGCCAAATATCTCTACCTTACCAACCTCGAACAACCCCAAATGAGACCTACACCTCCTACCATAAAAAGCTTTAAATGGATCCATACTAATGCTAGAGTGGTAGCTATTATTGTAAGAGAACTGTATAAGAGGTAAATGCTCAACTCAACAACCACCGTAGTCAAGAAAGCATATCCTCCAACATTTGGATGGTCCTTTCTACTTGCCCATCCGACTACGGGTGGAAAGTAGTACTAAGACTCACCTTAGTCTCCAAACCCTTTAGAAATGACCACCAAAACTATGAAGAAAATTGCATATAATGAACCAAGATGTTAGAAATAGGTACCCCATGAACTTCATAATTTCTTTGAGGTACAATCTTCCATAATCCTCAGTCGAGAGATTAGTCCTCACTGGCAAACAGTAATCAAACTTTTTAATCCTATCCACAATGACCCATACCAAATTAAACTGATTCTGAGACCAAGGAAGACTAGTAACGAAATCCATGTTAATCACTTCCCACTTCCACACATGCAACTCAATTTCTTGATATAATCCTCTAGGCCTCATGTGCTCAACCTTTACTTGTTTGCACACCATACACTTAGCCACAAAACTAGCCATATCCTGCTTCATATTATTCCACCAACACATCTCCTTAAGGTCACGATACATTTTTGTCAAACCAGGATAAATAGAAAAATGACTCATGGAGCTTAGCTAAGATCCACTCTCATAATCCATCAATGTAGGGAACACATAATCTCCCTTGGTACCGCAAGGTACCATCACCTCTAATTTTGAAGGCCATCACTTTTTGCCCACCTACATCACCCTTTATCCTTATTAAGACATGATATAACACTTATTTCTCCTTCATTTCAGCACAAAGTGATGACTGTGCCACCTCCTGTACAAACAACCATCTATCATCAGAGTTAATAAGACAAACTCCAAGGTTAGCCAAACAATGAATATACCTCACCAACTCCTATTTCTCCTTATCTGCACGAGCTAGACTCCTAAAGAAAATCCTGCTAAGAGTATTAGCAACCACATCAGCTTTACCTGGATGGTAGTGAAGACTCGTGGCGTAATTGTTGAGCAGCTCAAGCCATATCCTTTGCCTGAGGTTAAGCTCTTTCTGAGTAAATACATATTGTAGGCTTTTATGATCAGAAAAGATATCCACATGCACTCTATACAAATGTGACACCAAATTTTCAACGCAAATACCACAGCTGGCAATTCCAAGTTATGATTCAGATAATTCTTCTCATGGACCTTCAACTATCTAGAGGCATAAGCTATCACCTTATCTTAATGCATCAAAATACAACCAATCCCCACACTGGGTGCATCACAATAGACCATAAACCCATCCTTTCCATCAGGCAAAGTCAAAATTAAAGCCGAAGTTAGCTTATCCTTCAACTTATCGAAACTACCCTCGCAAGCTTTAAGCCATTAAAACTTTACCTTCTTCTACATCAACTTGGTCACTGAGGAAGCTATAGAATAAAATCTCTCTACAAACCTCCTGTAATAGCCATCTAAACCCAAGAAGCTCTGAATATCGGTTGAAGACGTGGGTCTAGGCCACTTCTTAACCATTGTAACTTTCTACGGATCTAGCATGATCCCTTCACTACAAATGATATGACCTAGAAAAGTAACAGCATCAACAAGAATTCATATTTCAAAAATTTAGTATACAACAACTGATCTTTTAGGGTCTTCAATACAATGCAAAGGTGATCAACATAATCCACCACACTCTTAGAGTACTCAAGAATATCATCGATGAATACAATGATTGAAAAAATCTACAAACTGATGGAAGACTCTATTTAACAAATCCATGAATACCGCCGGGGAAATTGTCAACCCAAAATGCATAACCAGAAACTCAAAATGCCCATATCAAGTATGAAAAAAAGTCAAAGGGATGTCCACTTCCCTAATTTTTAACTGATAATACCTGGATCAAAGATCAATCTTGGAGAAAAACTTAGCACCCTGATGGTTATTGAACAAATCATCTATCCTTGGAAAAGGGTTGTTATTCTTTATCGTCACCTTATTCAATTGTCGGTAATCATAAAACATCCGAAGGGAACTATCTTTCTTACACACGAATAATATAGGTGAACACCTTGGGGACATACTACGACAGATGAAACCCTTGTCTAAAAGATTCTTTAGTTTCTCCTTAAGATCCTTCAACTCAGTTGGAACCATTCTACACGGGGGAACAGAAATAGGATGAGTAACCAGAACAAGATCAATCCTAAACTCTATCTCCCTATCGGGAGAGACACTAGGAAGGTCATTAGGAAAGACCTAAGGAAATTCATTCACCATCAAAACGGAAGGTAAAGAAGGACCCTCCGAGTTAAAATCTTTAACATGGACTAGATAATAGAGACATCCCTTAGAGATTAATGTCCGATCTTAAAGATATGATATAAACTTCCTAGTAGAAGAACAGGAACCCCCCTCACACTTAATAACTAGCTCATTAAGGAACTTAATGGAGATCTTATGGGTCCGATAGTCTAGATGGATAGAAGAAGTGCAACCAATCCATCCACAATATGACATCAAAATCCACCATGTCTAATTCAACCAGATCCACCATAATTTCCCAATAACTCACAAATATCACACAACCTCTATAGATTCTTTTAGCCACCATAGTGTTACCTACTGAGGTAGAAAGAGAAAAAAGGTCTAAAATAAACTTGGGACCAAAATTAAAATACACAGCCACACATAGGGTCATATAAAAAAGAGTTGACCTCAGATTAAGTAAATAGTACACATCACAAAAAAAGAGTTTCAACATACCAGTCATGACATCAGGTGATGCCTTAAACTATTATTGGGTAGTGAGAGAATAGAGATGGTTTTGACCAGTACTGGTGCCAGAGGGAGTACCCTTTGGTACTAAAGCTGATAAAGAAGCAACAAAAACCTTGTTTTCCCCAGAGGCAACCTTGTCCAGCGGATAATTCTTAATCATGTTCCCTGGCTGACCACAATAGAAGTAGTTGTCCTTTTCTTCGTCATAGTAACCCCAATGCAATCGACCATAAAATCTGCATAGAGAATAGGATGGAGCTGACTTAGCCTTACTAGCCTGAGTATGGGAACCTTGTGCCCTAAAGTTGTCACCACTATGAAAATGCTTATCACTCGACAGCTTTGAGTAGGGAGCAGTAGCCATCGAGTAAGACCCCGAATTGCCCCAATTATTCTTAGGAAACTTTCTACCACCCCTGCCACTTTGCTATTGTCACCACCCTGCTAAAAAAATTTGAACTTCTTGATTTTCCTCTCCCCTAACTTAGCCTGCTTTTCTTTCTCTTCCTTAACCTACTGCATGTGCACAACCAACCTAGAGATGTCCATGTCTTTGTTTAACAAGGCATCCTTACTCTCCAAGATTAAGTTTCCAGAAAAACTAGAAGAGAACTTCATCATTCAAGCCCTCATGCTAGAAACGAACTCCAGAGCATACCAAGATAACTGGTGAAAATTCAAGGCGTACTCTTTGACTGACATCTTGCCTTGCTTCAGATTTACAAACTATTCTGCCTTTGTATTCCTCAACTCTTGAGGAAAAAAGAAGTACAGGAAAACATTAGAAAAATCCTTCCTGAGGAAAAATATAGTACAGGAAAGCATTAGAAAAATCCTTCCACAAAGATGACTCAGCATTATAACCCCTTGACTGATCCCATTTCTCATACCACTGGTACACCATATCAGTTAGTTGATAGGTGGAAAACTCCACACCATCCATATTAGTGGCAGGCATAACATGGAAGATCTTTTCCATATCATCCAGAAAAACTTGTGGGTCCTCTTCAACCTTAACACTAGTAAAGGTTGGGGGGTACAACTATATAAATTGGCCAACCCTTGTGGCCTCACAAGATATAGTAACAAAAAACACTATGCTCAGACTGAGAAGCTACCAACTGTGTCAACATATGAATAGACTAATGAAACTCAACATTTGTCATTTTAGCCTAAGGAGCTTAAGAAAAACTAGAGGGGATTGGTGGAACTCTAGAAGGATAATCAAGAACTGGACCCCTAGACCTGGCTGGACACCATATGTAGAACGTGTCCTATCAATGTTGTCCTCGGGTAGGATAGAGAAGTTTTTGTAACCTTTAAATCATTGAGGAGGAAATATCTAAAAGGTGAACATACAAGAATTAGAGAAGATTCAGGACCCTAGCCTCTATATCCAAAAAAAGAACACAAGAAAGAGAAACATTCCTAAATAGCTTATAGACTCCTCACTTATAAGTGTGGCATACTACACACCCTTAAAAGAGACTCTACTCGACACGGGTTTTTGGACTCCCAATTGGCCATGAACCTAGGGCTCTGATATAATTTTGACATAACCCAAATGAGGAGCTAGTCATGTAGGGCATCTCAAGTCCTACCGAGATCGGAGACTACCGCTAATACCCAATTGTTAACCTTGCTGCACCCTATGTTAGATGAATTTTAAACATATAAAAGATAAAACAATATAATTTAATGATATTAAATAAAGTCGACAACCATGAACAAATAGTCACAACCAAATATCCAAACATTACCAATCCTAATGCTAATACATTATACAAAGGTTAACACCAATACCAACACCGCCCATGCCCATAGTAGTCCGACAAAGCCTCTATCTAAAATCAAAGAACATCCGATCAGGACATGTCTCCACCATAGCCAAAATTTGATCTAAAGAAATAAAAATAATAATAAAAAAGTTCATGGGATGAAATTATGTCTTCTGAAGTATGATAGCCACCACTTTTGTCTGACACAAAACTATCCCCGAATCTAAGTCACTGAGTAAGAGGAATAGTAGTATGGCTAGTTCCTATATCGTGTGGGGATACAATGCCCGAAGACGGCTAGCAAAGTAAAAGCTACCTTTTACTATGGGATACGATAAAATAATGTTAGTAATTCCAAAACCAAGTCAAATAACCATATGCAATCACATATATACATATATATCATGTTTGGATAGGGAATAAGGTTCAACATGCATATAAAACCTTTACCTAGGCTATGTACCTTTGGCATTCTATCACCACCAACGGGCTATATGGGTTAAGCTCCCCAGCTGAAGTTGCCTAGTGCGTGCAGCTGTATGTACTAGAGAAAAAACCAGGGATAACTAGTACATCCCTCAAAATAGAAAGTATGTCATCATGCACATGATCACCAAGACCAAACCTTATATAGGAAAACATGAGTTTCCAGTTTTGGTCCCCTCTAGGATATCTACATTCCATGACATTACTCCACAACCCCCTTTAAGCCCATATTAAAACCATTTAAACCTTCCAACTATTTTTCAAGATGTCTTTTAAGTAGGCATTAACTGTTGATATCATCACACCAAATTAGAGCTCCAAGTTTATTCCAACCATGCCATATAACACCATTAAGCATAAATTAGAATCCACCATTTTCAATTACACCAAGACATGGCCATCAAGGGCTTTCCAAAGCATTTAAAATGAGCTAGACTAATTTACGTTCCATTACCACTTATATAATGAAAAGGTTTCAAAAATAGTCAAACTATGTGACAAAATTATTCTCATTGGCATTTTAACAAATGGGTTTAGGGCACATAAGTTTCAAAACCATAACCAAGTAATTTGGGAAATCCATAACACCCTGAAATCCATTTATTATTACCATGCATTCCACAATGTTCAAAATTATGTTGAGATAAGGAAAACCCACAATTAAACCATGAGAAACATTATTCAACCATAAACATCCAAACGCCCAACCATTATGTCAAAACCATAATAATATTATGAAAACTAGACATTAAAACATATACTCCTTTTAAAAATAAGGAGTATCATAACTTAGACATCACGAAAGAAAGAGAGAAACCACCCTTGAAAGCCTTAATTGATTATTTTGAAGAAACCCTAGCATCTTTCTTAAAAAAAGAATTTGAGAGAGATTTTATGAGTGTTTGATAGGGAATTATCGGTTAATAAAGTCCCCAAAGATGTTTTAAGTTGTGGTATCAAAAGGAGTTAAAAGGGGAGATGTCAAGAATGCCCCCAACTTAAAACTGTAAAAATACCACATGTGGTTACAAGTCGACCCTGTAAATCGTGACCACAACATCCGACTCATGCCATTGATTCGTTAACAATATCCGACTCATGCCATCGACCTGACCTATACCTTTACAATATTACACGTATGATGAGTCATTACAAGGACAGTGAGCTCAAAGAGCAGGAAATTTCCAAGGGCCAAAACTCAAGGTGTTTCAATTCTCTCCTATTTTGATAATTCATCCTCGAATGATGGAACATGGAATTGACTAGAATGATATAAACCCCCCAAATCCTAACTCTGACCTTTAAATAAGTTAGATAATAAAGATGTTATGAATAATACATACCTTACACATGAATTTTCAAAGCAGAAAATAGGAATGGATATTTGGACTTCATGTCCTCTTCAGCTTTCCAAGTAGCCTCTTTATCCTTGTGGATCTTCTATGCAACCTTCAGCAAAGCTACATCCTTGGTCCATAATCAAAGAACTTGCTGATCAAGATTTCAATCAAAACTTTCTCATAAGATATGGAATTCAAGATACCGATATCTTTGATAGGTAGAATTTGCAGCAGTCACCCATACACTTCCTCATCATAGAAACAAGGAACACCTATTGAATGAAGCTCAAACAAGAATATAGCTCTAAATCATATGCAATATTTCCTAGGCTTCTCAAAACCAAGTACGAATAAGCATACCTGGGACTAAGCTTCCCCTTCTTACCAAATCATGTAACTCCTGGGAGACACCTTCCAGAGCACCCTATACCTAACCTTAAACTTCAACTTTCTATGCCTCACATCTGCATAGAACTTTTGGCGACTTTGGGTATCCATAATCTTGTCCTAAATTACCTTCAGCATAGCTTGGTGGACTAATTCTAGGCCAAACATCTCTACCTTACAAATCACAAACCACCTAATAGGAGACCTACACCTCCTACCATACAAAGCTTTAAATAGAGCCATCCCAATGCTAGAGTGGTAGCTATTATTGTAAGAAAATTCTATAAGAGGTAAATGCTCAACCCAACAACCACCATAGTCAATCACGCAATCTCAAAGCATATCCTCCACGTCTAGATGGTCCTTTTTGCATATCCATCTGACTTCATGTGGAAAGCAGTACTTAGACTTACCTTAGTCCCCAAATCCTTTTGAATGACCACCAAAACTATGAAAAATATTGCATACTACGATCCGAGATGATAGAAATAGGTATCCCATGCATTTTGACAATTTATTGGAGGTACAATCTTTCATAATCCTGAGCCGAGAAATTAGTCCTCTCTTGCAAGGAGTGAGCATACTTTATCATCCTATCCAAAGTGACCCATACTGAATAAAATTAATTCTGAGACCTAGTTAGACTAGTAACAAAATCCATATTCATCACTTCTCACTTTCACACAAGAAAATTAATTTCTTTATACACTCCTCCAAGCCTCATATGCTCAACACTTACTTGTTGGCACACCATGTATTTAGCCACAAAATTAGACACATCCCGTTTCATATTATTCCACCAATATATCTCCTTAATGTAATGATACTTTTTTGTTGAACTAGGATGAATAGCAAAACACAACTCATGGGCCTCAGCTAAGATCCTTTTTCAAAACCATCGAAGTTAGGAACACATAATCTCTATTGGTACCACAAGGTACCATCAACACTAATCTCGAAGGCCATCACCTTTTGCCCACTTATATCACCCTTGGTTCTCATTAACATAAGATCTAACACTTGTTTCTCCTTCATTTTTGATCCAAGTGATGACTGTGCCACCTCTTGTACAAATACCCCTCCATCCTCAGAGTTAAATAGACAAACTCTAAGGTTATCCAAATAGTGAATATCCCTTACCAACTATCGCTTCTCCTTATCCACATGAGCTAGACTCCTTATCAATAACCTACTAAGAGCATCAGCAATCACATTAGCTTTACTTGGATGGTAGTGAAGACTCATGTCGTAATCCTTGAGTAGCTCAAGCCATATCCTTTGTGTGAGGTTAAGCTCTTTTGAGTAAACATATATTGTATGCTTTTATGATCATAAAAGATATCCATATACACCCTATACAAATAGTAATGCTGAATTTTAAATGTGAATGCCACAGTTTGAAATTCCAAGTCACGAGTTGGATAATTCTTCTCATGCACCTTGAACTATCTAGGGGCACAAGTTCTCACTTTACTGTGCTGCATAAAAATGCAACCAATCCCCATACAGGACACATCACAGTAGATCATAAACCCATTTTTTCCTTCAGCAAAAGTCAAAACTAAAGCTGAAGTTAGAGTATCCTTCAGCTTCTTAAAACTACCCTCACAAGCATCAGACCACAAGAACTTTACCTTCTTCTGTGTCAACTTAGTCAATGGTGAAACTATAGAAGAAAAACTCTCTACTGGGACCATTCTATTCAAGGGAACAGAAATAACATGAGTGCCCAAAACAAGATCAATACCAAACTCAATCTCCCTATTGGTAGGGACACTAGGAAGGTCATCAAGGAAGACCTCAGGAAATTTATTAACCATCAAAACAAAATGCAAAGAAGGAGCCTCCGAGTTAGAATATTTAAACCGAATAATATAATAGACACATCCCTTAGAGATTAATCTCCGAGCTCTAAAATATGATATAAATGTCCCCATATGATCTTGGGAACCATCATTCAACTCAAAAACTAGCTCATTAGGGAACTTAAAGACGAACTTATAGGTCCTACAGTATAGACACATAGTTGAGTGCAACAAATCCATCCCCTATATGACATCAAAATCCACTATGTCTAATTCAACCAGATCCACCATAATTTCCCGATCACCTAAAAATATGACACAACCTTTATAGTCTTTTCTAGACACAACAGAGTCACCCACACCAAAATCAAAATGCACAGCCACAAATAGGTTCATATAAAAGAGAGTGGACCCATTATAAAGTAAATAGTACACATCACTAGGAAGGAGTTTCAATATACCAATCATAACATCCGGTGATGCCTTAAACTCCTGTCAGGTATTGAGATCATAATGACGGTTCTGAATAGTGCCGAAGCTAGACAGTGTACCTTTTGGTGTCATAGCTAATAAATAGGAAACCAAAACCTTATTTTCCCCAGAGATAACCTTTGCCACCAGACAGTTCTTAATCATGTGCTCTGGCTGACCATAGCTGGAGCACATGTCCTTTTCTTCATCATAGTAACCCCGATGCAATCGACCATAAAATCTACAGGAAGGATTGGATGGAGCTGACTGGGCCTCACTAGCTTGATTTTGAAACCTTTTTCCATAAAGTTGCTGCCACCATAAAAATGCCTATCACCCGATGGCTTTGGGTTGGAAGTACTAGTCGTCGACTAAGACCCCGAATTGCCCTACTTCTTCTTAGGACACTTTCTACCATCCTTACCACTTTGTTGTTGGACACCACCCTGCTTAGAAAATCTAAACTTTTTAATTTGCCTCTTCTCTAACTCAGCCTGTTTTCCCTTTTATTCCTCAATATGTTGCATGTACACAACTAACCTAGAGATGTATATATCCTTATTCAATAAGATAACCATAATCTCCAAGATTAAGTTGCTGGATAAATTGGAAGAGAACTTTCTCATTCTAACCCTCATGCTAGAAACCAACTCCAAAGCATACCGAGGTATCTAGTAAAACCTCAAGGCATACTCTTTGACCTACATCTTGCCTTACTTCATATTAACAAACTCTTCCACATTTGTCTTCCTCAACTCCTAATAAAAGAAACAGTCCAGGAAAGAATTAGAAAGATCCTTCCATAAAGGTGACTCAGCATTGTCACCCCTTGAGTGATACCATTCCTTGTACCACTGGTATGCCACATCCTTTAGTTAATAGATGGAACACTCCATGCCCTCCACATTAGTGGCATACATAACACGAAAGATCTTTTCCATCTCATATAAAAAACCTTGAGGATCCTCCTTAACCTTAACAACAGTAAAGGTCGGAGGGTTCAATCTCATAAACTGGCCAGCCCATGTAGCCTTAGAAGATGGAGTAATAAAAAACACCACGCTCAGATTGAAGCTACCACCTATGAAAACATATTAATATAAATGACAAAACTCAAAATTTGTCACTTTAGCCTAAGGAGCTCGAGAAGGACTGAAGGGGACAAGTGGAACTCCATAAGGACAATTAGGAACTGGACCCCTAGACCAGGTCTAGACCCTATAAGTATATGTGTCCCATCAACATTATCCTCGGGTGGGATGAGTAGTTTTCATGAGCTTCATCTCATCGAGGAGGCATGATCTGAAAAGTGAACAAAAGGGAATTCGAGAAGATTTCAGGACCTTAGACTCTACATACTAAAAATAGAACACAAGAAAAAGAAATATTCCTAAATGCCTTGTAGCCTCTCCCTTATGAGTGTGATATGATACATACCCTTAAAAGAGACTCTACTCGACATGACTTTTTGGACTCCTAATTGACTATGAACCTTGGGCTCTGATACCAATTTGACATTCTACCGGGACTAGAGACCACCCCCAATACCCAACCGTTAACTTCCCTGCACCCTATATTTAATGAATTTTAGACATATAACAAGAGAAAAAACTAATATTTTAAAGACATTAAATAAAGTCTACAACCATAACAAATTAGTCACAACCAAATATCCAACCATTACCAATCCAATGCCAATACCAAAACCAAGGTTGACACCAATACCGATACTGCCCATGCCCGTAGTAGTTTGACAAATCCTCTATCCAGAATCAATGAACATATGATTGGCTCATGCCCCTGACCATATCCTAAAACTGATCGAAACAAATAACAATAATAAAAAAAAGTCCATGGAATGAAATGGAGTCTTAAAGAGTATAGACCTCACCACTTCAGTCTGACTCAAAGTTATCCCCAAATTTAAGTCACTGAGTAGAAGGAATGGTAGTCTGACTCAGAGCCAAGTCAAGGCACTGTGTTTTTGATTTGATAAAAGATCATCCTAATAGCCCATAACTACACCCAATGACCTATACAACTAAGTCATAACTATAATAGAAACCCAACCACCATCCACTAGACTTCTTATGATTTTGGTCACCTAACCCGTAACCTTACCATATGACACATATGATGAGTTGTTACATAGACAATGTGCTCAAAGATTAGGGAATTTTAAAAGACCAAAACTCAGGGTATTTCAGAGGGTTACCATGGGTTCTGAGGGTATTTTTAGATATGATGTCTTCAATTGTGTTTTGAGTGTTGGAGATTTGATATAGTTGATATTGTTTAAGGCTCATAGCTTCAGATGCTCTTTTCACCCGAGCACAACTAAGATGTATAAGGATTTGAGGCAACATTACTAATGAAGTGCTATGAAAAGATATGTAGTAGATTTCATAGCTCATTGCCTATGTTTTCAGCAACTAAAGGTCGAGCATCAGAGGCATGGTGGTCTGAATCAAAGATTACCCATATTTGAGTAGAAGTGAGAACAGATCACTATGGACTTTGTCATGATCGTTTTTGAATCATTATATATCTATTGACCAAATTGGCATATTTCTTTCCTATTTATATGTCCTTCTATGATGAGAAGTTCCCTCATATCTATGTTCATGAGATAGTTTTCTTGCATAAAGTACCTATATCTATTATTTGAATTAGTGGCTCAGTATGTACTTCGAGCATCTTGAGGGATTTTTGGTATAGTTGGGTACTCAATAACTTAAGAGGTGGTTGCTTAAGTATCCAAAAGGTCACTTTAGAATCCAAGGTTGGTCCATGCATAACTGCTATAATGAAGGCTTGAAATCTTTACCAGATGTCTCTTAAGAAATATATTGTCTGCTAAAATGGATGTTAGCCGAGTGCAAGAATCGAATAAGCGACCTTATGTTTCTTTAGCAATGAACGCTTAAGCATTCAAGTAATCGATTAAGCAATAACCACAAGGGCATTTATTTTAGCCCTTACCTAATTTTTATCCATCTTCTCCAAGTTTTATAAGCCATAAAATCCTAGAGAGTGTAGAAAATTAGAATATTGATCCTTGGGTTATCGTGGGGTGTTGTGATCTTGGTATAGTTATTTCCTTAGCATAATTCTTGTAAGTTTTTGTCTAATTATTAATTTAATTCTCTAACTTAGTCATAAATCCCTAGTTTCTTGATGGGCTGATTTTAATATCGTTTGAGCTCAAAATTTACCCAATCTTGAGGGTAAATGATCCTTGAGTATAATGGGACATATTTATCATTTTAATATTATGATTCTTCAAGTGGGGCCCCCATAGGATTTTGAATTGATTTTGGACCTTAAGCATAAGAATGCAACAAGGGTATCATTATTCTAGTATTAATGTATAAATTCTTATTTTGATAGCATGGGATTATGCAGAGTCTTCTCAAAAGGGAAAATCTCAAATTTGGAGGACTTTATTGGGCATTCTTTGGCATCCTGGTAGGAAAAGCTTACTTTTCTCTTGATTGAACTTAATTATGATATGGGCATGATATTATTCCAGCCATAGGTTAGGAACTAAAGGCTTAAAGGTATATTTTGTGAAATTTTGATTACATAACTGGTTAGTGAGCCATATTTAAGTGGACTGAACTAACTACCCATTACATATGTTAAATTTCTACCCTAGGACTTGATAAAACTTAATTAGCACCCTGTATTGGGATTTTGGAACTTTAGTCTAGCTAGGGGTAGTAATTACCTTAGAATGGATTTTTTGGGGGTAGAAATGGGACCCTCTAATCTACTTTAGGTCAATATGATAAGTAGCTATTTATAGACTTACGATGGATTGTTTCATCATTCTATTTATCTTCTTGAGTTGGAGGAGGATTTGGACACATTTTGACCTGCTCTAGGTTGTACCCAGGATTTATTAAGATCGTTTTGAGTCAAGTAATTATAATATTTAGACCAATTCAAGTCTGGTATCTATGATGATATTATTTTTTATTCAAGTTCGGTATTCATGATATTAGTTTTAGTTCAAGTCCGGCATGTGAGACATTATTCTCAATTTGAGTCAGGCATTAAGGTTATTCATGATGGTTGAGAAATTGTTTGAGTCTAGAGTTTATGGTATGAGGGGATCCACTATTACTATTTTAAAATTCATATATCTTTTGTGCATTATTCTAGTATTTCCTTCTTTATTGCATTCATTGGGTATATAGGGGCCCAATTGGGTTAATTATTCTTGTTTTCATTTTCTAAGTTTATGAGGGCCTATTTATACTATAGTTAGTTGCTTTTTTGTTGATATTATTTACTTGGTTTATTACTTTCAGTTTTTGAAATATGATTCTAGGTTTTCCCTTTTTTCCTAACTTTAGTTAATATCTCACATCATATTGTGTCTATATTATGATTTAGTCAATAGATCATTAATGCCTACTGAGTACCCATTGTTTCGTACTCATACTATACTTCTCCATCTTTTATGGAGTAGAATTTGAGTACTAGTTGTCACTATTGATGTTGTATTAGTGGTTATTGGATTACAAAAATAAGGTGAGATTTTGGAGCTGAGGTAACTTTATCTCTTTCATCCATTAATGGATGGTCATTCTATTTGAGGCTATTGTATATTTGATAGTCCTAGTACTCTGATTCTTTTCCTAGAGGCTATCTTACCAACTTACTAAGTCATGGCATGTTTTACTCTTTTCCTTATTTATCATTAATTATGTTTTTATCCTTATATTTGATGGCTTGTAATCTAATTACTAGCATAATACTGACATTTATGCTATTTTACACCAACATGACCATTACTTGTCATTTTGGGCTACAATTTTGTAATGCCTCAAAAATCTATCTCAAGATGTCACACGATGCTTGGAACCACAAGTGATCCCAAGCTAACCTAAAAACTGGCATACTGTTAAGCAACTGAATTATCACATAATAAATAACTATTCTACTGTGTGGCAACATAATCATACTATAGATCTAAAATAGATACAATACTGATAAATCTTTATAATCTGATAAATCTGAAAGATGAAACTGAAATTTACATTACTGACTCTGACTGACATCTGTGAAACCTCTACTATACTAACTATAAATAGTTGGGACATGCCTCCAACTACCACAAATCAATACACATGGAAAATAAATAAACTGTACTTGAACTAAAACTAAACTGTCTAGAGTTCTAGAAGTAGGAGAACTTATCACCTACTAGCTGGAATCTACAACTGTCTGACCGTGATGTGCAGGCCATAACTAGTACCTACATTATGAGAAATGTAGCCACACAGATGTATATATGGATCATTACTTCTAGAATATACTGAGTATGCAGGGGTGAATGCAATAAGTAAAATTTATTTCATATATAACCGTAAGACATGCATGCTAAGTGTAAGTAGACTCACCAATAGGCTAGAATAAACTGAAAACTGAAATATCTTAAAGCATAAGTGACAAACATTGCCTGATAAGATGGTGAATCTCTACACTTAGTTTTTATAAAAATCTACTTTAATAATAAAAGTACAACTGAAGCTGAATACTAGGCATGTAAAACTAGACTGTAAGTAGTTTGAATAATTGGACTGAAACTGTATAGTATTATGCATATGAGAGAGGGACTGACTGAGTAACATGAGGTAACTGAGTATTAATTCGTAAAGACTGTATTATTTGAGAATGCAAGACCAAACACATAACATAATTCATAAATAATTTGTAAACTAAGGTACTAGAATATTGATAACTTAATAACTAATAACTGTACGTGATGGCCAAGCAAACTTGAAACTGAACTGAGTTACTGATCAGATTATCGGACTGGGACTGGAACTAAGACTGTAACTAAGACTATAACTAAAATTGTAACTGAGACTGTAATGGAGATTGTATACTGATACTGTAACTAAGACTGTATACTGAGTTCTAATAATTGATTAAATGATATCTGAGTTTACTGATACTGTATCACTGATAAATGGGAGACTGTATCTGACAATCCTGTTTATGTTAAAATATGTTGAGTTCCGTACTGAGCTGAGTGACTTTATCTAACAGTACTAAATCTGTAGAACTGAACTGAGTTCTATATTAAGTTTGAAACTAAAATTGTGGGAAGTAATCATCTAACCAATATGCCCTCTCTAAACTGATTAGGGTCCAAACTGTAACCTTAGTTGGAAGGGTATCGTACCGTACCATGAGTAAAGATAACTAAAAAGATACCCTTATCTGGAAGGTACTCTTATGAGAACAGTGGAACCCTCAACAGACAGGTTAAAATAACTCATCAACTCTCATCTGGAAGGTTTGATATCTCAACCTATGTTGGCTACATAGTTTTGGAATGAAAGGATTGCTTATAAGGATCACACCCTCTAATGGAAGGTGAGACCCCATCCTTAGGTTCACTCGGTGCTGATTCTTACTCCTAACTGAATAGACATTGAACTGATTTCCTTTTTCACACTAGGCTTGACTGAACTATTACTGATTGTACTGTTTAACTGAGCTGAACTGAGTTCACTATGTTTCATTGTCTAATGGAAATATTATTGAATTCTTTTAATTGACTGAATACTATAGAGGTCTGAACTGAATACTGAATACTAATGAGGTCTGAACTGAATGCTAAATAGTATTGAGGTCTAAATTAAATACTGAACTGAACTGGACTGGTACTGAGTTTACTGAATTTTCCTGAGTTTTGTAACTGACTAAGTTCTATTGAGTTCTGTAACTGACTGAGGATACTACTGAACATGACATGACTGAGACTATTCTATAACTGACACTGGGTCTAGGTAAGTAGCTAAATTGTTGGGTATTAAATACCCGCAAGACTCGATAGCGTAAAAGTAAAGCATGGGATAATCATAATAGCATAACAATAGTCAATTGTTAACAATGCTTTTATTTAGACATTTTATCAAACACTTGGAGGATATGGACTTGTACATGGATGAGAACATATGGTAACATGTCATGATTACCCTATTCAATCCACATGAGCATTATATCAAGCACATGGATATTAATACTTGAACATGGGAATATCTTAAAAAATGGGAGCATAGCATGGTTTCATAACCAACCCGCGAATTAGGGAAATTACATGAAATTCACTTGAAATAGGACGGGCATTTCATCAAAACATGTAAGGATCAAACATATGGGAAAACATGGAAATATTTCTAATTATCTTGAATAAAGGATCCACCATGAAATCGAACTAAATATCTAAGGACATGATATGTAAGCCTTTGTTCAAAATCATTCTTGTTGGCATTTCATAACACACTTGTAATTCATGGTTTAGTCTAAGCATGTGAATAGTTAAAATAGTAGTAATAGCATGATTCCAACTCTAAAATCACCATTTAGAGCATAAATTTAGCAAACAATACCATTCAAACATGTGAGGTTTAATATCACCCACAATTTCATGGAAACATGATGTAAGCTTGAGATGCATGAAAACTTATCAGAAAAATTCATGGAAACATGTAAAGATCACGACTTTAAACTTGAAATTTGAGTTTTGGGTTCCATGAGTGAAAGAGGACCCATGGATGAACTCCCACATACCTCAATTTTTCTTAAATTGTGAAGAAAACTTGAATCTTGGAATATTGAATGATGAACTTGTGAAAGAAACTTCATTCTTCATATTTCTTGAATGTTTATTGGACTAGGATACTTTAACCTTTGGATTCTTGAAGAAATATTGAATTCAAAACTTAAATCCTTGAGTTCTTGCGAGAAAAGTTGAACTTTGTTCATGGTGGAAAAAGGGAAGGGTTTACATGAATTTTTGATGATGAAATATGGGCAAATAATGCCCTTTGGGGTGTTATAAATTATCCCTTGGATGTTTGGGGTTGAGGAGATAGGAGCAAAGTGCCCCTTGACCCTTAAGAAGCTAAAACGGTGGGGGTATATCCCCTGCATCTCGACCCCTAGTTGGGTCAATTAGACATCGCGATGCGACCCCTATTTGGGTCAAGTAGCCCTAGCGTCGTGAGGCTATCCGACCCCTTACCGCCTAACACAAAAAACTGCATAACTTTTTGTTCGAGTATCAGATTTTGGCAAAATTGGTATCGTTAGAAAGATAATTAAATTATCTAAAATTTGGTAGGTATTAAGATTAAAAATTATGAATATATAAAAATTTATACATATTTAAAGTTAATCCTTGTAGAATCGAATATCAAACTTTGGACGAATCAAAGGATCTTAGTTCAACTTGGCTCTAAATGATTTCTATGAATATTTTTTAACCTCATGAGCATTTCACACACTAGTATAAGGATCATGAAACTTATATTCACATGAGAGTTACTCGAATTTTAACTTATTCATGTATGAACGATGGTTCAAAGGCTAGCCCAAAAATGCGGGGTGTTACATTATCTCCCCCTTGGGAACATTCATCTTCGAATGAGACTGGTTAGACTGAGAGTACTGTACGAAGGTAAATAAGATCATATTCTGAACATAACTAACTTGGAACATAATTTCTTAACTAATTTTGAAACATGATACATGGACAGAACTAATTTTGTGAACACATGCACTGATATAAGAATGGTCCTAAGGCTGAGTTAGGAACAAGAGAGTCAACTTATGAGTAACCATCATTTCAAGTTGGATTTTATTTTATGAGGAAGATATAAAAGATTCAATACAAGAATGCTCTATGTATTACATACATCTCCCCCTTGGGATCATTCAGTATCTGAATGATATCGACTTGGCTGAATTACTAAGGAAAGACTGAGATGATGCACATACTTACGGACTGAATCATGACTAACTAACTATTAGAATCTAAATCTGATGCCCTGACGCATGAACTGAACTGAATTTATGGCTTGCATGGTTGTGAATGAATTACCCCATATGAATAGGAAAGATGACAAATTATATAAACTTGTCTATATGACTGCTAGACTGGATTGTTTCTATACAGACTTAATTATACTAAAATCTTATACTTAACTAGACATTCTACTTCAAAACTGTACTGCACATGAGGCTACTTAAAATATTCACATGGGCACTAAAAGGTTAGTTCATGAGGATCTGAAACATAAAAGAATAACTTTGACACTCAACTGTGGCCTGAGGAATAAAGTATCCATGACATAAATTCATGAGAGAGTTATGAACTAAGGGCATACATGGTATAAATTGAATTTCTCTGATTATTATGAGTGTAGCATGAGTATCTATATCTGCACGACCTATAAAGCATGAGTACATGAGTCATAAGCTGCGTGACCTAAGTTTGGAGTTCATGATTTCATGAAATATGTTTTATACTGGTGAGTAAACTGGAACTCCTCATACTCTAACTAGAAATGCACACGATTATATGGAAAAATATGAGTTGTGTTCATGGAACTGACATGTAAATCATGTCTAGTGTAACGCCTCAAAAAATGGGTCCCAGAGCATCACACTTGCTTGAGGCTACGAGTAGCCCCAAGCTAACCCTTTGAGCCATTTTTATTCAGTTCAACACAAATCAACAGGGTTTCCATAAATAACCCTAAAATATCAATAGAGTAATCATCATCTAAGAATAAAAGAATTTTAGAAAGATAACAAAATACGACTTATTAGTCAACTCCCAACATCTATACTAGTCTGACAAGCCTCCAAGAAAATCAATAAAACCAGCGAGCCATTGAGACATGCCCCAACTGACTCATACTCAGTTATCAAATGTAAATAATTCCGTGAAACCAATATCAAACATCATGTCCTCAGAACATAAGGACTCACCACAACAGAGGATATAGAACAGCGTGCCCAAAGAATCACTGTCGAACCAGGAACTGAGCACCTGAACCTACATTCCAAGAAAATACAGACACATTCGAAGATGTAGGTCAGTACCATGGAAAGGAACCGAGTATATGAGGGTGTATGCAGTTGTATAAATATCATCATCATAAATATTTATAAGAAATATGCAGGATGTATGAAAGACTCACATAGCCCGAAGAAAATCATCATAATCATAAGAGGATGAAATAAGTATAATAACACATATGAGTCATCATATAATTTGTCAATCACTTTCAGTTCATCAAGAATATCAATTCTCATAATGTAAATATCATTTAAATCTTTCGAAAGAATAACTTTCACAATTCGACTTTCAAATCACTTCACCATTCACCATAGACACAAGGAAACACACACATACTGGGAGATCCTATAGCCGACATAAACCATGTGAGCTACACGGAGTCCAACGTATAACCCACGTTGGGGAGAGCCGTCCTATCCTTCCCATCGAAGTAGGACTATCGATATCAAATTCATACAAATGAGTGATCACTATATAAATCAGCCTCAGGCTAACTCCTACGAGGGCACGTAGTTCTAGGGAAGTAAGGTCGCTTTATACCTCCCACTCAGTGCTAAAAATTTCTCCCGAACTTAGCTCAGATCATTTCAAAGACAATCCGCAACAAAACCATTTTAGTACTATATAAATATACATCGGGAGCCATCATGCTTCCCATCTATCAAAATCAACCACGTTGTAGATTTCTTTCACACTCGAGTTCAAAATAACTCCATTAAGTCCAAAAGGTTAAATCATTCAAAATATCTCAAATATTCAACATCAACGTGCTTATAACACACACTTTCTAAAAAAAACACAATTTCCAATGGGGATTCATGACCCAAATATCAAAATCATGATAAATATCGTTCAAGATTCATGCTTTATATCTCCACACATGTAAATTCATCTTTCAAAATCATAAACATCAAGATTTCATAATAATCATCATAAGATATGGGTTCATGCTTCAAATTCGTAAAAATCAAATAAAAATCACGCCTTTGTAAAGAAAATTACTTTTGGGCATAACAACGAAAGATAGTTCTTGTTAAAAAACCCCGCATACCTTGAATGATGAACTTTAGATTGATACTCATATTTGAGATGTTAATCGTGCCTTTGAATGATGGTTCTTGGAGTTCTTAAACTAGGAACTTGGACTCTTGAATAAATTTGCAGAATTAATGGTGAACTTTGGAGGTTCTTGAAGTTGGATGTAGGAGCTTAGGGTTTTCTTTTCGAGGGAATTTGATAAAATATAATATATAATGCTTCTAATAGGCTTTAATATAGGGTTTGGATGGATTTTGGGTGAGGAGGAATGACCAAAATGCCCCTAAAAATCAAATAATTCTCGAATATATCCTTTGGTGGACTGTTTTGATAGTCTGAAGTAGATCAACGATAACGTTTTACTCTGATATCCAAATTGGATGAAACCAATTTCATTAGAAATAGGACTCTCATATCTTTCTGTTGATATATAGTATCTCACCCAAATCATTGTGTACGAGGAGTTATGATTGTTTGAAGTTGACCCAAAAATTCACTCTTGATAGGCTGAAGTACGTCGACCATAACATTTTTCTCCGATAGAAAAATTGGATGAAACCAATTTCATTGGAAAGAGGGCTCACAGATCTTTCCGTTGATATATAGTAGATCACCCAGATCATTATGTACAAGGAGTTATGATCATTTATAATTGGACTAAAAATACGCCAGGCTTTAGGACTTTTTCCTGCATGTTTTACTGTTCACTACTATTCACAGTTCGATCGGAATGTTGATAACTCATCGCTCGGATATCCGTTTTGGATGATCCACATATCGTTAGAAATCTTATTCGATACTATACGCAATGGTGGGTCATAATCTAAGACATTTTGTATGAAAAATTTATAATTTATTCTAGAAGATAGAACCGAACACGTTTATGCACAAAATGTCAACGAAAAATTTCCCGGGGTATTACATCATCCCCTTGGAAACATTCATCCTCAAATGACGCTAGACATGCCAAGATTAGATAGGGAATAGAGAATATAGCTGAAACTATTCGTTAGACTCATCACCACATCGTTTCTCACTCCAAATGCAACATAGAATGCATAAATTCAAGAAACTACAGCTGAACAAATAATAAATGACAGCTGAACTGCTGTAACTTTTATCAAAAGTGCATAATTTAGGAAAGAACGGTACCTTCGACTTGATCGGAGTTCGCAAAAAATAAGTGCGGGTACTTGGATCGCATATCCACCTCAGCTTCCCAAGTTGCACCCTCAACAGATTGGTTTCGCCATAACACCTTGACCAAGGGAACTTCTTTGTTCCTTAGTCTTCGGATACTGAAATCAAGAATGTCAACAGGAATCTCATCAAAAGAAAGATTTTCTTGAATGTCAGCACTCATAGAGGAATCCACTACCATAGCATCGCTAATATGCTTTCTAAGCATGGAGACATGGAATATTGGATGAACAGAGGACAACTCGGAAGGCAGCTCAACTTCATAAGCTACCTTACCAACACGGCTAAGAATTTTGTAAGGACCAACATAACGGGGACTAAGCTTCCCGTTCTTTCCGAATCTCTTCACCCCCTTCATGGGTGAAATTTTCAGATACACTAGGTCACCAACTTCAAACTCAAGGTCTCTCCTTCTAACATCTGCATATGACTTATGACGACTCTGCGTAGTTTTCAACCTTTCCCTAATCAAATTAACTTTTTCCGTGGCCTCAAATACCGAATCAGGACCACTCACAGCCGTTTCACCTACCTCAAACCAGCCTATGGGTGATCTATACTTCCTTCCATATAAGGCTTCAAACGGAACCATACCAATACTAGAGTGGAAACTGTTATTGTAAACAAACTCTATCAACGGTAAGTGATCATCCCAACTTCCCTTAAAGTCAAGTGCACAAGATCTCAACATATCCTCTAAGGTCTGGATGGTCCGCTCAGCCTGACCATCAGTCTGCGGATGAAAAGTAAAACTCAAAAGCACTTAGGTACCAAGACCCTTCTAAAAAGCTTTCCAAAATTGCAAAGTGAGCTGAGTACCCCTATCCAAAATGATAGACAAGGGAACTCCATGCAGTCTGACTAGCTCTCGGATATACAATCTAGCGTAATCCTCAGCAGTATATGAAGTATGGACAGGCAAGAAATGAGCAGACTTAGTCAACCTATCCACCACAACCCAAATGGAATCATGATGGCATCGGGAAGGAGGTAAACCAATCAAAAAGTCCATATTTATCTCTTTCTACTTCCAAGTGGGAATACTAAACTCTTGAATCATACCACCAGGTCTTTGGTGTTTAACCTTAAACTGTTGGCATGTTGCACACTTAGCTACAATCGCTTCTATATCATTCTTCATGCCACTCCACCAATAGATATTCTGCAAGTCTCGGTACATCTTGGTGGCACTAGGATGAATAGAATATCGCGCCTCGTGCGCTTCAGCCATAATTCTCTATCTTAGATCATCAACATTCGGGACACATAATCTACCCTGCAATCTCAACACACCATCTCCCCCTTAGGAGAAAACCTCTACGTTTTGGTCCTTCACTGACTCCTTCAGTCTGACCAAACTAGCATCTAAGTATTGCTTTTCCTTCACTTCCAAAACTAAGGAGGATTCGGAACTACTCTGAACCCCTATACTACCTTCAGCAGAGTCAAACAACCTAATCCCCAATCTAGCCAAACGACATTACGATCCAACTCTTTCTTACCTTCTACCACATGCGAAACACTACCCATGGACACTCTACTTAGGGCATCTGCCACAACATTGGCCTTGCCCAGATGGTATAGCACACTCATATCATAGTCATTTATCAATTCTAACCATCGTCTCTGCCTAAGATTCAATTCTCTCCGGGTAAACACATACTGCAGACTCTTATGATCAGTGAAAATATCAACATAGACACCATACAAATAGTGTCTCCAGATTTTCAAAGCAAACACAATAACAACCAACTCAAGGTCATAGGTGGGGTAATTTTTCTCATGGGGTTTCAACTATCTAGAAGCATATGCTATCACCTTACCCTTCTGCATCAATACGCAACCCAACCCAACCCAATTCTCGAAGCATCACAGTACACCACAAAACCATCAACTCTATCAGGCAAAGTCAAAACAGGGGCTGAAGTGAGTCGAGTCTTCAAATCCTGAAAACTCTTCTCAAAAGATTCGGACCACAAGAACATCACTTTCTTTTGGGTCAACTGAGTCATAGGATATGATATAGAGGAGAAACCCTCAACAAAACGGCGGTAATAGCCAGCTAAAACCAAGAAACTTTAGATATCAGTCGGAGAAATAGGTCTAGGCCAATTTCTAACAACTTCGGTCTTTTAGGGATCAACTCTAATACCCTCAGAAGAAATGATATGACCCAGAAAAGCAACTGACCTTAGCCAAAACTCACACTTACTGAACTTGGCAAATAACTTGTGATCTCTAAGGGTTTGCAAGACAGTTCAGAGATGATCAAAATATTCATCCTCACTACGGGGAGTACACCAATATATCATCGATGAACACTATGACAAACATATCCAGATATGATCTGAACACTCGATTCATGAGGTCCATGAAAGCTGCTGGGTCATTAGTTAACCTGAAAGACATAGCAAAAAACTCAAAATGGCTATAACAAGTTCGGAAAGTGGTTTTTAGGATGTCACACTCCCTAACTATGAGTTGATGATAGCCGGAACGAAGGTCTATTTTTGAGAATTAACTTGCACCTTGCAATTGGTCAAACAAATCATCTATTCTTAGAAGGGGGTACTTATTTTTAATGGTGACTTTATTTAGTTGGCAGTAATCAATGCACATACGCAAAGAGCCATCTTTCTTTCTCACAAACAACACAGAAGCACCCCAAGGAGAAACACTGGGCCTTATGAAACCCTTATCTAGTAGATCTTTGAGTTGCTCTTCCAACTCCTTAAGTTCTGCAGGAGCCATATGGTAAGGAGGAATAGAAATGGGCTGAGTATCAGGAAGAAGATCAATCCCAAACTTTATCTCTCTATCAGGAAGTATCCCTGGGAGATCATTCGGAAAGACATCAGAAAACTCATTGACGATGTTAACAGACTGGAGAGTTGGAGTCTCAGACTTAGTGTCTTTGAATCTAACTAAATGGTAAATACATCCCTTGGAAATAAGCTTTCTAGCTTTGAGGTAAGAGATAAAATGACTCTTTGGTGACACAGAATTCCCAGACCACTCAAACACGGATGCACCCAAAAACTGAAACTTGACCACTTGGGTCCGATAATTAATAGACGCATAAGAAGAAAAAAACCACTCCATGCCCAGAATCACATCAAAATCTACCATGTCTAACCCAATCAGATCAGCCAATAGGACTCTATGAAGAACGATAACAAGACACTTTTTATACACTTTCTGGGCAACAATCGAATCACCCACGAGGGTAGAAAATAGGATAGGCTCAGGAATAATCTCAGAACTCATTTCAAAATTCACAGCAATCAAAGGTGTAACATATGAGAAACTAGATCCAGGATCCAACAAAGCATACACATCAAACTGAAATATACGAAGCATACTAGTAACAACATTAGAAGAGTCCTCCTATTCCTGGTGGGATGGTAAAACATAGAATCTATTCTGGTACTGCCGCCAGTATTGCTAGAAGAGGTGACCTGAGTTGGGGCTAGGCGAGTCGCTAGAACTGGAGCACTAACAGTCTGAGGCAGTAGTCACAATGCCCTTGTCCATCCTATGGATAATCTCTAACTCTGTGACCCATGTCACCACATCGGAAACAACCCCTCTTCTCACCCCAATACTCACCCGAATGAGCCTTACCATACTTAAGGATACAGGGGACGATTTGGCTTACTGCCAGCACTGTACTGGGACCTGGATGCATATGACCTGGTAGCTTGCTCCTGCCTACCTCTAGGAATGGAAGCACTAGCAAATAACGGTGCTGGTATAGACGAACGATCTTGATACTGAGGGCGACTCCCTCCCTGCGATCTAGTCTGACCCTATCCTGCTGCTCAGACGTAGCTCTCTTATTCCCTCTCATTCTATCTCTCTCCTTAATCTTGTCTATCTCAATCTGTTGGGCATGAGTCATCAGCCTAGAAAGATTCATCTCACTATTCAGCATAGCAGACCTACACTTCTTAACCACATAACTAGATACTCCAGTTACAAACTTACTCATACTAGCTCGATTATCAGCCATTAATCAGGAGCATAGTTGGCCAACTGATTGAACTTTAGATAGTACTCCCTAACAGTCATAGAGCCCTATCGCAGGTTCATAAACTCTTCCACCTTTGCCTCCCTCATCTCCAAAGGGAAAAACTTATCCAAGAATGCATCCTGGAACTCTTTCCAAGTTGTAGGGACAGCTTCCTCACCTCTACCTTTCCTCCAAGCAACAACTCAGTCATAAGACAGGTCTTTCAACCTATACGCAGCCAACTCCATACTATGTTCCTCAGATACATGCATCACCTGAGTAATCTTCCCCACCTCCTCTAAAAATAACCGTGGATCCTCATCAGACTTGGACCTATAGAATTTCGGTGGATTCATCCACATGAAGTCACAGATCTTGGAAGCAGCTGAATCACCTCCCTGCTGCTGTGGAGACGGGGCCGGGTCGTCCTGAACATTTGTAGTAACAGCTTGGGCCAGCGCCTAAAAGGCTTCCCAAAATTCAGCATGAGATACGTTTTTATTCAATGGGTCAGCGGGTTGAGGTTGCTGACCAACATTATTTCTTCTCGCTCGACGTGGAGGCATATTTATAAAAGAGAAGAGCACGAATTAATAGTAGGGAGAGACTTTAAGCACGATAAACTTCTGAAAGAAAGAATCACATTTTTTCCTAAAATGTCTTGTAGCCTCTTGGTCATAGATGTGGTGCGCTACACACCAATGATCAAGACTCTACTTAACGTGGCTTGTCAGACTCCCTAGGACACCTTAAAACCTTAGGCTCTGATATCAAGTTTGTAATGCCCCAAAAAAAGGGTCCTAGAGCGTCACACGTGCTTGAGGCTACGAGAAGCCCCAAGCTAAACCTTTGAGCAATTTTTATTCAGTTCAGTACAAATCAACGGGGTTTTCATAAATAACCCTTAAAATATCAACAGAGTAATCATCATCCAAGAATAAAAAATTTTCAAAAAGATAACAAAATACGACTTATTAGTCAACTCCCAACGTCTATACTAGTCTGACAAGCCTCTAAGAAAATCCATAAAACCAGCAAGCCATTGAGACATGCCCCAACTGACTCATACTCAGTTATCAAATGTAAATAATTTCGTGAAACCAACATCAGACACCACGTCTTCGAAACATGAGGAATCACCACAACAGAGAATTTAGAACAGCGTGCTCGAATCAATGTCAAACTTGGAACTGAGCACCTGAACCTACATTCCGAGAAAATGCAGCTCACATCAAAAGATGTGGGTCAGTACCATAGAAAGAAATCGACTATATAGGGCTGTGTGAGTCATCATATAATTTTTCCATCACTTTCAGTTCATCAAGAATATCAATTCTCATAATGTAAATATCATTTAAATCTTTTGAAAGAATAACTTTCACAATTCCACTTTCAAATCACTTCACCATTCACCATAGACACAAGGAAACACACACACACACTGGGAGATCCTATAACCGACATAAACCATGTGAGCTACATGGAGTCCAACGTACAACCCATATTGGGGAGAGTCGTCCTATCCTTGCCATCGGAGTAGGACTATCGATATCAAATCCACACAACTAGTGATCACTATATAAATCAGCCTCAGGCTCACTCCTACGGGGGCACATAGTTCTAGGGAAGTAAGGTCGCTTTATACCTCCCACTCAGTGCTAAAGATTTCTCCCAGACTGATACGGTTAGGGCAGCCTCCACAGGTACACGGCCTTTCACACGAAGCCAAGCTCGGGAATTACAAAAACTCCAAGCTTTGTTCATGCAAATGGCCGTGTGTGAGTTGGTGATTGAACCAACCAAGGACCTAAACTTTTTTATGTGTGAAGAGAGATCCTAATGTGTAATAAACTACTCTCCAAGGTTGGCACAAGAAGCAAGGGCGGATGGGTCATTTTACCCCTTTTGTTTGTAGTATAAATAGAACATGTTAGAGAGTCATCCCTTAGTTTTTGAATGCTGATTTTTGTAACCTAAAACACTAAACATTTCCTCTCTCTTCCACTCATAGAAGCCGCCCCTATTATCTCACAAGTAGAGGGATACTTGTGTTGTCTCTTTGGCTAGAAACAAGGGTTTTGAGGTCGTTGAGTGCCTCTTGGTCCTCGTAAGAACTTGGTGTTTATATTCATTAGACTTAGGGTCCTCTCTTGATGTTAGGGTTCTTAGTTTCTTGAATGTTATATGTCAAGTTATCTATCTTTCTTTATCTTGTTGTTGTTGTTGATTTTGTTATCTTAAAGTCTAGTGAAGCCGTGTGGGGCTCTTTTCGATTCACTAGCATTGTTATCTATCTTGTTGTTCTTGTGTTGTGGGCTTAAAAAACCGAAACTTAAACTTGTTGTTCTTGTGTTGTTGGACTGAAATCCGAGCCTACTTGAAGCTCTTGGTGTTGTTGGTTTGATTTTGTATCATTTGGTATCAAAGCAAGACCGGTTGTGTTCCAACATAACCCATCTTGGGCTAGTTCACGGCTTAAACAAACTACACCAAAAAGAAATTCTGAAAATCTGTCCATTAAAAGTTGAAACCAAGAATGATGTTGTATGTTTAGATCTAGGTGTTATTTTGCTTGTTTAGTGAGTTTCTAGTGTTGGTTTCTTTCTCACCAACACTAAAGTGTCTAGATCCAAAAGTTGAGCCTGAAAACTTGAACATTGTGTAGTGACTTGAAGTGGCCGAAAGTTGTATGTTGTTGATAACCAAAAAAAAAAAATCAGTGGTTGTGTGTTTATGTGCTAAAGAATTTGATGAAGTTTGTTGAGGTGTTCATCTTTTGAACTTGTTCATCTTGTTGTGTGCTCAAGTGGTAAGACAAGCTATAAAGTTGTTGTGAAAGACTTGCACCCATCACATTTTAGTCTTGTCAATCACTTTTCCCTAATTCAAGGAGCCTTGTTTTGTGGGATTAGTCAACCAAACCCCACTTTCTTGAGTTTGAAAAGGGTGAAATACTACAAGATTTTATTTTTCCCACCAAAACACTTCGCAAACTATAACAAGTTGTGTGAATATTAACACAAAACAAAAAAAAAAAAGAGAAGAAGAACGTGTGGGACCATTGCATGCTGCCACGTCACTATAAGCTCAACTTAGGATATTCTTTGGTTGCTAATTGTTGATCCTTGGTTTCCCTTACTTGGTCCTAGAACTAATTAACAAGCTAGTACCTTCCTACTAGGTTGTCAACTAGTTCCTTGAACCGTTTGTTCGTGTCAACGATTATTTGAGTGCTTTTATTCGTTTGAACGAATTGCTGATTTTTAACTCTAGTCCGGCAAGAATTCTTTGAGTCTTCAAACAAGAATCCATTCCGGATAAGAGCTTACTCATACCTTAAAAATCTCACGGTTACTAGCCAATTATACAACACTTGTGGAACACGAACTTGTGGTGAACTAAAGCGGATAATACCTTAACAATGGAAGGAGATACGTCTCATAATGTGGATACTAATGCCCTTGATTCTATGAGGGTCACTCTTGAGGCCGTTACCCGGACACTTGAAAGGTTGAATTCGGAATTTGGGGCCATGAGAGGGGACTTGGCAGCAATAAGGGGGGAAGTGTCGACTATTAGTGGGAGATTAGAACAAGTAGAGATTCAAAGGAACTCTCGTCCTTCTACTCCTCTACATGTATCTACCAATGGTCATGATAGGACCTCCTCCGCAACCATCACCCCCGAAACAGTCCACCAAATGCTAAATGCACCCCAAGCTCCACTTAATACTGCAAGCCAAACTACCTATTTTCCTCCAAATCGAGACTCCACTAGACCACTACATTTCCAAGCCCCTCCAATGCCACAAGAGGGATTTGGACGCCAAGTACCTTCACTTAATCCGAACCCTCCATTCCAAGCTCCATTAACCCAAAGACCGCAAATTCCAAACCCTCCGAATCAAAACGGCCAAGGCCGGCCAGCCCACTTTGAAGGATACGGTAGAGAGGAGTATGAAGGAGATGGAGCCTTTGATGATGCTTACATGAGGGAGAAGGAGTTAAGAGGGGGTCGAGGAGAACCTAGGAGATACCGGGGGTATGGAGATAGGGGAAACTGACACCAAGAGAGAGACGTAGGCATCAACGCCATCAAGTTGAGCCTACCCATTTTTAGGGTGAAAGTGACCCCGAGACCTACTTAACTTGGGAATCGGCTTGTGATAAAGTTTTCCAAGTTAATGACATCTCGGAAGAAAAGAAGAGTTGCTACGCTATAGCTCACCTCGAGGGCTATGCTAACACTTGGTGGGAGTACGTTAAACAATTTGGTAATGAATTATTGGATGGGCAGCCACCACCTTGGTATCAGTTGAGGTATTTGATGAGACAACGATACCTTCCCGAGAGATATCATCATGAGTTGCTCGCTAGATTATATGGCTTGCGGCAAGGAGGCAAGAGTGTGATGGCCTATTTTGACGAGTTCCAACAACTCATGTTGAAACTTGATCATCGTGGGGAGCAAATCAGTCACGACATCATCCGGTTCAAGTGTGGGTTGAACAAAGAGATCTCCACTCATTTGACCCTTCACCGGTTTGAAACCATTGACGGTATATTCCAAGCGACCCTAGAGATTGAAAGGGAACTTAAGGAGAGATCAGCCTTCAAGGCAAGGGTACAAACCCCCTCGGGTTGGCCCAAAAACAAGGACCAACCCGCCCCTACGAAGCTGCCCGAGTCCAAAACAGTCCCTAAGTTCCCTCCGAAACCGGAGGCTCACAAATATCCCAACCCAAAAGGGTTCCAATGCTTCAAGTGCCAAGGTTGGGGGTATAAGGCCAATGAATGTCCGAACCGGCGCAATGTGATCCTACAAGAAGGGAAAGTGTACTACCTTGGTGAGGAGGTGGTTTCCGAAAGGGGGGAGGATGAGGCCGAGCCTCAAGATGGAGAGGGAGCTGAAAATGGGCCGAATGATGATGAATTAGATGGTAGCGAAGATTTCTATCCACAAGAAGGGGAGTGTGTGGTTCCAAACTTTGTGGTTAGATGTGTCATGATTAGTAAGGCGATGGATGACCCGAGTCAAAGGGAAAATCTATTCCATACTAAGTGTCTTGTAAAGGGGAGTGTGTGCACCTTGGTGATTGATAGTGGTAGTTGTACAAATGTTGCGAGCCATGCTATGGTAAATTTCTTGAAGCTACCAACTACACTACACACTAGTCCTTACAAGCTACAATGGTTGAACGATTGTGGTGAATTAAAGGTCACAAGGCAATGTGTGATTCGGTTTAAGGTGGGAAACTACCACGATGAAGTGCTTTGTGACGTGATCCCAATGCAAGCATGTCACTTGTTGTTAGGTAGGCCATGGCAATATGATAGGTCTACTAAGAATGATGGGAGGTCCAACCGGTATACGCTTGAGAAGGATGGCCGAAAGGTCACACTTCACCCTCTTTCACCCTCCCAAGTAAATGAGTGGCATCGAAAGATGAGAGAGTTAAAGGGAAAGGGGAAGGAATCCGGAAAGGGAGAAAAGGGGGGGGATGCCATAGGTGAGGAAGTACGGACATCCGAGGCTGTCCCAACGACAAGGGAGATGGAAAACGTAGTGATGTTGGCTAGGAGGAAAGAACTCTTCGTGGACCATGATGAAAACAAGCCGATGTTACTTTTAGCCCATTGTTTTAATACTAACCCCACTAATTCTTCCATTTCCCCTTTGATTTCTTGTGTGTTGCAGGAGTATGAAGATGTATTTCCTCAAGAACTTCCACAAGGATTGCCCCCACTTCGGGGAATTGAGCACCAAATTGATTTGGTGCCGGGTTCACAACTTCCAAACAAACCAGCCTATAGGAGCAATCCCATGGACACTAACGAGCTTGAAAGACAAGTTGAGGAGCTTCTCAACAAGGGATACATCAAGGAAAGCATGAGTCCGTGTGCTGTTCCGGTGCTTTTGGTACCAAAGAAGGACGGAACTTGGCGCATGTGCGTCGATTGTAGAGCCATCAACAAAATCATTATAAGGTATCGTCATCCAATCCCTAGACTAGATGATATGTTAGATGAGCTCCACGGATCTTGTTTGTTTTCTAAAGTGGACCTTAGGAGCGGCTATCACCAAATTCGCATGCAACCCGGTGATGAGTGGAATACCGCATTCAAGACCAAATTCGGTCTATATGAGTGGATGGTCATGCCCTTCGGCCTTACCAATGCTCCTAGCACATTTATGAGTCTAATGAATCATGTAATGAAGCCTTATATTGGAAAGTTTGTGGTGGTTTACTTTGATGATGTGTTGGTGTATAGTAAATCTATTAATGATCATGTAATGCATTTGAGATGTGTGTTTGATGTGCTCCGAAAGGAGAAGCTGTATGCCAACATGGAGAAGTGTTCTTTTGGTGTTGATAAAGTTATATTCTTGGGTTTTGTCGTGAGCTCAAGGGGTGTGGAAGTGGACGATTCCAAGATAGACTGTATTCGAAGTTGGCCGACCCCTAAAACTATTGGAGAAATCCGAAGTTTCCACGGGTTGGCAAGCTTTTATAGGAGGTTTGTCAAAGGATTTAGTTCCATAGCAGCCCCCTTGACCTAGGCAATTAGAAAGGACGGACCCTTTAAATGGGGTGATAAGCAGGCTAGGGCTTTTGAGGCCTTGAAAGCTACGCTCATCTCGACGCCTTTATTGCAATTGCCCGATTTTGATAAGATGTTTGAAGTAGAGTGTGATGCTAGTAAGGTTGGCATCGGGGCTGTTTTGATGCAAGAAGGTAAGCCCGTTGCTTATTTCAGTGAAAAGCTCAAAGGGGCAACTCTTAATTACTCAACTTATGATTTGGAGTTGTACGCCCTTGTTAGAGCCTTGGGAAATTGGCAACATTATTTGTGGCCTAAGGAGTTTGTGATACGAGCGGATCATGAGTCGTTGAAACACCTTAAGAGCCAAGACAAGTTGAATAGGCGTCATGCTAAGTGGATTGAGTTCATCGAGACATTCCCTTATGTAATTCATTACAAAAGGGGAAAGGAAAATGTTGTTGCCGATGCCTTGTCTAGGAAGCATGTGCTTGTTGCTACCTTGTCTTCGAAATTGATGGGTTTTGAGAGCTTGCGGTTGTTATATCCCGAGGATCCTACCTTTGCTCCTATTTTTAGGGAATGCGAAGAGTGGGGAAGGGACCATTGGCTTAAGGAGAATGACCATTCCTCCTACTCTCGATTCGATGGGTATTTGTTCAAGGGGAGGAGGTTGTGTGTTCCTTCTAGTTCTTGGAGGGAATTATTTGTGAGGGAGGCCCATGACGGAGGCCTCATGGGTCACTTTGGGGTAGACAAGACCCTCGGAATCTTAGAGGAGAACTTCTATTGGCCCAAAATGCGCAAAGATGTCACTAAAATTTGTAGTCAATGCGTGGCCTGCCGGAGTGCAAAATCTCGTCTCCTACCTCAAGGATTATACACCCCACTCCCTACTCCCCTTAGGCCTTGGTTGGACATTTCGATGGATTTTGTTTTGGGGCTGCCAAGGACTAGAAAGGGCCGAGATAGCATTTTTGTTATTGTTGATAGATTCTCTAAAATGGCTCATTTTATTCCATGTGCTAAAACCGAGGATGCTCGTAGTGTAGCTTCATTATTTGTTGCACATGTTGTAAAGCTTCACGGGGTACCGAGGACTATTGTAAGCGATAGGGACTCCAAGTTCCTAAGTCTCTTTTGGAAGTCCATGTGGGGTAGGCTTGAACGAAGTTACTTTTCTCCACTTTTTGTCACCCACAAACCGATGGCCAAACGGAGGTAGTAAATAGAACCTTGGGGTCTATGCTACGTTCTATGGTTAAAGGTAAACTGACTTCATGGGAAGATCACCTACCCTTGGTGGAATTTGCATACAACCGGGTAATACATTCGAGCACGGGAATGACTCCCTTTGAATGTGTTTACGGCCTGAATCCCCTTACCCCTTTAGATCTCACTCCTTTGTCTAGTGATCTCATGACCAGCTTATATGGAAATAAAAGAGCCGAGGCAATGAAGAAAATGCATGAGACGGTGCGGATCAAGCTTGAAAAGAAGAACCAAGAGATTGCAAAAAGGGTAAACAAAGGGAGAAGAAGGCTTGTGCTTGAACCCGGAGATTGGGTGTGGGTGCATCTTCGAAAGGATAGGTTTCCAGCTCAAAGGAAGTCCAAATTGCTGCCAAGGGGTGATGGTCCTTTCCAAGTACTTGAGAGAATCAATGACAACGCCTACAAGATTGACCTTCCACCGGAATATCAAGTGCACAACACTTTCAACGTTGGTGATCTCTCCCTCGTGGATGCGGTTGAAGATGACCAAATGCTGAATTTGAGGTAAAATTCCTCTCAAGATGGAGAGGATGATACGGTTAGGTCAGCCTCCACAGGTACACGGCCTTTCACACGAAGCCAAGCTCGGGAATTACAAAAACTCCAAGCTTTGTTCATGCAAATGGCCGTGTGTGAGTTGGTGATTGAACCAACCAAGGACCTAAACGTTTTTATGTGTGAAGAGAGGTCCTAATGTGTAATAAACTACTCTCCAAGGTTTGCACAAGAAGCAAGGGCGGATGGGTCATTTTACCCCTTTTGTTTGTAGTATAAATAGAACATGTTAGAGAGTCATCCCTTAGTTTTTGAATGCTGATTTTTGTAACCTAAAACACTAAACATTTCCTCTCTCTTCCACTCATAGAAGCCTCCCCTATTATCTCACAAGTAGAGGGATACTTGTGTTGTCTCTTTGGCTAAAAACAAGGGTTTTGAGGTCGTTGAGTGCCTCTTGGTCCTCGTAAGAACTTGGTGTTTATATTCATTAGACTTAGGGTCCTCTCTTGATGTTAGGGTTCTTAGTTTCTTGAATGTTATATGTCAAGTTATCTATCTTTCTTTATCTTGTTGTTGTTGTTGATTTTGTTATCTTAAAGTCTAGTGAAGCCGTGTGGGGCTCTTTTAGATTCACTAGCATTGTTATCTATCTTGTTGTTCTTGTGTTGTCGGCTGAAAAAACCGAAACTTAAACTTGTTGTTCTTGTGTTGTTGGACTGAAATCCGAGCCTACTTGAATCTCTTGGTGTTGTTGGTTTGATTTTGTATCACAGACTTAGCTCAGATCATTTCAAAGACAATCCACAACAAAACCATTTCAGTAATATATAAATATACATCGGGAGCCCTCATGCTTCCCATCTATCAAAATCTATCACGTTGTGGATTTCATTTACACTCGAGTTCAAAATAACTCCATTAAGACCAAAAGGTCAAATCATTCAAAATATCTCAAATATTCAACATCAACGTGCTTATAACACACACATTCTCAAAAAACATAATTTCCAATGGGGATTCATGACTCAAATATCAAAATCATGATAAATATCATTCAAGATTCATGATTTATATTTCCACATATGTAAATTCATCTTTCAAAATCATAAACATCAAGATTTCATAATAATCATCATAAGATATGGGTTCATGCTTCAAATTCATAAAAATCAAATAAAAATCATGCCTTTGTAAAGAAAATTACTTTTGGGCACAAGAACGAAAGAGAGTTCTTGTTAAAAAACCCCACATACCTTGAATGATGAACTTTAGATCAATACTCATTTTTGAGATGTTAATCATGCCTTTGAATGATGGTTATTGGAGTTCTTGAACTAGGAACTTGGAATCTTGAATAAATTTACAAAATTAATGGTAAACTTTGGATGTTCTTAAAGTTGGATGTAGGAGCTTAGGGTTTTCTTTTTGAGGGAATTTGATGAAATATAATATATAATGCTTCTAATAGGCTTTAATATAGGGTTTGGATGGATTTTGGGTGAGGGGGAATGACCAAAACGCCCCTAAAAATCAAATAATTCTCGAATCTGTCCTTTGGTGGACTGTTTTGATAGTCTGAAGTAGATCAACCATAACGTTTTACTTCGATATCCAAATTGGATGAAACTAATTTTATTAGAAAGAGGACTCTTATATCTTTCTATTTCTATATAGTATCTCACCCAGATCATTGTGTACGAGGAGTTATAATCGTTTGAAATTGACCCAAAATTCACTTTTGATAGGCTGAAGTAGATCGACCATAACTTTTTGGTCCAATAGACAAATTGGATTAAACCAATTTCATTGGAAAGAGGACTCGTAGAGATTTCCGTTGATATATAGTAGATTACCCAGATTATTATGTACAAGGAGTTATGATCATTTGAAGTTGGAGGAAAATACGCTAGGCCTCAGTACTTTTTCCTGCACGTTTTACTGTTCTCTCTATTCACGGTTCGATCGAAATGTTCATAACTCGTTGGTCGGGTGTCCGTTTTAGATGATCCATATATCATTGGAAAGCTTATTCGATAATCTATGAAATGGTGGGTCATAATATAAGACATTTCGCACGGAAAAGTTATAATTTATTCTAAAACATAGAATCAAATACGTTTACGCACAAAATTTCAACGAAAACTTTCCTAGGGTATTACATCTAGGTATCGTGATGACTGAAGTACAAAAATATGCACTAGGATAAGAATGGTTTAGGAATCATCCTCCCTTACTAGTTTTCTACATATACTGGCACCAGTACTGGGGTCTAAGAGTCTGACTTGGTCACTTGTTCTATCATCTCCCCCTTAGCTTTAAGTCATCATCTTAAGTTTGTGAACACTTTACTAAACTCTAAACTGAACTGCAATCACTTTACTCTATGATCTGGGGTATAATAATACACATGAATACAAAACTCCCATAGTAAATACTATACTTAAATTTCTTTAGCTTCTGCAATCATCATCATATAACATCTCAAAAAAACAAACTTAAATTCTTGCATACACTGTTCAAGCCTACTGATTCACCTTTAATACAACTAGCTCCTTGAATAAATAATCTGCTCAATCTAAATAACATGTCCCAACTCTACCACTGCTAAACCTCTTGGTTTATGATTCTAACTTTAGATCACATACTGAAAAAGGGATTCTGAGAAGAAATTTGAAAGCACATCTGACTTTGACTTAATGTATGATTTTCATGAACATAAATGAAATATTTCAAACTTTAGGACATAAGGGCACTAATGGATATTTCCTAAGCCAACATCCAATCCCATAACTATCTATAGGGACTGGCTGAGGAACCACTGCCTGATGGACTTAAGCTTCACTATTTCTGTCGCCTCAAAACTAAGGCAGAGTTAGCATGAATAGTTCAAGATGAGGATCTGCATAAATTTCTTAGATAATACTTCTACTGCATGATCTGAAACTTGAAAGAAGGGAAACACTTCCTAAATACATTGAGCCTCTCAAAGAAAAGTACAGACATCTCTATACCATTCTGCAAGACTCTACTAGTAATGGCTTCATAGACACCCTAGGACACTTGAACTCTGGGTTCTAATCCAAGTTTGTAATTCCTAGAAAATCTATACCGAGACATTACACAGTGCTTGGAACAATAAATGATCCCAAGCTAACCCATAAACTAGCATACTATTAAGTAACTAAATTATCACATAATAAATAAGTGTTCTGCTGTGCGGAAACATAATCATGCTAACGATCTAAAATAGATACAAAACTAATAAATCTTTACAATCTGATAAATCTGAATGATGAAACTAAAATTTACATAACTGACTTTGACTGACATCTACGAAGCCTCTACTATATTTACTATAGATAGTTGGGACATGCCTCCATCTACCTCAAATCAATACACATAGAATTGCCCCACAAGCTAAAAGGCAATTCTATAGAATTGTAATCTTATAAGAAGGTGCCCCACAAGCTAAAAGGGAAATTCTATAAAATTACAATCTGACCTTCTATGTTGTATGGAGAAAAGTGTTGATCGGTTAAGAATTCTCATATCATGAAGTTAAAAGAGGCGGAAATGAGGATGTTGCTTTGGATGTATGGTTTCACAAGGGCTGACAGGGTTAGGAATGATATTATTTAGGAGAAGGTGAGTGTGGTATCTATGGAGGAAAAATATGGAAAGTGAGGTCGAGAGAGTTTGGTCATGTGATGAGAAGAGGTACGGATGCCTAGTTCCTAGGTGTGAGAGGTTGGCCTTGGAAGGTTTCAAGCAGGGTAGGGGTAAACTAAAGAAATGCTGGAGAGAAGTGATTAAGCGTGACATAGAGCAGTTACAGCTGCCTAAGGGAATGACCTTGGATAGTAAGGTATGGAGGAAAATTATTAGGATAGAGGGCTAAGGGTGTGGATGAATCATAGCCAGTAATTAGGTAGACTTTGGTGTTCTTTGTTTAGCAATGTACAATCTTCTGTGGATGTTATACCTATGTTATTTTATCATGTTCCTTGATTTTGATGCTTTTATATACTGTCTTTAATCTTGAGCCGGGGGTCTATCGGAAATAGCCTCTCTACCTCTTTAGAGGTAGTGGTATGGACTGCGTTCACTCTACCCTCCCCATACCCCACTTTGTGGGAATATACTGGGTTTGTTGTTATTGCTGCTGAACTAAAATTGTCTAAAGTTCCCAACGTAGGAGAACTCATCACCTGCTAGCTGGAATCTATCAGTGTCTGACCTTGATTTGTGGGCCACAACTGGTACCTACATTATGAGAAATTCAGCCACACAAACATATATATGGATTAGTACTTCTGGAATGTACTGAGTATGTAGGGGTAAATGCAATAAGTAAAATTTTTTCATACATAATCATAAAACATGCATGCTAAGTATAAGTAGACTCACCAACAGGCTGGAATAAAGTAAAAACTGAAATATCTTAAATCATAAGTGACAAACATTTTCTGATAAGATGACGAATCTCTACACTTAGTTTCTGTAAAACTATACTTTAATAATAAAAGTACAACTGAAGCTGAATACTAGGCATATAGAACTAGAATGTACTTTGTTTGAATAATTGGACTAAACCTGTAGAGTATTATGCATATAAGAGAGGGACTGACTGAGTAACATGAGGTAACTAAGAATGAATTTGTAAAGACTTTATTTTTTGAGAATGTAAGACCAAACGCATAACATGATTCTTAAATAGTCTATAAACTGAGGTATTAGAATACTTATAATAAAATAACTGATAATTGTACGCGATGGTCAAGCAAACTTAAAACTAAACTGAGTTACTGATCTGATTACTAGACTTGGACTGGAATTAAGACTGTAACTAATTCTGTAACTGAGACTATAACTGAGAGTATACTGAGACTGTAACTGAGATTGTATACTGAGTTTGAATAACTAATTAACTGATATTTGAGATTACTAATATTGTATCATAGATAAATGGGAGACTGTATCTGATAGTCCTATTTTTGTGGAACTATGCTGATATTGTATCATAGATAAATGGGAGACTGTATCTGGCAATCCTGAATCTGTAGAACTGAACTAAGTTCTGTATTAAGTCTAAAACTGAAACTGTAGGAAGTAATCATCTAAACGACATGCTCCTTTCTAAATTGATTGGGTTCCAACCTGTAATCTTAGTTAGAAGGGTGTCAGAACCGTGCCATGGGTAAAGATAATTGAAAAGTTACCCTCATCTGGAAGGTACTCTGATGAGAATGGTGGAACCCTCAATTGACAGGTTAAAACACCTCATTAACCCTCATTTGGCAGGTTTGATGTCTCAACATATGCTGGCTACGTAGTTCTGGAACACAAGGATTGCTTCTAAGGATCACACCCTCTACTGGCAGGTGAGTCCCCATCCCTGGGATCACTTGGTGCTGAATCCTACTCCTAACTGAATAGACACTGAACTTATTTCCTAGTTCACACTAGGCTTAACTAAACTATTACTGATTGTACTATTTAGTTGAGCTGAACTGAGTTCACTGAGTTTCTTTAACTGATGGAAATATTACTGAATTCTTTTAACTGACTAAATACTATAGAGGTCTGAACTCAATACTGAATACTACTGAGGTCTGAACTGAATATTGAATATTACTGAGGTCTGAATTGAATTCTAAATACTACTGAGGTCTAAGCTGAATACTGAACTGGGCTAGACTGATACTGAGTTTACTGAATTTTCTTAAGTTTTATAACTGGAGTTCTATTGAGTTCTATAACTACTGAGGATACTGGTGATCGTGACATGACTGAGACTATTCTATAACTGATACTAGCTCTAGGTACGCAACTAAATTGTCGTGTGTTAAATTCCTACAGGAATCGATAGCATGAAAGTAAAGCATGGCATAATCATAATAGCATAACAATAATCATTGTTAACAATGCTTTCTTTTATATTTTTTGTCAAACACTTGGAGGATATGGACTTGTACATGGATGAGAACACATGGTAACATGTCATTATTACCCTATTCAATCCACATGATCATTATATTAAGCACGTGGAGATTAATACTTGAACATGGGAATACCTTAAAACATGGAATCATAGCATGGTTTCATAACCAGCTTACGAATTGGGGAAATTAAATGAAATTCACTTGAAATAGGACATGGGCATTTCATCACAACATGTAAGGATCAAACATGTGGGAAAACATGGAAATATTTCTACCTATCTTGAATATAGGATCCACCATGAAATCGAACTAAAACCCTAAGGATATGATATGTAAGCCTTTGTTCAAAATCATTCTTCTAGGCATTTCATCAAACACTTGTAATTCATGGTTTAGGCTAAGCATGGAAATAGTTAAAATAGTAGTAATAGCATGATTCCACCTCTAAAATCACCATTTCAGGCATAAATTTAGCAAACAATACCATTCAAACATGTGAGGTTTAATATCACCCACAATTTCATGGAAATATAATGTAAGCTTTAGCTTGATGAAAACTTATAAACAAAATTCATGGGAACATGTAAAGATCAGGACTCAAAACTTGAAATTTAAGTTTTGGGCACCATGGGTGAAAGAAGACCCATGGATGAACTCCCACATACCTCAATTTTTCTTGAATTGTGAATAAATCTTGAATCTTGGAATCTTGAATGATGAATTTGTGAAACAAACTTCATTCTTGATTTTTCTTGAAGGTTTATTGGACAAGGAAACTTTAAACCTTGGATTCTTGAAGAAATATAGAATTCAAAACTTTAATCCTTCAGTTCTTGAGAGAAAATTTGAAATTTGTTCATGCTGGAATAAGAGGAGGGTTTATGAGAGTTTGGATGATGAAAAATTGGAAAATAATGCCCTTTGGGGTGTTATAAATCGTCCATTGGACGTTTGGGGTTGAGGGGAAAGGACCAAAGTTCCCCTTGACCCTTAAGAAGCTAAAATTATGGGGGAATAGCCCCCACGTCGCCACCCCTAGTAGACCTCATGATGCGAACCATATTTGGGTCAAGTATCCCTCACGACGCGAGGCTATCGCGACCCCTTACTGCCTCACACAAAAAACTGCATAACTTTTCGCTCAAGTATCAGATTTTTGCAAAATTGGTATCATTGAAAAGCTAATTCAATTATATACAATTTGGTAGGACTTAAGATGAAAAATTCTACATATATGAAAAGTTATAAACATTTAAAGTTGACCATTGTAGAATCAAATATCATACTTTGGACGAATTAAAGGATCTTAACTCAAATTAGTTCTAAATGATTTCTATGAACATTTTTAACCTCATGAGCATTTCAAACACTATAATAAGGATCATTAAACTTATATTCACATGGGAATCACTCAAATTGTAAATTATACATGTAAGATCGATGGTTTAAAAAATTGCCCAAAAATATGGGGTATTACAAGTTTGGCTTACCTACTGGCGGGCTAAAGTAGGTTCCATCATTACTCAGAAAATTGGGTCGTGACACCCTTCTTGCCAAATTGCATTACACCCATCATGGGTGATATCTTCAAATGTACCTTCTCTCATTTTTCAAGCTTCATATCTCTCACTTTTTTTTTGTATGTACTTTTTGTTGGCTCTGGGATGCTATGATCTTTCCTTGTATGAGCTATACTTTTCCATCAAATCTTTAAGCATTTCATTGACCCATAGCTCACTTCAAATGCATCAAACCACCTAATTGGAGACCTGTACCTCCTACTATTTAAGGTCTTAAAAGGATTCATATATCAATGGTAGAGTGGTAGATCTTATTGTAGGAAAATTAACACAACAGTAAGTATTTGTCCCCACTGACACCCGAAGTTCATAACATAAGCCAGAAGCATATACTTAAGCACTTGGATAGTTCACCCTAACTGGTCGTCGGTGTGAGGATGGAAAGTTTTACTTTGGTTCAACCTAAAACCCAATTCTGACTGAAACCTCTCCCAAATATTGATGGTGAACTGACTACCTTTATATGACACAATCAAAAGTAGTACCCCGTGTAAAATTGCAATCTCTTTCACAAAGATCTTTGCCAACTTAGCGTCAATATAATCTACTCTTACTTGAATGAAGTGAGCTGACTTGGTTAATCATTCTAAAATGACCCATATAGAGTTTTATTTCCTCAGTGTTTTATAAAGCCTACGACGTAATACATGGTTATTCTTTCCCACTTCAATTCTAGAATTGGCATTCTTATTGTACCACCAGGTTTTTTATTTTCATACTCAACTTGCTGGCAGTTTTAACACATGGTTAAAAAATCCATAATGTCATGTTTCATTCTTCACCACCACAAATGTGCTATCAAGTCTCTATACATATATTTAGCACCTTGATATATATAGTACTTGGAGTTGTGATCCTCAGCTAGAATAGTTGAAATTAAATTATCTACACAGGGTACACACAAGCATCCCCTAATTCTCAATAATCCCTCATCACCACGAATGGATTCTCTACTTCCCACCCTACAATAAATTTTCCCTGAGATTGCTTATCTTTATGTCTTTAAACTGCCTGCTCTTGATTTGATCAAAGAATGTGGAGTTGACTACCACTAATGCTAATACTATCCCTTTGCTAGACTCCTGCAATCTCAGAAAACCATTATCCAAAGATTGTACCTCTCTCACTAGTGGGAGCCTTAGCACTTTTAGCCATGCTAAGCTCCCCATGCTCACTGGATTTTGGCTTAGTGTGCCTTCCACCACATTGATCTTACCTTGGTGATATAGAATTGATATTTAATAATATTTGATTATCTCCATCCACTTTCTCTGATTAGGTTTAGATTTTTTTTGGGTGAACAAATACTACAAATTACGATGGTCGGTGAGGTAGTGTCTCCAAATCATCAAAGAAAACACCATGGCTACCAATCTTATTTTTTCTCAGAAGGCTTTAGTTGCCTTGAGGCATAAGCAATCACCGTCTAATTTTGTATGAAAATAACACATTAAAATAACTATGAGCTATCAAAATATACAATGAAATCCTTACCTTTAATGAAAAATTAGTGAAATTTGAGTTAAGTATATATGTTTTGTGATTTTGAAAGCTCTCCCCATACTTATCATCCTACACTAATGGAACTACCTTCTGAGTAAGGTAGGTTATAGGCAAATTAATGGAAGTAAACCCCTTAATAATCTATGGTAGTAACTGGCCAACCCCACAAAACTCTGGATTTTTGTCACACTCATTAGCCTAGACCGATTCCTAACAACTTCTACGTTCAATGAGTCTACCACAATTCTTTTATTAGAAACCAAGTTCCCTATAAAGGACACCGAATATAGCTAGAACTTACACTTAGAATGTTTAGAATATAATTGCTTCTCCTTAAGAAACCCCCACATCATACACAAGTAAGGTTCATGCTCTTTTATTCTTTTAGAGTATACTAATATGACATCGATGAACACAATCACGAATGAATCCAAGAACGATTTTAACACCCCTTTCATTAGACTCTTGAAATCCACCCGAACATTGGTAAAGCCAAACGACATAACTAAAAACTCATAGTGTCGATATAGGTCAAAAAAGTAGTCTTTGGGATATCCTCCTCCCTAATCTTGAGCTGATGGTAACCAAATCTCAAATCTATTTTGGAGAACACTATAGCTCCATGAAACTGGTTAAATAGGACATCTATTCAAGTCCAGAAGGATATTTGTTGTGAATGGTCACCATATTCAATTGGTTGTAGTCTATGCACGCCCTCATGCAACTATCCTATTTTACAAAAATAACACAGATACAGCCTAAGGGAAAATGTTTGGGAGAAAAAAAACCTTTTTCTAACAATTATAGATTTCAACTCTCTCAACTCTGTTGGTGATATACAATTGGGAGGGATAATGGTGGGTCATGTTTTAGGCTTTAAATATATACAAAAATAACTTCTCAATCTAGAGGCATAACTGGAAGATCATCATGAAACATTCTAAAAAATAACATACCATTGAGATTGATGCAATAGGAGGAACTACAGATTATCTTCTCAAAGGTGGGCCAAAAACTTCCTGTACCCTCTTTTTGCTGTTTTTTTTGGCATAAAGAGCTTAGACCATTCTTATAAGAGTAGTCTTAAGGTACCCTCCCTCTTTAACTTATCCATCCTAGGAATAACTATAGTGATAATTTTAGCATAATAATCAAGAATGGAAATAATAGGGAGACACTTAACTCATCCCTATAATGATATCAAATTCCTCCATAACTAGAATCACTAAGTCTGCTAAGGTCGACCCCATAAACATAATAAGAAACATTTGTTTCACCTGATAAGTATATACATAAAAGTATCACAATATTCACAGTTTAAATCCTAGCTAAAAGCAAATTCCGGACATACATAATAGAAGGTGGAACAAAGATCAAACAATATAGAAACCAAATGATCACAAACTATAATAGTAAATGTGATCATCGCACCAAAAACTTCTACTTTAGGACAATCAAAAATAGTATAAAAATAAGAATTATCACCACCTTGACCTCACCTCTACCAGTTTGAGTACCATTTTAACAAATTTTTCCTTCACACTAGTAGGCCTGTTGTCACCCATTCCTAAATCCTAGACACCACTCCTATGTTATGAATGACCCTACCATTTCCTCAACTACCACAACCTATCAAAATAGAGTAGTAGAAGTTGCTTGTTGAGTCAGCTTATATAAAAACAAAATAATAGGATAATACCTTATGATATAGCCCAAACCCATACATGCATGATATATAATGTCCAAAGCAGGCCTCGGGACTGGCAAAGATAAAGGTATTTAGTTGCATTTCCTTAAAATTTGATAACTGACCCTAGATTGTCCGACTGTAGATATTGGAAGGGATTAAGTATAAGGCTTAGAAGATATAAGAACCTCAAAATTTATATCACTTTATGTTTGACCTTCCCATGTTTGAAATATCAATTTTTCACTAAAAACGTGTTTAGAGATATTAAAGGGTGTTCAGGGAAGGTTTTAAATTTTTCTAAAAAGGTAAGGGGACATTTTGGGACCTCGAGGAAGTAGGAGTCCTTGATATCAATGTGCCATAGAGTTTAAACTCTGCATTATTTCCATGTTATGAAGGCTAACCTTGTGATATTGGTGTGGCAGGAAGGATAGTCCACATGATATTGGCACACCATGGCATGGCATAATTTTTGTGCAACTTTTAATTTTCTCACTTGGGGTGAGGGGATTTTGGGTCTTTTCACTCTTGTACGACCCTTAAACATAAAAAAGTTTATTTCCTTCTATTTTTAAGATCAAGTACTCCATTTTACTCTCAAAACCCAAGAAAAACTCAAAGGTTTCATAGAGAATTCATCTCTGGGCTCTAAGTATCAAATTGATTACAAATTCTTATGTAATTCAGGCATGTATCTTCTCTGTAAATTTCTTTCATGTAAAAGCATTATTTAATTGTTATCTATGTAATTTAATTATTAGATTTTGAATATGGTTTAAGGTATTTGGAATGGTTATTAGATGAATTAGATCCCCATAGATTTAAATTAATTATTTATGCTTTAATCTCATGGTTTTGAGCTAAATAAATACATGGGCATGGGATTGGAATAGGGAATATGGGTTTTCCCAAATTTATGGTTCAATAGTTTGGAATTAGCTTTAATCTCAACCCAACTTGTGAAATTGGTTAGAAACCTAGATATGTACATAAATTACTTCACTTTTGAAGCCTTTCGTTGCATAAAAGGTTAATGGAATATAAATTATTTTGAAAGGCCTTAGAGGCCATGGGTTGATTTTAAATTTGATTTTTGGAGTTAAATGGGGGTGGTTGATTCCCCCAACATAAGTGGGCGGATGGGGGTCACGAATTACTCCATCTAACATGGATTAGCTTGCAAGCCTAATAGGTAGAACGATACCAAATTTTTCATGCCTTGATAAATGACTCCTAGGTTAAATAAATGAGTTTATATGCAAGTGTTTAATTGGGCTTAAAAGGGGTTGGTAGCTTTTCCATGAAAGGTAGAGTTCCCGGGAGAACCAATACTGGAAACCATGTTTGCTGGCATGGAAGTTTTCATGACTGTGTGCATAGTTACAACGTGATATATATGAACCTTGGAATGGTGTGGGGTCATGGATTCCATCTCCTTTTCTTGGACATATCTAGCTCGTACGGCTAATATGCACTTGGGCCCTTCCGGTGGGGGAAGCCAGACTTATGTAGCCCATGGGTGTTTTTAGAATTGTTAGAGCTCCACAGTCCTTGTTTATAATTTTAAACTCTCATGCTTAAACCTTGTTCCTTATCCCTGCATATTATATATATGTATATAAATGTGGGCATTATGGTATTGACTGATTTAAGGACATGGCATTATGTTACTATATCCCCTGAGTTACATGATAGAACTCACCCCACTAACATTCCAAGGATGCTACATTGTATCATAACTGATATGGGTTAAAGAGGTATCTTATCACTCGAGGACATGAAGACATGAGTGAAAACCCGAGTATATGGGGCTGCCCATCCAAGGAACAAGCTTTGAAGTGTAAAGAACAAGTCCCACACTCCAAAGTTATTATTGTTCACCCGTCACTGTTCATCCACCCTTTTGCAAGGGTTTTTAGTCATTTGTAATAAGTTTCCCTAGCTATTAATATAACCTTATTAGGTCATTTTGGAGAAGATTTTTGATGATATTTGTATCCTCTTTTGAGAGCCTCTTAGCAAGGTGGAATCCTTGGGCAAAGTGGAATCCTTGTGTTGATGAATCACTTAGAAACGGAGATTGCTTAGGGATTTCGGTTCCCTTGAGGTCACGTAAGAGATAGGTTTAGGTTGTGTGTAATATTAAAGGTCCAAAAGTGGAATAAGCTTTTGGATTGTTAATATTACATCTTCATTTGTCTGTTTATCTATATTTATCTTATTGCACTTTGTATGTTTGTAGTGGACTATTTTTGTGCCTTGTTGAATCCGAAAGTTGTGTTCTTGTGTTCATCTTGTTCATCATGTGTTGTTGCTATTTTTTAGTGTGTTTTACTCTTGATATCACTTCCTTTCTTGTTCTTATTGCGAATCCAAGATAGGTCATGAAAAGGGTCCATAGTTCTTGAACTAGTGGACTGATTTTGGTGTTTCGTATGTTATTGGGGAGTTTTGGAATCATTTGGTATCAAAGAAAGTATGGTTGGGTTCCTACACTACCAATCTTGGGTTCTCTTGGACGAAAATTCAAAAAATAATATAAAAAAAATACTGAAAACTGAAAAATTCTAGAAAATTGAAATCTTGTTCTAGTTCATGGCCGAAACTGGATTTTGTCGTTGTTTTGGCTGATTTTTTTTTTCTTGTCTAGATCTAGAAGTCATTTTATTTTTTTTGTTGTTTCTAGTGTTAGTTTCTTCATCACTAACACTCTTGAGTCTAGATCTAGATCCAAGCTTGAAATGTTGCTGTTGTTGTTATAAACCAAATTATGACCGATTGTTGTTGCAGGTTTGAGACTTGAACATGTGATGTGTTGTTGGTTCAAGGTTTGAAAGTGTATGGTGGTTATTGTGTTGTATTTTTAAGCTTGTAAAGGTTTTGTGGATGTTTGGGGTCCAACTTAAACCTTAGAACTTCAAGATTCAAAAATTGTGTTCTTCACATCTTCATCTATTGTTGAAGAAAAAGTGGATGTTTGATCTTGGAAGTTGAAGAAAGAGAGTTTATTTTGTTAGTCTTGAAAGACAAATTTCCAAAATTTAATATCTCTCAAAACTTTTACAACCAATTCCAACCACTCAAAGGACTTTAACAACCACCTTTTTCAACAACCCTTCCATGATTTAAGGACCATGTTTTAGGAAAATGGTACAAGAAAGTCATATCTTCCACTTTTGAATTTTTTTTAAAAAAAGATTACAAGACTTATATTTCTCTCCTAAAACCAAGTCCACCAAAGTCCAAATTAAAAAAAAAATTGACCAAGACTTGAAATTGGACAACAAAAGTAGTGTGGGACTGAGACCAATACGTGGCTGCTACGTTCATCACGTTTTACTGTTCATGCAGCATTTTTAAGCTCAAATTTCAGATTTTGTAGTTCCTTTTGTTGTTCCTTAGTTTTAGTTTTGTTGGTTCCAATACTAATTGGCAAACTAGTACTCGTCTACTAGATTGTTAGTTAGTCTTTGTGTTCGTTTATTCGTGTTTAGCCTTTGTCATGTACTTTTCTCATTTTTGAGTTGGAGTATTCTTTTAGGTTCAAGTTTGTACATTAATTTTTGAGTCATTTAAAATAAGAATCTAATCCGTCCTCTAGCCACAATTGGAACCAAGTGACCTCATTGGAGTACAAGCGAGTTATCAACACTTGTGAGGCCAATAGAGTGAAAATCTTCAAAAGTATGAGATTGAGAGTGTGCGGATTGTTTTGATACATCATGTGGACTGATTTTTGCTAACCTTTAATGCGTTTGATGTTTTTGTGTTATTTGTTTAGTAGCTCTTGATAGGTACAATGGGGAATGAAGCTGAAATGCCTAGTTGGGTTAAATCCATCATGGCAAGGTTTGATGTCATCGATAGTCAAATAATGGACAAAATGGAAGGGAAATTGGAAGGGACAGAAGGCTCTCTTTGCAAGAAGTTTGATAACTTGATAGAGCATCAAAACCTTCCTAATCAAATTTTCGTAAGTGACCATGCTCCACATGAGATACAAGGTAATCAAACTAACTTTTGCACTCTAGTGAATGAGGATAATAGCCAACTAAGTGTGAAAGATAGTTTGTCTTTAAGTGAGCCGAATGTGCCATTATTTTATGATGATAATGTACAACTTGAAATTATGGATATACTAGTCGATCCACCTAGTGTTGAATCATTTGTGGCAAGTGATAGTACATTGTCTTATGGAAGTCATGACAACCAACTTATGTTTGAAAATGGTGATGTTGAAAAAGTTGGCCGATTGACTAAAGATGACCCTCTAGTTGTTTTTGTTGTAGATCATCCTAGCATAGAGGCGATATGTGATTGTATTGGTGGTAGTCTCGGGGAAAGGAAGCATGTCCTCCACCTATGTCCATGGATACCCTACCCCTTTGATCCCATTGATCACTTGCGGTGTGATATTGATTCATTTCAAACCATATTTAGGAATGACATGTGTGCATTATGTGAGCATGATTATGTTGATGCTAAGCATGTCTTATATGTAATTTGGGTTTCCCGTGATTGGTGTATCATTTTTGAGAACCCAAGGGATGTTTGGGTATACGTGAAGTTTGAGCCACCTTGGTTTAATGCTATGATTCACTACACTAACCCTAACCCTAATACCTTGAGAAACTTGTGTTCGTTTGTCCTTCTTATCATTTGCAAGGTTCGGATTCGAGGACGAATCATTTTTAAGGAGGGGAGGATGATATGGGTCAAAGAGGCATCTTAGCATTTGAGGACATGAATACGTGAGTAAAGACCCGAGCTTGTGGGGCTGCCCATCCAAGGAACAAGCTTTGAAGTGTATAGAACAAGTCCCACACTCCAAAGCTGTTACTATTCATCCACTACTGTTTATCTGCCCCTTTGCAAGGGTTTTTTGGTCATTTGTAATAAGTTTCCCTAGCTATAAAATATAACCTTATTAGGTAATTTTGGGGCATATTTTTGATGATATTTGTAGCCTCTTTTGAGAGCCTCTTAGCAAGGTGGAATCCTTGTGTTGATGAATCGCTTAGAAACGAAGATTGCTTGGGGATTCCTATTCCCTTGAGATCACGTAAGAGATAGGTTTAGGTTGTGTGTGATATTAAAGTTCCAAAAGTGGAATAAGCTTTTGGGTTGTTAATATTACATCTTCATTTGTCTATCTATCTATCTTTATCTTATTGTACTTTGTATGTTTGTAGTTGACTGTTTTTGTGTCTTGTTGAATTTGAAAGTTGTGTTCTTTTGTTCATCTTGTTCATCACGTGTTGTGTATTTTTTTAGTGTGTTTTGCTCTTGATATCAATTTCTTTCTTATTCTTCTTGCGAATTTGAGATAGGTCATCAAAAGGGTCCATAGTTCTTGAACTAGTGGACTGATTTTGGTGATTGTTTCATGTGTTCTTGGGGAGTTTTGGTATCAATAATGTATGGCCTGAATACTCTTCATTTAACCCTATACAACGTTAGGTGGATTAGAATGTGCGTCGAGTTGTTGTGAAGTGGTGAGACTCCATCTTTCTCAAGGCCTTATCATTTACATATTCTCTTATTGTGACTCATTATTTTGTGATTTGTTTGGTCATGGTCAGGGGTATGTCCGGACCTATTTGGTATTCTAGTTTTAGAGGCTATTATGGAAAGGTGTAGGTTGGTTGGTTATTATTTTGACACTATGTTTCATTAAGTCATTTATCTATCTTCTTATTACTATTTAATAGCTTCCAAATTATTATTATGGTTATTATTATTATTGTGCTCTTGAGGTAGGGTTAAGGGGATGGTATTTGGTCCATGGTGGACTTGAGATATCCGTTACAGTCTGGCCTTAGTTTGGGTCGTGACAAAAGAACCACTTTCTTTAAAAAAATACCATTAAATTGGACTAATGTCCAGGTCTTCTTCTCTTCAGCTTTTACCTCTCCTAGTTTCCCAAGGGCCTTAACCTTCTTGGAAAACTTAACTATCTCATAAAAATACTTACCAAATAGTGCCACATATAAGGTCAACAACTGAATCCCACAATTTAGACCCTTTAAAATATACCTAACCACTTCTCCTCAAGGTGAGCAACTGTAGTGTATATTGAGACAATACATGAAACTTGGTCTTATAGGCCACCACACACGTGTTATCCTTTTCTAACTTCAAGAATTCATCAATATTAAAATCATGATAAGTATTGGTTATATATTTCTCAAGAAACATATTCTAAAATTGCAACAAAGTAAGTAGAGGTAAGGAGGCCCTACATTCAAAAAATGTTCTTCACCATTTTTTAGCTTCGGGATGTAGTTGAAAATAAACAAACTCAACATCATACCTTTTAACAATGCCCATATTATGTAGGCATTCATAAAAATCTATCAAAATTTTTAATGCATCCTCACAATTTGTATCCTGGAATATTAGGTGCTTCATATTATGAACTTTCAGAATAATATGTTTATCGTCAATCATTATTGGTCCAGGTATCTGTTAGGGATACACTCATGTTTCAAAACCTTCAGCCATCCTTGGTTCTATAGTAGTAGTGTGTTGCAAAGATAGAGGTAGAAAACTCGAAATAACTAGAGTATGGCTAGTGTTGGCCAAGTTACTCATAAATCCCAACACTTGCTGAATAAATTCCAAAGACAAAAGCACCGGGGCTGCAACATTTCGTGTTGCTTCCACATTCATTGGATTACAATTTATTCTTCCTCAACAACCACTTTTTTATTCTGGTTAAGGTCTCGAGTATCCTATTACAAAGGAGGGGATGGTGATGTCTGTCATCTTGATTTTCTGACTACCTAGCGTCCACCACTAACAAGTGTTGGCCCCTTGTCCTTAAATTCAAGAGGGGTTGAATTGAAATTCTTTTGTGAGTCGACTACTGACTCTTCAGAATCGACTCACCTGTAGATCAATACACTTTACAAGACAGATTAGATATAAAGAAATTAAAAAAATAAGTAATCAAACATAAAGTAAAGACACCAAGATTTATCATAGTTTGTTACACCAAAGTGGTTCCTACTTCCAGTCCCTTTGAGTTTCAAAGTTTCCTTAGATCGTTAAATACCGGGCTCGAGTACAGTAGTGAGAAACAAGTTCTGAAGATTTATTTTGTTCTTTAGATCTTGTGACACAGCTTCAGTTGATATTACAAAGTTGACTCGACCTACTCTTTTTCTAACAATCGTAAAGTAAAAGTTGCAAAGCTTTGTGAGACTAAGATTGGGAAACTTTGATTTTCTTCTTTGAAGTTGTGTAACCCATGTCCATCTCCAGTGTTCCTATTTAATAGTCTTCAGCTGCTACTCTTCATAAGAAACCTAAAATATTTCTTCTCAATCAAGGATTTGAATTGATTCCTTGATTGAGGAATATAGCTGTATGATATGTACATATACGACTATAACTCACATCTATATCAGATATGTACGTGATCTATTATTCCTTTTGGTCTTCATAAAGATTGATGCTTTTCTAAATGTAGTTGTGACTTTTTTCTTCTTTTACTTGATCATTATTGATATGATTTTTCGTGACTTTAGGGGATGATATTTCATTTTTTCTTATTTTGATCGATTTACTTGGATATCATGGATTGTCTTCCATTCCTAGGGCTTGTGATTGATTTACTTGGATGTCTTGGATTGTGAATTAATGTCCTTCCATTCCTGATGTCTTTCTATTCCTGGAATCAAATTCCTTTATCCCTTTTAATATCCTGTAAAGATACACTTGCGAGTTTGTCATTATTAAAATGTAGACTTAGGCGACTAACCATATCCCCTATTTTTATAATAACAAACAAGAGTAAACATTAGTTGAATTCCCTGCCTGTCATCCTTCTCTCATTGAGTTGTAGGCTCCCCCTGACTTTTACGCGACTCTAATGTTCTTGTTTATCCCTCTTTGACATACGAAAAAAGAAACAACAAGCAGGCAATATACAGACAATAAAATCCACACATAGAGATACAACAAGTATGTGAGGAATTTATGCATATTGTGACAGACTCATTTATAAAAAAAAAATTTATGTAACAAAAATTGCGGGAAAATACTAGCCAAAATAAGGCTTAAAATTCTTTAATGCTAAGAATACCAAGCCTTTTTCTAAGGAAACAAAATATTTCTTGTAGTAGGGGTTTTATAAAAATATTTTCTAGTTGATTTTCGGAGTCAACAAATTTTAGAGTAAAAAAACCATTCTATACATGATCTCGAATAAAATGATTCTTAATATCAATATGTTTAGCCCTGGAATGATGCAAATGTATACTTAGATAAGGTAATAGCACTGGTGTTATCACACATAATAGAAACTGATTCAAAAGATAAGTCAAAGACAAGAAGTTGATGCATAATCCATAAGATTTTAAGTACTATAACTTTCGACAGCTATGTATTTAGCTTCATTTGTTGAAAGAGCAATGGAAGTTTGCTTTTTTGCTATGCCATGAGATAAGGGCATCACCAAGAATTTGACATATTCTACTAGTGTTCTTTTTGTCATTTTTATCTCCTAAAATCAACATTTGAATAACTAATTAAATCAATATGTGAGGAGCAGGGATACCATAGTTCAAAGTCTTGAGTTCCTATTAGATATCAGATGAGTCATTTGATGATAGTGAGATGAGACTCCTTGAGGGTTGACTGGAACCTGGCATATTTAGACACACTGAACATAATTTCTGGTTGAGTTACAGTTAAGTAGAGTAGAGATTCGATCATCCCCCGATACAACTTTTCATTTATATCCTTTCCAGATAAATCTGAATCAATGCATGTGGATGGGATAATTGGTGTTCCATAGGCCCTTTCTTTTTTCATATCAAACTTTTTGATGAGTTTTTTTTTTATAAACTTGGCTTGACTGATAAAAGTGACTTTGGGAGTTTTTTCGATTTATAATCCCAAAAAGAATGTGAGCTCACCCATAAAACTTATTTAGAATTCTCCTTTCATCAAATTAGTGAAATTCTCACACATAGACATGTTAGAACTACCAAAAATGATATCATCAACATAAATTTTCACAATGAAAAGATTTGAATCAAGCTTTTGTATGAACAGACTTATATAAATTTTACCTCTTTGAAAATTGTTATTTCGTATAAAGGTACTCAATATCTCATACTAAGCTTTGGATCTTGTTTGAGGCCTTAGACTGCTTTTTATAATTTGAAAACATGATTTGGATATGATGGACCTTCAAATCTGAGGGTTTATTTTACGAAAACTTCCTCATGCATAAAGCCATTTAAGAAAGCACTTTGACATCCATTTGATATAACTTAAAACATTTGAACACTGCACAAGCTAATAAAATTTTTATTGTCTCTAACCTTTCCACGGGGTCAAATTTCATCATAATCAATACCTTTCTGCTGATAGTAGCCTTGAGCTACAAGTCTGACTTTATTTCTGATAACTTTACCTTCTTTATTTAATTTTTTTTTGTAGAGCCATTTGGCTCCAATTATTGAGTAGTTTCTTGGTCTTTCAACTAGAGTCCAAAATTGATTTCATTCAAACAGGTCCAGTTCTTCCTTTATATCTTTAACCCATGATTCATCTTTAAGGGCCTCATTGGTTTTCTTGGGTTTATTTGAGACACAAGGGCGACAACTACTTGTCTTCTCAGTAATTCTCTAGTTTGCACTCTATCTTCTGAATTTCTAATGATGAGTTCATTTGGATGACATCATGCTTCCATTCTTTTGGATCACTTGGCTTTACTATTCCTAATTTACGAGTTGAATCTTGGGAGGGTGTAGTCGACTTGTCTTGTGATGGCTCAGAGATTATGTTGTTACTTCTTTTGATCGCAGATTACGCACCTTTGTCACTTAGCGGATCAAATTTTACCAAGCTATTCTTATCATTGCTGTAAATAAAACATTTTTAGACAAAAGGATGGAAGTAACTAATGTTGGGCTTCTTTACACTCCGGAGTTCATAAGGCATTTTATTTAGGATAGGTCAGATCAAACACCTATTGATGATGTGACATGCGGTGCTCACTGCTTCTGCCTAGAAATAATTTGGGAGATTATGTTCCAACAATATTTTCCTAGCAGTTTCCTGAAGAGATGGATTCTTCTACTCTACTACACCATTTTGTTGAGGGGACCAACCTGAAGAGAAGTTTTGAGAGTATCTATTTTGAGCACAAAACTCCTCGAATGACTTGTTTTTAAAATCACCTCTATGATCACTATGAACGTAAGTGATGAGGTATCCATCTTCTTTCAGTACCTTTCTACAAAAAATCTCAAAGTTTGTGAAATCCTTATTTTATGAGCAAGGAACATTACCCAAGTAAACATTAATAATCATCAACTACGACAAAAACATATCTCTTTCCACCAATACTTGTAATTTTAGTGGGCTAAACAGATTCACGTGGATTGTTTGAAGAGGTTTTGTAGTAGAGATAATATAGTTGACTTTGAATGATGGTTGGGTCTGCTAACCCAATTGATAGGCATCACAAATGTGATCCTTGTCAAACTTATGATTTGGTAGACCTTTCACCAATTCGAGTCTAGGCAACTTCCCAATGATATGCATACTAGCATGCACAAGCTTTCTATGCCATAACCAAGTATCACTGGCTTGCACAATGAGGCAATTTAAGGTAGTAAAATTGGGACTATTTAAAATTTAAATATTTTTAACATCTTTATCGATGAGAGATATGTCTCTATTGTCATGTTTGATAAGCAATTTTCGGCTTTGAACAGTACTCTGAATCTGGCATGACAAATCTGACTGATGCTGAGAAGATTATGTTTGAGGTCGGCTACTTGATATACTTTCATGAATTCACATGATGAGCTTAGTCTTACAGATCCAACTCCAATGACGTTGCCTCTAGCATTGTCACTGAACCTTACTAATCCCTCATCTATTTTCCCTAGAGTAGAGAAATTTTCTTTCTTTCCAGTCATGTGTCTGGAACATCTGCTATCAATGACCCATATTCTTTTCATATAGCTCTTGTGGACCTGTTCCTCGCTAGATTCACTTGTTTCCATGAAGTATATATTGGCGTCTTCTACTTTTTTTGTGATTTCATCTTTATCACTCTATGCTCCAAAGTTTGATTTTTTCTGGACGATCTTTTTATTAACTCAGGACAGTTTTGTTTAAGTGACAAGGCCTTCCACAATAATAATAGTGATCATTGTTTGTAGTGGAATCATCACTCTTGGCTCCCTGGGATCTTTGTTTTTTCTGTCTCATGATTTTCCTTACTCCACAACTTATGATAGTCATTCCTTTACTATTAGCATCTTTCATAATATCCATTTCTTTGGTTGGAGCAGCATTGAAGGATATTGGTTTCTTTTTCTCTTCTTGTGGTATCTGTTTATATAATTTCCTTCATATGCATTGAGGTTATATCATAGTCCATCATATGTCATGTTTTGAAGATATCCATCTTCTAAAATGGCGGCCTTGGTTTCCCAAATTTTTGAGGGACACCAGACTAGCTTCTAGACTAGCAGGTTGTGTGGATAGATTATCTCCAGTGATTTTAGTTCACAAATAATCTTGCTGAATCTGGAAAATATTGCTTCAATATTCTTATTTTCTTCCATTTTGAATAACTTGTATTCATTGACTAGGTTAGTAATCTTTTGACTTTTTGACGTTATCCCACATCTCTTTTGCAGTCTTGCTAGTTGATATCTTTTCATATTCTTCTCCACTAGTTGCACAAAGAAGAAAAGTTATAGCTCGTGCATTATTTTGAATTATCTCTTGTTGTTCTTTGACGACCTCAATGCTTTCAAGGTTTTCTATGTTAAAAAGGCTAGATTCTTTGTCTTTGTCCTTTGAATTCTCTTTAACTCCTGGAATCAGCTTTGGACCCTTCTTGATGACAACCTATGCTTGGAAGTCATTTGATTGGACAAAGATTCTAAGCCTATTTCTCAAGTAGGAGTAATGTTGTCCATTAAAGTTGGGTGGTCTTATGGAGGAGTGGTCATCCTAGAGAAGTGCATCAGGGATTTGATAATTTGTCATTTGATCATTACTAACTTGCGGTTACGCAACACTATTGGTGAGAACTGATCTGATACTAATTAAACTTCAAAAGATGAGTGAATTGAAATTTTTCTATGAGCTGACTATTGACTCTTCACAGTTGACTTACTTGCAGATTAGTACACTTCACAAGATAGATTAGATTTAAAGCAATTAAGCAAATAAGTATTAAACATAAAGTAAGGACACCAATATTTATCCTAGTTTAGAACACCAATATGGTGCCTACTTCAAGACCTCTTGGGTTTTGATATTTCCTTAGATCATTCAATGTTGGGCTCGAGTGCAATAGTGAGAAATAAGTTTCAAAGACTTATTTTGTTCTTCAGATCTTGTGACACAACTTCAGTTGATGGTACAAAGTTGACTCGATCCTACTCTTGATGTAACTATTGTAAACTAAAATTTACAAACCTTGTGAGACTATGATTGAGACACTTTGATTTTCTTTTTTAAAGTTACATAACCAATGTCCATCTTTAGTCGTCATATTTTATTGTCTCTGGCTGCAACTCTTCATATAGAAACTCAAGAGACTTCTTCTCAATCAAGGATTTGAATTGATTTCTTGATTGAGAAATATAGTCATATGATATGTCCATATTAGATATGTCCATATACGATTGTTAGTCATGTCTATATCAGATATGTCCGTGATCTATTGTTCATTTTGGTCTTCGTAAAGATTGATGTCTTTTCAAATATGTTTGTGAACTTTTTCTTTATTTACTAGATCATGATTGATCAAAGTTTTCGTGACTTTAGGAGCTGATATTATTCTTCTATTTGTTCTCATTGTGATCAATTTACTTGGATGTTGTGGATCGTGACTTGATGTCCTTTCATTCCTGGAGCTTGTAATTGATTTACTTGGATGTCATGGATAATGAATTGATGTCCTTCCATTCCTGGAGCCATCTTCCTTTATCCTTTTCAATATCCAGCAAAGATACACTTGTTAGTTTGTCATTAGTAAAACATAGACTTAGGAGGCTAACTTGTCCTTCCTTGCTAGCTCAACCATGGAAACACCCTATTTTCTCGACCTTAGAAGACTTACTTGATTTTTGTTTTTTAGGAATGATACGACTTAGGGAACGAATCGTACACTTAGGTATGAGTGGTATGGTCCAATCACATACTGACCAGTGTTGGTTGGTAGGGTAGATTTAGTTACTGGAATGGGTATGACATGGGTGGTACGAGTCATATCGGTGAACACAGGTTGTTTGGTTACTTCACTTAACCTTAGGCTTAGTAAATTAGGTTTTATCTGAGTATGAGTGGCTCACATGAGCCATAATCCAGGGTATGAGTCGACCCAGGACTCATACAGCGGACAGTGGTCAAACCTTCTAGGATTCTACTCTGCCAGGGGTATGACTTATGGGTACTATTCGTACACTTAAATACGACTTATGATATGGGACAAATGACCATATTATCTTTTGATGACATCTTTGGAGGCCAACACATAAAGGCTCAAGACTTGGTCACCTCGAGAATACAAGAACATGCATGGAGGATCCGTTTTGAGCGTAACTTAAAGCAATCTCGCGTATGGAAGATTGCTTGGAGCATTTAAGAGTGAGGACTCACGGTTTTGGACCTTAATTAAGGGCATTTTGGACATTACACATGGTGTATTTACACACCATGGCCGCACCTATCATTAAGGGCAAAGTGGTCTTTTTGTATTCTTTTGTATTACACTATAAATAGGTCATTTTAGCTCATTTCTTGGGAGATTTAGAATGATGAAGAATTGAAAGATATATTTTCTCTCTTTTGAGAGTGTAACACCCTTAGTTGTAGGGCTTGGAAAAGTCATCCTTAGCATAGGGCTTGGAAAAGCCAATATTGATCTTTGCTTGGAAACGGTAGATCTTGAGGTGACTTCATTCCCTTGGTGGTCACCGTAAGAGTGTGGTTTTGATTGTTACATTCATTAGGGGTTAGTGTTGACATACACTTGCTTCTTAATCTTGTAATAATCTTGGTCTCACTATCTATCTTTATTTTCGTGCAAATCGTGTATGTGTTGTGTAGTGGACTGTTTTGGGGTCTTTGTTGAATCCAAAACTTGTATTATTGTTGTTCATCTTGTTCATCACATTTTGTAGCTGTTTTGGTGTTAAAATATACTCTTGTATCTTGTATTCTTGCTGTTGGTAGCGAATCCGAGTGTGGTCTCCATCTTGGTCCTCGAATCCGTAAGATTAGTGGACTGATTTGGTGTTGGTTTTGTGTTCCCTTCTCTTTTCCGTATCATTTGGTATGAAAGAATGGCTTGATCTTGTTCCTACAAGATCAATCTTAGGCTTGAGACTTGAAAACTACAAAAAAAAAAAAAAAAAAAAAACTGAAATCGGGAAATTCCAGAAAATAGCAATCTGTCCACTTTGTGTTCTTGGCTGAAAATTGTATTCTTGTTGTGTCTTGGCCGAGATTTTTATTTGTCTTTGTTGTCTCTAGGTGTTAGTTTTGTTCCTCACTAACACATTGAGTCTATATCTTGATTTGAGCTTGTATTTTGATGTTGTTATTGTGAACATAAGCTTGGCCCATTATTGTTGAACATTGTTGTGGTAGACATTGTTGTTGAGAAACCTGATTGGCCGTGTATTTGGTTGTTGTTGTTTTTGAAAGGAGTGTTGTTGTTATTCTTGGTGAATATTGTTGTTCTTGAAGCTCTTCACAACCTTCATCTCTTGTTAAAACCGAAGACACAACACTAAAGAGACTTGGTTGTTTGTTGTTGTGGATTGGAGTTGGCCGTTGGAATTGTTGGTGTTCTTGAAGAAGTTGTTGTTGTGTTCTTGAAGGTTGTTGTGGTGTTCATCTAGTTCTTCATCTTTTCTTACAACTTAAGACAATCAAAAGGGTAATATAGATAGATTCAAAAAGGTGAAGATGAAAAGATGTAAAGCTTGTTGTGAGAAACCTTGAACCCAACACTTCCTAGACTAGACTTCTACTTTTTCAGCTTTCCCTCATTTCAAAGACCTTGTTTTGTGGGACTACTTTTTCTTGGATCAAGAAGTTTGTTTTGTGGGACTACTTTTTCTTGTTTCAAGAACTTTGTTTTGTGGGACAAACCACTTTTTCTTGTTTTAAGAACCTTGTGTTGTGGGACAAGTACTTTTTCTTATTTCAAGAACCTTGTGTTATGGGACAAGTACTTTTTCTTATTTCAAGAACCTAGTGTTGTGGGACAAGGTACTTTTCTTATTTCAAGATTTATGTTTTCCCTCCAAAGACAAATTGTTATCCTTTCCAAATTATGTATAGATTTAAATTTCAGAATTGGTGCTTAAATTGAGTGGGACCAAAACCAATTGCATGCTGCCATGTCATCCATTTGTTACTGTTCACGTCATTAATAAGCTCAAATTTCAGATTTTAGTAGTTTTCTTTTGTTGTTCCTTAGTTTCAATTTTATTGCTTCCAATTAATTAACAACTAGTAATCACCTACTTAGTTGTAGATTAATTGTTGAATCCGTTTCTTTCGTGTCTTCGTTATTTGTGAGCTTTTCTCATTTTTAATTCGTTGTAACTTCTTTATTTAAAGTTCGTAAGGAAATTTTATTTTGTGTCTTGAGTCGATCAAACAAGAATCTATTCCGGCCACCAAGTAGAATTGACATCCTATTGACTACCGGAGTATAAGCAGCTTTCAATATTCGCCGCTGCAATTGTGAGAATCACAAAGGTGGGTGTATACGAGTGTTGGTGAGGAGCTTTACTACTAATCTTGTTTGTTGATTTTGTAGGTTTAAAGGGTGATATAAGAGGAACATGACTTTGATAGCCGGGGATTATTGTGACTACAATATGGGAGACTATGATTGTAGTGAGGGTTTTTATGGCTACGAAGTTGAGGAAGATTGCGGAGGCTATGAAAATAGCCATGGTCAAAACATAGGCAGATTTGAAAATTACTGTTTTGAGGGAGAAAATGAGGTGAATGAAGTGCCTAGTGCTTATGGTGACTTTGGAGATGATGTAGGACCTCGTGATGGATCTTATGATGAAGTTGGGACATGTGAGGAGTCTTGCACTCCCCACTCCGAACCTAGATTTGGTGTTAGGTATAACCCTGTCATTCGTAAACCTTATGAGAGCTATGATGAGAGTACACGTGAGGAGTGTGAAGATTCATATTCTCCACCTTGTAGTACTTCTTATCAAGGTCGATATAGTGTGAATGGTTATACTAGCTATAGTGTAGGTTGTCCAATGGGAAGAAGAGGATATACATCTCCAAAATCGAGGGGTACTCATGTGCTTTACAATGTTGATTCGAGAAGGAGTGTACACTCCGGAAAGGTGACCATTTGTGGGATACCGGGCTGCCTCGTTGTGTTAAATGATAGGTACTATAGAAACTACATTGTTCCATCCATGGTTGATTACTTGGGGTTATTTTGTGAGCCTTTACTTGTTCCATACTTCTTGGACAGGTTTAAGGTTACCGAGAGGGTAAAAGTTGTCTTCTCCCAATTTAATTACCATGAGGAGGTGTGGTGTGATGTTTTTCCCATAACCTATGGTCATGTGAGCTTAGGAGCCGATTGGTTTGCACAACATAAAGTTCCAAATATGCAAAATTGGCCTAATATTGTAAGAGACCGATGGGGAAATTGCCTCGAGACGTACATTCTGCCCGGGCCGCAAAAATAAGTTCCTACCTACTCCAATTCGAATTATTATGAGAGACAAAAGATTGAGAGGAGTAAGGGAGTGAAAGGTTGTAATCCGAGAGTGGAAAAAGGAGAGGTTGTTTGGAGCAAAGTAAGAGGATTACCACCAAACCCTGCTAACATTGTTTGTCCTTCTATTTCTAAGGACATTTGTGTAGGTAGCAACATGGAAAGCGAAGAAGAACAATGCCAAAAAAAAAGTTGCTGCCCAAACTTTTAGAGGACCTTCACACCATGACAAAGAAGAATCTACTCAAGGACTTCAAGGTAAAATGGCAAACTCTTACACTTTTGTACATGTGAATGATAATTGTGTGGCTAGTAGCCCATTGAGTGTGAGTTGTAGCTTGCCTATATGTGAGTGTATTATTTCTTTGCCACTTGATGATGATGTACATGTTGTGAGTGTGGATACACTAGTTGATCCTATTGATGACCGAATAGACTCTTCTTGTAAGATTGATTTATGTCCACCTAGTGTTGAAACCATTATGTTGAATGAAAGTACATTATCTTCTGAAATTTGTGTTGATCAACTTATGTGTGAAAATTACCCACCACTTGAGGATGTGTATGATGTAATTAATGAACCTCAAGTGTGTGATGATGTTGAAAATGTTGATCAAAGTGAGAATGAACCCGAGAGCTCTTCTTGGGGTAATATTGTGTTTGAAACATCCTTGAAACTTGATATTGATCATTTAGAGAGTGAGGAACTTGCTTGTTCCAAATCTGTCCGTGTGGTAGATCACACTCTTTTTAGGTACAATGTCTTGTTTGACGATGATTTAAACACTCCTAATGAACCTAGTGGTGAAAATGATGGTATAGCTTGCCTTGGAAGCTATAGCCTATATGCTAACCCACTATGGTGTGACAATATTCCTCCTAAAGAGGGAAATCTCTTCTTGGAAGATGAGAGTCCTCTTAAGGGTAAGGAATGTGTAGTTGCGAAAGCTACTTCTTCTTTTACTTTGTGTGATTTCATTGTTGAGAGTACTCATGGTGATTATTGGGAAACTAGTAGTGAGTACACACATGAGAGCACCTTAGTAGAAGTCGATTTGAGTGATACTTTTCTCTACTCTCTATTTGTTTTGGATCATATGTATGTTATTGTAGAGAGTATGTCATTTAGTTTGGGTGTAGACCACGGGAAAGGGAAGTGTTGTCGAGACCCGTGTCTATGGCCACTTTTCCCATTTGAACCCGGTGCCAAATTTAGAAATGGTGATGTTGGTGCACCAAACTTGTTGCTTGGTCTACATGACAAGCAAAGTGTCACTCTTGATGTATCCTATAACCAAATCCTTTGTACATCTTTTATTGAGTTTTTAATATTCCTTGCAAAGGATTCTTGGTTATATTGCAAATATGTGCAACCTTGGCATGTTGAGATGATTTGTTATGCTAACCCTAACCCTCATGCCATGAGGAGTTTGTATTTGTTTGTCCTCTCTTCGGTTTTGCAAGGTTTGGATTCGAGGTCGAATCCTTTTCAAGAAGGGGAGGATGATATGGGACAAATGACCATATTATCTTTTGATGACATCTTTGGAGGCCAACACATAGAGGCTCAAGACTTGGTCACCTCGAGAATACAAGAACATGCATGGAGGATCCATTTTGAGCGTAACTTAAAGCAATCTCGCGTATGGAAGATTGCTTGGAGCATTTATGAGTGAGGACTCACGGTTTTGGACCTTAATTAAGGGTATTTTGGACATTACACATGGTGTATTTACACACCATGGCCGCACCTATCATTAAGGGCAAAGTGGTCTTTTTGTATTCTTTTGTATTACACTATAAATAGGTCATTTTAGCTCATTTCTTGGGAGATTTAGAATGATGAGGAATTGAAAGACATACTTTCTCTCTTTTGAGAGTGTAACACCCTTAGTTGTAGGGCTTGGAAAAGTCATCCTTAGCATAGGGCTTGGAAAAGCCAATATTGATCTTTGCTTGGAAACGGTAGATCTTGAGGTGAGTTCATTCCCTTGGTGGTCACCGTAAGAGTGTGGTTTTGATTGTTACATTCATTAGGGGTTAGTGTTGACATACACTTGCTTCTTATCTTGTAATAATCTTGGTCTCACTATCTATCTTTATTTTCTTGCAAATCGTGTATGTGTTGTGTAGTGGACTGTTTTGGGGTCTTTGTTGAATCCAAAACTTGTATTATTGTTGTTCATCTTGTTCATCACGTTTTGTAGCTGTTTTGGTGTTAAAATATACTCTTGTATCTTGTATTCTTGCTGTTGGTAGCGAATCCGAGTGTGGTCTCCATCTTGGTCCTCGAATCCGTAAGATTAGTGGACTGATTAGGAGTTGTTTCGTGTTTCCATTGTTTTTTCCCGTATCAACTTAGGTTTGGGTGTGTCGTACCTTGGAAAGTTTTGGGTCCAAGGGGGAAAGCCTAGGGTATGAGAAGTGGGTACCACTTATATAGGATGAGTTCAACTCGTAAGGGTCAGTCGTACACTATGACGGGAATTGAGTGCAGTTTAAGTGAGCAAAAATTTGTAAATTTCCCCACTTATCGTAATAATGTCACAAAACCTATATTGCACTTGGGAGGTTATTTGTCATGCTATTCTATTCTTAAACACTTAGAAAACACTCTTAAATCCTCTCTAGAGTTCTTGGGCAAATGAACTTAGGGTGTTTTCTTAAGGAGTAAATTGGGGCGTGTCTTGGTGATTTCTCTACACTATCTTCTTGGTTTAAGACATGTTCTCTTCCCTCATTCTTAGTTCCATGTATGTATGTATGTATGTATGTATGGGATGAGTGCATATGGATGGTTTTACTTAGATTTCTTAAATAACATTCTTTTATCCTTATCTTGTGTTCATGTTAGTGTTCACCCGCTAACCCATCTTTGGACAGTTGTATCCCTACGCAATGTAGGAACCGACGACTCTACTCTTCCTACACAGTATTTTGATATTTGGGTATTAGCTTTGGATTTAAATGGTGAGCTTTTATTTTTTTGGAAGACTCTATTTCATGGATGTTAGTTTATACTTTGGTTTATTAATGGACATTGATTTTGGCTATGGTTGGGGCACTTCCCAATCAGATTTTTGTATTATTTTAGTTTTAGGCTTTTGTGGAAATATTATAGGTTGGTATGGGTGGGATCTCTATGGGTATCAGCCTTAGTATTGGCATTGGTATTGGGTCTAACATCATTGGACAAAATTTCTCACTGTCCCATCGTATTTCATTTTTGGATTACATTTAATTATTACTAGAACTTATTTGGTTATGGTCAGATTTATGGTTTTGGTTTGGATAGGTATAGTTGGATGATTTGTATGGGACAGTTGGACTTGATTGTGTTGGTCACGGTCGTGATCCTATCCCAGAGTCTTAATGTGTGTTGTTACCCTATCTTGTTATAAGTTCGAAATTTACCAACTCAGGGCAGGAGGCTGGAGGTTTGGTTTGGTAAAGGGTGTGGTTTCCTATCGTGGTCGGACTTAGGACGCCCATTATGACAAAGCCCCGAGTTTGGGTCTTATCATCCACTAACTCAACGTATGCCCCAAACTATCTAGCGACCCGGTGTTGGTGTTGTTGTGGGTGCAATTATTGCTGCTCTGGTAGAAAAAGGTATTCTCTATCTACAAATAAGAGTGAATGAATTAACACCTATTTAGTGCTCAAAATACCAATTGGAGTCAAGTAATAGGATGAAAGAAAGAAAAGAGATTCATTTCTAAGGGCCCTATAACCTCCCAAAGAAAATTATAGATGTCTCTGTACTATTTCGTGGGAATCTAATAAACCTGCCCTTGTATGATGAGATCTACCAACCTAATGCTCAGAATATCATCTTTGTTTAAATCCAAGTGGTCATGATTGATACCACTCTAACCTTTGGTGAGAGAATAATGCTTAACCCAAATCCTTAGGTAACCCTATGCCACATTTATATTTACATTAGCCTACTTCACCATTAAACAGGTCTAAACTGTCTTTATTAAAATGTTAAGTAATCAACATCAAATAGATAAAATTATCCAACCAATAATAAAAAGCAAAAAACTTTATCTATTACAATTCTCGGGACACTAAGTCACCGTACAAGAGTATCTAAAAGAAAATCAAGTTTAAAAGCATAATGATTATCCAAAACAAAGAACAAATAATAATGTCTTAGTTCTGAAACAAGGGATACAAACAAGGATAAGAAGATCCAACGTCGATACAATCATGATGCTCACCTTTAAAACAAAGTCTGGTACTGCTAGCTAAAGGTAAGGTCTTGTCTCAAACACTTGAACACAGTCCTGCACTCAATTAAAAGAATAGCACGGGTACCATTAGTACCAAAAATATGTACTGGTAGGCATCATAGACTGACTCAACCTGGCACTATACAAATAAGTAAATCAAGTAGATGCAAGGGATCATCATAGAACTAAAAAACATAGACATATAAGTAATCATGGAATTTCAATTTGAGGGGAAAATATAAATACATACCTATGTAACTTTACACTTAGTTAAATCTAGCAACCAATTGCAACACACAATACCTATTATAAGTGGTCATTCAATGAACATGAATGAATACATGAATACAAGATGTGGTTATAATCTTTATCTTTTATCATTCTCATTAACATCAACATCATCATTTTCTGATCAACAACATCAACATTACTAACCTCATGAACATCATGAGTTACATATCAACATCATTACCTTAACCATCACCTCAATAATATCAATATGAATGAATATACAATGAAATTGCTAATCATTTGTAGTACATGAAAGACATCATAATATTTAATTCACATATAAGAACAGAGTCAAAGCAAGTCCTAATTGCTATAATAAACTATAAATTACCACAAAATATTGCTCAAATTCACTATTAAGACATATATTTGCATTTACCTCTTTGTTCAACGTATTTTTTATCTTTAACAATAATATTACACACATATTTCATTAATTTATCCCTTTTGTACTACTACAGATTAAAAATCACGGATTTCAACCATAAATTTTCCCTAGTTAATCCTCTTAGGGGTTTCTATTCCTTAAACCCCATAAATACAACTTGAATTACCATGAACAACCATAATCCGACATCCATGAGTATTTTTTGACCACCTAGGATCATTATCTACAAATTTGACACTCATTCCCACCACTTTACTCCAATTTCATGAATTAGAGATAAACCTTAAATTTTACCACAAATTTATTTTCTATTGATTTTTAAAGATTATGAGAAGTGATTCAAGCTTAGAATGTAATAACTTACCTTAAAGATGAAAAACTTTTAATTTTTGTAGAAAGTTGCTTTCCCTAGAGCTCCTTTGCATTTCTTAGAAAGTATGAAAAGAAAAAAGTTTTTGGATTTATAATTGTTAGATGTTGCATGTTACTATTGTAGTGGTTAATATACCACTGTAGTGTTTCACGACTTAAATGGTTATCCGTGATGGCGATACCTTTTTCTACTGCTACAATACTATCACAATGGTTACTTTTTCTGTTACAATGGTCTGAGGTAAAAAATTAGGAACCCTCTATAGTTATGTCTATTTTACTATATGTTCTATCAATTATGGCATCACAAACTAACCTCTATAGGGTAAGCTCTATAATCAGAGTTCTACGACTCTATTTTAGGTGTCGAAAGTTGTTACAACTTTCTAAACTTGTTATATATCTAAAAATTAAGTCAAATATCACCACCAATACCCACATTAGTATCATATTTTTTTCAAAATAGAACGAGCACCCTCATATTGTTCCATACTAGACTAGCCTTCAATTTCTCAAAAATATATTAAGGAAGGACTAGGTACAAGATAAGTGGAGAATTTACCGCTCATTTGCAATTATCATTTATGCACACTACTATGATTTGAAGACATAAATGAGACAACACTGTGATTAAATGCACTAATTTCCACATTTTGTAGGCATACAAGTGATGAGATAGAAGGATTTAGAATTGAACTTAAAAGGAACTAAGAGGAGAATAAAAGTGCACTGGTTAAGGACCATGTATAGAGCGAGGTTAGATTATTGAAAACCCAGTTTGAAAACTATGATTGCGGCTAGTCAAGAAGGTCAGTAAACACGATCGTGTGGATCTATTTGTGGTCGCGATAGCCGTGATCACAACAAATCTGGGATGATCGCGACAACACGGGATTAGGACCAAGGGCAGTTTTGTAACTTTTAGCAACCGACCCTAAATACTTTAAAATCTTAAAATACTTTCCCATTTTGAGCATTGAGACTAGCAATATTTTGAATTTAAAGTTGAAACCCTAAATTAGGTAAGAATTTTAATTTGATTTGGAGTCTTTAGCCAAATGGGTTTGATGCGTAAAAATCCCAAACTCTTGAAAACTCAAACCATCCTTGTGATACAAGATCAACCAACAACACCAAGAGCTTCAAGTAGGCTCGGATTTCAGTCCAACAACACAAGAACAACAAGTTAAGTTTTCGGTTTTTCAGTCCACAACACAAGAACAACAAGATAGATAACAATGCTAGTGAATCGAAAAGAGCCCCACACGGCTTCACTAGACTTTAAGATAACAAAATCAACAACAACAACAAGATAAAGAAAGATAGATAACTTGACATATAACATTCAATAAACTAAGAACCCTAACATCAAGAGAGGACCCTAAGTCTAATGAATATAAATACCAAGTTCTTACGAGGACCAAGAGGCACTCAACGACCTCAAAACCCTTGTTTCTAGCCAAAGAGACAACACAAGTATCCCTCTACTTGTGAGATAATAGGGGCGGCTTCTATGAGTGGAAGAGAGAGGAAATGTTTAGTGTTTTTAGGTTACAAAAATCAGCATTCAAAAACTAAGGACTCACTCTCTAATCATGTTCTATTTATACTACAAACCAAAAGGGGTAAAATGACCCATCCGCCCTTGCTTCTTGTGCCAACCTTGGAGAGTAGTTTATTACACATTAGGACCTCTCCACACACATAAAAACGTTTTAGGTCCTTGGTCGGTTCAATCACCAACTCACACCACGCGCCATTTGCATGAACAAAGCTTGGGAGTGTTTGTAATTCCCGATCTTGGCTTCGTGTGAAAGGCCGTGTACCTATGGAGGCTGCCCTACCCGTATCATCCTCTCCATCTTGAGAGGAATTTGACCTCAAATTTGGCATTTGATCATCTTCAACCGCATCCACGAGGAGAGATCACCAACGTTGAAAGTGTTGTGCACTTGATATTCCGGTGGAAGGTCAATCTTGTAGGCGTTGTCATTGATTCTCTCAAGTACATGGAAAGGGACCATCACCCCTTGGCAGCAACTTGGACTTCCTTTGAGCTGGAAACCGATCCTTTCGAAGATGCACCCACACCCAATCTCCGGGTTCAAGCACAAGCCTCTTGTCCCTTTGTTTACCCTTTTTGCAATCTCTTGGTTCTTCTTTTCAAGCTTGATCCACACCGTCTCATGCATCTTCTTCATTGCCCTCGGCTCTTTTATTTCCATCTAAGCTGGTCATGAGATCACTAGACAAAGGAGTGAGATCTAAAGGGGTAAGGGGATTCAGGCCGTAAAACACATTCAAAGGGAGTCATTCCCGTGCTCGAATGTATTACCCGGTTGTATGCAAATTCCACCAAGGGTAGGTGATCTTCCCATGAAGTCAGTTTACCTTTAACCATAGAACGTAAGCATAGACCCTAAGGTTCTATTTACTACCTCCGTTTGGGCCATCGGTTTGTGGGTGGCAAGACGTGGAGAAAAGTAACTTTGTTCCGAGCCTACCCCACATGGACTTCCAAAAGAGACTTAGGAACTTGGAGTCCCTATCGCTCACAATAGTCCTCGGTACCACCGTGAAGCTTTACAACATGTGCAACAAATAACGAAGCTACACTAGGAGCATCCTCGGTTTTAGCACATGGAATAAAATGAGCCATTTTAGAGAATCTATCAACAACAACCAAAAATGCTATCTCGGCCCTTTCTAGTCCTTGGCAGCCCCAAAACAAAATCCATCGAGATTTCCAACCAAGGCCTAAGGGGAGTAGGGAGTGGGGTGTATAATCCTTGAGGTTGGAGATAAGATTTCGCACTCCGGCAGGCCACGCATTGACTACAAATTTTAGTGACGTCTTTGCCGCATTTTGGGCCAATAGAAGTTCTCCTCTAAGATCCCGAGGGTCTTGTCTACCCCAAAGTGACCCATGAGGCCTCCGTAATGGGCCTCCATCACAAATAATTCCCTCCAAGAAACTAGAAGGAACACACAGCCTCCTACCCTTGAACAACTACCCATTGAACCGAGAGTAGGAGGAATGGTCATTCTCCTTAAGCCAACGGTCCCCTTCCCCACTCTTCGCATTCCCTAAAATAGGAGCAAAGGTAGGATCCTCGGGATACAACATCCGCAAGCTCTCAAAACCCATTAACTTCGAAGACAAGGTAGCAACAAGCACATGCTTCCTAGACAAGGGCATCAGCAACAACATTTTCCTTTCCCCTTTTGTAATGAATTACATAAGGGAAAGACTCGATGAACTCAATCCACTTAGCATGACGCCTATTCAGCTTGTCTTGGCTCTTAAGGTGTTTCAAACGACTCATGATCTGTTCGTATCACAACTCCTTAGGCCACAAATAATGTTTGCCAATTTCCCAAGGCTCTAACAAGGGCGTACAACTCCAAATCATAAGTTGAGTAATTAAGAGTTGCCCCTTTGAGCTTTTCACTGAAATAAGCAACGGGCTTACCTTCTTGCATCAAAACATCCCCGATGCCCACCTTACTAGCATCACACTCTACTTCAAACATCTTATCAAAATCGGGCAATTGCAATAGAGGCGCCCGAGATGAGCGTAGCTTTTCAAGGCCTCAAAAGCCCTAGCTTGCTCATCACCCCATTTAAAGGGTCCGTCCTTTATAATTACCTCGGTCAAGGGGGCTGCTATGGAGCTAAATCCTTTGACAAACCTCCTATAAAAGCTTGCCAACCCGTGGAAACTTCGGGATTTCTCCAATCGATTTAGGGGTCGGCCAACTTCGAATAGAGTCTTTCTTGGAATCTTCCACTTCCACACCCCTTGAGCTCACGGACAAAACCCAAGAATATAACTTTATCAACACCAAAAGAACACTTCTCCATGTTGGCATACAGCTTCTCCTTTCGGAGCACATCAAACACACATCTCAAGTGCATTACATGATCATCAATAAACTTACTATACACCAACACATCATCAAAGTAAACCACCACAAACTTTCCAATATAAGGCTTCATTACATGATTCATTAGCCTCATAAACGTGCTAAGAGCGTTGGTAAGGCCGAAGGGCATGACCAGCCACTCATATAGACCGAATTTGGTCTTGAATGCGGTCTTCCACTCATCACCGGGTTGCATGCGAATTTGGTGATAGCCGCTCCTAAGGTCCACTTTAGAAAACAAACAAGATCCGTGGAGCTCATCTAACATATCATCTAGTCTAGGGATTGGATGACGATACCTTATAGTGATTTTGTTGATGGCTCTACAATTGACGCACATGCGCCAAGTTCCGTCCTTCTTTGGTACCAAAAGCACCGGAACAGCACACGGACTCATGCTTTCCTTGATGTATCCCTTGTTGAGAAGCTCCTCAACTTGTCTTTCAAGCTCATTAGTGTCCATAGGATTGCTCCTATAGGCCGGTTTGTTTGGAAGTTGTTAACCCGGCACCAAATCAATTTGGTGCTCAATTCCCCGAAGTGGGGGCAATCCTTGCGGAAGTTCTTAAGGAAATACATCTTCATACTCCTGCAACACACAAGAAATCAAAGGGGAAATGGAAGAATTAGTGGGGTTAGTATTAAAACAATGGGCCAAAAGTAGCATCGGCTTGTTTTCATCATGGTCCACGAAGAGTTCTTTTCTCCTAGCCAATATCACTACGTTTTCCATCTCCCTTGGCGTGGCGACAGCCTCGGATGTCCCTACCTCCTCACCTACGGCACCCCCTTTTCTCTCCCTTCTCGGGTTCCTTCCCCTTTCCCTTTAACTCTCTCATCTTTTGATGCCACTCATTTACTTGGGAGGGTGAAAGAGGGTGAAGTGTGACCTTTCGGCCATCCTTCTCAAGCGTATACCGGTTGGACCTCCCATCGTGTTTATTAGACCTATCATATTGCCACGGTCTACCTAACAACAAGTGACATGCTTGCATTGGGATCACGTCACAAAGCACTTCATCATGGTAGTTTCCCACCTTAAACCGAATCACACATTGCCTTGTGACCTTCAATTCACCACAATCGTTCAACCATTGTAGCTTGTAAGGACTAGTGTGTAGTGTAGTTGGTAGCTTCAAGAAATTTACCATAGCATGGCTCTCAACATTTGTACAACTACCACTATCAATCACCAAAGTGCACACACTCCCCTTTACGAGACACTTAGTATGGAATAGATTTTCCCTTTGACTCGGGTCATCCACCGCCTTACTAATCATGACACGTCTAACCACAAAGTTTGGTACCACACACTCCCCTTCTTGTGGATAGACATCTTCCCTACCCTCAAATTCATCATCATTCGGCCCATTTTCAGCCCCCTCTCCATCTTGAGGCTCGGCCTCATCCTCCCCCTTTCGGAAACCACCTTCTCACCAAGGTAGTACACTTTCCCTTCTCGTAGGATCACATTACGCCGGTTCGGACATTCATTGGCCTTATGCCCCCAACCTTGGCACTTGAAGCATTGGAACCCCTTTGGGTTGGGATATTTGTGAGCCTCCG